>OX463242.1:87495537-88095537 GCA_949820135.1 Sylvilagus floridanus
TATTTTCATCTTATTTGAAGAGAGAGAGCGAGCCCACCAGCCAGCCAAGTCTGGGCCAGGCTGCAACCCAGAAGCTGGGTTGGAAGCAGAGGAACCAGAACTCAAACCAGGCACTCCAAGATGGGAGGCAGGTGTCCCAAGGGGCAATTGAACCGCAAGTACTGGCTCCTTAAAGCTCTTCCTGGTCATTGCCTTAGCAGGATCTTCTGTGGGTCTATATTCTATTGTATATTCTGTTTCTATTGTATATTCTTCTGTGGGTCTGTTTCTATTGTATATTCTCTCCATTTCTCCCCCAGCTCTGGGCCAGTGTGGCAGTTTCTCTTGGGATGCCACACACTGAGTGTAAACAAACTGCAGAGGCCCTGGACGCGGTCGTCTTCATCGGTAGCAGGCTCCCTCTGCCCTCTGCCAAGCCGGCGGAGGAGGGCCAGGTGCCGGGGCAGCCAGAGCTGGGCTCCAGGAGGTGGGGTTTTGGCCAGGCTCTTAGAGCACAGCCCGGAGGGGGTTCTGAGAGTCTGTGTGCTCCCTGGGGAGCTCCAGACTCCTGGGTCCCGAATGCCAGTCCTTGTGTCCTCAGGACTCTGCCTTTCAAAGGAGTTGTTCCTGGCTCCTTAGCTTCGGCTTCAAGTGTCTTCTGGGAGACCAGCAGAGCGCCGAGCTCTGTGATCCACGCCTGCCTTCTCGCCCGGGAATCCGGCCCCTCCCTCTTTCTCTGCGCGAGGTGTCTCCAACCCCACAGAACCGGCAAAATGCCTGCTTGCTGCCTTTGCTCTTGGAGCCACTTTCTGTGCCTGGACTCTGGCCTTAAGCCCAAGGTGCCCCCCACGGCACACAGGTATGGCTGAAGGGCATCTCACCTGTACATACACTTTCTCTGAGACTGTGTCCTGGTCAGCTCTGGTCCCCTCCACAGACCGCTGATGCTGTCACACACGTTTTTCCTATTTGGCTAGCTCTCCTAATCGTTTTCAGCTGGGTCACTGGTTGGCTGGGCGTATCCCATCATTCTCATACCAGCCAAGTCTTGAAAAGGTCCAAACCAGGCTTTGCCCGAGGCATCAACAGTGAGTTTCCAGCGCCGCCTGTGTACCAGAATCACCCGAGTACTTGTTAGCAAGGAAGGCATGCAGGATCCCACAGCCAGCCTACGGGAGCTGACTTTCTCCAAGTTAAGATGTGTCTGGCTCTGTGCTTCCAAGATCTCTCTGGGTGAGAACACCTGCCCTGTCCATGACTGAATGATGGAGATGCATTTATTCTCTTGTCTCAAACACCTGGAAAACCCGACCAAACATAGGCAACAGTGACTTCCAGACAGACACCAGGCAATTAACAGGGCAGGACGCTGATCATAGAGATAAGAAATGAGACGAGCTGTATAACCACCCCCACCTACTGCCCTGAGATACTGTCCAGGCCGCAGGAGAGGCCATGGGAGCCCAGTGCCCAGCAACTCTGCCGACTTGAAGAGACAAATGTCAAGACTCAGAGAGGCCAGGGAGCTAAAATTTTTGGTGCAGAGAACCACAAAGGGGGAAGCTACACAGAGACAGACGCCAGACATCTAGAGAGCAGTCCCCTTGATTATTTGGATGAGGTATTTTTTAAATTTATTTATTTGAAAGTCAGAATTACAAGAGATGGAGAGACATACATACAGAGAGAGAGAGAGAGAGAGAGAGAGAGAGAGAGAGAGAATCTTCCCTCCACTGGTTCACTCCTCAAATGGCTACAACAGCCACGCTGGGCCAGGCCAAAGCCAGGAGCCTAGAGCACCATGCAGGTCTCCCACATCGGTGGCAGGGGTCCAAGCACTTGGGCCATCTTCTGCTGCTTTCCCAGGTGCATTTGCAGGGAGGCTGATCGGAAGCGGAGCAGCTGGGACTGGAACCGGCCCTCAAGTGGAATGCCGGTGTCACAGACAGTGGCTTAACCTGCTGTGCCACACCACCAGCCTCTTGGATGAGTATTGATTGACCCATGTTTGAAATGAAACTAATTGGGGGGCGGGAGCTGTGGCGTAGCAAGTAAAGCTGCCGCCTACAGTGCTGCCATCCCATGTGGGCACTGGTTCGAGTCCTGGCTGCTCCATTTCCGATCCAGCTCTCTGCTATGGCCTGGGAAAACAGTAGAAGATGGCCCAAGTCCTTGGGCCCCTGCACCTGCATAGGAGACCAGGAAGAAGCTCCTAAGTCCTGGCTTCAAATCAGCTCAACTCCAGCCCTTGTGGCCATCTGGGGAGTGAACCAGAGTATGAAAGACCTCTCTCTCTCTCTCTCTGCATCTGCCTCTCTCTAACTCTACCTTTCAAATAAATGAATAAATCCTTTTAAAAAAAGAGAGAAACTAATTGGGAACTGACTGAGGAAAAGATCCACCAGAAAGATAGGCAAAACAATTCCCACAGTCCCCACACAGTTGGGAAGTAGAACCTGTTTGCATCAGGCAGGATGGAGAGAATGGCCTTCGTTCTCGGGAGAGTCTGCTCTTAGCTCTGAGAATGAATCCACCCTGTACTAAAGGAGGGGAGGAAGAGCTGAAGAAATAATAACCTAAATAGTCCCAAATTTAATAAAAGCTAAAAACTCACAAATTCCAGGAGTCCAGTAAAAACCAATTAGAATTAAAAAAAAAATCATATCCACAGCAAGGTACATTATAGTAAAATTGCTAAAAAAACAGTGAGAATTTTTAGTATCAGCCAGAGGAAAAAAAAGACACATTCAATATAAGGAATAAAGTTAGGAATTATATGGGCTTCTCATTAGAAACTATGCAACCAAACAGAAAATGAAGAAATGTCTTCAGATTGCTGAAAGAGTCTAGCATTGTGGCTAGTAAAGCCACTGCCTGCAACACCAGCATCCCATATGGGCACCGGTTTGAGTCCCAGCTGCTCCTCTTCCAATCCAGCTCCCTGCTAATGCGCCTGGAGAAGCAGTGGAAGATGGCCCAAGTGCTTGGGCCCCTGTACCCATGTGGGAGACCCAGAAGAAGCTCTTAACGCTCTCTCCACCCCCCCCCCATCACTTTCTCTCTCTTTCAAATAAACAAATACATCTTTTAAAAAAAGAAACAACTGGCCGGCGCCATGGCTCAACAGGCTAATCCTCCGCCTTGCGGCGCCGGCACACCGGGTTCTAGTCCCGGTCGGGGCACCGGATTCTGTCCCGGTTGCCCCTCTTCCAGGCCAGCCCTCTGCTGTGGCCCAGGAGTGCAGTGGAGGATGGCCCAGGTGCTTGGGCCCTGCACCCCATGGGGAGACCAGGAAAAGCACCTGGCTCCTGGCTCCTGCCATCGGACGAGCGCGGTGCGCTCACCATTGGAGGGTGAACCAACGGCAAAGGAAGACCTTTCTCTCTGTCTTTCTCTCTCACTGTCCACTCTGCCTGTAAAAAAAAAAAAAAAAAAAAAAAGAAAGAAACAACTGGCCAGTGCTGCAGCTCACTAGGCTAATCCTCCTCCTGCGGCACTGGCACCCCAAGTTCTAGCCCCAATTGGGGCGCCGCATTCTGTCCCCGTTGCTCCTCTTCCAGTCCAGCTCTCTGCTGTGGCTCGGGAAGGCAGTGGAGGATGGCCCAAGTGCTTGGGCCCTGCACCCCATGGGAGACCAGGAGGAAGCACCTGGCCCTGGCTTTGGATCCATTTGGGGGTGAACCAACAGAAGGAAGACCTTTCTCTCTCTCTCTCTCTCTCTCTCTCTCTCTCTCTGCCTGTCAAAGAAAGAAAGAAAGAAAGAAAGAAAGAAAGAAAGAAAGAACCCAGAATTCTTTATGTAAAAGATTTATTTATTTACTTGAGAGGCAGAGTTATAGACAGAGACAAAGAGAGGGGTCTTCCATCTGCTGGTTCACTCCCCAGATGGCTGCAATGGTCAGAGCTGGGCCAATCTGAAGCCAGGAGCCAGGAGCTTCTTCAGGTCCCCCACACAGGTGCAGGATCCCAAGCACTTGGGCCATCTTCTACTGCTCTCCATCAGCGGGGAGTTGGATCAGAAGTGGAACAGCCAGGACTCGAACTGGCGCCCATAAGGGATGCTGGCACTGCAGGCAGATGCTTATCCTATACACCACAGCGTCAGCCCCGCAACCCAGAATTCTTTACTCAGCAGAAAAAATGTCTTTCAGAAATGGAGTAAAGAGGCCAGCGCCGTGGCTCACTTGGCTAATCCTCTGCCTGCAGCGCCAGCATCCCATATGGGTGCCAGGTTCTAGTCCCAGTTGCTCCTCTTCCAGTCCAGCTCTCTGCTGTGGCCCAGGAGTGCAGTGGAGGATGGCCAAAGTGCTTGGGGCCCTGCACCCCATGGGAGACCAGGAGGCTCCTGGCTCCTGGCTTCGGATCAGTGCAGTGCTGGCTGTAGCGGCCATTTGGGGAGTGAACCAATGGAAGGAAAACCTTTCTCTCTCTCTCTCTCACTATCTGTAACTCTATCTGTCAAATAAATAAATAAAATTTAAAAAAAGAAATGGAGTAAAATAAATTTTCCAGACAGAAACACACACAAACGTGAGATAATTTACTACTGGCAGACGTGAGCTGAGCTGCCAGAAATGTTGAAGTGACTTCTTCAGAGCAAAGGAGAAAGGATACTAGACTGAAACTTGGATTCATAAACAGGTATTGAGAGCACTGGATACGCGCAATATGTGATAAGTGTAACTTTCATTTGTAATCTATGAAATGATTATTTAAAACAAATTAATAACAACGTTATTGTGGAGTTTAAAACTTACATAGAAGGGCCAGCTACTCTACTTTCAATCCAGCTTCCTGCTAATGTGCCTGGGTGATGGCCCAAGTACTTGGGCCCTTGCCACTCATGTGGGAGACTCAGATGGAGTTCCTGGCTCCTGGCTTCAGCCTGGCCCATCCCTGACCAATGAGGCCTCTTGGGGAGTGAACCAATGGATGAGACATCTCTCTCTTGCTCTCTCTCCATGTGTCTATCTTTCTCTCTCCCCCCTCGTTCTCTTTTGCTCTACCTTCTAAATAATAAATCTTTAATAAACAAATGTATAGAAGTAAAATGGATAATGAGAAAATGTCTAGGAAAATAAGAATAACTGTTACAAAGCTTTACAGTGTACATGCAGTTGCACAATATTATTTGACAATAGACTGCAGTAAGCTAGAGATGTGATTCGTAAACTTTAGACCAACCAACCACTGAAAACAACAACAATAATAAAACTTGGTATAGCCACATAGGCCCATGGTGGAAATCAAGTAGAGTCACAAAAACAATGTAGAGGAAAGCAGGAAAAGGAGGAAAAAAGCAGCAAAGGTTACATGAGATAAATAGAACACTAGAGCAAAATGATACCTTAACTTCAGCCAGCTTGCTGATTAGATTAAACGTAAATGGTCTAAATGTCCCATCGAATGGCAAAGATTTGGGCAGGTGCTTGGCCTAGTGATTCAAGATGCCCATTAGGACACCCACATCCCAGGTCAGAGCTCTGACTTCAGCACCCACCTCTAGCTCCTGATTTTAGCTTCTTCACAAAGCAGGCCCTGGGGGGACAGGGTTCCTGTCACTCATGTGAGAGACCTGGATTTCATTCTTGGCTTCAGCACCCTGGCCATTGCAGGCATTTGGAGAGTGAACCAGTGGATGGGAGCTCTGTCTATCTGTCTCTGTCTCTCTTCCTGTCTCTCAAATAAAGAAAAAAATTTAAGAGTAATGGACTAGCTATATTACTATTAAGCAAGGTAGATTTCCTAACATGGAATATTACTAGGAATCAAAGGGAATATTTTAAAATGATGAAAGATCAGTCCATTGAATAGATACAAACAGTCCTGGGTATTCATGGAACTAATGGCAGACCTTCAAAATACTGAATCAAAATCTGAGACCTCACAGGAGAAATAGAGAAATCCACAGTTAAAGATCTCAACATTCATTTATCAATGATAAATGTTTCAGTAAAAAAGAATGAGTAATTCCATAGAATGCTTGAACAATGCTAAGCAACCTGATCTCAGTTTTTTTAGAAAATTATGCCTCATGCCAGTGCACACAAAATATTCACCAAAATATGAAGACTACATTCTGTTAAAAAAAAATTCAGGGGCTGGCATTGTGGCACAGGAGGATAAGCTGCTACTGTGATGCCAGCATCCCGAATGGGCACAGGTTCAAGTCCCACTGCTCCCTTTCCCATCCAGATCCCTGCTATGGCCTGGGAAAGCAGCAGAGGATGGCCTAAGTGCTTGGGCCCCTGCACCCACATGCAGACCTGGAAGAAGCTCTAGTTTCTGGCTTCAGTCTGGCCCAGCTCTGGCCATGTTGGCCATTTGGGGAGTGAACAAGTGGATGGAAGCTTGTTCTCTCTCACTGGCTCTCCCTCTCTCTCTCTGTCTCTTTCCTCTCTGTAATTCTGTCTTTCAAATAAATAAATCAATCTTTAAAAAAGAAAGGGAAAAAAAACCAACACTAATGAAATGAAAGGAGGGAAGAGCAGCAAGGGTGGTGGTGTGAGGCGGTCATGAGCACTCTCTTCAGCATGTCACTCGCACCCGGATGTGGCCTGGTCTCCGTCACCCTCGCCCGTCAGCACCCCGGTACCCCCTCAGGCTGCTCCTGAGCCCCACAGAGCTGCCCTCCCCACCAACCTGCAGTGCTTTCCACGCCCCATGCCTGTGCAAACTTCTCTCCTGTGACTGCGCGTGACAGGACCAGTGGCTCTTCCCAGTGACTTTTGTGGGTGGTAGTGGTATGAACTCATTTTCTAGGTTAGAATATTACTGGGGAGCACTGTGACAAGCAGTGTTCTGGAAATCCAAGAAGTACAACAATGCTAATTCAGACCAGGGGTCTATCTTCCTGCCCATGCACCCCTGCCTCCACAGCCCCCTACCACTCAATGATCAGGAAGTCCCTTTGTAAGCCACACTCAAAATGTTTCCCCCCCCAGGAAACTGAATTGGGGGGCGGGGATCCGCAAAGCAAGGACAGTCAGGCTGGTGATCAGGCATCTGCCCTTGAAATAACCGTCTCCCCGGACCTGTTGGGGCACAGCCCTTTGCAGCCCACGCCCGTGCCTTTTGATGATGGGCAGGAGTGCCCTGGTGGCCAATGGGGTGAGCCGACACCTGAGTCACCTCAGGCGGCTCAGGCTGCTCCCTGCCTTGGCGTCTGATGGCTGGGTGTTCAGGCTCCACCGAAGCCCAGAGCTGTTTCTCGAGGACGTGTTTACCTGCAGTGAGGACCCAGGGCATCGCCTGTGAGCACACCCGTGAACCGCTCACTGGCACTCCACCATGCATCCTGATCTGGCCCCCAAACACAGGGAGGAAGAAAGGCTGGGGGTTGAGGAAGTCCCAGTGTGCCCACGCCTGGTCCTTGCCCAGCCTGGGTTGGAGACACCCCCCCCACACACACTCCCACCACGCAGCATAAGATTGGTATAAGTCTTGTCTGGCTCTGGAGATTTCTCTCTGGGGCTGGTGCTGTGGCATAGCGGGTAAAACCCCCACCTGCAACGCTGTTATCCCTTATGGGCGCTGGTTCGAGACCCGGCTGCTCCACTTCTGATCCAGATCCCTGCTAATGCACCTGAGAAAGCCGTGGAAAATGTCCCAAGTGCTTGGGCCCCTGTACCCACATGGGAGACCTGGAAGAAGCTCTTGGCTCCTGGCTTCACATCTGCCAAACTCTGGCCTTTGTGGCCATCTGGGGAGTGAACCAGCTGATGAAAGACCTCTCTTTCTCTTCATCTTTGCCTCTGCCTCTCTGTAACTCTGCCTTTCAAATGAATAAATAAATCTTTAGAAAAAAGAGAGATTGAGGCCGGCGCTGTGGCTCAACAGGCTAATCCTCCGCCTTGCCGCGCTGGCACACCAGGTTCTAGTCCCGGTCAGGGCACTGGATTCTGTCCCGGTTGCCCCTCTTCCAGGCCAGCTCTCTGCTGTGGCCCAGGAGTGCAGTGGAGGATGGCCCAAGTGCTTGGGCCCTGCACCCCATGGGAGACCAGGATAAGCACCTGGCACCTAGCTTCGGATCAGCACAGTGCACCAGCTGCGGCAGCCATTGGAGGGTGAACCAATGGCAAAGGAAGACCTTTCTCTCTGTCTCTCTCTCTCTCACTGTCCACTCTGCCTGTCAAAAAGAAAAAAAAAAAAAAGAAAAAAGAGAGATTGATCAATGTATCTCCCAGACTCTTTTTTAAAAATGTCTTTACTGTAGGCTTTTAAAAAAAAAGATTTAGGCCGGCGCCGTGGCTCAACAGGCTAATCCTCCGCCTTGCGGCGCTGGCACACCGGGTTCTAGTCCCGGTCGGGGCACCGGATTCTGTCCCGGTTGCCCCTCTTCCAGGCCAGTCCTCTGCTGTGGCCCGGGAGTGCAGTGGAGGATGGCCCAGGTGCTTGGGCCCTGCACCCCATGGGGAGACCAGGAAAAGCACCTGGCTCCTGGTTCCTGCCATCGGACAAGCGCGGTGCGCCGGCCGCAGCGCGCCGGCCGCGGCGGCCATTGGAGGGTGAACCAACGGCAAAAAGGAAGACCTTTCTCTCTGTCTCTCTCTCTCACTGTCCACTCTGCCTGTAAAAAAAAAAAAAAAAAAGATTTATTTATTTATTTCAAAGTCAGAGTTACACAGTGAGAGAAGGAGAGACAGAGAGAGATCTTCCTTCCGCTGGTTCACTCCCTAATTGGCCACAATGGCCGGAGCTGGGCTGATCCGAAGCCAGGAGCCAGAAGCTTCTTCTGGGTCTCCCACGTGGGTGTAGGGGCCCAAGGACTTGGGCCATCTTCTACTACTTTCCCAGACGATAGCAGAGCGCTGGATCAGAAGTGGAGCAGCTGGGTCTCGAATCAGTGCCCATATGGATGCTAGCACTGCAGGTGGCAGCTTAACCTGTTATGGCACAGCGCCTGCCCCAGGCTTTTATTTTTTTTTCTCTTTTTGAAGATTTATTCCTGGACTTTTTTTTTTTTTGACAGACAGAGTGGACAGTGAGAGAGAGAGAGACAGATAGAAAGGTCTTCCTTTGCTGTTGGTTCACCTTCCAATGGTCGCAGCAGCCGGCAAACAGCACTCATCCAAAGCCAGAAGCCAGGTGCTTCTCCTGGTCTCCCAAGGGGTGCAGGGCCCAAGCACTTGGGCCATTCTCCTCTGCACTTCCGGCCACAGCAGAGAGCTGGCCTGGAAGAGGGGCAACCGGGACAGAATCTGGCACCCCGACCGGGACTAGAACCCAGGGAGCTGGTGCCACAGGCAGAGGATTAGCCTATTGAGGCGCGGTGCCAGCCTATTCCTGGACTCTTACAGTCACCCTTCCTCTACCCAAATGGAACTAACCACGTGAGCATTTAAAGCCAGAACTGAGGGGCAGGCACCTGGTGCAGAGATAAGGACACTACTTGGGAGGCCCACGTGCCCTGCTAGAGTGCCTGGGTGCCAGTCTCAGCTCTGCTTCTCAGTCCAGTTTCCTGCCAATGTGTGCCCTGGGAGACAGCAGGTGCTGGCTCAACTACTTGGGTCCCTGCCACCCATGTGGGAGATCTGAATTGAATTTGGGACTGCTGGCTTCAGCAGGCATTTGGGAAGTGAACCAGTGAATGGGAGATCCCTCTCTCTCTTTCTCTCTTGTTGCCGTTCAACTAATAAGGGCCTGCATCGTGGCACAGCAGGTGAAGCTGCTCCTTGGGGGCCTGCATTCCAGTATTGGACTGCCACTTCCAGTTTGGCTCCTCTGCTTCTGGTCCAGCTTCTTGCTAATGTATCCTGGGAGACAGCAGGTGATGGCTCATGTGCTTTGGTCCCTGTGGTCCCTTCAAAGCACATGGGAAACCCAAATGGGGCCCAATCTCCTGGCTTTGGTCTGGACTAGCCCTGGCATTAGGGAAGAGAACCAATGGATGGAAGATTCCCTCTCCCCGGTCACTCTATCTTTCAAATAAATAAACAAATACATATTTTAGAAATGAATTACATAAAATAATTTAAAATCTTAAGTGGACTTTATTGTTTCATTTAAATTCCCCAAGAGGGGGAAAACTTTGCTTTTTATTATCTTTTTTATTATTAAACTTTTTATTATCTTGCCAAAATCATGGAACACATTAAGGAGACAGAATTTTTTAGACAAATGCCAGTGATTTTGCTTAATCTCTTTTCAAAGGGATTTTTTGTGACATTTAGCAAACACACAAATCAAACACACAAGTAAATACATAAAACACGTGTGCTTTCAGAAAAATAATACATGCACGTAGTTGTAACACACACACACACACACACAGGATGTAACTCTGCAAGCACTGGAATTAATAGAATCTTACTGGTCCCATGGCTGTTTCCCCTCCAACTGCACTCCATCACACTTTCTCCAACTCTGGTAACCTGGTAACCAACATCCTGTGCTAATTTCTTGCTTTTTTTAAAAATTTATTTGAACGTCAGAGTTACACAAAGAGAGGAGAGGGAGAAAGAAAGAGAGAAAGAGAGAGAGAGAGAGAGAGAGAGAGAGAGAGAGAGATCTTCCATCTGCTAGTTCACTCCCCAGTTGGCTGCAACAGCCAGAGCTGTACTGATCTGAAGCCAGGAGCCAGGAGCTTCCTCCAGGTCTCCCACGTGGGTGCAGGGGCCCAAGGACTTGGGCCATCTTCTACTGCTCTCCCAGGCCATAGCAGAGAGCTGGATCAGAAGTGGAGCAGCCAGGACACGAATGTTTGTATTCTTTTAAAAGGTTCATTCATTTACTTGAAAGGCAGAGTTACGGGGCAGCAGGGGGGAGATGGAGAGGGGAAAGGAGGGGAGGCGAAGGAGATCTTCTGTCTGTTGGTTCACTCCCCAAATGACCACAATGGTCAGCATTTGGCCAGGCCAAAGCTAGGATCCTGGAGCCCCACCCAGGTCTCCCCCACGGGTACAGGGACCTAAGCACATGGCTCACCCTCCGCAGCCTTCCCAGTTGCATCAGCAGGGAGTCAGAAGTGGAGCAGCCAAGACTCCAACTGGCGCTCCTATGGGGTGCTTAACCTGCTGTGCCACACCAGCCCTTGTCTGTTTTTAAAAGCGAGTCACAAGTGAAAACTGCGCTGTGTCAAGAAAGGGCTGTTGTTGCATGAGGTGGGTAAGGTCTCCAGCGAGGCCAGTCACGCTAGGCTCACTGAGGTGAGGACCTCCTGTTCCCGCGGGGCTGGAGCCTGCCCAGACAGGTGCATAAGAGGGGCACGCCCGGAGAGTGAACTGCTCTGTGGGTGGTGCCTCCAGTGCTCCTGAAAGCGCAAGGCAGACGGCTTCTGTTGGACAAAGGCAGCATCCCTGGTGGATTCAGGAGCGAGGGGTCAGGCCAGGCCCAGGCTTTCGGAGGAACACTGCAGGCCCACTGAATCTGCAGGTTAGGAAGCTGGTCGGACGGCAGTGGGGGCCTTGGGGGTGTAGCCTGCAGCAGGGCGAGCTCTGAGCCCTCTGCATCCCTGGCGCAGTCCTGTGTGGTCTTTTCCTGAAGTTGCTTTGCCCCACTCCTCTCCAGGATCTTCTTTTTGCTTGGAGATTACCAAGTTTCCCCTCCCCCACTGCCACCCCTGCGGTGCTTCTTGGGAGGCAAAGGTGGGGAGATTTTGAAAGCCCAGAGTCCTTTGTTGTGGTGTAACAGGTTTAGCTGCCGCCTGCGACACCAGCATCCCATAATCAGAGCAGCCTTGGAGTGCAGGATGCCCCACTTCTGATCCAGCTCCCTGCTAATGCTGAAGCAGCAGAGAATGGCCCATGTGCTGGGCGCCTGCTACCCACATCGAAGACCCAAATGAGAGTTCCAGGCTCCTAACTTGCTTGCAGCCATTTGGGGAGTGAACCAGCGGATGGAAAAATCCATCTCTCTCTCTTCACTCTGCCCTTCGAATAAATCAAATAAATCTTTAAAAATTATCAGGGCTGGCACTGCGGTGCAGTGAGAGAGGTGTGTTCTATCTGCTGGCACCTGTTGGTTCACGCCCCAGATGGCTGCAACAGCCAGGGCTGGGCCAAGCTGAAAGCAGGAGCCAAGAGCTTCATCCTGGTCTCCCATGTGGGTACAGGGGCCCAAGCACTTGGGCCAGCTTCCACTGATTTCCCAGGCACATTAACAGGGAGCTAGATTGGAAGTGGAGCAGCCGGGACTCGAATCTGTGCCCATGAGATGCAGAGCCTTACTTACTATGCCACAACACCAGCCCCTTCTTTCAGAATCTAAGAGGGGATGCTCTTGAGTCTTTTTGCCACCAGAATTCCTAAGAAAAAAATCTGAAACTAACCAGACTTGGGAGATTATATCCACTCTTCTCGTAACTTGTCTTCCCACTCGGTCTCTAGACGCTTATGGAACTTTCTGTTTGTTCCAAATGTCTGCAGTTTCACCATGATGTGCCCCAGCTGCCTGCTAATGCAAGACCTGGGAGGCGGCAGCCATGGCTGAAGTTTTTGGGTCCCTGCCATCCAGGGAGGGAGAACTCGGTTGAGTTCCTGGTTCCCAGGTCCAACTGTTGTGGGCATCTGCGGAGTGAACCAGCAGATGGGAGATTTCTCTCTCTGCCTCTCAAATAAATAAAAATTTAAAAAGCAGTATCTCCTTCTGTCGTGAGTGTGACACCTCATCTCTCTGAGGACACGATGTTAGTTTCTCATCCACAGATTTGTTTTTTCTTGGAATACCGCCTGATTCTCTAACTTGGGCTTTTTCTGTTTGCTGTTTAAAATAAACATTTATTTATTTACTTGAGAGGCAGAGAGAGGGAGATTCCTTAGCACCTGCCAGCTCTCCTGGTCACTTGGCTGGAGACTCCGGGTCTCCACCAGACACAGACATGCTCAGGCAGGAGTTTCCTTCAGCCCTCTGGTGTGTTGCGAAGGCTGGCCAGCCAAGGCTGGGGACCCTCGCAGCAGGGGGTCTATGCTTCTAGGATGCTCCTTGGGAGTCTTTGGGAATTCAATGCTGAGAGCTTTCTCTCTCTCTCTCTTTCTCTTTCTAAGTTTTTTTTAGAATTATTTATGTATTTGAAAGGCAGAGTGACAGAGAGTAAGAGGCAGAGAGCGAGCAAGTGAGAAGTCTTCCAATCCTCTGGCTTATGCCCCAAATGGCTGCCATAGCCAGGAGCCTAGAACCTCATCTGGGTCTGCCATGTGGGTGGCAGGAGCCCAAGCACTTGGGTCATCCTCCGCTGTTTTCCCAAGAGCATTAGCAGGGAGCTGGACTGGAAGCAGGGCTGCCGGGACTTGAACCGGCTCTCCGACATGGAATGCCGGCACTGCACCTGCTGAGCTGCAACACCATCCACCGCATCACCGCTTTAAAATTCTCGTTCCTTCTGCTTCCCTTCTTTTCTCCCCCCCCCCCCCGGGCCAAGCTTAAAGCTTTAATATATGACGCATCTTAGCACTGGTGGGCTGTTCAAATCTAGGACATGCAGCATTTTTATGGTGATTTCCAGTATCGGTAACTTCTCTGCAAGAGTATCATTAGATCCTAACAAAATGACTGGATAAATCCCATTCCCTACCTACAGGAGAGAAAATAATAAATGGAATGTTTGCATGTATGGCTACTGATCATTAAGCCAGGTGCTGATCTGTGACAGAGCTCAAGGTTAAAAAAGTACTGGGGCAGACAGGACGACATGCCTGTCAGCCTCCCACCCCACCCCCCACAAATTAGCTTCGCCTATGATTCTAGGAAGCCGTTTTCATTAGGCAGAGTCAGGTGTGGTTTTTTTATTTTTAAAATTTTGCTTATTTATTCGAGGGGTGAGAGAGAAAGAGCACCAGACCTGCACCTGCCACTCGCCTTCCCTACAAAACCCAAAATGCCAAAAACACAAAGCTAAAAATTAAAAGACAAAAACAAAAAAACTCAAAAAAGTAAAAAACAAAACTAAAAAAATTAAAAATCCCAAAAACCCAAATATCCCCCCCCATAAAAACAGAAACAACAAAATCCAACCATGTAAATTAGGGAATATAGTCTCTGACAAAGAATGGCTTCTACCTTTCGTGGTTCAGCTGGACTGCACAGCCCCACTGCCCCCTCTGGGCCTCAGATTTGACCCCATGAGAGGAGGAACCCCCTTCTGTCCTCAGCTGCCTGCTTCCCCACTATACCATGCTGGGTCAAGGAGACAGAATTCATACTGATTAACGCTTATCTTGCTTGTTGCAAACATTCTTTTTCTTTTTCTTTTAATATGAGGCTAGATATCAAAGTTGAATTCATGGGGGCTGGTCCTGTGGCGTAGCAGGTATAAGCCACCACCACAAGCATCCCAAATGGGCACCAGTTCCAGTCCCAGCTGCTCCAACTTGTGATCCAGCTCCCTGCTATGGCCTGGGAAAGCAGTGGAAGATGGCCCCAGTCCTTGGGCCCCTGCTCCCACATGGGAAACTTGGAAGAAGCTCTGGGTTCTTGGCTTTGGATCAGCCCAGCTCTGGCCATCATAGCCATTTGGGGATTGAACCAGTGGATGGAAGACCTCTCTCTCTCTTACTCCCTCTCTCCCTCTCTCCCTGGCTCTGTAACTGCCTTTCAAATAAATAAATAAATAATTGAATCTTTAAAAAATAAGTTGGATTAATCACTCAGTCTTCTTCTTCTTCTTCTTTTTTTTTTTTTTTTGACAGACAGGCAGAGTGGACAGTGAAAGAGAGGAAGGTCTTCCTTTGCCATTGGTTCACCCTCCAATGGCCACCGAGGCTGGCGCACTGCGGCTGGCGCACCGCGCTGATCCGATGGCAGGAGCCAGGTGCTTCTCCTGGTCTCCCATGGGGTGCAGGGCCCAAGCACTTGGGCCATCCTCCACTGCACTCCCGGGCCACAGCAGAGAGCTGGCCTGGAAGAGGGGCAACCGGGACAGAATCTGGTGCCCCGACCGGGACTATAACCCAGTGTGCCAGCGCCGAAGGTGGAGGATTAGCCTATTGAGCCGTGGTGCCGGCCACTCAGTCTTTTTATTTCAAAATAATTTCAAACATATAGAAAAGCTCCAAGAATAATTTAGAGAAAGTAGTGTATCTCTTACCAAAGATTTTTCACATTTTTGCCTTAATTCTTTTATTCCCTCTGTGTGTATCTCATATTAAATTATGCATTTTGTATTTATATATTCATATGTACACATACATTGCTTATATATATAATTTTTAAAATTTTATTTATTTATTTGAAAGTCAGAGTTACACAGAGAGAAGGAGAGACACATGTAGAGAGAGAGGTCTTCCATCCGCTGGTTCACTCCCCAGATGGCCACAACAGCCAGAGCTGCGCCGATCCAAAGCCAGGAGCCAGGAGCTTCTTCCGGGTCTCTCACATGGGTGCAGGGGCCCAAGGACTTGGACCATCTTCTACTGCTTTCCCAGGCCATAGCAGAGAGCTGGATAGGTAATGGAGCAGCCGGATCTTGAACCAGTACCCATATGGGATGCTAACACTGCAGGCGGCAGCTTAATCCACTATGCTACAGCACCAGCCCCTATATATGATAATTTGATATTAAAATGAATTTATTCTTAAATCAAAAAGCCAGAAAAAATGGGCAGGTGCATTGTGGCACAGGGGGCTAGCTTCTGCTTGGTATGCTAGCATTCCATACGGGCACCAGGTGGGTCCTGGCTGCTCCAACTTCCTGCTGATGCGCCTGGAAGAGCAATGGAGGATGGCCCAAGGAACTGAGTCCCGGCCACTCACGCGGGAGACCTGGATGGAGTTCCAGGCTCCTGGGTTCTGCCTGGCCCAGCCCTGATCATTGCAGCCATTTGGGGAGTGGGTCAGCAGATAAATGATCTCATTTCTTTCTCTCCCTCTCTCTCTGTAGCTCTGCCTTTCAAATAAATAAATCTTAAAAATGTATATATTCTTTTCCTGTTGATTTTTAATCAATCTGTGGTAAATTGCATACATCATGCCTCTTACTTTGGTCTTTTTTTTTCTTATAACAAAGATATGCTGTTATCTAACCATAGTTCAGTTGTGAAGTGCAGGAAATCTAACACACACAGTACTATTCTTTGATCTATAATCTATATCGTAAGTTTGTTAATTATCCCAAATATATTCTTAAAATTTTTTCCTGGGGCTGGTGCTGTGATGTAACAGGTAAAGTCACCATCTGAGATGCTGTATCTCATTTGGGTGCCAGTTCCAGTCCCAGCTGCTTCAGATCCCGCGCTCCCTGCTAATGCACCTGGGAAAGCTGCAGAGGATGGCCCCAGCAACCACGTGGGTGACCCAGGTGAAGCTCCTGGCTCCTGGCTCCTGGCTTTAGCCTGGCCCAGCCCTGGCTGTTGTGGCCATTTGAGGAGTGAACTAACAGATGGAAAATCTCTCTCTCTCTCTCTCTCTCTCTCTCTCTCTCTCTCTCTCTCTGTCTCTGTCTCCTCTCTGCTTTTCAAATAAAAAAAAAATCTTAAAAAAAAAAAAAAAAAAGAACTTTTCCTTCCAGCATTATATAGTGCATGTCTCTTTGATAACTTTTCTCAACCTTTGTTTGTCCTTTGTGGCACTGACATTTTTAATATTCATGTGAAAGGCTGAGAAACAGAGAGGCAGCCATGCAGACATAGAGAGACCTCGCATCTGCTGGTACATTCCCCAAATGCCAGCAACAGCCAGAACAGGGTCAGGCTGAAGTCAGGCTCCAGAAACTCAACCTGGGTCTCCCTTGTGGATGGCCAGGACTCCTTGAGACATCACCTGCTACCTCCCAGGGTAGGCATTCGAGGAAGCCAGAAGTGGGAGTGGGAGCTGAAACCCAGGCACTCCAACAGGGACGTGGGTCTCCCAAGCACTGTCTTGACTGCTGTGCCAAATGCCCACACCATGACACTGACAATTTTAAAGACTATTTATTTAGACCAATTATATACAGAAAGAATTGCAGTTTTTCTTTCTTTTTTTAAGAAAAATTTATAACCATACCTAACTAATAATCATGAATAATTATGACTGTATCACGCCATGACAATACACGTATAACATGTGAACTAGGCAGAACAGGGAGATGAGCAATCTCCCGTCCCGGACATTACTTTATCACTGGCACATACGATATAAACTGTTCACAGTGTGAACACTGGGCACTTACTCCTTCTGTCCGACTCTGATTTGGGTCCTGTTATCCTAACTCCCTGCATCCCCCACCCCCCAGCCCCAGCC
The DNA here is from genome assembly GCA_949820135.1 of Sylvilagus floridanus. Classification (NCBI taxonomy): domain Eukaryota; kingdom Metazoa; phylum Chordata; class Mammalia; order Lagomorpha; family Leporidae; genus Sylvilagus; species Sylvilagus floridanus. The sequence continues at coordinate 87,512,671 of OX463242.1, forward strand.
TCTAGTAACCACCATTCTGTGTGCAGACTGATATTCTTCAAGCTCCTACACAGAAGGGAGAACACGTGGCATTTGTCTGGTCTGGCTTATTTCCCTCCACACAATATCCTTCCCCATGAGAAATGGACTATCTTTCCATTTGTTTCTTGTCCTTGTTGATTTCTTTCAGCAGTGTTTTACAATTTTTATTGTTCCTTCACCTCTTTGGTTAAATATTCCTAAATATTTAATTTTTTTGTAGTGCCGCCTGCAGGATCAGCATCCCATATGGGTGCCGGTTCGAGTCCTGGCTGTTCCACTTCCAATCCAGCTCTCTGCTAAGGCCTGGAAAAGCAGCGGAAGATGGCCCAAGTCCTTGGGTCCCTGCACCAGTGTGGGAGACCTGGAGGAAGCTCCTGGCTCCTGGTTTCTGATTGGCCCAGCTCTGGCTGTTGCAGCCATTTGGGGAGTGAACCAGCAGATGGAAAACCTCTTTTCTGTCTCTCCCTCTCTCTGTCTGTAACTCTACCTCTCAAATAAGTAAATAAATCTTAAAAAAAAAATCATGTCCTTATAAAAATATTCAGTCATTAAAAATGATTTTTTGTGACTGGCTACCTTCACTTTGCATAACGTTTTCAAGGGTCATTTGTGTTGTAGTAGGTATCCATACTTTATTTCCTTGTAAAGCTGAATAATATCCCCTTGTATGGATATTTTACATTTTATTTACCCACCAGTCAGTTGGAAGACTTTTGGGGTATTCCGTTTTAAGCTCCTTTGAGTAATAATAGTGCTGTGGACATCCTTGAACGATTTTTACATGAACACGTGTTTTCATTTCTCTTGGGTATGCTAAAGGACTTCAAAAAGTTCATGGAAAATGTGTAATATGAAAATGGTATTGCATGGATTTCAAGAATTTTTGCCAGAGTTGTGGCCTGGTGGATGAAGCTGCTACTTGCTACAACAGCACCCCGTATCAGAGCGCCGGTTGCCCTGCTTTCCATCCAACTCCCTGCTAGTGCGCCTAGGAAAGCAGAGGAAGATGGCCCAGGCACTTGGGCCCTGCCTCTTGGCTGCAGCCTGGCCCAGCCCTGGCTGTTGTGGCTACCCGGGGAGTGAACTACTAGATGGAAGTTCTCTCTCTCTCTCTCTCTCTCTCTCTCTCTCCTTCCAGTCACTCTGCCTTTCAAGTAAATAAATAAATCTTTAAAAACATTTTTTGCATCAAGAAATTTAATTCTATTTTCCACAAACTTTCTGAAGTCCCTTGGATATCTAGGAGTGAAATGACTGCTTCATAGGGTAATATTGTGTTTAATTTTTTTGAGGAACTGCCAAGTTATTTTAAAAAGCTTCTTACCATTTTACAGATCCGCCAACCACCTACGAGGGTAGATTTCTCTGTATCATTACCAGGTACTGTTGCCCAACCCTTTTAAAAAATTTACTTATTTATTTGAAAGTCAGAGTTACAGAGAGAGAGAGGGAAAGACAGAGAGAGAGAAGAGATCTTCCATCTGCAGATTCACTATCCAGATGGCCACAAAAGCCTGGACCAGGCCAAAGCCGGGTGCCTAGAACTTCATCCAGGTCTCCCATGAGTATGGCAGAGCTTCAAATACTTGGGTCATCTTCTGCTGCCTTTCTTAGGCCATTAGCATGCAACTGGATCAGAAGTGGAGCTGGGGCTGGCACTGTGGTGTAGCAGGTAAAGCCACTGCCTACAGTGCCAGCATCCCATATGGGCGCTAATTTGAGTCCCAGCTGCTCCACTTCCGATCCAGCTCTCTGCTATGGCCTGGGAAAGCAGAGATGACTCAAGTCCTTGGGCTCCTGTACCCACGTGGAAGACCCGGAAGAAACTCCTGGCTCCTGGCTTCGGATGGATGCAACTCTGGCCACTGCAGCCATCTGGGGAGTGAACCATTGGATGAAAGATCGATCTCTCTCTCTCTCTCTCTGCCTCTGCCTCTCTGTAATTCTGACTTTCAAATAAATAAATAAATCTTAAAAAACAAGAAGAAGAAGAAGTGGAGCTGTTGGGACTGGAACCAGCACCCATATGGGATACTGACACTGCAGGTTGTGGCTTAATCCACTAAGCCACAATGCCGGCCCCAAGATCCTGAATTTTGAGTAATAACATTGAGCATCTTTTTGTGCACATATTTGGCTGCAAGTATTTATCTGTCTTGAGTTTTCTTTAGACACGTCTATTCAAAGTGTGCCCATTCTAGGCTGTGTTGTCTCCCATTATTGAGTTTCTTCTGTATTTCTGATGCAATCCATCATCAGATGCATGACTTGCAGATGTGTTCTCCCACCCCAGGGGTTGTCTTTGCCCTTGCTTACTGTTATTATTTGCAGCCCAAAAGTTTTGAGCTCCCATGTAGTCCAGATTATCAAATTTTTCTCTTATGCCCTGTGTTTTGAATGCTATATCTAAAGGAACTAGTGCTTACCCCAAAATCAAGATTTACACCTATTTTCTTCTAAGAATTTGGTAGTTTACGCTCTTACGTTTGGGTCTTTGATGCGTTTTGGGTTACTTCTCATGTACAGTGTGAAACAGAAGCATACCTTCATAGTTTTGCAGGTGCATATCCCGTTTTTCTAGCACCATCATTGAAAAGGTTGTTCTCTCTCCCATTCAATTGTTTTGGGACCCTTGTCCAAAACCAGTGGCCACAAATGTAAGGCTTCATTACGGGGCTCTCAATATGGTCCATGCATCTGTATGCTGACCTGTATGACTGCACCATTCCATCTGCAGTTGGAGGGGGCAGGCACTGTGGCATAGTGGGTAAAGCCATGACCTGCAGTGCTGGCATCCCATATGGCCACCAGTTCGAGACCCAACTGCTCCACTTTCAATCCACCTCTCTGCTATGGCCTGGGAAAGCAGTAGAAGATGGCCCAAGTCCTTGTGCCCCTGCACCCAATGGGAGACCCGGAAGAAGCTCCTGGCTCCTGGCTTCGGACCAGCTCAGCTTCAAGCGTTGTGGCCAATTGGGGAGCGATCCAGCGATGGAAGACCTCTCTCTCTCTCCCTCTCTCTCTCTCTTCCTCTCCTCTCTCTGTGTAACTCTGACTTTCAAACAAATAATTAAATCTTAAAAAAGAATATTTTGGAGTTGGAAATTGCAAGTCTTCTGACTTTGTTCTTTTTGCAGATTGTTTTGGCTCTTCAGGGTCCCTTGATTTTTATGTGTATTTTAAGGTCACTTTTATCATTTTTTTTTTTTTGACAGGCAGAGTTAGACAGTGAGAGAGAGAGATAGAGAGAAAGGTTTTCCTTCCATTGATTCACCCCTCAATTGGCCGCTAGGGCTGGCGCACTGCGCCAATGCGAAGCCAGGAGCCAGGTGCTTCTCCTGGTCTCCCATGCAGGTGCAGGGCCCAAGCACTTGGGCCATCCTCCACTGCACTCCCGGGCCACAGCAGAGAGCTGGCCTGGAAGAGGGGCAACTGGGACAGAATCCGGCGCTCTGACCGGGACTAGAACCTGGGGTGCCAGCACCGCAAGGCGGAGGATTAGCCTAGTGAGCTGCGGCACCGGCCACTTTTTATCAATTTCTGCAAAGAAGCCAGTTGGAGTTTCATGGGGATTGCACTGAATCTGTGTATGAATTTGGGGAGTGCTGCCATCTTAACAGTACTAAGCCTTCCTGTCTGTGAACATCAGAAGTCTTTTCACTACTGACATTTTATTACATGTAACGAGGCTCGCACCTCTTTGTTAAATGTATGCCTTGGATTCTTTTTAATGCTGTTGTCAATGAAATTTATTTCTTACTTTCATTTTTGAAATGTTCGTTGCTAATATATAAAAATACAATTGGTTCTTGTATGTTGATCTTGTATTGTGTAAATTTTTTAAACTCACTTTCATGGATTCCTTAGGATTTTCTGTATAGAAGTCATGTCATATCTGCAGAGATAGCTTCACTTCTCTCCCAACCTAGGTGCTTTTTATTTCCTGAATGCCTCATTGTCCTTGGCCGGGACTCCATGACAGGAGCCAGCATCATGAGACAGTGGCTATGCTGCTTTTTGGGGTACTTGCATCTCATATTTTAAAAAATATTTATTTTTATTTAAAAGTCAGAGTTACACAGAGAGAAGAGGAGCAGAGAGAGAGGTCTTCCATCTGCTGGTTCACTCCCCAATTAGCAGCAACGGACGAAGCTGCGCTGATCCAAAGCCAGGAGCCAGGAGCTTCTTCCGGGTCTCCCATTGGGTGCAGGGGCACAAGGACTTGGGCCATCTTCTACTGCTTTCCCAGGCCACAGCAGAGAGCTGGATCAGAAGCGGAACAGCCGGGTCTCGAACTGGCGCCTCAGGCTAAGGTGTTAACCTGCTGCACCACCTCGCCGGCCCCTGCATCTCGTATTAGAAAGCCTGGGTTCAAGTTCTGCCTCCACGTCTGATCCAGCTCCCTGCTAACGCGCACCTGGGAAGCAGCAGATGATGGCTCAAGTGGTTGGGTCCCCGCTGCTCATCGGGGAGACCTGGATGCAATTACAGGCGGCTGGGTCAGTCTGGACTAATGCTGGCTGCTGTGGGCACTGGGGGAGCAAACCTGAGGATGAAGATCTCTTTCAGTCTGTCACTTTGGCGTTCGAAAAAACAACCAACCAACCAATCCACAATAAAACCACCTTCCAGTACAGTGGAAAGAGAAGTGGTGCAAGCAGACATCCGTGGCTCTCTCCTGGTCTTAAGGAAAAAACATTCAGTCTTTCAGCATTCAGTGTGACAGCTATGGGACTTTTACGGCTACACTTTATCATGTTAAGGAAGTTTCTTCTCTTATTTTGTTGAGCATTTTTCCCACAAGAAGCGGTCAGATCTTACCCAGTGCTGTGTCTGCATCTGTTGGGATGACCAAATGGCTTCCGTCCTTGATTCTGCTAAGCTGAAACATTACATTGCTTGAGTCTGAGATTGTAACCCAGGTTGGCCTCCCGAGGATGATTCCCACATGGTCATGGTGCATAATCCTTCCCATGTGTTGCTGCATCCTGCTTGCTCATATTTCGTTAGGGAGTTTACATCTTTACTTGTCTTCACCAAGACTGTTGGTCTGTAGTGCTCTCACCCCATCCCCCTACCCCGATACTTAGTCTGGTTTTGGAACTGGGGCAGTACTGTCTTCATGGAATGAACTGGGAAGTGTTACCTCATCTTCTGCCTCTTGGGAGGGTTTGCTCTAATTCTTCTTTAAGAGTTTGATAGAATTTGCTGATACACTCACCTATGTCTGAATTTCTATTTGTGGGATATTTAAAAATTGCTAATTCGGTATGCTGATCTTTTGCTGGCCTATTCAGATTATGTGTTTTTAGTTTTTAATAAAAGTTTTTATTTATTTGAAAGTCAGAATGAGAGAGAGAGAGAGAGAAATCTTCCATATCCTAGTTCGCTTCCCAAATGCTCACAACATCCAGGGCTGGGTCAGGCCAAAGTCAGGAGCCAAGAACTCCATTCAGGCCTCCCACATGGGTGGCCAGAATCTAGCTACTTGGCTCGTCAGCTGCTGCCTCCTGGGGTACATGCTAGCAGGAAGCTGGATCACCAGCGGAGGCAGGATCTGATCCCAGGCACTCTGATATGGGATGTGGCATCTCAAGTGGCAACTTCACCCACTGTGCCACGACTCCCACCCCTGTGTGTTTGTCTGAACCAGTGCTGGCGCTTTGTGTCCCTCTAGGGATCGTCCTCTTTCACCTGAGTCATCTAATTTGCTGGCATGTGGTTGTTTACAGTGTTCCTTTGAATCCTTTCCCTGTTCCTGAGTTCAGCACCTTGGTTCTTTATTTCATTCCTCAATCTAGCTAAAGTTTTATCAACTTTGTCGATCTGTTGAAACAACTTCTGATTTGGTGGCTTTTCTCTATTGATTTTCTGTTCTCTATGTCAGTTATTTGCACCCTAGCCTTATATTATTTCCTTCCTCATGCTTGCTCTCAGTTTAATTTTCCTTTTTTCCCTATGTCCTTAAGGGAAAGATATTGATTTGAAATCTCCTTTTTTTAAATATGGATGTTTGGTTGATAGAGTTAACTTTTTACAAAAGATTTGTTTATTTGAAAGAGTTACAGAGAGGAGATACACACACAGAGAGAGAAAGAGAGAAAGAGAGAAAGAGAGAGAGAGAGAGAGAGAGAAATCTTTCATCCAGTGGTTACTCTCCAAATGGCCACAATGCCCAGGGCTGGGCCAAGCTGAAGCCAGGAGTCAGGAGCTTCATCTAGGTCTCCCACGTGGGTAGCAAGGGTTCAAACACTTGAGCCATCTTCTGTTGCTTTCCTAGGCCATCGGCAGGGATCTGGATAGGGACACAAAGTGGCTCCTAGCTTTACCGGATATGCCACAATACTGGCCCTGGGAGAGTTAACTTTGATCATCTGATTAAGTTATTGTCTGGGGGGCCGGCGCTGTAGCATAGTGGGTGAAGCTGCCACCTGCAGTGCTGGCATCCTATATGGACGCTGGTTCGAGTCCTGGCTACTCTGCTTCTGATCCAGCTCTCTGCTACAGCCTGGGAAAGCAGTAGAAGATGGCCCAAGTTCTTGGGCTCCTGCACCCATGTGGGAGACCCGGAAGAAGCTCCTTGCTCCTGGCTTTGGATCAGCACAGCTCCGGCCATTGCGGCCAACTGAGGAGTGAATCAACAGATGGAAGACCCCTCCCTCATGTAACTCTTTCAAATATATAAATAAAATTTTTTTTAAAAAAGTTACTGTCTGGTTTTAGTACTTTACAGTTACCATTTTTCTCATTTCAACTAATAATCTATAGGGATTCAATTTTTTAAAAAAACAAAAAGATGAATTTAATTTATTGGAAAGGCAGAGTGGCAGAGAGAGAGAGGCCACCTTCTGCTACCTTCTAAGGCCCATTAGCAGGAGCTGGACTAGAAGTGGAGCATCTGGGACTTGAATCAGCACTCACATGGGACACCAGCGCTGTGGGTGGGTTTTAACCCACTGCACCACAATTCCAGCTCTGGGAGACACTTCTTCAGACCCCTTGTAGTGTATTCTGGTGTGGTAAACAGCTGGACCTTTCTTGGGGCAGGCATTTACACGAACAGCCAAGATGCTCACATTCTGCATGAGAATCCCTGTGTCTGCTCTTCAGCTCGGGCTCGGGGCTCCCGGTTCCTGACAATGTGTACCCTGGGAGGCTCCCAGTTCCTGACAATGTGTACCCTGGGAGGCTTCTGGCTTCTTTGCCTAGCTGCAGCCATTGTGGACATTTCAGAACTGAAAGGGGGGGGTGGTGGTGGTGGGCGTGGTGGGATAGCAGGAAAAGCCGCCCCCTGCAGTGCCGGCATCCCATATGGACACTAGTTCAGGTCCCAGCTGCTCCACTTCTGATCCAGCTCTCTGCTATGGCCTGGAAACACAGTCGAAGATGGGCCTTTGCACCTGTGTCGGAGATCCGGAAGAAGCTCTTGGCTCCTGTCATCAGATTGGCCCAACTCCAGCCATTGCAGCCATTTGGGAAGTGAACCAGCAGAAGGAAGATCTCTCTCTCTCTTTCTCTCTCTCTCTCTCTCTCTCTCTCTCTCTCTCTGCCTCTGCCTCTGCCTCTCTGTAACTCTGCCTTTCAAATAAATAAACACATCTTTAAAAAAAAATGTGGTAAGCCAGGGGAATGCTGTTACTAAAAACAAACACCACCCCCCAAAAACAGAGAAACAACCACCCAAGTTGTACATTTTTTTAAAGCCACAAGCTGTCAACTGAAAGTTTCCATGGGACAGGTGTTCGGCACTCCACACTGGGAGGCCTGGGTTTGGTCCGGGCCCTGCTCCCAATTTCCGTTCCTGCTGACACACACCTGGGAGGCAGCTGTGATCATGGCTCAAGTCCTTGGGTCCCTGCCACCATGTGGGAGACCTGGACTGAAGGCCCAGCTCCTGGCTTTGGCCTGTCGCAGCCCAGCCGTGGTCGTTCTGGATATCTGGGGTCTGTACAAGCAGATGGGAGATCTTTGTCAGTCAGTTTTCTCTTTCTGCCTGTCTTCCAAATAAAGAAACAGGTAGATAAAAATTAAAGAGAAGTTCCATGTGCTTCCATGTAGTGTTGGAGATCAGATTACACCTCAGCTTGGGTGTACATATTTTCTGGAACAAATCATTAGACATTTATTACCTGAGACTCAAATTAATCTGTCATCCTATAGTTGTTTTTTCAATTTGAGAGGCAGGAGAGAGAGCGAGCGATTCATTCACTGGCTCACTCCCCGATGCCTGCCAACGGCCAGGGCTGCAGCAGTCAGAAGCTAGGAACCAGGAGCTTAATCCAGATCTCCCACGTGGTGGCAGGACCCCAACCCCTGAGTACCACCTGTGGTCTCCAAGGGTCTGCATTAGCAGGAAGCTGGAGTTGGCAGCCAGAGCTGGGGCTGCAGTCCCAGTAGTCCTGCACGGGATGCGGAAAAGCCAAGCCCTAGGACAAATGCCTGCCCCTCTGTCTGTCTATCTGCCAAACCCGACCTCCTTAGATGCAGTTTAAAAAGGCAATGTGTCCCAGGTCTAAAGGGAGGAGTTGGGAAGATGAGTGAGCAACAAGAGGCCATCAGAGATGACTGGGCAGATGTGACAGAGAGCAGATGCCCCTTCTCGAAATGAAAACTGCACAGGTCATAATCAAAGCAGGGGCAGCAGCACTGTGGTACTGTGGGTAAGCCACCGCTTGTGACGTTGGCATGCGGTATCAGAGTGCCAGTTTGAGTCCTGGTTACTCTGTTTCTGATCAGCTCCCTGCTAATGCACCTGGGAAGGCAGCAGAAGATGGTCCAAGTACTTGGGTCCCTGCCACCCACATGGGAGACCCAGATGGAGTTCCGGGCTCCTGGCTTTGGCCTGGCCTCGCCCAGCTATTTGGGAAATGAGCCAGCACAAGGAAGATCTCTCACTCTCACTCTCTCTCCATCTCTCTGTAACTCTGCCTTTCAAATAAATAAAGAAATTGTTTTAAAAAATCAGAAATGACATGGAAGTTTTGGGGGGTAAGTATATACTTCAGCAGGCATTGGTTTGCACAAATCCATGGGGCTGACTGGAGGCACAGAGGGACAGACAGATGGGTAGATCTGGAATCAGGCGAGCATAATCAAATGTTAGTTGCACGATATAGGTAGTGGATAAATGGTAGTTTAGTGCTGAACTAGAGGATAAATCTGGAGGAATTTCAAACAATGAAGCCCAGACACATCAGAAAGATTGTGAAAGACACGTTGCTGTCATCTGAAAGTCTCTGTCCCCTGTCCCCCTCACTTCATATGTGGAAATCCTAACCCCTGGAGAGCACTGCATCGGCGGGTGGGGCCTTTGGAAAGTGGTTCGGCCCGAAGGCCCAGGAATGACATCACCAGAGCTCCCTCGCTCTCCTGCCGTTTGCGGGCACGGTCCGAAGTTCGCCATCGCTGACGCATCGGGACCTCACCCCGCTGGTGCCTTAGCTTGCACTTCCCAGCCTTCAGAGCCATGAGAGACGTTTCTGTGGCCTATAAGCCACCGGGCCTGTCATTTCCGCTACAGCCCCATTACAGACTGAGGCATGAGCCAAGATGTGTGCAGTAGGTTGAGCTGCCACCTAGGAAGCCTGTGTACCATGTTAAGTCCCGGCTGCTGCACTTCCCATCCAGCTCCCTGCTGTGGCCTGGGAAAGCAGTGGAAGATGGCCTAAGTGCTTGGGCCCCTGCACCTGCATGGGAGACCCAGAAGAAACTCCTGGCTTGTGGCTTCAGCTTGGCCCTTGTAACAAATTGGGGAGTGAACCAGTGGATCGAAGATTCTCTCTCTCTCTCTCTCTCTCTCTCTCTCTCTCTCCGCCCCCCCCTCCCCTGTCTGTGACTCTGCAATTCAAATAAACAAACTCTTTAAAAGAAAAAGATGTGTGTTGATAAAGCGAGAGGTTGCCTTGTGGTCTTGACAGAGTTCTCACAGGAGGTGACAACGCCCGGGAAAGGCAGTATTCAGAGAAACAACGGCTGAGAACTTTCCGTAACTAATGAAGGACAGTAATCTACAAATCCAGGAATTCCAACACAATCCAAGAAAGATAAATAACAAGTAAGTTTGCTTCTCACTATGGGAATTTCCAAAAGATCTATTTCAGGAAGAAAGAAATTAATTCTGGGGGGTGGGGGGGGGTCTGAGATGTGAGTAATTCTAAACAAACACGGGACACAAAGGAAGCAAACATCCCATAGGAGGTGAACGGATAAACACCGGTGCTTCCAGATCAAAGAGTGAGGTTCAGCAGTAAAAAAAAAAAAAAAAAAAAAGGGCTACTGAAGCACCAGCAGACCAGGAGGAATCTCAACCGCGTCTGCCTCAGGCAAGGAAGCCATGGACAAGGCTCCAGACTGACTCCAATCATCTGACCCTGGGGAAGAGGCAAGAGGAGACCCATCAGTGGTTGCTGGCACGTTCCGTAGGGAACGGGGACGAGCAGGTACAACTCAGGGCGGCCAGGGCCGGTGGGGACACTCTGCATGATACCTTCATGGTGGATGGAGTCCCCAGACATTGGTCCACGCCCAGGAGGAGACAGCGCCAGTAGTGAACCTAATGTGGGTGACAGCGCTGCGTTCATGGAGGTCCAGCAATGGTCACCCACGTGCAGGTATAGAAAGTTCTGTGCCTTTCTCTCAATTTTGCAGTGAACTGGGGTTAGGTCCTGTGGCACAGCACGTAAAGCCACCACCTGCAGTGCCGGCATCCCATATGGACGCCAGTTCAAGACCTGGCTGCTCCTCTTCCGGTCCAGCTCTCTGCTACGGCCTGGGAAAGCAGTGGAGGATGGCCCAAGTGCTTGGGACCCTGCACCCACGTGGGAGATCCGGAGGAAGCTCCTGGCTTCTGATTGTTAAGAAAAAAATTAATTCATATCTTTAAAACAAGAAAAGGGTAAGAAAATGGAAAGATTTAATTTTAAAAAAAGTTGATTTACGGAGGATGGGCATGTGGCATAGTGGTTAAGATATGGCTTGGGACACTCGCATCCCTTACTGCGATGGGTTTGGGTTTGAGTCTGGGTCCCAGCTCTGCTTTGGAGTCCAGCTTCCTCAAAGTGCACCCTGAGAGGCAGCAGGTGACGGCTCAAGTAGCTGGGTCCCTGATGCCCAAGTGGGAAACAGGATTGAGTTCCAGGCTCTTGGCCTTGGCTGTTGCAGGCATTTTGGAAGTAAATCAGCAGAGAGAAGATCCCTCTCTGTCTCTGTCTCTGTCTGTCTCTCTCTCTGCCTTTCAAATAAACTTTTTTAAGAACTTGATTTGTCTCTTTTCACACATAAAGAAATCTATCCAAAACTATTAGTACTTGCAACTTGTAAACACAGTTGGTAAGTACAGATCTTTTTTTTTTTAAGGTTTATTTATTTTTGAAAAAGTCACAGAAAGAGAGGGACAGAAAGAGAGAGAGATTTTCCATCTGCTGGCTCACTCCGCAGATGGCTTCAACAGCCAGTGTTGGGCCAGGCCATAGTCAGGAGCTTGATCCAGGTCTTCCATATGGTTGGCAAGACCCCAAATACTTGGGCCATCATCTACTGCTTTTCCCGGGCCGTTAGCAGTGAGCTGGATTAGAAGGGGAGCAGCTGGAACACAAACCTGTGCCCTTATGGGATGCTGGTGCTGCAGGCGCCGGTTTTACCCACTGCGCCAGGGCACCGCCCCTCCCGACCCTCCCCCAATAATCTTTAATTTCATTTCCCACAAACTTTTTGAAGTACCCTCATATCTCCAGTGTTCAAACCAACAACACAGAGTAGAAGCAGGTATTTAGCCTAGTGGTTAATTCCTGGTTCTCTGTCTCCCAAACAAACACATTTAAAAATCACCAAGTAGGGCTATTGCTCGTGTTCTTGTGTGTGAGGTAGCTGAGGCTGGACGAATGTTTACTCTCTTGTTCCAGTTCAAACAGGGAAAATGTGACAGAATCAGGTTGGGAGCCCAGGTCTCTGACTGCAGACCACGCTACCTGCATTCTATCGGTAATTCCCAAACCTGCCAGGGCATCAGAGACCTTACAGAACCTTCTAGAGACCTCACAGAAATACAGATTCTTTTTTTTTTTTTTTTTTTTTTTGACAGGCAGAGTGGACAGTGAGAGAGAGAGACAGAGAGAAAGGTCTTCCTTTGCCGTTGGTTCACCCTCCAATGGCCGCCGCGGTCCGCGCGCTGCGGCTGGCGCACTGCGCTCGTCCGATGGCAGGAGCCAGGAGCCAGGTGCTTCTCCTGGTCTCCCCATGGGGTGCAGGGCCCAAGCACCTGGGCCATCCTCCACTGCACTCCTGGGCCACAGCAGAGGGCTGGCCTGGAAGAGGGGCAACCGGGACAGAATCCGGTGCCCCGACCGGGACTAGAACCCGGTGTGCCGGCGCCGCAAGGCAGAGGATTAGCCTGTTGAGCCACGGCGCCGGCCAGAAATACAGATTCTTAGCTCCTACCCTTGCTCTGCCAGATCACGCACTCTGGACATACGGCCCAGGAACACGTACCTACCAAGCCCAGGGTGCACAGGGCTTCCCTGCTCCACCTCCTACCCGTATGGTCTTCAGCTCCTGCCAGCGCCGCTTCTGGCTTCACCCCCAACATCGTATCGCTCCCAGAGAACCCAGACACTTCGCCATCTTCAGATGAAGATCGACTTGGATTCTTAACAGCATGTGGCAGGCCCACAAATCTCTACTCTTGGGTCTTCCCCCTCCTCTGGCTCCTTCCTCCTCCTGTCTGCGGTCTCTCCACCTCCGGCCACTTCTCAGATGTTGCCCCTACCCCCACCCCCAGCCTCACCCCCACTCCCTTGCTGACCTCTTTTCTCCTTTTAAACACCGTGCTTGGGTGATGTCATCCACAGCCATGCATCTACTTCCTGCTCGCATGCGACAGGCTCCCAGGCCGGTCTCTCCAGCCTCGAGCTGGCCGCCGGATCTGTTAGCCCCCCTTGGGAGAAGGCCCACCCAGTGTCACTGAGGCCCCTTCCGGCAGGGCCATAGTGGACTTCCCGCTCTCCCTCAGATAACCTGCTCCCAGCTTTGGCTTTGCGGGTGGATGCGCCTGCTCAGGCTGCAGGGAGCACACGCCCAAAGCCCAGGGCCGGGAGGCCAGCGGGCTGCGCGCCGGTGCCGGCCGGCTCCCAGCTTCTGGCTGTGTTCAGGTGGCTTTTCTTGGTGGTACACTCATGGAGAGAAGGCAGGCAGAGCTCACTCTGTCCCCTCGTACGGAGATGCCAGCCTACCAAAACCTCCCAGAACCGCCTCCTAAAGGCTCCGCTCCAGATGCATCACACTCGGGGAGAGGGCCTCAACAAGCTGCCGTTTTGCTAGTGGTACCTCGTAGGTGCCCGGGACTTCCGGTCGCGAACCTTCCCGCCTCTCAGGGCTCCCAGCATCCCTGGGGCAGGCTACCCACTCGAGGCTCTCGCCTCACCCGCACACACGAGGCCGATGTGCAACCCACGCAAGATTTACCGTGGGCTTAGGCTGGAAGACGAGCGAGCCAGCCCGGCGGGAAGTGGTTCTGCCTCGCTCCACGAGGAGGGGCCATCGTGTGCGCAGGCGCAGACGTGCTCCCCAGATGCACACGGCACTTCCACCCGCACTCCGCATGCAGTTTTGGCTCCTCCCCGTCCCAGCTTGTCTCACTCTGGTTTGCACCCGGCACGGTAGTCTGCGCAGGCGCACTTTTTTGTTCTGCTCGTGACGCGCTCAAAATGGCAGTGGGGCTGAGTGGCGCTTCCCCAGGAAGGCGGTGTCGCAGTCTGAGCAAGCCCTGTGGGTGGGGAAGCCCCTAACGGAACAGCAGGCCGTCGTTTATGGTCAGGATGTGAACATGTCTGGCCCCTGAGTGTCTTGGAGCAGGACAGACACAGGGTCTGGTCAGGGGAAGGGGCTTAGTCCGGCTGCTGTCCTGTCTCATGCCGACAGGTCTCCTTTCCATATCCCCTGTCACCGCTGCCACCTTCTGTCCCCAGGGGTGGGGTCCTGGGCACGGGTTCGGGGACAAGCAGGACTGGACACTCCACGCTGCGATGGTGCCGGGTCCAGCCTGGAAGGGAATGTGCAGGGGGCAGCTCGGCCGGGCAAGCCTGTTGCTCATCCCATCCGGATTCCGGGGCATCCTGGCACACAAGAACTATTGGGGGGGTGTCACCTCTGCTGTGGGGCTGCAGGCCCTTGTTCAGGAGAGATGCCTGGTGTGACGCTCTGGGGAGCTGATCCCTGCCTGGCAGGAGCTGGCTGCAGCTCTGTAACCAGGTATGCGAGCGCCCCAGGAAAGCGTGGGAGTCGGTGACGTTAACCAGGAAAGGGAGACCACCGCAGCAAGCCGACAGGTCATCATGGGAGGAGGAGTTTTTCTTGCATTGTAAACAAGGAGCCCTGCGCTTTGACTTAGCAGTGGACCACATACATTACATAGTTGGCCTGACTCCTCTCCCTTTTCCTTCTCTCGTCAGTGGTGTCATCAGTCAACACCAACGCCACACATTATCCTTAACTTTGCCCTGTCCCCTACCCCACACCAACGTTTAGTTAATCTTGTAAATATTTTAGCTTCTTCATTCCCACGTGCCACTGTCGGAGTTCAGATAACCAGAAGAGATTTGGAATTACCTTGTTTATTTATGTATTTATTTGGCAGGCAAAGAGAGACTGGCAGAGAGCACTCCTGTCTCCTGGTTCACTTCTCACACGCCCATAATGCAGGGGCTGGGCTAGGACTGGAGCCAGGAGACAGAAAGCTCAATCCAGCTCTCCCACGTGGGTGCAGGAATCCAACCTCAAGAACCATCACCTGCTGCCTCCCAGGGTGCATATGAACAAGAAGCTGGAATTGGAAACGTTGCTTGGGCCTGGAACCCACTCACTCCAAAATGGGATGCAGGCATTTCAACTGTTGTCCTAACTGCTGTGCCTGTGCATACACCCAGAATTAGGATTTGAGCCCTACTGCTGACGGCATACCCTCGGTGTGACAAGAAGAAATGTCTGTAGACTTTCTGACTCTCCCCTGCTCCATACCCTGCCCTGGGAGTAAAATGGCCCCTAGTTGAGAACCAGTGGCATGGAATATCAAATCTTATTAGCCTGCCAGGGGTTCAGGGAGAGGCTGGCGTCCCTTCCTGTGACTCTGTGGGAACATGAATCCTAACCATCACTGCATGGTCAGCTCCAAAAGCAAGGTGCACCTACTGCCACCCACACTTGCAATGCCAAGACCTTGCGCCTCTCTTCCCACTTAACTCCGTTTCACATTCACTTCCAGTGTGAAGGCGTCTGATTGGTGGGATCTCAATCACATGGAGAACCTAGCTGCAAGGGAGTCTGGGGAAAAATCACTTCTAGCTTTCCTGTTTCTGCAGGACAGGAAGGTACCCTAGCAGGAGGTTGAAATCACTATTGAGAGAAGCAGTGGATCGTCGGCTGCTTGCTGCAGCACGGGGACTTTCTAGAAACCAGCACGGTGGGAATGTCAATCCATCCCAATAGGAGTGCTTTGAGAAGAGCAGGGGAGGGGCAGAACAATCCACCCATGTCCATTATCAGGGAGAAGACAAATGCCAGCACTTCTGCTCTTCGTCTGGATTTGAACAGTCTTCCTTGTGGTTTCTGCACCTGTGGGTCTGTGTCTTTGGGATATGCACTCCTGCAGTACTTGGGCAAATAATGGTCATTCAGTAGTACTTATTAAACATTCTTTGATGATAAGTTTAACCAAACTACATAAGTGCAATCGAGAGCATTTGTTTGAAAGGCAGAGTTGCAGAGAAGGAAAGAGAGAACAGAAGAGATCTTCCATCTATTGGCTCTCTCCCCAAATGGCCACAATAGCTAGGGCCAGGTCAAAGCCAGGAGCCTGAAACCCCACCCATATTGTTCACATGGGTTTCAGGGCCTCAAGCACTTAGGCCATCCTCTGAAGCTTTCCCAGGTGCATTAGCAGGGAGCTGGATCAGAAGCAGAGCAGCTGAGACTCAAACAGGCGCTCTGGTATGGGATGCTGGCATTGCATGCAGTGGCTTAACCCCCTGTGCCACAGGGCTGGCCCCAGTCAGATGTACTCCTAGCCACCACTCCATAACCGGAGCCAGAGAGGACCGCTTTCTATCTGTTAGGATCATTGCACAACTTAGAAACATCACAGGACCTTTAACATACCGGTAGTTGGCACTGAATCCAAATTGAGAAATATATTGAGGGTTAAGAGTTTAAGATTTTTTTAATTACTAGCTTCTATTTTATTTTTAAGACTTACTTATTTTTGAAAGGCAGAGTTACAGAGAGGCAGAGAGAGAAAGAGAAAGAAAGAGAGAAAGAGAGAGAGAGAGGTCTTCCCTCTTCCCCAGATGAGCACAATGGCCAGAGCTGCGCTGATCTGAAGCCAGGAGCCAGGAGCTTTTTCCAGGTCTCCTACGCTGGTGCAGGGCCCCAAGTACTTGGGTCATTTTCCACTGCTTTCCCAGGCTGGATCAGAAGTAGAGCAGTTGGGATTTGAACCAGCTTTACCCGCTATGCCCTCAAGAAATTTTTTTTAATATAATGATTTTAACCTTAAATACATGTGCACAGCTCTGACTGCACTCGCCTTGTCATGGAGTAGCAGAGACCAGGTTTACGCTTCTGCCTGAAACAGCAGCAACAATAAAAACAGACGAAAACGTATCACTCACTGGTTTTCGAGGCACAGGATGCCTGGCCAGGAAGGACAGTGATTCCTGTGACAAAGAAAGCAAAGTCTGCGTGGCCTCGGGGCCCAGCACAGAGCCCAGGGGAGACGCTGGGGAAGCTGAGCGTGGGGCAGACCAAGAGGAGCGGAGCTGTCAGGACGAAGTCCCAGACCGGGAGGAGCTGCAGGAGAGACAGGGCTCCTCCTTGGGCACTCAGCCCAGCACTGAGCAGTGCAGACAGGCAAAGAAACTGCCTGAGGCCAGGGGAAGATTCTCCCAGAGGACTCCAGGTGAGCAGTGCCCATCTTGGGGCAGGGGGATGGAGGCCTGCAGGGTGCAAGAGCAGTGAGAAGGATCTGGCCCCAGAACAAGGGCTATCAGTGTTGGCCTGAGCACAGCTCCAGACCCTCCTAACAAATCCCTGTTCCCAGTGAGGTCCACTGCACCCCAGAGCCAAGTTCAAGAATATTTACAGGAGGGGACCATTCCGCCTGCAGCACCGGTATCCCATATGGGCAGCAGTTTGGGTCCCGGATGCTTCTCTTCCAACCCAGCTCCCTGCTAATGCACCTGGGAAAGCAGTGGAGGATGGCCCAAGTCCTTGGGCCCCTGCACCCACGTGGGAGACCTGGAAGAAGCTCCTGGCTCCTGGCTTCGTCCTGGCCCAACTCCAGCTACTGTGGCCATTTGGGAAGTGAACTAGTGGGTAGAAGATCTCTCTCTCTCTCCCTTTCTGTCTCTCCTCTCTCTCTCTCTGCAATTATGCCTTTCAAATAAGTAAATAAATCTTAAAAAAAAAAAAAAGAAGAAGGAGAATGAATCAGAGGTATTGGTGTCAGCACATGGTTTTCAGTATGTGGACATGGGTAACAAAATAAATTGTGAGTGTTGACATGCGTGTGCATGTCTAAACATGTGTACAAAGCTCATGGAAAATGGATTTAAATGATAGGTTTATCCAGGTGCAAGCATTTTTGAAATCCATGTATACAAAGGCCATCCAAAACTTAATGAAAAATGGTATAATGAACAAGTTTGCATGGGTTTCAAAAATGTTTTGCACCAAAATAAACTTATCTATTAAACAATTGTTTTTGAAAGGCAAGGAGACAGAGAGAGAAAGAGAGAAACAGAGACAGTGAGAGCATGCTTTCATCTGCTGGTTCACTCCCCAGATGCCCTTGAAAGCTGGGGTTGGGCCAGGCTGAAGTTGGGAGCCAGGAACTCAATCCGGGTCTCACACCTGGCGGCAGGAGCCCAGTTATTTGAGCCCTCACTGCTGTCTCCTAAGAGCTGCCTTTGAAGGAAGCTGGAACCCCAGGTACCACGATACAGGATACAAACGTCTGCCACTGAACTGATCTTTTGGTTGCATTTTCCATAAACTTTGTGCATTGCCTTTGCACATTCTTAGCTCTGCGCACAAGGAGAGACGTCTTGGGGAGACGTTTCTGGTTAGAGGACCAAGAAGAGATATGTCTGTGGGGACAAACCCAGGATCTGTGTACCAGTTGGGCAGCTCTTCTTCCTGTGGTTACTCTTTGTAAATCATGAAGATAAGGGGCGGGCATTATAGCGCAGTGAGCTAGTGTCGCCTGCAAGTCTGGCATCCCGTATTAGAGTTGTGGTTTGAGTCCCATCTCCTCTGTTCTGCTCCCTGCTAATGGCCTGGGAAAGCAGCAGAAGAGGCCCAAGTCTTTGGGTCCCTGCACCCACATGGGAGACCAGGAAGAAGCTCCTGGCTCCTGCCTTCAGATTGGCTTACCTCCAGCTGTTGCACCCATTTGGAGGGTGAACCAGCAGATGAAGAGTCAATCTCTCTCTCTCTCTCTTTCAAATAAATGAATATTTTTAAAAAATCCTAAAGATAAGCCAAGCATGTCAATAAATAGTATGTTTCTACAGTAGAAACATTATTTTATAGTTTTTTTTTTAAATAAAATAGAGAGATGATAGGAAAATGTGCAGGCTTTGGCTGAGCCTCAGGATCCAGTTTCTGGCATGTGGGAATTCTGTGACCCTGGGGGAATCATCTGTGAGCCTCAGTTTCCTCAAACGTGAAAGCAGCAGCCTCACCTCTCCAAGGTCTTGTGCTGGTCACAGGCCGTGTAGATGTTCGCTGTACCTGGCACAAAATAAGCGCTCAGCAAGTGAAAGCTGCCAGCGCATTTGCGTGGGGGTTAACAGGAGGCAACGGCAGCACAGCGGGAAATCCCAGTACTCCAGACAACAAGCTGCTGATACACAAGCAGGTTCGAGGGGAAGAGGTGTCCCCCCAGAGCAGGGAACTCAGGAGCAAAGCGTGCAGGTGACCCACGGGCAACGCTGTGAGCTGCCGCTGGAGCAGAGGTGTGTGCGGACAGTCCCAAGGGCGGGGAAAGCAGGGCCGTGGGTTGTGCTCGGTCATGTAGCATTTCACCCAAAGCTAGCCTAAAGCAAAGAACCTCGGTCTCTGTGCGATAGCACGGAATCGTGTGTTCAGCACTGCGGGCCCACAGGCCCGTGCTAATCCTGTCTGGATAGATCTTCGCTGAGAGCAAGCTCTGAGTTAGAGGAGCTATCATTAGATCGCCCTTGGTTTCTCAGCTTTTTGTTGCTGCCTGGAAGGGCGTCTCTAAACCACTCCGACCGCCAATCAGACTTCTGGGAGCATTTTCCCTGCAGCTTAGCTCTGCGTGGGGCAGACACATGGGCATCTACAGCTGAAGGACCCTTATGGGGGAGGCGCCGGGCCCTGCGGCGGCCCCGGGCCCCACGCCCCCTCGTCCGGCGGCCCGCGGGCAGTGGCAGCGTCGTCCCGGCCCACACTGACCCCGTGTGGCGGGGCCACTCTGGAATGGTGGGGCCGCCTCAGCCCCGGGTGGTCGTCCGGGCTCCGTGGCCCCGGGGTTGCCGTGGGAACGCTCCGGCCCGCGTAATCGTGGAGTCTGTGCGGGCCCAGCCACCCCCGGACCAGACTCCTCGCCTTCAGCCGGTGGCCGAGGGGTCTCCCTGCCCCCGGGTCGTCCTCAGGACTCCCCGGCCGCAGGTGATTGTTGGGTCTCCTCAGGGCGCCCTGCAAGGCCACAGGCGCCGGTGCGGAGGGACCGCGCCCAGAGCGGAGCCGCCCCGCCCCTTCGGGAAGCCTCTGAGCATGCTCAGAGGGGAGCCGCCCCGCCCCTTCGGGAAGCCTCTGAGCATGCCCAGAGGGGAGCTGCCCCTCCCTTCTCTGGGTGAACTCTAGGTGAACCCAGAGCAGAACTGCCCCTCCCTTCAGAGAGTTTCTGGGCGCACTCTTATGACGTCACTGCGACCGGCCAATCCTGTGCCACCTCAGCACTATCCCTCAGCACTCTCCCTCGGCATTCTTCGTCAGCACTCTCCCATATGCTAATGGACCCTCTGAACTGACCAATCCTGTAACACCTCAGCATTCTCCGCCTAGGAATATGCTAATTGGTTGCCTATATAAGCTGTGTGAAACTGCTGCTCAGGGCTCCTCACCGCCTGAGGTGGGGGCCCGTTTGCGCAAACGTTCAATAAAAACCTCGTCTTTTTGCATCAACTCGTCTGGAGTCTGGATCTTTGGGCGTCCTCCCGAGCAAGTGGACATCTCTGCTACTGAGAGGTCCAACACAGCCCAGGCAGGAGTTCAGACCCGAGCGAAAGGTGCGTGTCGGGAGAAAGGCTAAAGGGTACTGGAAATATTTGATATAAAAAGATTTAAGGCAAGGGGCAAGCACTATGGAGTAGTAGGTTAAGCCTCCACCTGCAGTGCTGGCATCTCACAGGGGCACTGGTTCGATCCCAGCTGCTCCACTTCCGATCCAGCTCTCTGCTATAGCCTGGGAGGCAGTAGAAGATGCCCAATTCCCTGGGCCCCTGCACCCGGGTGGGAGACCTGGAAGAAGCTCCTGGCTCCTGGTTTCGGATCCGCCCAGTTCTGGCCACTGAGGCCATTTGGGGAGTGAACCAGCAGATGGAAGACCTTTCTCTCTCCGTCTCTCCCTCTGTCTGTAACTCTGTCTCTTAAATAAATAAATACAAAAAAAAAAAAAAAAGGCCAGCGCCGCGGCTCAATAGGCTAATCCTCTGCCTTGCGGCACCAGCACACCAGGTTCTAGTCCCGGTTGGGGCGCTGGATCCTGTCCCGGTTGCCCCTCTTCCAAGCCAGCTCTCTGCTGTGGCCAGGGAGTGCAGTGGAGGATGGCCCAAATGCTTGGGCCCTGCACTCCATGGGAGACCAGGAGAAGCACCTAGCTCCTGCCATCGGATGAGCGCGGTGCGCCGGCCGCAGCGCACCGGCCGCGGCGTCCATTGGAGGGTGAACCAATGGCAAAAGAAGACCTTTCTCTCTTTCTCTCTCTCTCACTGTCCACTCTGCCTGTCCAAAAAAAAAAAAAAGATTTAAGCCAAATAACCTCACACCACTCAAGCAACTATGTAAATAAAGGAAGAAGATAAAGAGACCGATTGTGTATTTTTTTTAAGATTTATTTTATTACTTATTTGAAAGACAGAGTTACACAAAGAGAGAAGGAGAGGCAGAAAGAGAGAAAGGTCTTCCATCTTCTGGTTCACTCCCCAATTGGCTGCAACGGCCAGAGCTGTGCTGATCTGAAGCCAGGAGCCAGGAGCCTCTTCTAGGTCTCCCACACAGGTGCAGGGGCCCGAGGACTTGGGCCATCTTCCACTGCTTTCCCAGGCCATAGCAGAGAGCTGGATGGGAAGTGGAGCAGCTGGGACTCACGCTGGCGCCCATAGGGGATGCTAACACTGCAGGTGGCTGCTTTGCCTGCTACGCCACTGCACCGGCCCCTAGATTGTGTATCTTGACCAAAATATCAAAGATGTTGGAGATTTAGAGGATTTCTTCTTCTTTTTTGAAGTTTATTTTCACTTTATTTGAAGGGCAGATAGAGACAACAACAGAGAGAGAGAGGTTGTCTATTTGCCAGCTGCCGGTTCACTCCCCCCAGGACCCACACAGCCAGGGTTGGAGCAGGCTGAAGCCAGGAGGCCAGAACGCAGGTACTTGGGCTGTCAGCTGCTGCCCACCCCAAGGTGCGCATCAGCAGGAAGTTGGACCAGAAGCAGCATAGTCAGATCTGAAGCCAGCCAGACACTCTGCCATGGGAAACGGGCCTCTGTAGTCACTGTGCTGAATACCTCCGCAGGCCTCTTCCCTCAGAAATGGTTCTGGTGATGCAGGACTTAAAAAGCAAAGGACAGGCCGGTGCCGTGGCTCAACAGGCTAATCCTCCGCCTTGCAGCGCCGGCACACCGGGTTCTAGTCCTGGTCGGGGCGCCGGATTCTGTCCCGGTTGCCCCTCTTCCAGGCCAGCCCTCTGCTGTGGCCCAGGAGTGCAGTGGAGGATGGCCCAAGTGTTTGGGCCCTGCACCCCATGGGAGACCAGGAAAAAGCACCTAGCACCTGGCTCCTGCCATCGGATGAGCGCGGTGCGCCGGCCGCAGCGCGCCGTCCGTGGCAGCCATTGGAGGGTGAACCAACGGCAAAGGAAGACCTTTCTCTCTGTCTCTCTCTCTCACTGTCCACTCTGCCTGTCAAAAAAAAAAAAAAAGCAAAGGACAAATCCTAAGACTCCAATGTCAAAACAGTGACGATTGAAAGTTAGCTCCACTTGGAGGGTGCCAGGGTTTGAGTCCCAGCTCAGGACTCCAACTCCCTGTTTACTCAGGCTCTGCGAAATGGTGGTAAGGGCTCAGCGACTTGGGTTCCTGCTACCCTCGCTGAGTTCCCTGCTTTGGCCTGGCCCAGTCCCAGCTTTTGTGGGCATTTGGACAGTGGGTGGTAGTGCACTCTCTCTCTCTCCCTTCCTCCCTCCCTCCTTCCCTCCCTCCCTCCCTGTCTCTGTCTCTGCCTCTTAACAAATAAAAATCAATCAATGAAACACAAGTAGCTTTACTGCTCATCATAACAGCCAGAACCTGGTTATAGCAGTGGTTCTGAGCACTGCTTCCCCTGTATCTTGAGATATTCATGGTAGCTAGGGCCTGTGTACTCCATTCTGTAAGGTTCTGCACAGGGGAGAAGGAGAGGTTGTAGTAACTACTGTGTAGACAGAGAACTTCATTAGAGAGACCAGGGGAGAAAGTGTTAGAGACTGGAGCCATGGTAGAGAAGCGACAGGTGGCTTCTTTACAGTCTGTTGGAAAACACAGTGACAGTTACTGAGCGTCTTCAGATGAGCTAATTAATTCTACAGTGTGCACCGAGGATACGGTAAATAACACAGAGTGCCTGCCCGTGAGGAGCCCGCGGTGCCAGGGAAGGTGAGGCTCTAACTGCACGGGTCGGGCCTCCAACAGAGGTTTACGGGCTTGGGAGTGGGGAGACAGGGAAGCATCCTAAGGCCTCAGACCACAGAGTCCTCGGCCCTGCCTGCCACACGGGGCCTTGAGCGCACTGTACTGGGGCAAAGACAGGGAGAGGGAGGTCTGCGGGGGCATGACGACTTCTGGAAGGTTCCACCGGTCAGAGAGGCTGCTCCACCCCTGGTCAGGGTGGGCTGTGGGTATAGGGGAAGGAGGACATGCAGGGAGTTGTTGTCATTGCAACTTGGGGTGCAGTGTGGAGAAACTTGCAGGGTGTTTACTTTCTTTTAAAAAAACGATTTAGTTTGTTTACTTGAAAGGCAGAGTGGCAGGGAGAGAGCGAGAGAGAGCGAGAGAGAGAGAGAATCTTCCATCTGCTGATTGACTCCCAAATGGCAAAGCCGGACTGGGCCAGGCCAAAGCCAGGAGCCTGAAGCTCCATTGAGATCGCCCACGTGGGTGCAGGGCCCAAGCACTCGGGCTGTTTCTGCTGCTTCCCAAGGCACGTTAGCAGGGAGCTGCATCAGAAACAGAGCAGCCAGGGACTCAAACTGGTGTTTGGATGGAGGATGCTGGCGTTGCAAGCAGCAGCTTAGCCCACTGCATCACAGCACTGACCCCTCTTTAATTTCTTATTTTTATTTTTATTTACTTGAAAGACAGAGACAGAGCGATGTAGAGAGGCCTTCCATCTGCTCATTCACTCCCCAGATACCTGCAGCAGCCTGGGCTGGGGATTCAACGCAGGTCTCCGTGTGGATGGTGACCCACGTGCTGGAGCCATCATTTACGGCTTCCCAGGGTGTGTGTGAGCAGGAAGCCGGGCTCAGGAGGAGAGCCAGCACTCAGGCTGAGACACTCTGCCTGGAGAGCAGCCGTCTTGTCATTTATTTATTTATTTATTAATTTTTTTATTATTTGACAGAGTTAGACAGTGAGAGAGAGAGAGAGAGAGAGAGAGAGAGAAAGGTCTTCCTTCCATTGGTTCACCCCCCAAATGGCTGCTACGGCTGGCGAGCTGTGCTGATCCGAAGCCAGGAGCCAGGTGCTTCCCCCTGGTCTCCCAGGTGGGTGCAGGAGCCCAAGCACTTGGGCCATCCTCCACTGCCCTCCCGGGCCATAGCAGTGGAAGAGGAGCAACCGGGATTAGAACCCGGAGTGCCAGCGCCACAGGTAGAGGATTAACCAAGTGAGCCACAGCGCCAGTCCCAAAAAGATTTATTTATTTATTTGAAAGGCAGAGTTACCGAGAGAGAAAGAGGCAGAGGCAGAAAGAGGAGAGAGAGAGAGAGAGAGAGAGAGAGCTCTTCCATCTGCTGGTTCACTCCCCAGATGGCTACAATGGCTGGAGCTGCGTCAATCTGAAGCCAGGAGCCAGGAGCCTCTTCTAGGTCTCCCACACGGGTGTAGGTACTCAAGAACTTGGGCCATCTCTTACTGCTTTTCCAGACCATAGCAGCTGGGACTCGAACCAGCGCCCATATGGGATGGCAGCACTTCAGGCGGCTTTTTTTTTTTTTTTTTTTTGGACAGGCAGAGTTAGACAGTGAGAGAGAGAGAGAGAGAGAGAGAGAGAGAGAGAAGTCTTCCTTTTCCATTGGTTCACCCCCCAAATGGCTGCTATGGCCGGTGCGCTGTGCCGATCCGAAGCCAGGAGCCAGGTGCTTCCTCCTGGTCTCCCATGGGGTGCAGGGCCCAAGCACTTGGGCCATCCTCCACTGCACTCCCGGGCCACAGCAGAGAGCTAGACTGGAACAGAAGCAACCGGGACCGAATCTGGCACCCCGACCGGGACTAGAACCTGGGGTGCTGGTGTTGCAGGCGGAGGATTAGCTAAGTGAGGTGTGGCACCGGCCCAGGCAGCGGCTCTACCCACTGCATCACAGCGCCGGCCCAAAGCAGGCATCTTAAGTGGAGTTTCGGTTGCTGTACCAAATGTCTGACATGAAGTATGGGTTTTTGAACATAAATATATTCAGTGAGAAAAACCTGGAAGGATATACACCTAACATGGTAACCAGTAAAATCAAACTGGATTGAGCCAGGAGCTGTAGCCCCCAAGATTATATACACACAAACCTGTCTTCCTGGGTTCAATTACCAGCTCTGGGACCCACCAGCTGTGTGCCCCTGGGAAAATTACTTAACCCCCCTAGAACCACCACCTGCAGTGCCGGCATCCCCTATGGGACTGGTTTGTGTCCGGGCTGCTCCACTTCCAATCCAGCTCCCTGCTAATGGTCTGGGGAAAGCAGCAGAAGATGGCCCAAGTGTTTGTGTCGATGCACCCACCTGAGAGACCCGGAAGAAGCTTCTGGCTCCTGGCTTCCACCTGGTTCAGACCTGGCTGGTGAAGCAGCCATCTGGAGAGTGAACCAGTGGATGGAAGATCTCTCTTTCTCTCAGTAATTCTGACTTTCAAAATAAATAAATAGGCAGGTGCCATGGCTCAATAGGCTAATCCTCCACCTGCGGCGTCGGCACACTGGGTTTTAGTCCCAGTCAGGGCGCCAGATTCTGTCCCGGTCACTCCTCTTCCAGGCCAGCTCTTTGCTGTGGCCTGGGAGTGCAGTGGAGGATGGCCCAAGTGCTTGGGCCCTGCCCCCGCATAGGAGACCAGGAAAAAGCACCTGGCTCCTGGCTTCGGATCAGCGCGGTGCACCGGCCGCGGCAGCCATTGGAGGGTGAACCAATGGAAAAGGAAGACCTTTCTCTCTGTCTCTCTCTCTCACTGTCCACTCTGCCTGTCAAAAAAAAAAAAAAAAAGAAAGAAAAGAAAATAGGCCGGTGCCGTGGCTCAACAGGCTAATCCTCCGCCTTGCGGCGCCGGCACACCGGGTTCTAGTCCCGGTCGGGGCGCCGGATTCTGTCCCGGTTGCCCCTCTTCCAGGCCAGCCCTCTGCTGTGGCCCAGGAGTGCAGTGGAGGATGGCCCAAGTGCTTGGGCCCTGCACCCCATGGGAGACCAGGAGAAGCACCTAGCACCTGGCTCCTGCCATCGGATCAGCGCGGTGCGCCAGCCACAGCGCAACGGCCGCGGCAGCCATTGGAGGGTGAACCAACGGCAAAGGAAGACCTTCCTCTCTGTCTCTCTCTCACTGTCCACTCTGCCAGTTACAAAAAAAAAAAAAAAAGAAAGAAAAAAAAGAAAATAAAAGAAACAGGGACACGTCTGTCCATCTCGCTGAACTTGGAGACCGCCTACAGGCAGTAAGCAAGGCACTGCAGAGGGAGGGGCGAGAGCGACCCCTCCGCTCCGTGTCTGCACACAGGGACAGCACTGGCACGCAGCGTTCCCTCGGTGGACGCCCGAAGTTCAGGCTTGTTCCCCAAGGGCTGGAACACAGAGCAACTTCCCAAGGAGGCTGGCCTGGGAAGTCAAGAGCCGACTTGTCTCGAGCACGTGCCAGACACATCCCAGACTCCTGGAGATCACCGAGGGAGCCATAAGCCACTGAACTGAGCCACCGTCATTTAGGCGTCCACATGGAAGTGATCCAAATTGTCCCCTTAGCATATTCATATTATGTCGAAACCTACTTGTGGTTGTTATCTTTGGATGTTATATCTAAGGGCAATCTCCATCTTTTTCTTTGCATTTATCTGCATCACCTGATTTTTACAATATGCCTATAGTCAGGACAAAAAAAAAAATCTTTGTTAAAAAGTGTGTTTTCCTGAAAAACCATCAAGCTTGGATTTCACTGCAAATACCCAGCGGTGTTTCATGGGAGGATTTCCAGTCTCTGCAAGGGAGTGTGCAGAGTTTCTGCGTGCAGGGCAGGGACAGAGACAAGAGGACAAGTTCAGGTGACAACGTTCGCAATAGAGCAGATTGGACATGACTAAGCCTTGGCGACAGGAATGAGAGCCAAGACAGGAAACGCGGGCACTGAGCTAGCCCGCGAGGGTCGCAGGGGAAAAGGCCGGGAGGGCTCGCCCACGATGTTGTCTCTGGCAGCTCCCCCACTCCCGACCTCCTTCTCGGACTCTGAGTTGCGTCATTTGGCACCGGATGGCGTTGGACCTGCTGAACCGCACCCACTTGTGAGCCAGGTCCCCGAGGAGAGCGCTGCTGCTCTCTGCCGCTCCTGTGAGATCATCGCCCTGGGTGACGCCCTGGGTGACAACAACAGTGAGCTCCCGGGGAAGACCCCGCCAGGCGGCCCCCCTGCCTTCGCCGCGCGCCTCCACCGCAATGGCTGGGGATTCCGCGGGAGTTAGGAGTTCTCATTCCAGGTATGTTCCCTAGCAACTGAGTGCAGCGTAGCTGGGCGGGTGGGTCTGCCCGCACACGCAGGGCCACGGTCTCCGACGCCACCAGGTACCTCCTCTCCAAGTGACCCATGGCAAGCTCCAGGGAGCGCCACAGAAACAGCCAGGCACTGCTCCTGAGATCCCACGTGCAATCAGCTCCACAGAGTTTGGGATCAAGTAGCCACAGAGAGCTGCTTTTTTTTTTTTTTTTAAGGTTTATTTCGTTTATTTGAAAGAGTTACAGAGGCAGGGAGAGAGAGAGAGAGGTTTTCCATCCACTGGTTCACTCCCCAAAAGGCTGAAACATCTGGAGCTGGGCTGATCCAAAGCCAGGAGCCAGGAGCTTCTTCCAGGTCTCCCATGTGGGTGCAAGGGCCCAAAGACTTGAGCCACCTTCCCACTGCCTTCCCAAGAGCATTAGCAGGGAGCTGGATCGGAAATGGAGGAACCAGGACTTGAACTGGCGCCCATACAGGATGCTGACACTGCAGGCTGGGGCTTTGGCCCGCAGTTCTACAGTGCTGGCCCCCACAGGGAATCAATGAACCAAAAGTGCTTTATGACACATACACCTGATGCTAAGTGGCTAGACGACACAAACAGTGCCAGTTTGGAAAAAACATTCGTTGGTTTTATTTCTTTTCCTAAACAATAGGTGGAACTCAAGAGCCCTCCACTTTGCATATGACTTTCTGGAAGCTTCTAGGAGTGCTCTTTATCCTGCCCAGATGAAGATCCTCTCTTTCTGCCACAGATCTTCTTCTAAATGGGTCTGGCACTGGGCCCTTCAGCTCCCAGCATGGGGAGCCCACCTGGGCCCGAGCCCATGTCTGTCCAGCCTCGGCTCCACCCAGAGCCCCCAGGTCACAGGAGAGGAGAGATGCGGGAGCCCCTCTCACTCTCTCACTGTGCGTCTTTGCTTGGTTGGGGCACTGCTTCCCAGCCTCTCTCTGGTTCTCGGAGGCCCAAGGCCACAGTGTTCGATTATGCTTCTTCAGAACAAGCGTGGCTTAATCTCTTTTGCTTCAAGTATCTGTTGAGTTGAGATGTGCTATGTTTGAGTGCCCACAAAGGGCCGTGTGTGAAAGACTTGGTCCCCCAAAGCCTTATGTGAATGGTACTAAGAGGGTGCAACTTGATCCAATTGTGGTGCCTACAGCTATGGCCCTTGGGAAGTGATTGGATTGGCACGGGTTGTTAGGGTGATGCCCCATGATCAGATCCAAAGAGAGATGGAGAGAGACATGCGTGCTGGCTCCTGCCACGTGAGTCCTGACACCTTGGGGCTCTGTCAGCAGAAAAGCCTTCACCAAAGGCTGACACAGTGGGGCCTGCCCCCTGCTCTCAAGAAGACGCGGAGCTGCTGTGAGTTCCCAGAGGAAGGGAAGGCAGGTCGGCCTTTGGAGAGAGCAGTGCTCTCACGCTCTGCAGGGGTCAGACTCACTGCCCACCGGCCTCCTCCATCTGATGTAGCCCTTCCCAGTGGCTCCTGGAAATCCTTCCCCCAACCGAAACAGGTAAACGTGCGGCCTTGCTCACAAGAAATCCTCAGCTCTGGAATGATCTCTTGGGTGTTTCCTGAAACCAAATATGATCAGCACTTTGTGGACCCCCTTCTTTACAGGGTCTTGGAAGAAAAGATCACCATTCCCACGCATCTCACTGCTGCAGGTGGAGTAACGGACCCCAAGACGTCCACGCCCGCAACAGCTCTGTGTGTCAACCTGACCAGACATACTGCTCGGGTTTTTTTTTTTTAAATATTTATTTATTTATTTGAAAGGCAGCGTTACAGAGAGGCAAAGGCAGAGGCAGAGAGAGATCTACCTGCTGGTTCACGCCCCAGATAGCCCCAAAGGCCAGAGCTGTGCTGATCCAAACCCAGGAGCCAGGAGCTTCTTCCAGGACTCTCACGTGGGTGCAGGGGCCCAAGGACTTGGACCATCCTCTACTGCTTTCCCAGGCCACAGCAGAGAGTTGGATCAGAAGTGGAGCAGCCGAGACTCCAACTGGCACCCATATGGGATGCCGGCACTGCAAGTGGCAGCTCTACCCGTTACACCACAGTGCCCGCCACTGCCCGGGTGTTTAATCAGATGCAAACCAAGATTCTCTTGGGAAAGATTATGTAGATGTAGTTGACATTTACAGTCAATGTGAGGAAATAAGACCACCTACCCACCAAAAGGTGGACTCAGAAAATCAAAGGAAAAAGAAAGTGGGGGCATTGATTGTTTCCCGGCCTGCAGTGACCTGCAGGTGGGAACAGGCACCCCCCTCAGAGCTCGGCTCCTTTTATCCCTGCTACGCGGGGTCCCTTCCCCCAGGTCCTCACTGGTTGAGCTCCTAGAGAGGGGCAACCTAAGCTGGACACAGCATCCAAGGGGCAGAGTGATGGGAATGAGTTTTGTTGGGCAGATGTAGGATGGGCAGTCCTCTACCCTGCATGCTACAGAGCCTAGTATCACGGCTGCACTAAGACTACGCTAAGACTTATGAAAATAAACCATATTTTCCTACATCTCACAGCTGCTTTGTTTTTTGTTTGAGAGAGATACACAGAGAGAGCACACCTATCATCAGCTGATTCATTCGGAGTTAGAGATAGAGATGACAGAGATAGTGATAGAGATACATCCCACACTCGCATCCACTGATTCATTCCCCACATGCCTGAAATACCTGAGGTTGGGCTGGAACCAAAGCCAGAAATGCAATCCAGTTCTCCCACGTGGGTAGCAGGGACCCAAGGACTTGAGCCGTCACTGCTACCTTGTAGGGTGTGCATTAGCAGGAAATTAGAGTCAGTAGCGGGAGCTGGGTGCTGACCCCAGGCACTCCAGTGTGAGACAGGTGTCCTTTTTTTTTTTTTTTTTTTTTGACAGGCAGAGTGGACAGTGAGAGAGAGAGAGAGAGAGAGAGACAGAGAGAAAGGTCTTCCTTTGCCGTTGGTTCACCCTCCAATGGCTGCCGTGGCTGGCGCGCTGCGGCCGGCGCACCGCGCTGATCCGATGGCAGGAGCCAGGTGCTAGGTGCTTCTCCTGGTCTCCCATGGGGTGCAGGGCCCAAGCACTTGGGCCATCCTCCACTGCACTCCTGGGCCACAGCAGAGGGCTGGCCTGGAAGAGGGGCAACCGGGACAGAATCCGGTGCCCCAACCGGGACTAGAACCCGGTGTGCCGGCGCCGCAAGGCGGAGGATTAGCCTGTTGAGCCACGGCGCCGGCCATGGTGTCCTTTTTTTTAAGATTTATTTTTATTTATTTGAAAGACAGAGTTACAGAGAGAGGTAGAGACAAAGAAAGCAAGGTATTCCATCCGCTGGTTCGCTCCCCAGATGGCTGCAACAGCCAGAGCTGCGTCAATCTGAAGCCAGGAGCCAGGAGTTTCTTCCCGGTCTCCCATGTGGGTGCAGGGGCCCAAGGACTTGGGCCATCTTCTACTGCTCTCCCAGGCCATAGCAGAGAGCTGGGTCAGAAGAGGAGTAGCTGTGATTAGAACTGGCGGGATGCCGGCACTTCAGGTCAGGGGTTTAACCCACTGTGCCACAGCACCGGCCCCTAGACAGGTGTCTTAATTGGTGTCTAAAGACCTACCCCAGCCGACTTTAGGTAAAGGAGATTATTTTGGATAATGTGTGCAGGCTTCATCCCATCAATGGTAGGCCACAGAGGGAAAAATAAACCTCTTCTCTAGAGGTTTTCTAGGGAAGAATAATTTTTCTTTTTAAGTAGAGAGGGAGAGAAAAATGGCCTGGGAGAGAAAAAAGAGCTGGGCCAGGTTGAAGCTGGGAACCTGGAACTCCACCTGGGTCTCCCATGTGGATGGCAGGGGCCCGAGGACTTGGGTCATCTTCTACTACTTTCCCAGGTGCATTAGCAGTGACCTGGAGTGGAGATGGAGCAGCCAAGACTCAAAATGGCGTGCATATGGGATGCTGAAATCACAGGTGGTGGCTTAACCCACTGTACCACAACAACAACTGCAAAAGACGAAATTCTATAAAAATAGTTGTTCAAATCACAAATGTCAAAGGGTGACAAATCCTACTCTGGTCCACAGGCTCAAGCCCTGGTGTCCAAGGGACCTGGGACAAAAAGGACTCAGAGGCTCAGGTCGAGGCAGCAGCAGTCCTTGGCCTCAGTTGCACTTCATTCACATATAAAAGATGCACCAGGCCAGCACCACGGCTCAACAGGCTAATCCTCCGCCTTGCGGCGCCGGCACACCGGGTTCTAGTCCCGGTCGGGGCGCCGGATTCTGTCCCGGTTGCCCCTCTTCCAGGCCAGCTCTCTGCTGTGGCCTGGGAGTGCAGTGGAGGATGGCCCAAATGCTTGGGCCCTGTACCCACGTGGGAAACCAGGAGAAGCACCTGGCTCCTGGCTTCGGATCAGCGCGGTGTGCTGGCCGCGGTGGCCATTGGAGGGTGAACCAACAGAAAAGGAAGACCTTTCTCTCTGTCTCTCTCTCACTGTCCACTCTGCCTGTCAAAAAAAAAAAAAAAAAAGATGCGCCAAATGTTGCTGATGATCCGGAGCTGAACAAAGCCCTGGGCAGTTTCTCCAGTGCAGGACAGTCTGGCATGATGCAGCCATCAGCTAGCACTTGGACGAGCGTCCAGCCTCGAGTCGGCTGTGCTGAGGTGCAGGGCCACTTGAAGTGAAGACGGAAGACGCAGCTGGTGCTGCAGATGGGCTGCCCTCAGAAAGGTTTAGAGAAACTTCGGCCATGCTCCCTCCTCCATCCCCTGCCCTGCGTCCACCTCACTGCAGGCTGACATGGCCAGGCCTGCCTTTAAAGGTTTGAGATCTGTTCTAGAAAGGTATCCAAATGTACGATGTAAAATAACAGCAACCTGCCATGCTCGTGGACTGTGTGGGTCTGGAATTTCAACAAGGGACGGGGGATGCTGCTGCGCCACAGCTGGGGCTCTGTGGGAGGACTCCAGTGGATGAGGGCTGGAGTTATTCAACAGCTCCTCCATGTAGAAGTCTGGTGCGCAGGCTGGGAAGACCCAAAGGCTGGGCTCAACTGGGACTGCAAACGAAGCATCTACCCGTGCCTCTCCTCATCACTTGGGCATGCATGTCCCAGAATACACTTATTATGGTCAGTTGACTTTTGCAAGAATGGCGTGACAATTCACCAGAGGAAAAAATAGAGTGGAATCATCCTTTCGTCTATTGGTATGAGGAAGAGTAGATATCCACATGCAACAGAATAAAGTGCAGCTCTAGCTCACACCACATATAAAAATGAACTCAAATGGGTCAAGCCTAAACAGAAAAGCTAAAGCTCTAACATTTGCAGAAAAGGAATAAAGGTATAAATGTTGGGGTTAGACAATGTTTTCTTACATACAACATCAAAACACAAGTGACATGAGAAGTACATTAGGCATCCAAACTAGTTGTTCTGCAAAGAGCACTATCAAAAAAGTGAAAAGACAACCTATAGAATGGGAGAAAATATTTGCAAATCATATATCTGATGAGACACAAGTTCCTAGGATATATACAGAGCACTTACAGTTCAATAATAAAAAGACGAACAACCCAATCAAAAATGGGCAAAGGCTCTGAAAAGGCAATTCTTTGATGAAGATATCCAGATAACCCCTAAGCATATGGACGCTCAACCCCAGGAGTCATCAGAGAAGTGCAGATGTCCGAGCCTCACGCAGGGGGTGATGGACATGTAGAATGGCACTGCTGCTCTAGAGAACAGTCTCGCAACCCTCAAACCATCAGACAGTCACCAGAGAACCCAGCGGTTCCACTCATAGGACGAGAACTGAAAAGAGATGTTTATGCAAAGCCTTAGACATGAACGTTTGTGGCGACATTATTCACGATAGTCAGACTGTGGAAAGAACCCAAACATCCATCAACTGATTGGGTGGATGGATACAATGCAGGACATTCAATGGATTGTTGCTCAGCCATAAACAGAAATGAAGTTCTGACACATGCTACACCATGGGCAAACCTGAAACCACTGCTGTGGAAGGAGTCAGCGACAGAAAAACCACATGAAGTGACACCCTGCTTATGCAACACCCAGAACAGGCCAATCTACAGAAACAGAATGTAGATAGTGTCTGCTAGGGAGTAAAGCGATGATTGAGTGTAAGTGATTACCTGGGAGGAGTGATGGAAATGATGCGTGCTTGATCGTGGTGACAGCTGCACAATTCTGAAAGTATCAAAACCATTGAGTTGCACAGCCTAAGCAGGTGAATTGTATGGTATTTTAATAACTTTTAATAAAACTGTTATCTTTTTATATTTATTTATTTTCATTTTATTTGAAAGGCAGAGAGAGAGCAAGAGGTATTTTCCGTCTCCTGGTTCACTCCCCACATGCTCACAACAGGCAGGGTTGGGCCAGATGGAAGCCATGAGGCTGGCACTTCATCTGGATCTCCCATGTGGGTGGCAGGAACCCCAGTACTTGAGCCAGCATCTGCTGCCTCTTCCAGCACACATTAGTAAGAAGCTGGGTAATAGCTGGGACCAG
The DNA here is from genome assembly GCA_949820135.1 of Sylvilagus floridanus. Lineage (NCBI taxonomy): Eukaryota > Metazoa > Chordata > Mammalia > Lagomorpha > Leporidae > Sylvilagus > Sylvilagus floridanus. The sequence goes on from OX463242.1 coordinate 87,546,436, forward strand.
CACTCGGCACTCTGATGTGTGACGTGGGCATTCCAACCAGTGAATTAACAGTGCCAGATGGCCACCCTGCCTGTTATCTTTTGGAAATGCACGTGGGAAGGGAGTTATTACAGCTTCCATCTCTAGAAAATACAGTTGACACAGGGTCTGAACAGAGCTGCGCTGGGGAGAGGTGAGTGCACAGGCCTACACGGCATATGAGGCTTGGGAAAGATTGAGACTCAAGTCCCCTCTGTCCTCCGGAACCTGGCCTTGGTGGGGCACCCTGGAGTGCCCCCAGATGACCATGCTGGCCCAGGAGAGGTTCACAGTTTACATCCAACAAGCCAAATGTATCCCAGAGAATGGGGGATGACCCTAGTGCTGTGCAGAGCAGCGATTCTTAGGCCTGGTCTCAGTAACCGACTTGGCCTGCTCTCTTTGGTACCTCCCGTTCTCTCTCCCTCTCCCCCTTGCACCAGGTCTGTGTGTGTGTGCAGTGTTCCCAGTCACGGAAGCCCCAGCTGGGATGCAGTTCTCCTCCTAGAGGGACCCAGCATCCTCTTGTAGTCTTTGAGCATCTGGTAAAACCTGTATCTCCAACACCCTACTTGGCCCTAGGGTGCTAAGGCTAAGAGGCATCTGTCCAGATGTAGCTGAGGCCTGCTTCTCACCTGGGAACTACATATTCTGGCATCTGTTAGTAACCAGTCCCCAGCTCCCTGTCTGCTCCTGGGACCCCTCCTGATGTTGGAACCTTGCCTTACTTGATTCTCTGGAGTCCAAAGCTACTTGGTACTTGCTCTACCCATCCCCCTTCCGTGTACCCCTCCTTTCTCCTCATTTAGCTTCATTCTGAAAGGGGCAGACGGATCCTGCACATCTACCCCCTCACACATTGCAATTCGGCCTCAAAGGCAATTCATGTGGCCCTAGAACTTTCTGGCCTGGCCCAAATTGACCAGATGTGATCATCATTTTAGGGACCTGGAGGCAAGCTTGCGTCTTAGGGTGTCTGCCCCTTTAAGATTTACTTTTTTTAAAAAAAAAGATTTATTTATTTATTTACTTGAAAGTCACAGTTACACACAGAGAGAAGGAGAGAGAGAGAGAGAGAGAGAGAGAGAGATTCTTCCATCTGCTGGTTCACTCCCCAGTTGGCTGCAATGGCCGGAGTTGAGCCAATCTGAAGCCAGGAGCCAGGAGCTTCTTCCGGGTCACCCACGTGAGTTCAGGGGCCCAAGGACTTGGGCCATCTTCTACTGCTTTCCCAGGCCACAGCAGAGAGTTGGATCAGAAGTGGAGCAGCTGGGACTCCAATCGGCACCCATATGGGATGCCAGTACTGCAGGTGGCAGCTTTACCCACTATGCCACAGCATCAGCCCCCTAAGATTTTCTCTTTATGTGGGGGACACATGACAGCTAAATATAAAAACAAAAATATAAAGACAACTTGCTTTCTTAACAGCCTGGTGTCCATAGTATTTCTAACCTCCTGCCTCAGCACTTTGCCACATCTCTGCCTTCCCTGCACCTGACCTCAGCCCTGCCATTTATTTCTGGACATCTGGCTCTCTAGTCCGATTGCAGCCCTTGGCTTACTGCTTTTCTGGCTTGGTAGGTCTGACTGACAGGAGAGATGACCTCCCCCTTGGCCAGGGCCACTTTGCTGAAGGCAGCTCTCATGTACAGTCTACGAGAATTCAGGTCCTGCCTTTTCCTGCCCTTTGGACTCTCCTCTGCGCCCTGCTGGGTTAGATGGCCCTTTCAGCTCTGGGCTGCCTCCCAGACACACCTGCATTTCACAGCCACCTCAAGAGGGAAACATTGAGAAACTGCTGGCGGAACAGACTGCCCTGGTGGCATAAGACGCCCTCTCCTTTTCATAAAGTGGCTGTCACAGCCAACATTTTGGCCCTGCCCCAGGGGAGCTGGCCAAGGATGTCTGCACTCTCTAGCCAGGGGCCTGTGGCAGCAGCATGGTGGAGGTTAGGAGGGCTGGAACTAGGGTTTCTGAGTGGGGCAGAGTTTCTGCCTTGAACTGGCGCAGCTAAAGTAGAACCAGTGAGGTGGGTACAGGCCAATTCCTTGAACGAAAGCCAAAAAAAAAAAAAAAAAGAAAAAAGGTCAAGGCCCAGGGCTCCAGAAGGCATAATCGTGTCCCTGCATGATGAAACAGGCCGAGTGGAGTGGAGGCTGGCGGTGGCCGAGCGTTCACACACATCTGCTTCTTGGGGAGGTCACAGATCTTGGGCTGGGGCTCCACCTTGCTTGTCTAAACACACATGGGCTGGGTTCCCCCTCACAATGGCTCTCAGAATCCTGTTCTGTCCATTGCACCCTTCATGCAATAACAAGACAGACGTGGAGACCTCCACGTCACTTTCCGTTGCAGCAGAGGAGGTTAAACTGCAAAGCAATCCTCAACCCCTGCTGCATACCTCCCCCAGTGTGCTCCCCTGACAGGCTGATGTGCGGGCTGCAGGTGCACTGTGATGCTGAAGCTCCTGCCTACAGAGCAAGTGGGGCAGCAAGGGGACCAAGAGCAGGAAGGAAAAAGCAGGGGAAAGGGGAAAAGGGCCAGGCCCACCGTGTTTGAGGCCTTTAATCCACTTGCAAAGGGGAGTGGTTAATTCGTCTGTGGCAGGTGGGCATACAGGTGTGGTCAGTTAGGGGCATGAGATCACATAGGGGCATGGTGAAGGCATGGTCTTCCAGCTCAGTTTTATCCTGTATGCCTACCTACATCACTTAGTCAGGTTGTGCTTTGTAGTTATTCAAGCCCATGGTTCCCCTTTCCAGCCTCAGTCACTGTGGTAGAATAAGAAGGCCATGCCAAGATGGCCACTAGCAAGCAAGCATCAGTTACTCAGGAATGGCTTTGAAACCCACCTGGCAACAGAGCCTGCCTGGCAACAGGCTGTGATTGGTTAGGGCATAGACCGCCCCTTGACTGGATTGGCTGTCTTGGCTATATAAGCTGCTGTACCAACTGAAATAAAGGAGTCTGCGGGCTGCTCGCCTCTGTCCTGCTTTCATCTGACTCCTGGGGTCTGTGTGGTGACTCCGTGCCTCTTGCCCCCACCACGCTCCTCCTCTCAGAAGAAATCAACCTCAACATCTGGCGCACCAGCGTGACTGAAAGAGACAGCGTGTCGGACTTGGTGTGGTCCCCCCTTGATTTCGGCAAGTAGGCCCCTCGGTGTTTTGTGTGCTGTTCGGGTCTGTGAGGGTGAGCACAGAACCCCCTCCTACGCCCCTTTCCTTGTCCTTGTCCTCGGTCTAAGTGACCCCAGGTTAGCACACACCGCCCAGAAGCGTACGCCGCTTCTCGGCTCCTCCTTTTACTTTCAGTTCGCCCAGCGAATTCACATAAGGGACTGATCATCCCAGAATTCGGAACCAAGTCATCTTCCCTCACTCGACAGAGGTGACGCTCCAGAGACACCGTGTGGGCATACGGCCTTGACCTAACGAATCAAGGAAGTCCCCCACTAAGCACAGGACATACCTACGATCTGATACACCACTGTCTGTTTGTCTAAGGTAGAGAACACCTGCATAATGCCATCAACACCTGAGGTGCTAGGAATTTGCATTGTTATGGAAGCAGTGCTGTGCGGGTCTTTCCTTTGGCTAGAGTTGGCATGCTGTGTCGCTCTTAAACACTCAAACATGGGAAAGATACCCCCCTCTCAGAAGTGCACGCAGATTACCAAACATAGTGAATCTGTGAGTGATAAGAGCCTGTCACTCCAGGTCCCTGTCTCACAGACAACAATTGATGACTTAGAGAGCTCCCACAGTGAAAACGACAATGCAGCACACAAGGTAGCAATGCCTAGTTAGCCACCCCCCACATACCCATGGGATGAACTTAGAGGACCTCTATACAATAACTCATGTGAGGTCATCCCGTCTGTACCCAGTGAGGATCCCCACATTTGTGGCAGTCCCCAGGCACCCCAGGCCCTCAGGGCAGCTGCTAGACCTCATCCCACCAGCATGTTTGCCGTTAATGTCGAAGTGTACACAAAATTCAGGCCCTGGATTCCAACACCTGTAAAAAGGCTTGGGCTAACCAAGGGTCGAGGATATGCTTGTGTCTTTCCAGAGAATGCAGGACAGCCCATTTGGGTACCAGCAAGAAACACCAAGCCTGCAACTGACAGCCAACCAGAACCAGCTGAACAAGACTGAGAATCCACCTTGTTAGCAGACACACCTGCCCTGTCTTCCTACCCTGAGAAACTGCCCATAGCCACATCCATTACTCTTTTATACCCCACTAGCTCCGGTCAGCCACTCAAATGGCCCACAGCCTGTGTGTGGTCATGCCATTCCTGATTACAATTGTTCCTCATTCCTACCCCCATCTGAGCAAGCAATCCTGTGGTCTTCTGTTTTGAGTGCTGGTTAGTCAATGATGGGTAAGATCCCCTGGGGGACAACCTAAGACAGGCACAGCTGCGTACAGAGACCACATGGATACGGCGTCAACAATGGTATGACCAAGAATCATGCCTCCTGTTTCAAAAATAAATGAAAAGGGGAAAATGTGGTAGAATGAGAAGGCCATGCCAAGATGGCCACTGGCAAGCGAGCATCAGTTACTCAGGAATGGCTTTGAAACCCACCTGGCAACAGGCTGTGATTGGTTAGGGCATAAACCGCCCCTTGACTGGATTATCTGTCTTGGCTATATAAGCTGCTGTACCAACTGAAATAAAGGAGTCTGCGGGCTGCTCGCCTCTGTCCTGCTTTCATCTGACTCCTGGGGTTTGTGTGGTGACTCCACGCCTCTTGCCCCCACCACGCTCCTCCTCTCAGAACAAATCCTCTCAGAAAGAAATCAACAGTTACAAGTCACTTTTTAAAAAATTTATTTATTTATTTGAAAGGCAGAGTTATAGAAAGAGAGAAAAAGCTCCTGCTGCTGGTTCACTCCCCAAATGGCTGCAACAGCTGAGGCTGGGCCAAGCCAAAGCCAGAAGCCAGGAGCTTCATTCAGGTCTCCCATGAGGGTGGCAACCACTGCTTTTCCCAGGCATACAGCAGGGAGCTGGATCAGAAGTGGAGCCCGCAAAACTCGAACTGGTACTTGAGTTCCTATGTAAGAGACCTGGATTGAGTTCCTGGCTCCCAGTTTTGACCTGGCCCAGCCTTGGCTGTTGTAAGTCATTTGAGGAGTGAACCTGTGGATGGGAGCTCTGTCTGTCTGTTGCCCCCCCCCTCTTTCCCTCTCTAATAAATAAACATGATTAAAAAAAAAAAACTTGTATGCTCATAGCGCACAGTATTTCCTCTCCAGCTCTATTTCTCTGAATCCCTTTCAGTTGAATATTAAACCCCCCATTTATTCCATTTCCACCCCACCTGGTGCCGATCAGCCAGGGACACTATAGTACAGCCCACGTTCACATCAACCCCACAGGCGAAAGCGAAGTGTCCCCCAAAGCTGGTCCTTACTTTAGACACTAACCATAACTGCCATCCCAGGACCCTAATAGTTCTGAATGACTGGATTTACATTTGGGGCTTCCAACCCTCCCTTCAGGTTTAGTAATGTGCTAAAGGGGCTGGTGCTGTAGCATAGTAGGTAAAGCCTGCAGTGCCAGCATCCCATATGGGCACTGGTTTGAGTCCCAGCTACTCTGCTTCTGATCCAGCTCTCTGCTATGGCCTGGGAAAGCAGTAGAAGATAGCCCAAGTGCTTGGACCCCTGCACCCACGTGGGAGATCTGGAAGAAGATCCTGGCTCCTGGCTTCGGACTAGCATAGCTCTGGCCATTGTGGTCATCTGGGGAGTGAACAAACAGATCTCTCTATCTATCTCCTTCTCTCTCTGTGTAGCTGACTTTCAAATAAATAAATCTTTAAAAATTGTGCTAAAATGACAAAGTGCTGCCTCTACTGTTATAGGTGTTTATAAAGGATACACACAGGGCACAGTGTTAGGGGTGGGTAGAGCTGTAACCTCTCATCATGCAGTCAGGGCGCCTGGCTCTCCTGCTACATCAACGCGTTCATCGCCCAGGAAGCTCTCTACACCTCGGCAAGCAGAGGAAGCATTGATTTACTGGTCACCAGGTCATGGGAGTGAACTCACACTGCAGCATCCTTACCTCCCCCGGACGAGGTCGGTTCCAACCCTCTAACCTCGTGGCCTCTCAAGATCACAACCCATGCTGCAGCCACCCAGGGGCTCACCTGGATTCTCTTCATTACCATAACAACGACACGCCTGCCACTGTCACCCAGGGGATCCCAAGAGCTGTGGAAGCTCTGTGCCCATAACCCACGACAAGGGCTAGATTTCGTATCACAGTCTTCAGCAGCTCTGCTGGGAGGCGTGCCAAGCGCAGCCGGGCCCAGACTGACCTGATATTTCCCCTGAACCTGCTCCTCCAGTCCTGCCCTTCAACCTGGTATAGAACAGCAATCTCATCCTTTCCAGGTGCTCAGCAGGTAACTCTGACATCATTCTTAACTCTTCTTCCTCGCAAACCTCACCATTGTTGGGCCCACCTACCATTACATACAGAATCCAACTACTTTGAGACATTTTACATAAATTCAACAGTCCAGGGCCAGATTTATTTATTTGTTTGAAAAGCAGAATTACAATGAGAAAGAGAGAGAGGGGGAGAGAGAGAGAGAGAGAGGTCTTCCATGCAAGGGTTCACTCCCCAAATGACCACAGTAGTAGACACTGGACCAGGCTGAAGTCAGGAGCCTGGAACTCCATCTGGGTCTCCCATGTGGGTGGCAGGGGCCCAAGTAGTTGGACCATTTTCTGCTGCCTTTCCAGGACCATCAGCATGGAGCTGGACTGGAAGTGCAGCAGCCAGACTTGAACTGGTCCTCAACTGGAATGCCAGCATTCCAGGCGGTGGTTTAACCTACTGCTCCATAATACTGGCCCCATAAATAAATAAGGAAAGTTAATACTACAGTGTATTGTCTCTTGTGACTGGCTTCTTTCATTTATTAGCCTTTGAAGGTTCATCCTAATGTGGTGCTTAGTAGCACTTCATTTTTATGTCTGAATGATAATTCATTGGATGGATGCCTACCATTTATTTATTAATGAACATTTTGATTGCTACTGCTTTTTCACTAGTTTGAATAATTCAACTGTGAACATTCATGCCCAGATTTCTGAGTGGACACATGCTTTCAACACACAGGAGTGAAACTGCTGGCTCATTTGGAAACGCTGCATCTACTGTTTTGAGATATGGCCAAACTGCTTTCCAAGACAGCCGTATCCTTTTACGTGTAATCAGGAGTTAAAGTTCTCTCTGCCTAAAGAAGCAGAGAGAGCCCAACTGAAGACAGCGTAAGTGAAGGAAAAGAAGGAAATGTAATCCTAATTATTTAATGGTTTAGAATATTTTAGTAGTATGGGGTGGGCGTTTGGCATCCCCTATCAGAATGCCTAGAGGGTTTAGCTTCACTTCCAGCTCTCTGCTAACGTGAGCCCTGAGAGCTGGCAGGTGGTGGCTCAGCTGCGGTCCCTGCCATCCAGGTGGAGACCTAGATGAAGCTCCAGGCTCCTGTCTTAGGTCAGGCCCAGCCTCACCTGCTGCAGGCTCTGGGGAGTGACCCAGTTGATGGAATTTTCTCCCTCTTTCAAATCAATAAAAATAAATTAAAAGTTAAAAACCAATATGAACATAAGTTGCAAGATGAGATAGTAAAAGGAGAGTACAAAACTAAGAAGGAAGTGAGGCCCAAATCAACACAACAGAACTCATAAATTAAAAAGAGCAAGAAAAGGGGCCAGCGCTGCAGCACAGCGGGTTAACACCCTGGCCTGCAGCACCAGCACCCCATATGGGCGCCGGTTCAAGACCCGGCTGCTCTGCTTCTGATCCAGCTCTCTGCTATGGCCTGGGAAAGCAGTAGAAGATGGCCCAAGTCCTCGGACCCCTGCACCCACGTGGGAGACCCAGAAGAAGCTCCTGGCTCCTGGCTTCAGGTCAGCACAGCTCTGGCCGTTGCGGCCAACTTGGAAGTGAACCAGCAGATGGAAGACCTCTACTTCTCTCTCTGCCTCTTCTCTCTCGTGTAACTCTGACTTTCAAATAAATAAATAAATAAATTTAAAAAAAAAAAAAGAGAGAGAGAGCAAGAATGAAGCCTGGCAATGTGGCCCAGAAGCTATGATGGCTGCAGCCCTATGGGAGTGCCTGGGATCTAATCCTGACTCTTCAGATCCAGCTTCCTGCTAACGCTTATCCTGGGAGGTAGCAGGTGACAGTTCAAGTACTTGGGTCGCTGTCACTCACGTGGGAGGCTTGGACTGAGTTCCAGGATCCTGGCTTCAGTAGCTAGCCCAGCCCCGGCTGTTGAGGGCATTTGGGAACTGAACCAACAGTTAGAAGATCTCCTTGTTTTTCTGTCTCTCTGTCAATCTGCCTTTCAAATGAAAACAAATAAAAGCATTTTTTTAAAAAGCGAGCAAGGATTAGAAGAATAGTAAGAATAAATGACATATGGCGAGAGGCTGGAGATACCCACACTGCTATGGTTTGAATATCATTTGACTCCCAAACTCATGCAGTACCTAACACAAGACAGGTGCTTTTCTTTCTTTTTCTTTTTTTTTTTTTTCTTTTTGACTGGCAGAGTTAGACAGTGAGAGAGAGAGACAGAGAGAAAGATCTTCCTTCCATTGGTTCACCCCCCAAATGGCCGGCACGCTGCGCCAATCCCAAGCCAAGAACCAGGTGCTTCCTCTTGGTCTCCCATGCGGGTGCAGGGCCCAAGGACCTGGGCCATCCTCCACTGCCCTCCCGGGCCACAGCAGAGAGCTGGCCTGGAAGAGGGGCAACCGGGACAGAATCTGGCACCCCAACTGAGACTAGGACCTGGGGTGCCGGCGCCACAGGCAGAGGATTAAGCCCAGTGAGCCATGGTGCTGGCCAAGAAAGGCGCTTTTCTCACCTGCTTTCTTCTCCCCCAGAAGGCTGCTTTGGCTGCCCTGTGCTTGCTGGGAGCACTGAGCTCCTGCTAAGCTAGTGCCACTCGCATCTCCTTCCAGCAGCCTTCGTGACTGTCCATTGGGGCCTCATCAGCCACATGTACAGGATCCAGGCGATGGCAGGCAGGCTGTGCCTGGAGGTGGAGGGGAAGGCAGGCAGTAGGACACAGGGTAACACTGAGAATCTGCTCCCTGGTGGCAGTGCCTCTGCCTGAGTCCCACAGGGTGAAGGTGGAGGAGGCACAGAAATCACAGGTGTCAGCCTCGTCATGAACCTGCAGGACACCAGCTTCCCAGAAGAGGGCTATGAGTGCATCAAAGACGACAGGAAACCCATCACAGGCAACCTGGAAGACCGGAGACCAGAAAGAAAAAAACCTCTCAGGACAGGGGCTGCAGAAGCAATCAAGCAACAGCATTGTTGATTTAGAGAACTATGGATTCTAGTTCTTGTGGGTTTTTTTTTTCCTATTTTTTAAAAGATGCATTTATTTAGTTGAAAGGCAGAGTTAGAGAGAGAGAGAGAGAGAGAGAGAGAGAGAGAGATCTTCCCTCTGGTGGTTCACTCCCTAAATGGTTGTAACAGCTGGAACTGGGCCTAACCGAAGCCAGGAGCCAGGAGCTTCTTCCATGTGGGTGCAGGGGCCCTGGGACTTGGGCCATCTTCTGCTGCCTTCCCAGGTGCATTAGCAGGGAGCTAGATCAGAAGTGGAGCAGCTGAGACTCGAACTGGTGCCCATATGGGATGCTGGCACTGCAGGCCACACCACTGGCCCTATGGATTCTATATTGGTGAAACTAGGAATCAAGGCTGCACACTTGTTCTGCTGGACTACCGTGAAGAGGGTGTGCACCCACAGATGACTTCCTTTAAGGACAGTTCGGAGAGGGGAAATTGTTAACAAGTGTGGCAATGACTTTGGCTCTATCACTGCCCCCCATCACCGGCTGCTGCTTGGCACCCACACAGCACCAGGACTTGTTAGGAAGGGGACTGAGGTTACCTTGAGCTCTTTGTTTATTCTGGGCACGATTTACTCGGCATGGAGGTATTGTTGTCAAGGAAAACACATTGCCATGCAGGTTGTCTAAAAGTAAAATGCATGTACACTTAAAAAATGAATCCTAAGTTAATAGTACTGGAGGCAGAGACAGGAACTCATGGCTAGGTGGACAGGGACTGGGGCTCCCTGGCCCCACTATTGGAGACAGGTAGGTTCTGTGAGGGAGGTCCTTGTAGTCAAGGTTCTCCTGTGCTGTTGTAACTGATCGAGGAATTGAGAATTCCAGGCAGCTTGAGGGGGAAAGCTTCATTTGTTTGCTGTGGCGGTCTCTCGACCGCAGCGATTATCCAGTTAACCAATAAAAACCGTCGCTTTCCCTGGCCAATCATGTTCCCTTGGACAGCCCATAAACGCCCAATCAGCTTTCCAGATGGCGCCCTCCTGTAGCGACTGCTCTCAGTGCTGCTGGGAGTTTGTTTTTTCTTTCACTTTTGTTTTCTGTTTTTTAAATAAACCACTTCCGCTTTAGGTATACACCCTTCCTCGTCCGGCTGTGTGCCTCGTTTTTCGTGAACGCGAGACCCGGAGCCGGCAGAGAAAAACAATATTGTAAAAAGCACAGTCTCCTGCAACACTAAGAGATGGGAACCTAATGGATCCCTGGTGTTCACAGGCGGGGCCTGTGGGAGGCGATCAGATTGGATTAGACATCAACGGAGACGGAGCCCTGACGCTTTAGAAGAGATCACACAGACATAGACATAGATAAGCTTGCCCCGGTTTATTGCCATGTGAGGCTCCATACCACACTGGGACTCTGCCAGCAAGAACATCAATCATTACCATTGTCTGATCTTGCACTGGATCTTCCAAAACTGTGAGCTTAATAAACCTTTCCTGTTTTTTTTTTTTTATTTGTTTATTTGGGAGGCAAAGTTACAGACGAGAGAAAGAGAGAGAGAGAGAGAGAGAGAGAGAGAGAGGCAGAGAGAGACAGAGAGAGTGGTCTTCCATCTGCTGGTTCACTCCCCAGATGGCTGCAATGGCCAGAGCTGGGCCGATATGAAAGAGCTTCCTCCGGGTTTCCCACATGGGTGCAGGAGTCCAAGCACTTGGGCTGCTTCTTCTTCTTTTGAGTTGGCTCAGAAGTGAAGCAGGAGGGTTTCAAATAGGTACCCATATGGGATGCCAGCACTGCAGGTGGATGCTTAGCCTACGATGCCACAGCACCGGCCCCTAATCCTTTCCTCTTTATAAGTTAGCTGCCTCAAGTATTTCATTATAGAAACAACAGCAAAACCCTGCCTAATACACATAGCAAATACACACGAGTAAGACAAAGACAAACCCACTGAGGAATCTGATATGGAAGATAGACCAAGATAATCCAACATCTGTACAAAGAACCCAACAAGTAGAAGTAGTACTAAATACATTATACAAGAATACATGTGTAAAACTAAAGGGAAAAAATAACCAAATCTGCAGAATAAAATATAGCATAATTTACTAGGAGAACTTGATACACAGTCCTCCCAAGATATCTCTTGGATAAGCCCCTGAACTTAAAGAAGAAAGAAGGAGAGCTTCAGATATTTACACAGAAAATGAAATTACCCAAAAAGAGGGACAGCAGTGTTTAAGATTGCAGGTCAAAGGAGCAGTGGGTAGAAGATTCTAACCTCCAAAATTGCTATCTAAGAATATTATGGACTATTATGTTGTTCATGTACAAAATCAACAAGAAGATCTTCTCAGACATGAAACATCTCAGGAAGTACAAAACTTGGAGTTCTTCTGAGAGGTAAAAAACAAAAATGGCTTGAGCAAGAAATCCAAATGAATTCAAGATGAATCACCACAAATAATTCAGGAATGCAGAAGCCACAGTAAAAAAAGATTGGTAGTGAGCCCAGGGTCCATAAATCTGGCTTAATAGCCAATAACTATTGGGTTATTGCTACCTAGGAGCATGTGAATGACAGAAGCTTGAGAGATATAAAAATAACTACGTAACTAATGAAAACCTACAGAGGGTAAGGGATTTTGGAGTTTGGAGGGAGTAAGAACTAATGCTCTCCTCTTCCAAAGCAGGACAACACTAGATGTTATCTGAAATTGGACTATGCAGTTTTAAAAAAAAAAAAGACACTGACTTAACTTTTCATGATTTCCAAGGGTTTATTTGCTTCCTGCCTTCCTCCTTCCCTATTTCCAACTCTTCAAAATCGGAGGATCCTTTTAAGGATAATCCACTTGATTGTCTAGGGGGCATTTGGCTTAGAGGTTAAGACACCAGTTTGGACACCTGCATCCATAGCAGAGTGCCCAGGTTCCATTTCCACCTCTGCTCCTGATTCTAGTTTCCTGCTAAAGCAGAGCTAGAGAAAGAGATGACTCAACAGGTTGGGTTGCTACCTAGATGTGAGAGAGGCAGATTGAGTTCCTGGCTAGTGGCTTCAGCCTGATCCAGTTCTGGCCATCGTGGCATCTGGGGAGTGAACGAGCAGATGGGAAATCTCTCTCTAAAATAAATTAAGCAAATAATTAATACATACATAAATAAATATATATTTTCTGTACAGAAGCATTTATGTTAATATCCAAAAATTTCTTCAAGTGTACTTCCTTCCTTTATATTCTTTCAACTGCAAATAAACATGCATATTAATTCTATTCTAACAAAATCTTTTAGGCATTGTGTGTGTATGCAATATCTGGAATTAATACTCACTTCATGTAATTGATGAGATTTGGAGTTTGGTTTTCACCTTTGAATTTCTCTACATTATTTAAATTATTTATTATTATTTCATACAAATAAGGTTTTTACTGAAGTAAATTTGCCTAACAAGGATTAATGCCAGCTGTTGGCATAATGCATATTTTATTGTGGATAGTTTTCTGTAATTCTAAATCCACCCCACACATTTTTTAAAAAGATTTATTTATTTGAAAGGCAGAGTTACAGAGAGAGAGAGAGAGAGAGATTCCATTTGTTGGTTCACTCCCTAACTGGCCACAACAGTCAGGGCTGGGCCAGACAGAAGTCAGGAGCCAGGAGCTTCATCCAGATCTCCCACAAGAGTGAAGGGGCCCAAGTACTTGGGCCATCTTCTGCTGCTTTCCCAGACACATTAGCAGAGAGCTGGATTGGAAGTGGAGCAGCCAGGGCTCAAAATGGCACTTGTATGGGATGCCTATGTCACAGGCAATGTCTTAATCAGCTATGTCACAACCCTGGCCCCAACTTATTTTTTCATTTTTTAAATCAAGATATGATAAATATAACATAAAATTCACATTTTAAAGTGTAAATTTAGGTCTACTCAATATATTGTGCAGACATCATTACTATTGAATTCTAGAACATGTCCATCATCTGGAAAAAAAACTCTGTACTTGTAAGCAATGAGTGCCAAGTTCTCCTCTCCCCATAATCTGGAACCACAAATCCACCTGTTCTGATGGGTTTTCTTGTTCTGGACATTTCCCATAAAAGCAATCATGCAATATGTGGTCTTTTGTGACTGGTCTCTTTCTTTTCTGTTTTTTTTTTTTTTTTTTTGGAAAGCTTTTAAGAAATATAAATTCCATAGGTACAGCTTTTGCAAGGTTCTTCCCCTGATACCTGCCATCTCACCCCCACTCCCATCCCACCTCCTACTCCCTCTCCCATCCCATTGTTCATTAAGATTCATTTTTAATTATCTTTATATACAGAAGATCAACTCTATACTAAGTAAGGATTTCAACAGTTTGCACCCACACAGACACGCAAAGTATTGTTTGAAGACAAGTTTACCATTAATTCTCATAGTACAACTCATTAAGGACAGAGATCCTACATGGGGAGCAAGTGCACAATTGACTCCTGTTGTTGACTTAACAATTGACACTCTTATTTATGATGTCAGTGATCAGCTGAGGCTCTTGTCATGAGCTGCCAAGGCTATGGAAGCCTATTGGGTCCACAAACTCTGACATTATTTAGAGAGGGCCATAATAAAAGTGGAAGTTCTCTCTTCCCTTCAGAGAAAGGTACCGCCTTCTTTGATGGCCCCTTCTTTTCACTGGGATCTCACTCACAGAGATCTTTCATGTAGATCAGTTTTTCCCACAGTGTTTTGGCTTTCCATGCCTGAAATGCTCTCATGGGCTTTTTAGCCAGATAACTGGTCTCTTTCACTTAGAATGCTTTCAAGGTTTATCTTGTTGTAGCACTTATTAGTACTTTGTTTATTCATTAAGTATTTATTTATCTTTTATTTTACAAGCAGAGATGAGAGAGAGAGAGAGAGAGAGAGAGAGAGAGAGAGAGAGAGAGAAATCTTTCATCTACTAATTTGTTCAAATGCTTACAATAGCCAGGGCTTGGGTCAGGCCAAAACCAGGAAGCTAGAACTCAGTCTGTGTCTTCCATGTGGGTGGCACGGACCCAAGTATTGAGCTTTCCAGAGTGTGCACTAGCAGGAAGCGGAGTAGTTGGGACTCAAATCAGGCACTCTGATATGGAATGTGGGCATCCCCTTGGCGTCAGACAGCAGCTCTGACTATTCTTTTTTTAACTCATCTATTACTAACATCATTTTTACTTTTACTTCATGGGTTTTCCTATAATGAAAGATGAAGGTTGAGTACCCTTCCAGCTCTCCCAGCCCCTGTCTTTCCCTGTTATAATCCCCACTACATTGGCTAAATTCAGCAGTCATTCAACAATTCCTCAAATATGTATTGAGAGCCCACTGTGTGCCAGAAATTACTGAAGGAGCAAGAGAGTCATCAGTAATCAAAACAGAGTCCCAGTGCTGATGTTTACTTATGAGCCAGTTATTCTCTTGTGAGGACATTTTCTTTCTTGTTCTGCTTTCTGTTTTTCCTGACATTAGAAATTTCTTTTTATTTGTTTGTTTGCTCGGGTTTCTAAGTATACAAATCATTCTCTTTTTTTCACTATTCAAAAGAACTAAATAGCTTCTCTCCATTATTTCCCACAAGGTAACAATCGATTCTCCTCATCTTCCTCCTTCTCCTTTTTATTTTAAATCCATGTAGGTTGGTTTTCATTCTTTGACCTGGATCTGATTTCTTTTCTACTAGTACTGGTGAATTTATTAAAGAAAAATTTCCTTTACTCTATTTCTTGCCATTCTCAATAACATTCTTCTTAGTAAAACATTATGTTTCCTAGATTGACCTTCAGTGTTTATATTTTTATGTTTTCCAATATTTCCTGGGAGTTTTCCTAGACTTACTTTCTCCAGTGTTTCATTAAATCCTCTGTGTAGATAGCCATATTTTAAATTTCTCAGAGTTTATTCTTATTCTTCATATTATTCTTCATATTATACTTTTCTCATTCTATGGTCCCTTCTTAATCTCTCTGAATATATTAATATGTTTCAATTTTCTTCTTTTTCTAATGAAGATGTTCAATTATCTTTCCAATTTCTTCTACGATAATGGAACTTCATATTTTCACTTTTTGGGTGCGGATACTTTTTTTCATTTGTATTCCACCTAGAAATTGTCCATTCCACCCAAATCTTCAAATTTTCAGCCACATAATTCCATAAGGAAAACTTACATTCTTTCCTGTATCTCTGGTTTTGTCTTTCTTAATTTTTCCATTTTTCATCAGTTTTTAATTTCATTAATTTGAGTTCATTATTTTCATTTTTATTTTCTTAAAATGCCTTCCTTTTTCTCATTTAGTATGATAAATCCTTATCTCCTCCTGTACTTAATAATCAGGAGGCTTTGTGGAGTGGGAGTTTGTGGTTAGGGTGCTTTATCAATATGTTTGTATGAAAAATAATAGCTAATAAGCTAGAAAAAAAAAGAATTAAATCTTATTACCTGAACACACAGTGCTCATTTGTGACTTCATGTTCTTTTTCTATTTATATTGTGCTGAAAAGCTAAGAGTTACACTAAGCAGAAATTCATGAGTGGTGTGGCAGCAGAGCCAAGAGATGCTCATGGAAGCTTATGAGGGAGGTGAGAGAAAATCAAAAGTGAGACTTTGACATCTAGTAGAGGAAACTGTTCAGAAAGGGGACAATTTGAGAGTTAGAAACAATTAAATAAAGGCAATTTAAAATTGAATGGGGAGGAGGAAGAATATTCCACTCTCACATGCAATTAGTGGTATTACCATTCACTAATAATTCTGGAATGATACTGGGGATTATTTGTCTACAAAAGTCTCAATATTCAGGCCGGCGCCGTGGCTCAACAGGCTAATCCTCCGCCTGTGGCGCCGGCACACCGGGTTCTAGTCCCGGTCGGGGCGCCGGATTCTGTCTCAGTTGCCCCTCTTCCAGGCCAGCCCTCTGCTGTGGCCCGGGAGTGCAGTGGAGGATGGCCCAGGTGCTTGGGCCCTGCACCCCGTCCGCGGCAGCCATTGGAGCGTGAACCAATGGCAAAAGGAAGACCTTTCTCTCTGTCTCTCTCTCTCACTGTCCACTCTGCCTGTCAAAAAAAAAAAAAAAAAGTCTCAATATTCTTCCTGAAGTGTTTTCAAACCTTAGGGAAAGACCACCAAAATTATTATAGTTTTTGAATCTCATCCTATGTTTTTATTATTCATAGTATCTTGATATTAACCGAGATTTTGTGGGCAAGGGGAAAAGTTGTATGTTTTTAAATGAGCAGTTCTAATATTTCCTGAATTTAAGTCTTGTTATGTTCCTCAGGGGATTGGAGAAAATGGAGCTTTCAGATCAGAACCTAATTCTTTCCAACATTTGAATAGAAACAAATGGAAACATACCAATTAGCATTTGCCTAAACCCACGAGTGATGCTGAGTGGAGGGACAGCTCTATCATAATTACATGGAGGTATTCTGCTCCTACTGGCAAGCCCAGTGCTTCCTTAGAGTGCTGCACTGCAGCCAATTTCACGAGCGCTAACAAGCCAGTACAGGCCAGTTGTTAGTTGGGTGGAGGACCTTCCAGTGTGCTTCCCAGCTTAAAGAAACAGAATTTCAAAAGTCATCTGGCTCGCTGCCTACACACACCCAACAGCTTTCGGTCTCAGAAGCAGGTGATGTCCATAGGTACAATCTAGGGTTTACTGGTTGTGCAACAAGGGAGCAACTGCCTCTGCCCTGGGCTGGAAGGCCTTTTAGTGATGAAGAGGATGGGGTAACTGGGACCGATAACCCCTCACCATCAATTTTCCTAAAAGTTCTACCCTGCCATCAGTAGTGTTCTTTCCTCCAAATTCACAAAGCTCCTCAGTGTTTTCCATCAGTTTTTAAGTGGGGAACACAATTCTTTGAAATCAAATAAAAACAGTGGCAATAATCATCTAAGATGGTTCTAACTGCTCAGTGTGTGATATCACAAAACACTTCCTTCCTTCCTTCTTCCCTTCCTTCCTTCCTTTTACAGGTAGAGTGGACAGTGAGAGACAGAGAGACAGAGAGAAAGATCTTCCTTTACCATTGCGGCTGGCGCACCACGCTGATCTGAAGCCAGGAGCCAGGTATTTCTCCTGGTCTCCCATGCGGGTGCAGGGCCCAAGGGCTTGGGCCATCCTCCTCTGCACTCCCGGGCCACAGCAGAGAGCTGGCCTGGAAGAGGAGCAACCGGGACAGAATCTGGCACCCTGACTGGGACTAGAACCCCGTGTGCCGGCGCCACAGGCGGAGGATTAGCCTATTGAGCCGCGGTGCTGGCCACAAAATACTTATTTCAACTCATAATAACTGCCTCATTTGCGCAAAGCATCATCTGTCCTTGGCTGTGTTTTTTTCTGGAGGCCTCTGGTGAGGCAGAGCATTGACAGCAAAGGCTGCAAGATCGTCAACAAGTTGAGCTGCTTCTCATGCTAACAAAGCAGAAGACCCCGGTGGCTGAATGCATGACCACTGCTTAACACTGGCATCACTTTCTCAATGCTAAAGCCCTTTGGGACAACACTCAGTGTGTGATGCTGAATAGGACTGGAGTACATGGGTGAACATGAAAATAATGCATGCAGAATGGGAATGGTATTTCTGAATGAGAAAAATCCTTCTCTCTTTTGACATTCTGGGTCCAGATCACAGATCAGCCAACATTTCTGTAAAGGTTCAAACGGCAAATACTTTAGTCAATGCAGGCCACACAATCTATGCTGCAATTACTCAACTCTCCAGGGTAGCACAAAAGCAGCCACAGACAATGCATAGATGAGCCTGTGTTACAAAAAAATTTTACTTATGGAAATTGAAATACAGCTACCTTAATTATATACAAATCAAAGACCTTTTATTTACTATGCGCAATCAAGCTGTAACATGAGTTAAAATTTACAAGCCTTGGTAGCACTGGTTCGAATCCCAGCAGTTCCACTTCTAATTTGGCTCCCTGCAAATGCACCTGTGAAAGTAGCAGAGGCAGGCCCAAGTCTCCCACATGAGAGACCCGGATGGAGCTCCGGGCTCCTGGCTTCAGCATAGCCCAGACATGGCCTCTTGTGTTTGGGGAGTGAAGCAGCAGATGGAAGCTCTCTCTCACTCTCTGTTATAAATTTTTTAAAAAGCCTTTACAGATCCACTACACTCCACACTACTGTTTCCTCAAACATAATATAGTTCCCAATTTTTACACAATTTTTGCTCAATTTGTGAAACCACAGGATTAGGGAGAGTCATATGAAGCCTGAATTGTCACTGAAATTTTATTTTAAATTTTTATTTGACAGGCAGAGAGAGAGAGAAACTATCCCATCCACTGGTTTACTTCTCAAATGCCCATAATGGCCAGGTTGCCCTAAGTGGATGCCAGGAGCCAAAAACTCTATTCAGGGCCAGTGCCGCAGCTCAACAGGCTAATCCTCCGCCTGTGGCGCCGGCACACAGGGATCTAGTCCCGGTCAGAGTGCCGGATTCTGTCCCGGTTGCTCCTCTTCCAGGCCAGCTCTCTGCTGTGGCCTGGGAGTGCAGTGGAGGATGGCCCAAATGCTTGGGCCCTGCACCCCATGGGAGACCAGGAAAAGCATCTGGCTCCTGGCTTCTGATCAGCGCGGTGCACCAGCTGCAGTGCACCGAGCCGCAGCGGCCATTGGGGTGTGAACCAACAGCAAAGGAAGACCTTTCTCTCTGTCTCTCTCTCTCACTGTCCACTCTGCCTGTCAAAAAACAAACAAACAAACAAACAAAACTCCATTCAGGACTCCCAGGGGTCCAAGTACTTGAGCCATCACCTAGTAAAAATAAACTGGATCAAAAGCAGAGCTGGAATGCAACCAGGTACTCAGATATGGGGTGTGTCCCAAGTGAGGCCTTAGCTATATCAAGTGCACACCTCCTGCTGTGGCGCAGTAGGTTAACCCTCTGCCTGCAGTGCTAGCATCCCATATGGGCGCCCATTCTAGTCCTGGCTGCTCTTCTTCCACTCCAGCTCTCTGCTATGGCCTGGGAAAGCAGTGGAAGATGGCCCAAGTCCTTGCGTCCCTGCACCCACGTGGGAGACCCGGAAGAAGCACCTGGCTCCTGGCTTCAGATTGGCACAGCTCCTGCTTTTGCGGCCATTTGGGGAGTGAACCAATGGAAGACCTTTCTCTCTGTCTCTCCCTCTGACTGTCTGTAACTCTACCTCTCAAGAAATAAAATCTTAAAAAAAATAAAGTTAAGACAGAAAGTACAGGTTAGAAACAGAGGTTTTAGGGTCAGAGGTAAACTCATATTCAGACTTGGCAGCAAATCAAACTTTTTTCCTCATCTGTAAAATAAAGCTTATTTTGAAGTTCAAAATAAATATTGCATATCAAACTCATTGATACCATGTTTGGTAAGTTCACAGTGAATGCTCAACAGATGGTACCTCGTTATTGTTGCTCAGTAAGTCATTGCTAATACACACTTTTTATTTGTGTAGAAAGATCAGCAGGGGCCAGTGCTTTGTCGTAACAGGTAAAGCCACTGCCTGCAGTGTTGGCGTCCCATACGGTACAAGCTGGTACAAGTCCCAGCTGCTCCACTTTTAATCCAGCTTTCTGCTATGGCATGAGAAGGCAGAATATGACCCTAGTGCTTGGGCCCCTGTACCCACTTGGGAGACCTGGAGGCGCCTGGCTCCAGATCAGCACAGCTCCAGCCGTTGAGGCCAACTGGGGAGTGAACCAGCAGATGGAAAACCTCTCTCTCTCTGCCTCTCCTCTGTGTAACTCTGACCTTCAAATAAATAAATCTTTTTAAAAAATCAACAATGACATCAGAGTTCAATAGTCAATTTCACTGATTAGCTACCATTCTGTAATTATGAAATCAGCCCTAAATGCTAAATTTGCTTAATATGGGAGGCCTATGGTTAATCTGAGGCAATAACAGACACAATGATCTTGAATGACAGTTGGCTCCTTCCCTGTATGCACCACAGAAGCTAGGAAGGGAGGTGTGTACTTTTTTTTTTAGACTTTATTTACTTGAATGTCAGAGTCACAGAGCAAGAGAGTTAGAGAGAGATCTTCCATCTGCTGGTTCATTCCCTAAATGGCTATAGTGGCCCAGTCTGGGCCAGGCACAAATCAGCAGCCAGGAATCCTCTCTAGGTCTCCCAACGTGGGTGACAAGGTCCCAACTACTTGAGCCATCACTGCTGCCTCCCATAGTCTGCACAGGCAGATGGGCAGTCACGAGTTGGAAGCCAGGAATCAGGTACTCAAATATGGACCGTGTCTTAACTGAAGGCTCAGTGCCAGGTTAATAGCATTGGGCTTGTAAAATGAACATTCATTAAAGCATTAAAGAAAAAGAGTTCAGGTGCCTTTGGACGGTTCTGAATCTCATCAGTGTTCAAGCACATGCAACTTGAAGTTCTTTTTTGACGGTTCTTTTTCTTTGCAGGTAACATACAGTGCATACAAAATTCAAAAGGTTCAAAAGACGAAGTGGCAAAATGGATGTTTCCATCACACTCCAGGCTCGAAGTTGCTCTCTTCACTCCATCACTTGCTCCCTTCTGCACCTCGCACTGTGACTTAACTTCCTGGAAAAAGGCCTTTTCTGCATACAGGGGTAGCCTTGTAATCTTCGATGGCAGCTGGTATTCCATGCCAGGTATGGGCCCCCCTTGCTATCAAACCAGCCTCCAGGGAAGGATTTCGGGGCTGTTTCCAGCTGCTTGCTCTTAGAAGCAAAACCTCCCAGCGCTTCCTTGTTCTTTTCTTAAGATTTTATTTGAAAGACAGAGTTACAGACAGAGGTAGAGATAGGTCTTCCATCCGCTGGTTCACTCCCCAGATGGCCGCACTGGCTGGAGCTGCGCGGATCTGAAGTCAGGAGCCAGGAGCTTCTTCCCAGTCTCCCATACAGGTGCAGGGGCCCAAGCACTTGGGCCATCTTCTACTGCTCTTCCAGGCCATAGCAGAGAGCTGGATCGGAAGAGGAGCAGCCGGGACTCGAACCGGTGTCCAGATTGGATGCCTGAGCTTCAGGCCATGGCTTTAACACTGCATCACAGCGATGGCCCCTCCTGGTTCTTTTCAACAGAGCTCTGCCGCGTGCCCTCGGCCCACACCTCAGCACGCACGTGCGGGCGGGTCACCCTGCGTCGCGGGGCCGGGTCCTTCGGTCCTCCCGCCGCGGGGGCGCACGTGCGGGCGCGCGGTCCCCCAGCTCCTCCGCCCTCGCCCCGGGGAGGTGCTCCTCAGAGGCACCGGCGACTCACAGAACAATGGGTCCTTTCAGCTGCCCCCCTCCGTGGGGGTGGGACGGAGGGCTCGTCGCCATGGCAACCGCCCCGCTATTGACAGCCGCGCCCCTCCCCCACCCGCCGACCCCCGCCCGGCCCGCCGTATGGCGCGTGTGGCTCTCGCAGCTGTCGTCACGGGAAGGCACCGCTTTGTCTCCAGGGCATGAAAGCCTCGGGGGGCTCCGTCGCCCACCCTGGCTCTGCGCGCCTCAGCTTCACCCCGAGGCGACCCGGGTCCGGCTTCCCGGCGGGCTTCTCTCCTCGGCCGTCACCTCAGACGCTGTGGCGTCCGTCGAAGGAGGGTCCGCGCCCGGGGACGCCGCCTTTTCCCAGAACCGCGGGTGTCCCCCGCCCCAGACCCCACGGCGCCACCCTCTGCGGCCGCGCGCCCGCGAGCGACCGGGCCCGGCGGCGCCGACGCCCCGCCCCCTGGAGCGCGCGCCACGCGCGCCGCCGCCGTTGGCGGGCTGGGGGGGGGGGCGGGGCGCACGCGCACGCGCACAGAGCGGCGCCCGCTCGCCGACCCGAGAGGCGCCGACGCGGGTGTTTGTGGGCGCGACCGCGGCCTGTGTTTTTCTCAGCCGCATCTCACTTCCGGTGTGTTACTGGAAAAGTTACGTATTACCTTTCGTGAATTCTTGGCTCTGACGGAGGAACTTGATAAACGTTAAAAAGAAAAAAGAGCTTCGACTTACAGGTGTCTGGGAACACGGGCCCTGCACCTGGGATCTGCCCCGGGGAGGCGTGTTCCGGAGCAGATGGCGCGTGTGAGGCCTATCTGGGGAAAAAAAAAAAAGATGGCAGTGGTGAGAGAAAGTGCAGAGCCCAGGGAAATGAGGCGGCCTGTGCGGAGAGAAGAGAGCACCACTTGGGAAGCCGTGTGGGTGGGGACACGGACTAATCAGGAAATCTTACCCAAAACTCTGAAGGGTAGGAGCGGTTTAAGCACTTCAGACCTCATGGAGATTTTTTTGTTATTATGGTTAGTGTCTAATAAAGTTAAAAGGTAATTTCCAAGGGATAAAAAGAACACTGCACAACCCTGGAAATGCTCGCAGTATGACGAGAAATGAAGCCCAGCAGGTGACTGGCAGGAGGTAAGATCTTGTCTTTGCTTCCAATTGCTAACAATTACAGTTTGATAAACAGGAAGTAGCCAAGTCCGGCACACAGGAGACAGGCAAAGGCTGTGTTCTTTTTAAATTTCCTCCTCTGAAAACAATTCTTATCTAAATAACCAGCTCGAAAATAATAGTACGTTCCTCTGGAAAGTTTCCTTTACAGTCTGTGCTCCTCTCTGCCCTGGTCGATTTTGGAGGAAATTCTGTCATTGTTGTTGTGAGATTCGGTATTTCTCCGCTGACTGTCACAATTTGAAACTCTTAAGTTAAGTCATTTGATAATTTAAAAAGGCGTTGAAGGTGGTTACTATCGGAGCTGGTTACAGCAGGGTAAGCCCTGCTACCCCTGTGGGAGACCTGGGTGGAGTTTCTGCCTCCTGGCTTTGGCCTTGTCCAGCCCTGGCCGTGAACTAGCAGATGGAAGATCTCTCTCTCTCTCTCTCCCTCTCCTCTTCTTCCCCCCCCAACCCTTCCCCCCTATCATTCAGCCTTTCAAATAAATCTTCAAAAGATTGTTATGATCATGTAACAGCAGTTTTCATTTCTGACAGTAATAGTAGTATGATGTTTACCAATAAATACTGCATACGCATCGCTTCATTAAAGTTACCCACGAACTATGTGCAACTATGGAGAAGTTCGGGGAATGAAAACCAGGCCAAGTACAACTCCACCATGCTGATCCCTGTATCAGCCAGAGCACCTCTGCTTTATCTGTCTTCTCTCTAAGCTTCCATTTGTCACTAATTTAAACAACTGGAGACCACCGTTACAGTGACATCTTAGAGGTGGAGTAATTTAGTCCAATCCTGTCATTTTATAGACCGGAGGCTCATCTAGAGGACTTGCCCGTGATCACTCTGCCAGTTTGTGACTATGGCCTCGTGACTGCTCGTCCTACCCCTCCCTGGCCATCACTTACTGGGCATTCTTTTTAGTATGGACCTGTTTTTTTTCTAATGAGATTAAATAAAAGCTGTCTGGTGGAGTTTCCTGTTTTCCAGGCCACCTCCCCTACATCCTTCAATTCCAGAACTTACTTAAAATATCCAGTTTATTCCTCAAGTGCAGTTACCCTGTTCTCTCCCCTGACTGTGGACAGCCTGTTTAGTTGCCTATCCAGTCTCGTCTCTCATCTTCATTATTGACAGAGTCCCATCTGGGGACAAGGGTGTGCAAGTAGGCATGTGCCCAGCTAAACACATTCCTGCCACATATTTTAGGTCAATTCTTTTTTTTTTTTTTTTTTTGACAGGCAGAGTGGACAGTGAGAGAGAGAGACAGAGAGAAAGGTCTTCCTTTTTGCCATTGGTTCACCCTCCAATGGCTGCCGCGATCGGTGCGCTGCGGCCGGCGCACGCGCTCATCCGATGGCAGGAGCCAGGTGCTAGGTGCTTTATCCTGGTCTCCCATGGGGTGCAGGGCCCAAGCACTTGGGCCATCCTCCACTGCACTCCTGGACCACAGCAGAGGGCTGGCCTGGAAGAGGGGCAACTGGGACAGAATCCGGCGCCCCGACCGGGACTAGAACCCGGTGTGCCGGCGCCGCAAGGCGGAGGATTAGCCTGTTGAGCCACGGCGCCGGCTTTAGGTCAATTCTGGACAATATAATGTGAGTAGGATTCCAGGAAAATGCATCAAAGGGAGTTGATTCAGTTAGCTCGTGCCTTTTTGCTCTTTGTCTTTTTCCCTTTGTGCCTGGAATACTGCTTGATGTCTGGAGCCATGGCAACAGCACTGTGAGCATGAGGCTGAAAGTTCTATCCTAGGGATGGTGGAATGACAAGCTAAGAGAAGCCAGAGTCTCTGAGGGAAGCTGCCATTCCAGGCCTGGATTTCCTACCCCCTGTTTCTCATGAGAGAAAAATCAACCACTATTCAGTGTTGTCTTGTTTTTCTGGTTTTCTTTTACAAAATTTACTTCATTGATTTGAAAGGCAGACTGACAGAGAGGGAGAGACAGAGATCTTCCATCTGTTGGTTCATTCCCTAAATGGCCACAAAGGCTGGAGCTGGGCCAGGGCCCAAGCACTTGGGCCATCTTCTGCTGTCTTCCAAGGCACATTATCAGGGAGCTGGATTGTAAGCAGAGCAGCCGGGACTTGAACCAGTGCTCTGAAATGCAATGCTGGTGTCTTGAGTGGCTTAAACCTGCTGTACCACAACACCAGCCCCTTGCTTTCTGTTATATGCAGTGAATGCAGCCCGTGTTGGCTCCTGCTTGGGATAACAATGTGGGTTAGGAATTCAATTTTATTCAATGTTATTTTTTGAACATTTACCAGCTACTTGTATGCTCATATTAGCATACAACATCAGGGGTTTATAGTAAAACAATAATTCACTCATGCAGTCCCATAAAGAAGTAAGCTCCTCCCCTGACTCCCTGCTATGGGCTGTGTCTGGCTAGACTGGTATGTGATACGACCTAAAAGTTCAAGTCCTGCCTCGACATCTCTGAGCATCCCAGGGCCCAAAGCTCTAACCTTGAGCTCCCCTACTGCCACCATCCACGCAGCAGGGACGGCTCACTGCCCGGCTAGTTGCGCTATCAGCTGCTTCAGCTGACCCCACACAGTTCTCAACCCACTGGAGTTCACTATCCTCTCAGCCTGTGAAATGACACGCCAATCCCTTGCCTCTGTGGGAAGCAAGGGCCCTCCTGTCCCCCTGTCTCCCACAGCCCAATGGTCTGCTCTACTCCAGAGCAGGCCTGGGAGCTCCTCAGAGGACACACTGCATTCTCCTCTCGGTGGTGAGAGTATCCTGGTCTGTCACGGAGAAGCAGCTGTCCCTTGCCTCTGTCCAGTGTGTCCCACGCCACGCAGTTGGCCATTGCATTCTTTTCTTCTGGCAGGGATCTCCCTTCATCAGCAGGTGAATAGAAGGTGATCAGAACAGTCCAGTGGATGAATAAAGTCCTCTTGGGTGCCAGGCTCTGTGTTAGGCAATGGCTGTAAGGACGAGCAAGGCAGATGTGATGCTTGATGGACAGCTCGGAGAAAGAGGACAAAGGAAAAAGACATCAGAGAAGTAAATACAGGAAGCCGCGGTGGGTGTTATTCAGAATGGCTAGAGGGGCGAGTAGTTGGCCAGCCATGAGTGCCTGGTGGAAGTGGCCCTGACCTACACTGGAGGACCTGGGTTTGACTCCCAGCTGTGCTCCTGACTCCAGCTTCCTGCTGATGTGCACCCCGGGAGGCGGCAGTGATGGTTCAAAAAACTGAGTTTCTGACACTGACTCAGAACTGAGGCAGGGGTGATGGAGTGCAGGGGAGAGGTGCGAGGTTCATCAGGAGCGATGGGAGAGGACAGATAAAGAGGGGTGAAGACGTTTGGGTTTATGCCCTGCGAGTGCAAGGACACCGCCAAGCTTTAAGAGCCTGCTCTTGCTGCCATGTAGGAAGCAGACTGAAGGGGGCTAGGATGGAAGTGGGAGACCAGCACAGAGGTGGTGGTGAGCGGGCCGACATGGCAGTTGGAGACAGGATGGACTCCTGACGTGTGTTAGGGGGTAGGATCGTCAGAGTTTGCTTCTGAGCTAGCTGAGGGGTCGAGGGTAATGGGAGATTTAAAGATGACTTAAAGAGACTGATTTGAGCAGTTGAGTGTAGGGTGGTGGTGCTGTCATTTACGGAGATGGCGACACCTAGAGGTCAGGTGGTGGAACTGCAGGAAGGAACTCGTTCTCACAGACCCGTTAAGGTATCTGTGTGGCACCCAAGTGGAGAAGTCAAATAGGAAACGAGGTGAGTAGGTCTGGACTTATGTGAGCAGGCTGGGGTTGGAGATTCAAAATTGAGAGCCTTCATCATTCAAAGAGCTAAGGCGAAGTGTGTGGAAAAGAATACAGGAGCAGTTGGGACAAGCCTTCTAGAACGCCATGGCCTTGAGGTATGAGTGGGGCCTGTGGCTGGCTAACCACCAAGGAAAGGGTCTTGGGTTCCCCTGACTATTTCCCTGAGAGAGCGCCCTGGGGGCGATGCTGAGGTCTCCTTACCGGCAGTTGATTTTTGGGACTGCAAACTGGCTTACTGGAGGCTTCTGGGTAGGAGACTCTCTGCCACCTGGAAGCAGGGTGCCCCCCTGTGGAGACCCAAGCTGCCCTGATGACATCACCGTGCAAATGACAGGATTAGTTGCAGGTTACTCTTTCCGGTCATTTCTGTTCCATCGTCTTCATATTCAGACAAGCTTGGTATCCGTGTCCACCCTGGTCCCTGCGGTGCCGTGGGAACGAAGCGATAAAGTAGTAGAGTGTCTCATTGGCATTAAAGACTCACAGGGACACCAAGCTTGCCCGGTCTAGCACACTGAGAGCAGCAGCCAGGACTGAAGGAATGTACTCACTGCAAGCCACGCACGATGGGTCCACAAAGTGACGGAGTCCAGTTATGGAGATGGGACGTGGGTCCAAGTCATGGCAGAAGCACTGCAGGTGCCAGTGCCCTGAGATGCTCTTCGCTCACAGGGGAGGGAGCAGTCACCTCCAAGGCAGGGACAGCACACGCTTGGGACAGGCTTCACGGAGGAGAGAACAGATGGCTGGGGCTCTGGGGCTGCAGAAAATCTCCGATGGCATAAGCCAGAGAAAGGACGTGCCAGGTGGCAGCTCTGTGAGAACACAGGCACGCAGGGCAGCTTTCCCCTCCCTCTGCGGGGGGCCTCTGCTGAGGTCTGTTGCAAGGATCAGGCCAAAAATGAAAGAAACCTTCCCAGTGACCCTGATAGCTGGGACTGGGCTTTTCTGGGGGAAAAAAAAAAACAAAAAACAATTCTCTATGATGAGAACTGTTGCTGTGGTGTAGCGGTTAAAGCTGCTGCCTGCAGTGCTGGCATCCTACATGGGCGCTGGTCTGAGTCCTGGCTGCTCCACTTCCAGTCCAGCTCTCTGCTATGGCCTGGGAAAGCAGTAGAAGATGGCCCAAGTCCTTGGGCCCCTGCACCTGCGTGGGAGACCCAGAAGAAGCTCCTGGCTCCTGGCTTCAGATCAGCACAGCTCCAGCTGTTGCGGCCAATTGGGGAGTGAACCAGCAGATGGAAGACCTCTCTCTGCCTTTCCTTTTCTCTCTTTGTAACTCTTGACTTTCAAATAAAAATTAAAAAACAAAAAACCCTACAGTGCTTTGTCAGTGGCAGTTTAGAAAACTTTTTCCTAGACATTTTTAGGTATAAAACAAGATTTACCGCTCACCAATGATTTCCTATGGCTTCCCTTAAAATCATGAAAAGGTGCAACTCAAGCCTGTTAGGAAAATGGCAGTTTTATCTATGGCGCGATCTACACCCTGACACCATCCTAGGCTCTAGCCCCTGCCACCATTGCTGGAAGCCAGGTGGCCACTAGTTCCTGCTTCCCTGCCCGCCCCCTGGAAAAGGGATATTAGACCCGCTTCCCAGACACAAGCTCTCTCTTTACATGTGGCTCTCTGGCTCTCTCTTCTCTGTGCTCTGCTCTCTACCCCTCTCATCTCTCTGCTCTCTCTCCTCTCCTCATTAGCTCCTCTCCTCTCTCTCTCTCTCTCTCTCTCTCTCATACTCTCTCTTTTTCCTTCGCCCCTTCCCTCCAGCCTGCTGGTTTTCCCCAATAAACCCTTTCCCTTACTCCGGTGTTTGGTGTGTTTTGTGACCGCCTAACAAAGCCCCCACATCCCACATTACCTAATAGAAGTCAAGAAGTATTTGTGTGTGAGCTTTGTATATGACCTTGGGCCATTGGCTATGACTGAGTTAGTGCTGTTGCTCAAATCAGAAATCTGGCCGGCGCCGTGGCTCAACAGGCTAATCCTCCGCCTTGCGGCGCCGGCACACCGGGTTCTAGTCCCAGTCGGGGCGCCGGATTCTGTCCCGGTTGCCCCTCTTCCGGGCCAGCCCTCTGCTGTGGCCAGGGAGTGCAGTGGAGGATGGCCCAAGTGCTTGGGCCCTGCACCCCATGGGAGACCAGGCTCCTGCCATCGGGCCAGTGCAGCGCACCGTCCGCGGCAGCCATTGGAGGGTGAACCAACGACAAAGGAAGACCTTTCTCTCTGTCTCTCTCTCTCACTGTCCACTCTGCCTGTCAAAAAAAAAAAAAAAAAGAAATCTGGGAAGACTCCTCACGCTCCCATCCCATGGCTCCCCAAGCCCTGCCGTTTTCCCTCCCGCGGGACAGCTCCGAGCTTGTCCGACTTCTCTGCAATGCGCCCATCCCGGCCCTCTCCTGGGCGGCTGCCATGATCTCGGTATCCTCCTGGCCCAGCCACCCCTCACACCCGTCACTCTGAGTTCGCCCTCTCTAATTCACCTTTCTTCCAGGGACTCCTGGCTGATGAGAGGCAGGAGGTGTGGACTCTAGTGGATTGCTTTGAACTTGCCGTGTCCTTCACTCCCAGCTCTGCCACTTACCGGGTGTTTGAACTTGGGATGCTCCTTAGGTACTCACTGCAATTCTCTCATCTAAGAGACTTTTAATGGGGGTCATCTCTTTTTATAAGCTCTGATATGTGGAGTGGCCTAGACCCTTGCCCTCTTGTGTCTGTGTGCTCACTCCCTCTGTCATCTGTCTGGTCTCATGGCTTTAAATACCTACCAACTTGGGGCCAGCGTTGTGCAGTGGCAGCCAGCTGTGACGCCAGCATCCCACATAAGCACTGATTTGAGTCCCGGCTGTTTCATTTCCCATCCAGCTCCCCGCTAGCGTGCCTGGGAAAGCAACAGAAGATGGCCCAATCCTTTGGGCCCGTGCCCCAAGTGGGTGCACTGGATGACTGCGAGAGAAATGCCCGCAGCAGGGGTCACATTTCTGCATCGCACACACATTACTTAGCAATCACATGCTGTATCTTGTGTGGGTCTGTAGGTAATACCAGTTGCGAATGCCTTTCTACCTCAATCTTCTCAACAACTCCACGAAGTAGGTACGATCAGTGTCTTTATTTGAGACACAAGGAGCTTGGAGTTTTGAGAAGTGTGGCTACCCTCCCAAGTTCACACCGGTGGTTAAGTGTTGGTGAAAGATTCGAACCCAGGTGCTGCGGCACCAAAGCCTCTACACTTACATCAGGCCACGCCATTCAGCTATTTTTGCCTCTGGCTTATAATTAGCCAACTCTATCTGTATAGCAAAGAACAATCCATGGCCTTGTGTGTGGAGGAGCTGCCACGGGTGCTCCATTTCACCAAAGTGTATGGCATCAGGTAGGGCCACGTCATCACCCTCACCTGTTTTCCATTTAGCCAAACACTCAGATCTGCCAGGCACCAGCACCAATCCTCGCCGCAGCTCATCTCATGTAATGATTCACTTTGAGAAGAACAGCAGCCGAACCCTGCTGCTGGCTGCTCCACCACGCTCTCTGGATCACAGTGACATGAGTCACTTAATCTAAAAATCGCATCCAAGTCATCACAGCGCCAAAGCAATTTGGAGAAGCCTGCCTAATCCCTGCATTTTCCGGTCTTCTGAGAAGTGAAATGCCTTGTCCTAGGCCAAGCAGGTGGTGTGTAGGCCGGGGGTGGGGGTGCCTTCCATCCCAAGTTCAGCCCCACATGGTCTCTCGCGACAGTCAGGGCTGGGCCAGGCCAAAGCCAGGAGCCTGATCCAGGTCTCCCAGGAGGGATGCAGGGGCCCAGCACCTGGGCCATCACCCGCAGCCTCCCAGAGTGCCATCAGCATGGAGCTGGGACCCGAACCCAGGCGCTCGGACGTGGGATGCGGAAGTCTTAGCCGCCGCGCCGCCCGGCCGCCACTACAAGCATTTATCAAACGGAGGGTCTTAGTGTTCCCGCTTCAGCACTACACACGGGGCGCCCCGGAAATCACCTCCCACCCCAGCACCGCCTTCCAACTGAGGACTGTCCTCGACCTCCAATCAGGGCCCGGCGCCGCCGAGCCGCACCAATCGGAGACTATCAAAGTCTCCACAAGGGCCAATTGGGGGCGCGAGCCGAAGGACGAGCGCCCAGTCAGAGCGCAGGAGCGGCAGGGCGACGCCCAATCAGCGGCCCGAGGCGTCCGCCGCGGGGGGGCGGGCGCGGGGCGCGGGCCGGCCAATCAGCAGGCGAGCGGCGGGCGGAGCGCGCGGGGTGGGGTGGGGCGAGGGCGGGGCTTCCCTCACCGCGGAGCCTTGAGCGCTGTGAAGAGAGGCCGGGTGAGGAGGGCTGGCAACCTCCGGGCCTGGGCGGGGGCGGGGCGGCGCGGCCGGGTCTCGGGTCCAGCGGGGACCACCCTCCGGGGGTCTGGGCTGTGGCGGGGAGAGGTGAAGAACTGCGCGGCGAGGCTCGCTGAGGCGGTCTGCTCCAGTCCGAGGGCGGAGGGCGGGAGGGGCGGGCCCTGTTGCCATGGCGACGCGTGCGCGCCCTCCGGCTCGGCCCAGCGTCCATCTCCAGCCCCGAGTGCCCAGACTCGGGGCGCGGGCGCGGGCCGTGCCGGGGCCGAGGGCTCTGCGCACCTGGGCCCGGCGCAGGCGCCTCCCGGAGACCCCGGGGTTCTCGCGCCCAGAGCTGGTGTCCCCCCACACGGAGGCCGCGGTGGCGGGGCCCTGTCCGTGAGCCGCTTGGTAACTTGCGTATCCGTGGTCCCGCTGAAATAAGCCGGTCACGTGGAGTTAACACTGTGGATCCCGAGGATTCCGGTGTGTAGTCAGAATTATTGGGGGTGAGGTGTTGGAAATTCCGCCTCTCCTACAAGCCCTCCAGATCGGTCGTGTCTCTTTTTATGTATTTGAAAGGCAGAATTAGATCTGCTGCTTCACTGCCCAGATGGCCACAGCGGCCAGGGCTGGGCCAGGAGCTTCATCCGGGTCCCCACCGGCTCCTGCTGCTCTCCCAGACCCGTCAGCGGAGAGCTGGGTCAGAAGTGGAGTAGGCAGGACTCCCACGGGGCCCAGATGGGCTGCAGCGCAGGCGGTGGCTTAGCCCGCCATGCTCCCACCCCAGTCCTTGTTCTGTGTCAGTGTTTCACATGGCCACATTAAGCCGCACGTCTCTTTATTTTTAAATGAAAGATTTATTTTAAGGGCAGAGAAGTAGACAAACAGAGATCTCCCGTTAGGCTAGTTTGCTGGGCTTGGGCCCCGCCAGAGTCGGCAGCTGGGAATTCTATCCGGGTCTCCCCACAGGAGTGGCAGGGCGCTGATCTCTGGAGCCCTCACCTTCTACGTCCCAGGGTGTGTGCAGCTGGAAGCTGGAATTGGGAGTGGAGCTGGCCGTTGAACCCAGGTGCTCTGATATGGGCTGGAGGCGTCCCAAGGGGTGTGCTAGCTGCTAAACCAAAGACCTGCCCCCAGGTGCACATGTCTCGTACATGTAGGATTTTTGGCCAAAACATGACATCAAATCCATTGATATTCTTTGAAACCTCTGTGCTCAAAAGGAATACTGTGCACTGAGTAAAAACAAACAGGGCCCAGCGCTGTGGCTCAGTGGGTTAAAGCCCCAGCCCGCAGCACCAGCATCCCATATGGGCGCCGTTCAAGTCCCTGCTGTTCCACTTCTGATCCAGCTCTCTGCTATGGCCTGAGAAAGCAGTAGAAGATGGCCCAAGTCCTTAGGCTTCTGCACCCGCGTGGGAGACCTGGAAGAAGCTCCTGGCTTTGGATCAGCACAATTCTGGCCATTGCAGCCATCTGGGGAGTGAACCAGTGAATGGAAGACCTCTCTCTCTCTGCCTGTGCCTCAGCCTCTCTGTAACTCTGTCTTTCAAATAAATAAATAAATCTTTAAAAACAAAACACGAGGCCTGGCTCTTTGCCTTCCAGGAGCCTCTGGTCCAGCTGAGGAGAAATCAGTTGTGGTATTTTAAATGGCCCTGACCCTGGCCATAGTAAAGAGAAGCGGGAGGCTTCATCCGCTGTTGACTGACAGGTGACATCTCTGATGCTTAGGAATTCGAGGGAGGGGTGTCTCAGGCTCCTGTGAGCCTCGTCTTGAGAACTGGGTGAGTCTGGGACCGCAAGGTGCTGGGTGTGAATGAAACCAACGTTGGCTTTGTTTCTAGGGCTGAGGTCGGCAGCGTCCGGAGGCTCCCAGGCAGAAGAGGGCTCTCCCCTCTCTGGCTGCCTTCACCATGATCCACAGTCTCTTCTTGATCAACTCCTCGGGGGACATCTTCCTGGAGAAGCACTGGAAAAGTGTGGTCAGCCGTTCCGTGTGTGATTACTTTTTCGAGGCGCAGGAGAGGGCCACGGAGGCAGAGAACGTGCCCCCGGTCATCCCCACGCCTCACCACTACCTGCTCAGTGTGTACCGCCACAAGATCTTCTTCGTGGCCGTGATCCAGACGGAGGTCCCGCCTCTGTTCGTCATCGAGTTCCTTCACCGAGTAGTGGACACCTTCCAGGTCCGTGCGCGGGGGCGCTTCCGAAACGCAGAATGTCTGTGCCCGTTTCCTTTGTCCTCAGCCTGGTTAAGAAACTTTTTCTTTCTTCTTTTTTTTTTTTTTATTAGATTTTTTTTTTTTTAGTTGAAAGAGTTAGAGAGGCAGAGGTAAAGGCAGAGAGAGAGAGAGAGAGAGAGAGAGAGAGAGAGATGTCATGTGCTGGTTCACTCCCCAAGTGGCCACAACAGCCGAAGCTGGCCTACTTGAAGCCAGGAGCCAGGAGCTTCTTCCAGGTCTCCCACTTGGGTGCAGGGGCCCAAGGACTTGGGCCATCTTCTACTGCTTTCCCAGGACATAGCTGAGAGCTGGATTGAAAGTGGAGCAGCCAGGACTTGAACTGGCAGCCATATGGGATGCTGGCACTGCATTGGCAGCTTTACCTGTTACACCACAGCACTGACCCCAAGAAACTTTTTCAAAAATCAAAACTGTGACCTTGATCACTTCTCCCCTCAGATGAGGTTCTTTTTTTTTCTTTTTTTTTTGACAGGCAGAGTGGACAGTGAGAGAGACAGAGAGAAAGGTCTTCCTTTTTGCCATTGGTTCACCCTCCAATGGCCCCTGTGGCTGGCGCGCTGCGGCCAGCGCACCGTGCTGATCCGAAGCCAGGAGCCAGGTACTTCTCCTGGTCTCCCATGGGGTGCAGGGCCCAAGCACTTGGGCCATCCTCCACTGCACTCCTGGGCCACAGCAGAGAGCTGGCCTGGAAGGGGCAACCGGGACAGAATCCGGCGCCCCGACCGGGACTAGAACCCGGTGTGCTGGCGCCACAGGCGGAGGATTAGCCTACTGAGCTACAGCACCGGCTTGATGAGGTTCTTACATCGATTTATTGAAGTGGGGGCTGCATCCAGAGTGACAGATTGAATCCGTTGAGCCTGCTGCAGGAGAAAGCTGTCCCGCCTTTGTATTCTGGTCCTACTTTTCAGTCACGTATTAGAGGAGTGTAGAGCTTTCAGATGTGGTGGGTTTGATGCTATCCATTGTTAGCTGTTTTGCTTTGAGTTGCCTGAACAAGTGCTTAAGTGTTTCGAGAAAAAGGAGAGAAGCTAAGTGATGACAGTTTTCAGCGTCTCTGGCCCAGGTGCTCTGTGAAGGCGGCGTCCATCGTGGCTTTGGGGTGGCCACTCGTAGTGTGTGAGTGCCGTGGTGCGTTCTGCCTGCAGAGGTTCCGACTGGGAAATCGGCGTCCGTGAGGGTTTGGGTGACACATTTGACAAGGCAGTTTCCATTTTGAGTTCTGCCTATCAAACAGGTGTGAAGATCTTGGGAATGGGGTGTGGGGAGGTAAATTAGGGCAGGGTCAGAGCACCCCAGGGTTTTAGGCTCCAGATTCAGACAGTGGAATCCGCTCCCAGACAGAGTCACTCAGCTTCTAAACCCCTGTGATTGTCCGCAGGTCTCCAGTGAGACATGAGAAGCCAAGGCCGTGTGGTTTGACTGCTGTCCTGTGAGGTCTTGAGTTAGTCACATGAATGCAACTGAATGTGCGTGGAGGAACTGTGGAATCCAAGGAGAGACAAGGGCAAAATGCTGGTAGAGATTGAAAAGCAAGGCAGAGCCCTTTCTTTGATTGTGGCTACATCACACGTTGCGGGCAGCATTCCTCAGGGAATTAAAATCAGTATTTCCTAAGTTTTCCTCCTACAAATACTCCCTGATAGTGCTATTATTCTGGGATTCCAGTTCTCATAGTGTGTCCCAGCTCCTTTGCACATTGGAAGCCAAAAAATTGTAAGCTGCAAAAGGTAGAGGAATTTAAAGAATCAGTAGTTAGCATCTTAAACTACTGGAAATGGACCTTGTTGCGATTTCATCATATGCTCATTCTGTGAGCAGAGCCATTGGTGAAATCCAGCAGGTGCTTCATGTTGCTATACCAATATTATATAATTTATTATCAGGAAGGAAAGTTGTTTAATCCAGTTGAAGCTACAGAAGAGTTTGGGAAAGTGAAGTTGTCAATTTGGAGATTTGGGACTTCAGAATGTGTAGTTTTTAAAATTTGAGAGACAGAATGAATATTCGCAACAACTGAGGCTGGGCAGGCTGAATGCAGTAGCCAGGAATGTAATCCAGGTCTCCCTGTGGGCAAAGGGACCCAACTACTTGAGCCATCACCTGCTGTCTCCAAGGGTCTGCATTTATGCTGCAAGAGGAGCCAGAGGTGAGCATCGAACCCAAATACTCAGATATGAGCTGTGGGCGTCTTAACTACTTGGCTAAACACCCACCTGAGGGTTTGTCATTTTTGAGGCATTTGTTAAAAGTAAAGGGACGGGACTGGAATTGTGGCACAGTGGGTCAAGCCTTTGCTTGCCATGCCTGCATCCCACGTCGGAGTTTGAGTCCTGGCTGCTCTACTTCCAGTCCAGCTCCCTGCTAATGCACCTGGGAAGGCAGTGGAAGATGGTCCAACTACCTGGGCCCCTGTACCCACATGGGAGACCAGGATGGAGTTCCTGGCTTCTGCTGGGCCCAGACATAGCTGTTGTAGCCATCTGGGGAGTGAATCGGCAGATAGAAGGAAGATCTCCCTGCCTGACCCTCTCCCTGTTACTGGGCCTTTCAAATAAGCAAAGTCTTTGAAAAAGCAAAAGGACACACCCTGATTTTAATGTCTTATCTGATGTACGCCTGTCCAGCAGCGACATTTTTGTCCTGGAATTTACAGAAGCAGCTTCGACGACACCAGTACAGTCAGCCAGTCCCATGTTCTCTCTGCTCATCCCGCTGCCTGGAGAACCGCAGTTTGCTCCACTACGTCGTAGGAAACTATCCCAAAGACACCAAGCAAACGCGTGTGGGCAGGACCGATCCTTACTCTTGAGGAACATTTATTTAAGATTTATTTTTATCTATTTGAAAGAGTTACAGTGAGAAGTAAAGACAGAGAGAGAGAGAGAAGGTCTTCCATCTGCTCCCCAAATCCCCATCACTCCCCAAATGGCGGCAAGAAGCAGAGCCGATCTCATCTAAAGCCAGGAGCCAGGAGCTTCTTCCAGGGCTCCCACGCGGGTGCAGGGGCCCAAGGACTTAGGCCATCCTCCACTGCCTTCCAAGACGCATTAGCAGGGAGCTGGGTCAGATGTGGAGCAGTTCCAGTGCCCATGTGGGATGCCGGCCCTGCAGACCAGGGCTTTAACCCACTGCGCCACAGCGCCTGCCCCGGGATGTTGATTTCTTTGCTGCTTGTCTCCCCCAGGATTATTTTGGAGTGTGCTCAGAGCCAGTGATCAAAGACAATGTGGTCGTTGTTTATGAGGTGTTGGAAGAGATGCTGGACAATGGGTTTCCACTGGCTACCGAGTCCA
Organism: Sylvilagus floridanus; assembly: GCA_949820135.1. Taxonomy (NCBI): domain Eukaryota; kingdom Metazoa; phylum Chordata; class Mammalia; order Lagomorpha; family Leporidae; genus Sylvilagus; species Sylvilagus floridanus. The sequence continues at coordinate 87,582,888 of OX463242.1, forward strand.
ACATCCTCAAAGAACTGATAAAGCCTCCCACCATCCTGCGAACAGTCGTTAACACCATAACAGGTACGGAAGAGGGGACACCCATAGCAGGCCACCCCCGTCCTGGCCCGCATGGTGCTTGGTTTATGCTTGTCGTTGGAGATCTCAAGTGTCTGTGTGCTTTACTTTTAATTAGTCTTCACAGCTTTGACTGTAACCTGAAATAATATTTTTGTTACACATTTATATATATGTGTGTGGGGGTGGGTGGGTGGGTGTGTATGTGTTTCTGATTACAGAGGAAACATCGTAGAAGCTCTGGAAATAAAGAAAGGCACACAGAAGAACGTGAAAATCACTCTTTTTCTTTCTTTTTTTATTTACTTAAAAAGCAGAGTATGGCGCTGGTGCTGTGGCGTATTGAATAAGGCTGCCACCTGCAGCGCCGGCATCCCATATGGGTACAGGTTCGAGTCCCGGATGCTCCACTTCCTATCCAGCTCTCTGCTATGGCCTGGGAAAGCAGTGGAAGATGGTTCAAGTCCTTGGGCCCCCGAACCTGTGTGGGAGTCCCAGAAGAGGATGCTGGCTCCTGGCTTTGGATCAGCGCAGTTCCAGCTGTTGTGGCCAACTGGGGAGTGAACCAGGGGATGGAAGACTTCTCTCTGCTTCTCCTTCCCTCTCTGTGTAACTCTGACTTGAAAATAAATGAATAAATCTTAAAAAAAAAAAAAAAGAGTGACAAAGAAAGAGAGAGAGAGACAGAGATCTTCCATCTCCTGGTTCACTGCATAAATGGTTGCAATAGGCAGGGCTAGGCCAGGTCAAAGCCAGGAGCCTAGAACTCCATCCAGATCTCCCACGTGGGTGCAGGAGCCCAAGGACTTGGGCCATCTTCCACTGCTTTCCCAGGGCATAGCAGAGAGCTGGATCAGAAGAGGAGCAGCAGGACTAGAGCCGTCACCCATATGGGATGCCGGCACTGCAGGTGGGTGCTTCACCCGCTGTGCCACAGTGCCAGCCCCTGCTCCGCTTCTGATCCACCTCCTGCTGATGGCCTGGGAAAGCAGCAGCGGACGCCGTCTGGGGAGTGAACAGCAGATGGAAGATGGGTCTCTGTCTCTGCCTCTCAGTCTTTCCCTCTTTCTCCACACCTCTTTCAAATATGTACATGTTAAAAAAACGAAGCAAATCGAGGGGTTACCGTTCTTAAAGCTGAAGCTTGGTGCACGACTAGGAGGATTTCTTTGCATTCCTGGAAGTGAAATGCCGGTCAAGGGGTGTGTACATTTTAAGGGCTTGAAGGTTGTCCTTCAGAAAATTTACATTAGTTTGTACTTTCTCTAGTAATCTCTGAGCCCCATTACCAACCCTACTGTTGATAGGCTTTGTTCTTTAGAATTTGATAGTTTCTTTGTATGATGTTTTTGTGACTAAGGACGTAAAAACCTGTTCTAGTGCTTACTCTTTTACCATTTTGTGGGGGGTTTTTGTCCATTTTTTTGTTGTTGAAATTCTTTTTATACTAGTTTAAAAGACTTTGTCTCAATAATACTAACAGTTTCCATTTATCTTTGTGGTATTATTTGCTTAGCCACACTTTAAATAGTCTGATTTAGTCAAATTTATCCTACTTTATAAGGTTTCCCATTTTGGGTCTTGTTTAATGCAGAAACAAGGGTTTTTGTGGAATTTGACAAACTGATTGAAAAATACATTTAAAGAAAGTATAAGGACGCAAGAACAACCAGGGCAGTTTTGTCAGAGAATGACACAGGGTTGGAACGATTGGTTCTGTCAGATGTCAAGATACTAAGTTCATTCAGCAATGAGACAAAAACTGGTGGAATAGATAGACTGGAAGAGCCCGGGAAGTTTTGAAAATACATTTTGTAAAAAGAGAGCAAGTGGGGAAAAAATGTAGCCTAGTAGAAACAAGATACATTTTGTTAAAAATATGGTATTGGCCATTCACAGACAGATAGCTCATTTCAGTAAAAATAGAAAGTCCAGAAACAGATCCTTGCTTTTTGGAATTTGGTATAAATAGATGTGGCCATTTATATAGACCAGGGACCAATTGTTAAATATGTTATACTGGGTCAGTATGGAAGAAAAAAGCCATTCTACTTTTGCTATATACAAAATAAATCCCAATGGGATTGAAGAGTTAAGCACACACTTTATAATTCTTAGAGGAAAACATAGGATGTCTGATCTCAGATAAGGGGAGTTCTTTTTTAACAAGTACATTTTTTTTCTAGTTCTTCTATGGTTACATTTTTAAAATTCAGTCCTTTAATTCATTTGAAAGTTATTTTGGCATATGCCATGAGGTAAGGCTCTGTGTTTATTTTTCTAGAATTGTAGTCAGTATTTTGGTACCATGGGTTGGATAATGTACCCCTCCCCCCTGTTCTGAAATGACATTTTATCTTGTACTGAGTCATTATAGCGTCTTAATTTGGTTTTAGGCGTTAGTATTGAACTCCCACACTGCTGTAATTATTACAGCTTGATGATACGTTATCATACATAGGGTCCATTTTTAAGAAAATGAATTTTGAGGATTCGGTATCTTCAGCTCACTTTAAGCCTTAAGCACTTTGTTAGTGCCTGAAACATTTTTGAATATTGTGAAGTTGTTTTTATCTCGTTTCTCACTTCAACACAGGAAAAGGTGTCTGAGAACCACTTTCAGAAAACTGGAAGGTTTTGTGAACATGCTGAATGTCTGTCTAGTATTTCTTTCTTTGGATTAAAAAGATGCAAACAGGGTGCCGGCACTGGGGTGCAGCAGGTTACCCCATTGTCTGCAGCGCTGGCACCCCGTATGGGCTCTGGTTCAAGTCCTGGCTGCTCTACTTCTTCTTATTATTATTATTTTAATAAACATTATTAATTTATTTGAAAGAGTTACACAGAGAGGCAGAGAGAGAGAGAAAGAGAGGTCTTCCTGGTTCACTCTCCAATTTGCTGCGATGGCTGGAGCTGCGCCGATCCAAAGCCAGGAGCCAGGTTCTTCTTCCGGGTCTCCCAAGTGGGCCATCTTCTACTGCTTTCCCAGGCCATAGCAGAGAGCTGGATAGGAAGTGGAGCAGCTGGCACTTGAATTGGCACCCATAAGGGATGCTGGCACTGCAGACGGTGGCTTTACCTGCTACGCCACAGCGCCGGCCCCTGTCCTACTTCTGATCCAGATCCCTGCTATGGCCTGGGAGAGCAGTGGAAGATGGCCTAAGTGCTTGGGCTCCTGCTACCTGTGTGGGAGACCTAGAAGAAGCTCCAGGCTCCTGGCTTTGGATTGGCTCAGCTTTGGCTGTTGTGGCTCTTTGGGGAATGAACCAGCAGATGAAAGCCCTCTCTCTCTCTCTCTGCCTCTCTTTCTCTGTAATTCTGACTTTCAAATAAATCTTTTTTTTTTTTTTAAGATGCTAGCAACAGCAGGAAGAAATAGAGGCAATATTTAAATTAGTTATAGTGATTACTGCAGTATAAAACCTTTGAATTAAAAATGGTTTTCACGCCTGGCCGGTGGATGTGGAGGACAAGTCAGGTTACTGGTCTACAACTAGCTCTTATGGACAGGAGAAGGTCTACTTTGTATTTTTCCTGAGTTCCAGTCTGGGCGTGAGATGGATCGTGTTGACGGAAGCGTTTTTATACCTACCTTAAATGTACCCGAGAACCTGCCTCCCAGTAGGGTACTCTTCTCCCCATGAAAGTTTCATGGCGATATGTAGATTCCAAGCCTGCTGAAAGCTAATGTATTATTTAAGCCGGGAGCTGTTGTGACATTTCAGATACTAAGTTCAGGTTACTTTCAAAACCAAAATGCGATATCTGTGTCGCTGGAACCTTTGTTTTTTTTTTTTTTTTAAACCTTTATTCTGCTTGGGGAGGCAGACCAGGTGGTGACAAGGAGTTTTTAAAAATGGAGCGGATTACCCGGTTGAGCAGTCTCTCCTCTCCTCCCTCAAAGATCCTTCGATTGTGTGTGTGAGCGTGGGGGCCCGGAGGTCTGCAGGGAGTGTTCTGTGGTTGGGTAGAATCAAGTCAGCGTTCAAGTGCCAGCTGTAAAGCGCTGATGCTGTCTCTCAGGAAGCACCAATGTGGGAGACCAGCTTCCAACCGGGCAGCTGTCGGTGGTGCCGTGGCGGCGGACTGGCGTGAAGTACACCAACAACGAGGCGTACTTTGATGTGATTGAAGAGATTGATGCTATTATTGATAAATCAGGTGGGTGCTTTCGTACGTTCTCACAGGGGCCCTTCTCATGCCGTCTCGCTGGTGTTGCCCTCCTCCCATTGCGATTCGGCGTCTTCTTCGGCGACTCGGTTTCTGAGCATCGTTAGCGCCCTGGTGACCCCTCTGTTGTGCGTGCTCTTCCTGTCGTAGGCTCCACCATCACTGCCGAGATCCAGGGCGTCATTGACGCCTGTGTCAAGCTGACGGGAATGCCGGACCTGACGCTATCCTTCATGGTAAACCCCGCGTGGAGAGGCGGTTCTGGGATGAGACATGCCGTGCTGCTGGAGAGACAGCGTGGCGAGAATGGAATTGCGTGTGTGAGAGAGAGAGAGAGAGAGAGCAAAGCAGCGTCTAGAGCATTCCTGGAAGAGCGCTCCGTGTGTAATGCCTGCTTCTCGCTCGTCCTTGTCCTTGACTAGAACCCCAGGCTGTTGGATGATGTCAGCTTCCACCCTTGCGTCCGGTTCAAGCGCTGGGAATCGGAGCGGATCCTCTCCTTCATCCCTCCCGACGGCAACTTCCGCCTGCTCTCTTACCATGTCAGTGCACAGAAGTAAGCGCTCTGACCGCTCCGGGTGGATTCTGGGTGTGGAAGCAATACCTGCAGTGATTAGGAGCTTGGGCTGGCGTTACCTGGGTTCACATTCCAACTCTGTAGTTACTAATCGGGTAACCTTAGGTGAGTTGTTAACCGGTGTTCCGTTTCATTCTATTCCTCCCTTCCTCCCTCCCTTCCTTCCTGTTTTTAAAATGATTAGCTTTTTTTCATTTTAATTTTTTAAAAATATTTCAGGGGCTGGCATACACACACACACACACACACACAAACACACATGTATGTATGTATGTATTTGAAAAGCAGAGAGACAGACAGTGAAATCTCCCATCCGCTGGTTCACTCCCCAAGTGCTCACAATAGCTGGAGTTACATCAGGCCAAAGCCAGGAGCCAGGAACTCCGTCTGGGTCTCACACGTTGACAGGGACCGACTACCCGAGCCTTTACCTGCCGTCTCCTGGAGCGTGCATTAGCAGGAGCCTGGGATCAGGAGCGGAGCCAGGTCTCAAGCCCAGGCACTCCCATATGGGATGCAGGTGTCCCACGGGACACCTTAACTACTGTGCCAAGCACCCAGCCCTTAGTATCTGTTTTCTTCTCCTTTTCTTTTTTTTCTTTTTCTTTTTTTTTTTTTGACAGAGTTAGAGAGAGAGAGAAAGGTCTTCCTTCCGTTGGGTCACTCCCCAAATGGCCGCTACGGCTGGCACGCTGCGCCGATCCGAAGCCAGGAGCCAGGTGCTTCTCCTGGTCTCCCATGTGGGTGCAGGGCCCAAGCACTTGGGCCATCCTCCACTGTCCCCCCAGGCCACAGCAGAGAGCTGAACCGGAAGAGGGGCAACTGGGACTAGAACCCGGCGCCCATATGGGATGCCGGCATCACAGGCAGAGGATTAACCAAGTGAGCCACAGCACCAGCCCTGTTTTCTTTTCTTTACGTGGAAGTTAATGAAATCCTCCTTGTTAGGAGGATCTAGCAGTGTGGAAGGCAAACTATGTGCTCATTAAGTTGTTTTTTTTTTTTTTTTAAGATTTGTTTATTTATTTGAAAGAGTTGTACAGAGAGAGAAGGAGAGGCAGAGAGAGAGAGAAAGAGATCTTCCATCCGCTGGTTCACTCCCCCTTTGGTCGCAACAGTTGGAGCTGTGCTGATCTGAAGCCAGGAGCCTCTTCCAGGTCTCCCACATGGGTGCAGAGGCCCCAAGATTTGGGCCATCTTCTGCTGCTTTCCCAGGCCATAGCGGGGAGCTGGATCAGAAGTGGAGCAGCCGGGTCTCTAACCAGCGTCCATATGGGATGCCAGCACTTCAGGCCAGGGCTTTAACCCACTGCACCACAGCACGGGCCCCTGTGCTTATTAAGTTTGCTACTATTATTTTTTTGTTAGACGTCTAAGGAATATTGTTTCTCAAATAGAATCTGAAAAATCCTTGTATTCAGTCCCCCTGACTCAGAGCAACTCTGAACGGTGAAATCAGCACCTACTTCATTTTTTTTTATTTTTATTTTTGACAGGCAGAGTGGACAGTGAGAGAGAGAGACAGAGAGAAAGGTCTTCCTTTTTGCCATTGGTTCACCCTCCAATGGCCGCCGTGGCCAGCGCACTGCGCTGATCCAAAGCCAGGAGCCAGGTATTTCTCCTGGTCTCCCATGCGGGTGCAGGGCCCAAGCACTTGGGCCATCCTCCACTGCCTTCCCCGGCCACAGCAGAGAGCTGACCTGGAAGAGGGGCAACCGGGACAGAATCTGGCGCCCCAACCGGGACTAGAACCTGGTGTGCCAGCGCCACAAGGCGGAGGATTAGCCTATTGAGCCGTGGCGCCAGCCTAGCACCTACTTCAGACTTACCCGTGGGTGCAGGGATACGGGATTGAATGGATAGAAAGTGGTTAGCGTCATGACTGCACCCAGGAAGGACTCAGTCAGTGTTAGGAACTGCTTTTATTTTTGGATAATTTGACTTCTCTGGAGTCTCTCCTGTCAAATCCTGACAACCTACCCACATCAGAGGATTTTGTGAGGGTCAGGTGTGGTCAGACCACAGCAAGAAACTGCAGAAGCTGCAGCAGGCGTGTGTGTCACACGGATGGAAGCCTTCGAATGTGGGGGCCTGCGGGTTTGCTGTCACAGTCGGCCCAGCGTGCAGGCCTTAGCGCTTCAGAAGGAAGACAGCGTAGCGATTCTTGTGTTTAGTTTCCCAGGTCAGCAGTGGGGACCCAGGTGAGGGAGAGAACGCTCTCAGCAGGGCGCTGGCAGTGAGGAGAGCACTTCACCGGCTGGCCGGGGTCTCCCGTGAGGAGAGCGCCTCTCCAGCCGGGCTGGGGGCTGGTGCCGCCCTCCCAGCCCCTCACTGGCCGGGGTCTCCGTGAGGAGAGCGCCTCTCCAGCCGGGCTGGGGGCTGGCGCCGCCCTCCCAGTCCCTCACTGGCCGGGGTCTCTCCTGCTCCTTTGCAGTCTGGTCGCGATTCCCGTGTACGTGAAACATAGCATCAGCTTCCGGGACAGCAGTGCCCTGGGCCGCTTTGAGATCACGGTGGGGCCCAAGCAGACGATGGGGAAGACCATAGAGGGGGTGCTGGTCAGCAGCCAGATGCCCAAGGGCGTCCTGAACATGAGCCTCACGCCGTCGCAAGGCACGCACACCTTCGACCCCGTGACAAAGGTGAGGGGCACGCCGGCTGTTTGGCAGCCGTGGCCGGGCGCCCTGGGGACCGTCGTCTTGCTGGAAATGACGACACTTGTCCTTTTTCTTTCTCTTTGAAGATGCTGTCCTGGGATGTAGGAAAAATAAACCCCCAGAAGCTGCCGAGTCTCAAGGGGACCATGAGTCTTCAAGCCGGGGCGCCCAAGCCCGACGAGAACCCCACGGTTAACCTGCAGTTTAAGATCCAGCAGCTGGCCATTTCCGGTAGGCGCCCCGCTCTGCGCCTCCCCTGCTCCCTGGGACAGGCTGGGATGCCCTTAGATCAAGGTCTGGGATCTTGAGTGACAGCTTTTCCAGCCCCTTTCTGGGGCAAGGTGGCAGTCCTTACTGTGAAGCTGGCCCAGGTGGCCTGGATAAAAGTGTCTGAGAGACAGACACGAGCGAGAAGCAGTCTTGGCACCCCACAGTGCTCGTGGGCCAGTGCCGGTGCTAGCCCATCCACGGGCTGCCCTTGTGAGCTCCCCAAGTGCTGCTGCATTCTCAGCGGGAAACTCAGCAGCGTTTCCACTCCTCCCTCCCAGCCACAGCCAGCTTCATGTTTGCTCATGTTTATTTAAATTCATCCTACTTATGATTTCATTGCTCTGCACCGATTGGGCCTATAGCTCGCTGCACTGTAGCCTGTGCCTGCCTTAGGAGGATGGTGATTGCAAATTACTAGTCAGAGCGGGTTCATGATGTATCAGACGCTCTGTGAAACTCTTCGAAACAGGTTTTTCCAAGAGATTTATTTATTTGAAAGGCAGAGTTACAGAGAGAGGAGGGAAGAGAGTGAGCTTCCATCTGCTGGTTCACTTCCCAAATGGCCACAACAGCCAGGGCTGCGCCAGGCAGAAGCCAGGAGCCAGGAACTCCAAGATTTTTGGATGCAGGGGCCCATGCACTTGGGCCATCTCCCGCTGCTTTTCCAGGAGCGTTGAACAGGGAGCTGGACCGGAAATGTAGCAGTGGGATTTGAACCAGCATTCTCACACGGGGGTGCTGGTCTCCCAGGCAGTGGCTTAGCCCACAGTGCCACGAGGCCAGCACCTCATCTTCAAACATTTAATAAACTGTAACACTCTATGCAGTTGCTTAGATAAATAAATTGTTATGCTCTATGCAATTGTTCTCTGCAATCTACAATATTTTTTGCTTGGCACAGTGAGAATATTTATGATGTATTCATCTATCAATTCATGTAGTTATAATTTATGTCATTAATTTTGTTAGCAATTTATTTCTTGGGGCTGAAAACCTACCGTGGCCTAATTTTTCGGGCTGCAGGTGGCTTTGCCCTTTCCCCTGCCTCACAGGGAGTTTGGTTGCAGCACCATTTCACCACAGAGCATGTGCCAAAGTGTCAGGTCCCTCAGCCCAGCAGACGTGGTCCCAGCGAGAGCACTCGCCCCCTCCCCCATGCCAGTGAATCGAGACGGCCGTGCCCTATTACACTGCCCACCTCTTTGGACTCGCACTCATAGCCTGTTCTTGTCTCCTCCCTCCCTCCCTTCCTTTCAGGACTCAAAGTGAACCGCCTGGACATGTATGGCGAGAAGTACAAACCCTTTAAGGGCATAAAGTACATGACCAAAGCCGGAAAGTTCCAAGTTCGAACCTGAGAGATGGAGAGTGTTGTCCAGGGAACAACCACGAACTCTTTTTCATTTCTTCCTTGTCTAAAAGTTAAAAAAAAAAAAACCCACCTGTCTCCTAGGTCAGTCCCTGCAGGACCCACCTGCCCCTTGTCTTCTATAGCTCCCACACCCTGGAGCTCACGGAGGGAATCGGGTCCCACGGAGAAGTGGACGGAGTGAGACCCAGTGAGAGCCACCTGGTGCTCCAAGGCAGAGGCGGCGATGGAACAGCACACACCCAGGAGGGCCAGCAGGGGTCGCTGGCGTGGCTGCGGTCACCTAAAGCCAGCTAAGGGACTCTGTTGATTTTATGTTAAGGCAGAAGAAAGGAAGAAACGTGAATGTGTGTCAAAGAAAGGCCAGTGGAGGATCTGACTTGAGAGGGAGAAGAAAGACCGGCGAGGCCGGACCCTGCACTGATGGTTGCAGACAGCGTGTCTTTCCCTCTCCCAGACCACGGAACTCCGTTCCCGGCGCAGGGCCCCGCCCCAGCCTTTTCCCCGGGAGCCAGCCTTCACAGGAGTCTGCAAAAGCCGACCGGCTGGAGGCGCTGCTCCCGGAACCCCCAGGGCAGCCACACTTCTGTGCCGTGCACTGGGGCAGAGGGGCCAACCACAGCCGGAGCCCGGGGTTCCCGTGTGGCTGTGCAGGGCAGTGCTGGGCCGGGCCTGGGTCCCCAGCCCACCTGCCTGGAGCTCCCTGAGCCGCCCCATGAAGACGAGGCTTTCCCTGCAGGTAGGGCGGGTCCTTGAGCTTGGCCATGCGTGGATGGACACGAGGTAGCTCCCACTCCACCTTGGGTTCAGGACCAAAAGAAAAAAAAATCCTTGAAATCTGAATAAATCAGTGCTGCAGGAGGCAGGTGACAGTGCAGTTTCAGAAACCTGCAAGGGAAGCCCCGCAGCCTTCCCCAGTGGGGTTCATCTAGTTCAGTGGGAGTTAGCCATTTCAATGCTTACGTATAACACACAGCGTAAGGAGTGGTGGTGTGCTGTGCTTTGTGCGTGCGGGAAAAGGAGGGGCTGCGAGTACCCAGCCCTGGGACCAGTGTGCCTGAAGTCCTGTTGGCCAGGGTTTGTGCTGGTTCTTTGGCCGGTTTTTCCTTTCCCACCAGGGGACCACCTTTGCTGCCGAGTTGGCAGTCCTCATGGTTTTCCTCTAGGGGGCGCTGTGCTTCGTGGAAACATGCGGGCTTACCGTCCCAGCAGCCCGGCAGCGCCCTGCGTGTCTGCCCGTGCACACATTCCCGCAGAGGGGCGGCCAGCACGGTGTCTGAGTGTGTCTGGGCTTTAAGTGCAGCTGCTGGCTCCCGTCGAGGGCCACCCAGCTTCCGGGGACGTCGCCAAGAAGCAACAAAGGGTCTGGACTGTGGGACCTGCAGGCCTACACATACGTGCAGTGGCCGTCACATCCCACGGGCTGCAGGCTGTGGTGTGCAGCCCTGCCCAGCTGTGGGTCAGCATGCATGGGCCGGTGCCTCCTCGGGCTGTTTGCTTCTGTGTGTGTGTATGCGCGTGTGACACGTGAAGTCGCCTCTCTGTTTAAATGACAATGAAGTTGAGTCTTAGCTGTCCTCTGTGTCCTGTGTTTCCTGGGGCTGACGGTGGCGCAGGGCCCTGCGTGCCTTGGCGGAAGCCGAAGGGGGTCCCTTGCTCTGGCCTCTCCCTACTTCCACGTTCTGCAGCCACTTGGGTGGTTGTCGGGTGGGGAGGGCGGAGGTGTTGGCACGCGATGTCATTTTAACATGGTCTGGCCTCAGTCCCGTTACTCTTGGGGAACACAAACGCAGGCTATGGACATCTGTCCTGGCGCCTGCGCCGGTCCGATCACCTGCCCCCCAGGTTAACTTTACGGGAGCATCTGCTGGCGCAGAGAGCTCCGGGAGGTAAGCGTTGGGGGTCTGGGGTGTGGGTGTGGTGGTCATGGCCTATGTGAACTGGTTTCCTTGTAAAACTCACAGGCTTGCAGGTTGAGGTGCTCTTGGGACGCCTGCCTCCCACAGCAGAATCCCAGCTCCACTTCTGATCCCAGCTTCCTACTGGTGTGCAGGGAGGCACGGCTGATGGCTCAAGTGTGGGAGACCCAGATGGAGTTCCTGGCTTCTGGCTTTTGGCTTCAGCTTGGGCCAGCCCCACGTGTTGTAGGCTTTTGGGGAGTGAACCAGCAGCTGAGAGATTCCCCCAACCCTTTCAAATAAAATGAAAGTAAATCTATTTTAAAAAGAAGGGCTGGCCTTGTAGCGTTGGTTAAGCTCCACCTGGGATGTTGGCATCTCATGTAGGTGCCAGTTTGTGTCCCGGCTGCTCCACTTCCAGTCCAGCTCTGTGCTAATGGCCTGGGAAGATGGAACAAGTCCTGGGGCCTCTGTGCTCATGTGGGAGGCCCAGAGGAAGCACCTGGCTCCTGGCCTCGGCCTGACCCTGCCCTGGCTGTTGTAGGCATTTGCAGAGTGGATCACCGGATGGAAGATTCATTCTGTCTCTCTCCCTGTCTCTGTGTAGCTCTGCCTTTCAAACAAATAAACCTTTCAAAAATCTACAAATAAAAAGATTTACGTGCTAAGCATCACAAAGATTTGCTGATTATTAATATTCCACCCTCTCTCTGTCACTGTAATACACTATTCCTTCCAGCCATGGTTTCACTGGAAACGTCCAGAAGTGATCGGGTGTGAAGTGCCTGTCTTTCTGAGGCGTGTGGGAGCCTGGTGCCCCCTGCTGCTCCTGTCCTGGCCCGGGAGGAAGCAGTGGCTTCTGTGGAACGTGCCCCCCCGCTGCCCACGGTGCGGCCCATGGGTCACTGGGCGGCCATCTCTGGTATCAGACGTAACCATGCATCCACTTCACAGTGCTCCCTAAGTGCAAGACCGGTGAGAGCTCTCAGGGAAAGAAAACCACACACACCGGTCGCTCTGCAGGCCCTTGCACCTGGGTCACACCCCAGCCCAGAGGCTCCAGCCGCGTGAGTGAGGCGAGTGAGGCGTGCCTGCTGGTAGGTATGCTGCCTGGGGTCGGAAGCTGCGTTCCTAGCAGGGACCGCGCTGTGCAGGGAAGCCGGAGCCCAGGCAGGGACTCGAGCAAGAGCCCACACGAGTGAGGCCGGCCACTTGGAGGGTACTGTTAGACTTGTGCTGGTAATCAATCTGCTGTCCTGACTTGTAAATGCCCCTCTGTCAGGCATGCAGGCCGCCTCCGAGCTTCACCCACACGGAGAATGAGCGTTTACTCTGGTGCCAAGTTGCTCCACGAGGCGCGGCTTCTGCAGTGTGCACTGCCGTGAGCTCTCAAGTCCCCCCAGATGTACACGGGGAAACCTCGCACACTCGAGGGTCGGCTGTGGTGCCGTTGGCTCTTTCAGGCATGCACTGGGGGTCTTGGAACGGGTCCCCGTGGGTGAGGGGCGTCCTCTGGCCGCCCTCGGTGTCGCGGTAGCCTGTACGTCCCTCCACGGCCAGTAGGTGGCGACGCGGTGTCGCCGATAGGACGTGTTAAGACCTAAAGGGCGTAAGGTTGACGCTTCCTCGAAGACCCTAAGCACTCATTGGTTTGCGCCGCTTTCTAGTAACAGGCAGTGTGCTGGGGCCGGGCTTCCACCTCTCCTTCTCAGCCTTCAGTCACTACAACGAACTGTCTTCATCTCTGGGCCTGTTGGTGTCTATTCCTTCTATTAAGCAGCTAGGGTAATGAGGAGGTAATATTTAACTTCCTCTCACCCCCGTCCCTTCCCTGGCGGAGACACTTTGTCCGGGGTTTTCTGCAGGGGGGAGTGAGATTTTCAAAGGGCTCATTTCTTGCTGGGCTGGAACCCGCCCGAAGCGCAGTCAGCAATTGTCTGCCTGGCTCCCGGTTCCCAGGGCTCCCAGAAGGAATGCCGGGGCCTTTTGACCCTGCAGGCCTGGCTGCTCCCAGGGGGAGGGGAGGAGGCCAGTGGCCAGTGGCCAGGTGGGGGGTGTTCCAGCTCCTTGCAGGGTTTTCCTAACTGGCAGATCTGCCTGAAGTCAACTCCCAGACGCCCTATGTGAGCGGTCTGAAGTCACAAGGCTGGGACTTCAGTGTGTGTGACCCGCGTTCCTTAAGCGGCCCTCACCCCTGGTCAGTCTCTCGCCGCAGGCCCCCTCGCGGCACCCACTTTGTTCTTGGAAGTGGCCTGCCTCTCTCCTGCTTCTGTATTCTGCCCCGGCTGGTGGTTCATTCTTCCTGATGCGCAAAATAGGATGGGGGTGGGGGAAACATAGCCCCAGAACTGGCTTCTAGCCTGCACCACCCCTGTTCACACCCTCTGCTTTGCTTCACACCATTAGCTTTCCCCAGCCCGCCCCATTCAACACCCAGCGGAGCTGAGATCCCACCCCCTCCCCTGTCCCCCGTGGCCTCCAGCATAAAGGCCGAAGCCAGTGGGCGTGGCTCCTAGGGTGCCCGTAACCCACACTGAAGCCTCATTTCAAACTCTTTTTTTTTTTTATTTATTTTTTGACAGGCAGAGTGGACAGTGAGAGAGAGAGACAGAGAGAAAGGTATTCCTTTGCCATTGGTTCACCCTCCAATGGCCGCCGTGGCCAGCGTGCTGCGGCCGGCACACCGCGCTCATCCTATGGCAGGAGCCAGGAGCCAGGTGCTTCTCCTGGTCTCCCACACAGGTGCAGGGCCCAAGCACTTGGGCCATTCTCCACTGCACTCCCGGGCCACAGCAGAGAGCTGGCCTGGAAGAGGGCCAACTGGGACAGAATCTGGCACCCCAACCGGGACTAGAACCCGGTGTGCCAGCGCCGCAAGGTGGAGGATTAGCCTGTTGAGCCACGGCGCCGGCCCATTTCAGACAAACTCTGCTTTGCACTCCCAGAGCCCCACCTCCCGCTGTGTCCCCAGGCAGCCTCTCTCACGCCAGCCAGCCAGCCGGCAGGGCTGCCGGGACTCTGTTTGATCTTTAGGAGCCCCCAGTCCCTCTGTGTTCCCAAGAGCGCCTGCCAGCCTGTGGCCGGGCTCCAGTCTACCTTGTCCAAGCGTTGCGTGCCTCTCCCTCCCCTGGCACCCACTAGCTGGTGCGAAGTAATTCCACTGGCTGCACAGATGGGAACGCCAAACGGCGAGCCGTGGGGTTGCACACAGGCGACAAAGCCATTCCACGCTAACGTGGGGAAAATGTGAAAAATACATCTACATTTATTAAGTCCAGTATAAATACATGGTGTGGCAACAGGACACACTAACAGGGATCCATAAAAATATGCTACAGCTCTGCTTTTATCGGTGATCACAATGATACATTCCCCTGTGAAGATTCACACTGTACATGGAAGGCGCCTTCCAGGAGCCACGGAGCGCCCAGGGGAAGGCAGGCCTGAGTCCGGGGAGGCCTCCTGCGACTACCGCCGCGCGTGCTACCCCTCGGGCTGTTGCGATGCCCCTGCAGCCGCGATGCAGTTCTTGTGCCAGCCTGGGACACACTGAGGGGTGGGGCTCCCACTCTTGAAACCGGACGGTGTTCCCGAGGGGCCGGCCCTGGTCCATCCAGCTCCCACCTGACACCCTGTGATGTCAGCCTGGAAAGTCCCCCTATGGCATGTGCACCTGTCCCTCTCCTGGGGAGGGGCTCTCTGCGGGAGTCTCGGCGGCCCCTTACGCACCCTCGGGACACTGCGTCTCCTGGTCACGGTCCCACGTGTTGCTGGATCCAGCCGAGGTAATTAACCACCTTGGTGTACACGCCCGGCACGTCCTTCTGCCCACAGCCCAGCCCCCAGCTGATGATGCCGATCAAGGTCATGTGGCCGTCCGTCATGCACACCAGGGGTCCTCCTGAGTCACCCTGAAAGACAAGACCCCCATGTGGGCCACAAGCAAGGCGGGTCCCTGGAGGAGAGAGCGTGGCTGGCTGTAGCCCCCTGTTGTGGTCGGAGGACTGGGGTTGCATTACCAGCTCCACTCCTGATTGCAGCTTGCTGACTCCCAGCCTGGGAGGCAGCAGGGATGGCTCAAGTGACTGGGTTCCTGCTACCCACCTGGGAGACCTGGATGGAGTTCCTGGCTCCCAGCTTCAGCCCCAGCCTCTGTGGGCATTTGGGGAGTGAACCAGCCCATGGGAACTCTGTCCTTCTGCCTCTTGGATAATCAACACAGATTTAAAGAAATGGGTTTTGGGGCCAGTGCTCTGGCTAAGTAGGCTAGCCTCTGCCTGCAGTGCCGGCATCCCATATGGCTGCCGGTTCAAGTCCCAGCTGCTCCACTTCCAATCCAGCTCTCTGCTGTGGCCTGGGAAAGCAGAGCAGGATGGCCCAAGTGCTTGGGTCCCTGCACCTGCGTGGGAGACCCGGAAGAAGCTCCTGGCTTCAGACTGGCTCAGCTACAGCCGTTACAGCTATTTGGGGAGGGAACCAGTGGATGGAAGACCTCTCTGCCTCTAACTTTGCCTCTCAAATAATATTTTTTTAAACAAGGAATGGGTTTTGTGTTTAACACCCTTTGGTGTTTCATTGTGCACACAGCCTTGTTTCGGCAGTGAGCCGAAAGGTTCAGTTGTGGTTTCCGAGGAAACCATACCACGGGGACCACAGACACAGTCAAGGGCACAAAGGGGGTAGGTGGCTGAGAGCGCCCCCTAAGAACGAAGTCACAGAGGCTTCAGCACGAGAGCTGAGTCTCAGTCTCTGTGTTTCCCCACCGGCCTGTGCCTCAGGGGGAACCTGGCATGAGGCCCGCAGAAATGCCCCGGGAGCAGCAGACCAGAGGTCTCAGTGGCAGCGGGATGAGCCGCCCCCTGCCCCTCAGGGTCCTGCTCATCATGGGACGGAAGGGCTAATTCTGCTAAGAATGCCGATACGCAGGCTGACGCTGCGCGCACCACCTCGATGCCTGCATCCCAGGTCATAATCCCTGTTCGAGTCCCGGCTGCTCCACTTCCGATCCAGCTCTCTGCTATGGCCTGGGAAAGCAGTGGAGGATGGCCCAAGCGCTGGGGCCCCTGCACCCACATGGGAGACCCTGATGGAGCTCCAGGCTCCTGGCTTTGGATCGGCCCAGCGCTGGCTACTACGGCCATTTGGGGAGTGAACCAGTGCATGGAAGATCTCTCTGCCTTTCGACTAAAAAAAAAAAAACCAGCACAGAGAATCCAAAGCAGTTTGCTTCCCCAGGTACCAGGGTGAAATAGGAGTTTCTGAAACTCATTTCCTACCAAGCACCTCAACTCTGTGTGCTAATATACTGCTCCCTCTTTTGCCCTCTGCCAAGCAGACTCCCTTCCCTGGCACCCCCAGAAGTCGAGAGCTCAGCATCGCGTGGCTCTGGTCATCAGTTCAGTGAGCACCTGGCCGTCTGTGCTTACAGGAAATCCTGCAGTGGGCGGAGCTTCCTGTGCATAGGGGTGGGGAGGGGGGAATCTTCCACCTTTAGAATCCCCAGTTTAGCAGGCTTTGATCCTCCTCCGGGGGCTTTGTTCTCTGAGGCCCTCATCTGGCATCCCCAGGGAACTCACTCCTGGCTGACAGCACCTGTCCTCCCAGCCGCCCCCACCCCGCTTACCTGGCAGGCGTCATGAAGGTTCACCTGGGGCCCCCCACTCCGCGTGTCTCCAGCACACAGCATGTTGCCCGTGACGGTTCGGTTCCTCAGCTGCTGGGGTGTGCAGCGGCTGGAGGGGTACAGCCGGACGTGAGCCTCCTTCAGCTGCTCAGAGTAGACAGGCGAAACTGCAAAGACACCCGGGGGAAATGCCTGGTGGTTTTCAGGGAAGCGTAGCCAACGTTTCCTACAAGAGCTAACCAAGCGTTTACACCTGTTGGGTGGAGTCGCAAACCACTGCCAGGACTTTGTCGTTTGCACCCACAGCTGCCTCATGGCAGCGCTGTTTCTGGGCCAGACAGTAGGTGGTGGGGGTGGGAACATCACCCCAGGGGAGAACCACAGGCTCCCCCTGCTACCATCTCAGCTAAGCCTCATCTTGGAAGCAGGCAGCCAGGCCCTTCTTCACCCCACCAGTGAGGAGACTGAGACTTGGAGCCGACTACTGTAGAAATTCATGTCCAGGCTTACGCAGGATTTGAACTTGGGTCTGCACAAGGCCATCGTCCCCCACCCCACAAGCCTCAACCACCTCGTGCTCTGTTGATGGGCACAGCGACCCCGTGTGGTAGAGAGGGCGGACGCAGGCGCTCGCCTGCGCACGCGCACTGGGCCTGCCTGGTGGCCCTGGCAGACAGAATGGGCGCGGGGCTAGCCGGCGCACTTACACTCCTCGTGTTTGCCATAGCCGGACAGCTCGCACTCCGTCCAGTCGGGCAGCTGCAGGCCGGCGTCGGGCAGGCAGACGAGGCGCACGGCCTGGCTCTCCTGGGCACAGGATCCCGAAGTGGACTTCAGCTTTAGCAGCGCTGGGGACGATGGGAAGGGAGGAAAAGGATGAGCCGGGGGCGGGGGGGGGGGGGGGGCTGGGGAGGGGGGAGGGGGGAGGGAAGCGGCCTCCCCTCGGCTGGGGTCGGATGGGGAAGGAGGAGGAGCAGCGTGTGTGGACACAGCCTGCACCGTGGGCATCGTACCGATGTCGTTGTCGTAGGTGCCTTCATCAAATCGCTCATGCAGGATGCACTGTTCCACTTCGAATATCTGCTCCTCCTCTGCCGACACCAGGGGGTAGGTTCTGCCCAGGATCACCCTCAGTTTCTGCTGTGGGAACCTACCGGAGGGACAGCCTCAGGAAGCCAGCTCCAGGCACATGCCGGTGCCAAGACCTGGGACAGGAGACAAGACGGTCTCCTGGGGGAAGGGGCGGGTGTCGGGCCCACCTACCTCTTCAGGAAGCAGTGGGCAGCAGACAGAACCCAGCAGGAGTTGATCAGGATACCCCCGCACAGAAAGCGTTCCCCGGGCGACCTCCTGTTGTTGGTGAAGATGGCCGCCTGCCAGGGGTGAGCGGTGATGTCGGTGAACAGCCCCCCTTTGATGCGGAACTGGGGCTGCTTGTCCTGTCGCAGGCCACAGGAGGCTGGAGAGGAAGGGATGGGAAAGGAGGTGAGGGCTGTGGTGCCCGGCGCAGTCTACATGGTGAGAAAAGTCAGTCTGGCACGCATCACGTGTGCCTTCCTGGAGGAGGAGGCTGCCAAGGGCCAGGGACCCCGGCTTGCGCCCCCGTCTGGAGGACTCCAGCTCTCAGGGTGGGGGGCTTCCTCCCTCTAACTTGTTTATGCAGCCGGGAGGGGCTAGGCAGCTAGGCCACGCCCCTCGTTCTCCACCTATGGAACCCTACCTGTCATGCAAGGCACAGGTGAATTCCAGGTCTTCACAAGGCTTTTGGAGTGAGCCTGGGGCTACGGCTCCCTGAGGACCCACCATGAGTGCCCTGGGTTGCAAGTCCTATGCCTTCCCATCCCAGGTCCACCCTGTGTTCCTCCAGGAACGTTGCAGGCCATCTGCAGGTTTGCGGGAGCTAAGGCCGTCTCCCCAGATGGCCGGGAGAAGGGGTGAAGGCGCCTTGTCAGCCAGGAGCCTCATCAGTGAGATGGGCCCGCGCCAGCCCTTACCGCACTGGGGCACGTCGCAGTACTCTATCACCAACTTGCGGTTCTTCCACACATGGCACCAGGGCTTGGAGTCTCCGTCTGGGTTCCTGGAGGGAGGGTAAGGGAGGGAGGAGATGATAGTTTTCCATCGCAGCACAGGATAGAGGACAAGGCTCCGCAAACCAAACCTTCGACAAGAAGCGGAACCGGGGCCGGGGAGCCCTGTGTCGCACCCGGCTCTTGGGCAGACCCCACCACCTTCTGCTCTCAGAGGCGCCTGGAGCGCTTCTGCGAATGAATGCTTCCAGTCCGTAGAATCAAAGCAGTGGGGGAGGAGTGGACAGCTAAGGATGGAGTGGTTATGGCAGGCTGACCAAGAGCCCGGGGTCTCGGCTGGAACACTGCCGTGCCTTGCTTTGCATAGCGGTGTGATTCTAGCAGGTGCACAGGCTCCTACCTGCCCGCCGGCCCTAACTTCTCCCAGCGCACACCCCAGGCCACGCACCTGCAGTAATTATGCTTGCCCAGGCCCAGGGCCTCCGCGTTGCTCTGCCACGCCGTGTACTTCTCGCCCATCAGGAGCATGGAATTCCACGGGAGGCACGAGGCACCCGACGTGGTGAGGCTGTGGGTGCCGCGGTACGCTTGCCCCTTTCCCGAGTAGCAGTTCCCGTTTTTTTCTGGAACAAAAGACACGTCCAAGTGAGACCAAAGCCAGGAAGACGGGGAGAATGACCAGCCTGGCTCCGAGGAGCGTGGGGTGCCCCCACCCCGGCTTCGCTGCTTTGCCATCTGCCGTGCCAGCTTCCCGGATCCCCACGCCCCGAGGGACCCGAGGGCCTGTGCAGGTTCACCAGGGAAGGGGGCCATGTTCTGCCAGTGGTGACTGTTCCTGGGGCTGCTTTACAATCCAACTGGGGGCTTCCTTGTTTGTACCTGCTGCTTGTGGTGAGCCAGAGTCTCAATTTGGAGTGTGGGGGGAGGGCGGTTGGCATCTCCTGCTTCCCAGCTCTGGGGGATTCGACCCTCAGAGATCTGCCTGTGTTCATCTACTTGCTCTGCTTACCCTCTTTCCTCCCCTTTGAAACCCACAAAACAAACCCCTACACATGGACTCTCTGGGGTAACCCAGGCTGTGCATCCTCACTTAGGAGACCCCAGCACGACTGGCAGCCATGCAGCCAGAAGGTACACCATGTTTGTGTGCCTGTATCTAGAGGTTTAAGACCTCGCCCACTGGGCCTGGCGCTGTGGCGTAGCAGGTAAAGCCGCCGCCTGCAGCGCCCGCATCCTGTGTGGGTGCTTGTTCGAGTCCCGGCTGCTCCACTTCCTATCCAGCTCCCTGCTAATGAGCCTGGGAAAGCAGCAAAAGATGGCCCAAGTGCTTGGGCCCCTGCACCCACATGGGAGACCTGGATGGAGTTCCTGGCTCCTGGCTTCAGACTAGCCCAGCTCCAGCTGTTGTGGCCGTTTGGGGAGTGAACCAGTGGATGGAAGACCTCAGTCTTTCTCTGTGTCTCACATCAGTATCCCTAAAAACACCACAGCATCATGGTAGCTTATGTAACAGCATGTTTTGGGGGAGGGAGAACACGAAATGGGAGGTCCATTCCTTCTCTAAAGGAATCTAATCGCTGGTCCATCCCCACCTCCTCCTCTGTAGACAGCTGAGGAAACAGGGTCAGCGACCAGCTGCAGGTCCAGCAGATGGCAAGTCCAAGGCCAAGGCTACACGAGGATCTCTACCTCTTCCCGAGACCCTTGACGTTCTCCCCTCGACAACCAAGATGATGGACGGTCAGCCCGGGCCTCCCAGATTCCCCCAACCCCCGTGACACCTGCAGGGTGGGGGGAGCAGGGCGGCGGCTACTACTTACCCTTGGAGCAGGCGGGCGTGCTGCAGAACTCTGGGCTGTATGTCCCTGCCCTAAAGACGTAGCACCAGGGCTTCGTGTCTCGGTCTGGGTTTCTGAAAAGAAGCAGCAGGGAGGGCCAGGGGAGGTTTGAAGTGCAGCCTCCAGGGGCCGGCGCTGTGGCTGAGCCAGCGAAGCCAGCACCTGCCACGCCTCCCACATCCCGTATGGGCTCCGTCCCATAGGTGGCTGCTCCACTTCCTATCCAGCTCCCTGCTGATGCACCTGGGAAAGCAGTGGAGGATGGCCCAAGTGCACCCACATGGGAGACCCAGAAGAAGCTCCTGGCTCCTGGCTTGGGATGGGCCCAGCTCTGGCCGTTATGGCCATTTAGGGAATGAACCAGCGGTTGGAAGATTCTCTCTATCACTCTGTAACTCTGCCTCTTAAATAAATAAATAAAAACCTTATATCTATCTATCTATCTTCCTATCTATCTAACTAAAAGTGAGTCCCAGCGCCCCAGACCACAGGTGGCACGGGCTTGTGTCTCTGCGGGCCCTGGCAGGGTGGGGGCCCGGGGCCTGCGCACGGGGACAGCCGGCTCTCACCTGCAGTAGTTGTGGTTGCCCAGGCCCAGCCGGAGGGCGTTCGGCCTCCGCCCGCTGTAGGGCTTCAGGGCCAGCCTGCTGCTGTTCCAGTTGACGCACTGCGCTCCACTCTCTGTCGTGCTCCACGTGCCTCTGTAGTTGATGCCCCTGTCCTCGTAGCACCTAGCGCGGGTATCTGATGCGGGCAGAGCGGGGGCAAGACATGTGACATCTCGCATACGGAGATGTTTCAAAGGCTCTCCTGTCCCCACCCAGCTGTCAGGGGCGGAGCCTTGCATGGGGTGGGGGGGCCCTAGCACTTTGCTGGTCCTTCCCTGTCCCCAGACCTGCCCCTTGCCCCTGCCACTGCACACTTCCTCTTCCCTGAGGGTAGATGGGAGAGCTGGGGTCTCACTGGCACCCACCCGCCTTCCCACTCACCGACTTCGCAGCGTTTCCCGACAAATCCTTCGGGGCACTGGCAGACAAAATCCGAGAAATACAGAGCCTGCAAACACGTGCCGCCGTTGAGGCACCTGGGCTCGCTGCATCCTGTCGAGGAAACCCCTGATTATCTTCAAAGCAGCCCACAAGAAGAGGCAGCTAAACGTTTGCGTGTGCTCTTTCTAGGCAGCTCGTTCCAGCCGTGCAGCCAACCATGGCATGCACGCTCCTCCCATTTTACAGGTGAGAAAACTGAGGCTGGGCTCATGAGAGTGTTTGCCCGAGGCGGCTTCCCTTCTCGATCATGCACGTAGGTCTGTGCATTCCCCTCTGCCTAAGACCCGGTGTGCCTGGAATCTCCCCTTTGCAGCAGGAAAGGGAGACGTGAGCTCGCAGCTGGAGCCGGAAGTGGGTACGTACTCTGGACGGGCACCGAGTGGCACCGCGGCCCGCCGCTGCTGCACCTACAGTATTCCACACGGTTGCCTCGGAGCCCTGGGCGCAGCCACGACTCCCGACGCTGGTACGTCAGCTGCGTCTGCTGGTCCACACAGGTCACTAGGACAGAGCACGGGGCGACCACTGAGAATACAGCTCACACAGGAGGTCCAGGGACGCCCCACCCCGGGGTCTGTCGGTGAGAGCCACTGCGTGCCACTTTTTTGAAGGCTGCAGATGGAAGGCTACTGTGTTGGCACCCAATGCTCTTGTTATTTTTTTTTTTAAAGATTTATTTTATTTATTTGAAAGAGTTACTGAGAGAGAGAGAGAGAGAGAGAGAGAGAGAGAGAGAGAGAGAGATCGTCCATCTGCTGATTCACTCTACAATGTCTACAACTGCTGAGGCTGGTCCAGGCTGAAGCCAGGAACCAAGTATTTCATCCGGGCCTCCCGTGTGGGTGGCAGGGGCCCAAGCACTTGAGCCATCTTTTGCTGCTTTCCCAGGCACATTAGCAGGGAGCTGGATGGGAAGTGGAGCAGCCAGGACTCTAACTGGCACCCATATAAGATACCGGCGCTGCAGGTGGAGGCTTAGCCCACTGTGCCATGGCGCTGGCTCTGCTTCACTCTTCTTGGACTGCTAGAAGGGTCCCCAGCTTCCTGGAGTCAACTTGAGATGTTGCTTTGCACAGAGGAATCCTGTGGGTTGCCTCCTTGCTCTTTCACCGACAGACGCTCGGGGGGGGGGGGGGGGGGGGGCCAGACGCTGAGCCAGCTCAGGCTCTGACTGGGGTCCAGAGGCAACGAGCGAGCCGCTCGGCTTCCCCACGCTCCCTTTCCGCGTTTCTGAGCCGCAGCACCGGGACTCAGGAGCCGCCAGACCGGCTGGAGCTAAGCCACAGCCCGCACAAGGGCCCTGCCAAGGTCCCCTGTGGGTAGTGGCGGGGGAGGCGGATCTCCCGGCCCTGGCTCCGCCTCCTGCAGCCCTGGTGCCCTGTCACCGCATCTCACCTCTGAAGGATCTGGCTCCTCTTCTGACTCGGGCTGGGGCTTCCTGCAGAGACAGGGGGACGAGGGAGGGTCAGCCGCCAGAGTGCGTGCAGAGCCCACCCACAGAGCTGCCAATCAGACACTGCCCAGCAAGGAACCAGCCCCAGTGGATTGCCAGCGCCTCCCTCCCTCTTCTCTCTGTAACTCTGCCTTTCAGATAAATAAACAAATCTTTAAAAAAGAAATATGAAAAAGTTAATATATATATTTGTTTGAGGGGCAGACAGAAAGACAGAGCAAGCTCCCATCTGCTGGTTCACTCCCTAAAAGCCAGCAAGGGCCAGGACTGGGCTAGGCCAAAGTCAGGAGCCAGGAACTCAAACCAGGTCTCCCATGTAAGTGGCAGGAAACAACTTTTTTTTTTTTTTAAGATTTATTTATTTATTTTCAAGTCAGAGTTACAAAGAGAGGAGAGGCAGAAAAAGAGAGAGAGGTCTTCCATCTACTGGTTCACTCCCCAATTGGCCGCAACAGCTGGAGCTGTGCTGATCTGAAGCCAGGAGCCAGTAGCTTCTTCCGGGTCTCCTATGCGGGTGCAGGGGCCCAAGGACTTGGACCATCTTCTACTGCTTTCCCAGGCCATAGTAGAGAGCTGGATAGGAAGTGGAGCAGCCAGGACTCGAACCAGCACCCATATAGGATGCCGGCACTGCAGGCGGCAGCTTTACCCGCTACACCATGCACTGGCCCCCAAACATAACCTTTCTTGATCTGTCACTGCAGCCTCCTGGGATTGTACTAGCAGGAAGCTGGCATCGGGAGTGGAGCTGGGACTTGAACCCAGGTACTCTGATATGGGATGTGGGCAGGCTAGCCGACATCTTGACCACTGGGCCAAAGCCCGCCCCAGCCTCTCCACTCCACTCCCATGCTTGGGATGCTCCGGACTTCTGGTTCTACTGAGCGCCGTCTGGAAGCATCGGAGCCTTGAGAGACAGGGCGCGTGGAGATGCGCGGACCACTCACCTGGCTGGGCTGAGCGCAGGCTGCTCCACACAGCAACAACACACACAAGAGCTCTCTCACCCCTGGATTCCACATCTCCGCGTCTGCACACAGCTGCTGGAGTTCTGCTGGAACGGAACAGAGAGCTCAGGCACGCAGGTGAAAGGGTACACGCACGCAGTTCGCGAGCCTGAGCTCTGCCAGGGCTGCATCCGTCCAGTAGCTTCCCCGAGTGCTAGACGCCAGGCCAGGGTCTGGAAGGCGGCTGTTCAGAGGCACACATCACGGTAGAAAGCACTCGGCAGATTCACTGTCTGAGCCACGTGTGATATGGTAGCCAATGAGAGTCAGATGTGCACAGTGCTGTATGCCTTTCACCACCATCCGTCTCCGGAATGTTTCCATCATTGCAAACTGAAATTCTGTCCCCGTTGAATTCATGACCTTGCCCCAGGCTCACCACCATGCTGTTTATATATATATATATATATATATATATATATATATATATATTTAAGATTTTTTTTGAGTGGCAGAATTACAAAGAAAAAAGCGGGTCTTCCATCTGCTGTACACTCCCCAGTTGGCCACAATGGGCCAAGTCAAAGCCAGGAGCCAGGAACTTCTTCCAGGTCTCCCATGCATGTACAGGGGCCCAGGCACTTGGGCCATCTTCTGCTGCTTTCCCAGGCCATAGCAGGGAGCTGGATGGGAAGTGGAGCAGCCGGGACCTGAACCGGCGCCCCTATAGCATGGCAGTGCCACGGCAGCGGCTTTGTACCTCCTGTCTCTGTGACTGACTGCTTCCTGTATTATGCCCTGTAAGTGGGATCAGGGGTATTTTGTCCTGCTGGGGTTGACATGTTTTGTTTAGTACAGTGTCTGCCACGTCCACCCCCTAAGTCCGAGTTTCCCTCCCTGCAGTCCGCTGGCTGCACAGCTCCGTGGCTGCATAGCTCCGTGGCTGCACAGCTCCGTGGCTCCGCTCATCAGCAGGCGGGCACGGGCTGCCAGAATGCGTTCTGCGCGGAGCTGTTTGTGGGCTGAAAAGCAAGGTCAGGCTCGCCCTGCCGGGCTGCCCTGGCCTGGTTTCCTGCAGGGCAAGCCCTGCCCTGGGGTGGACCAGGTGCAGCCACAGGGGCGTCCTCTCTGACTTTGTCAGAGAAGCTAGAGGGACGAGCGATCCAGAGAGAGAGAGAGAGAGAGGGGGCGCGCTGTCCACGCCGGCCTTCCTGCCCCCCTCGGGTCGCCCAGCTGACCAGGGACAGCCACATCTGCAGCAGCTGCGGAGGAAGCCTCTGGCTCAGACTCAGACTCACATCTTCCCCAGGGAGTCGTGCCCTCAGCCGCTTCAAATAGGTTAGTCGGTCGGGTGTTACTCTGTGGCCTGGCAGGCCCTCGCTGCGTGGCCACGGGCCTGGGGAAGCTCTCCTCCTGAGTCATTTCTCTGTCCCGCCCCCTCCCCATCCTGAGGCTCCTCCGGGCTTCCCAAGGCTGGCTGCTGCTTGCAAAAGAACTGCTCTAAAGACAGTGCTGTGGTACAGTAGGCTAAGCCTCTGCCTGAGGCACTGGTTTGAGTCCCAGCTGCTCCACTTCCGATCCAACTCTCTGCTGATGGCCTGGGAAAGCAGTGGAAGATGGCCCAAGTGCTTGGGTCCCTGCACCCACTGGAGATATCCATCCAGGTCTCCTATGTGGGTGCAGGGGCCTGACTACTTGAGCCGCCACTGCTGCCTCCTGGGGTTTGCGCTAGCAGGAATCTGGAGTTGGGAGCCAGGATCAGGAGGCAAGCCCAGGTCCCCTGATGCAGGACGCAGGCATCTAGGCCCTAGGCTAACAGCCACTGCCCTGGGAGCTTCTTTGTGCCTGACTGATGCTTCTTGGGCTGATGACAGAAGCAGGAGACTGGAGCTGGGGGGAGAGGGAGTTGGATGCAGGTGTCTCTTAGCCACAGGGATTCCGATAAGAAAATACAGGCCAGGAACCCCGTGGAGTCTGCTCAGCTGCACACACTCCTCCGGGGACTCCCCAGCCCTGCTCCTGCGCTGTGCGATGCCCAAGGCCACCTCCCATCTTCCACAGTAGGCTGGCCAAAGCGCTGGGCAAGGAGGCAGCTGCCCTGCTGCCCACGGCTTTCGGGCGCTTGTAGGGGTAGGCAAGCAGGCAGCAGAGGTCGCACGGGGGTCCACGCAGGAACCCTTGGTCCACAGGGAATTGCTCCGGGTTTCTACTTAATTTCCCCTTTGTGCAGATTTCCCCACATCCTCTGAAATCCCCCTTAATGTTAACCTGTCACTTATGACCTTCAAAAAACTAGCCCTTCCAAAACTTGCTTCCCCCCTCTCCTCCCCATGTTCTTGTGCAAGGGCACTCCAAGAAGTCAGTGGGAAAATGGGAGCTGGGGCCAATGCTGTGGCGTAGCAGGTGAAGCCCTGGCCTGCAGTGCCAGCATCCCATATGGGCGCCGGTTCTAGTCCCGGCTGCTCCACTTCCAATCCAGCTCCCTGCTAATGTGCCTGGGAAAGCAGTGGAAGATGGTCCAAGTCCTTGGGCCCCTGCACCCACGTGGGAAACCTGGAGGAAGCTCCTGGCTCCCGGCTTCAAATTGGTACAGTTCTAGCCATTGCTGCCATTTGGGAAGTGAACCAGCCGATGGAAGACCTCTCTCTCTTTCTCTCTCTGCCTCTCTCTTTCAAATAAATGAAATAATTTTTTTAAAAGATGGTGATTTTGGTGCAAAAAATACCCCAGTTGGAATGCATGCATAGCTCTTTTTCATAATATGCATGTTCATGGACCCTCTGAAGACCCCCTCAGACGTGGGCAGGGACCCCAGACTTGGTGGGATGCAAGCCACAGGGCTGGGTGTCAGGCTGCAACAGCCACATGGCACTAAACCCGCTCCCCAGAGAGAGTCTGCAAGAGGGAGACACAAGCGTATTTTTTTGTGTTCTGCCCTGCCAGAGTTTGGGACTCATATCTCCCTTTGCGCCTTCGCTGGGCCTTCGTTGAGTGGGTGCGAGTGCGTCTCGCCCAAGCCAAAAAAGCCCCATCAGCAACACACAGAGGCCACCAGAGCAGCTGGGAGGGGGAGAGCTGACAATGAGGTTAGTCATCTCCTCGAAGGAAAACAGGGAGCAGGGGAGAGGGGGAGAATGTGTCCTTGTTTTGCCTTTGTTAAGGAGGTGGATGTGGAAGGCTGGGGCTGGGGCCTGGGCCAAGGGCCAAGTGTGGGCTCAGACGCTCAGACCAGATGGGACCACATCTCCTCCCCCCACCCCACTGGGGGTGGGAAGAGCTAGCTGCAAGGCCTGGCTGGCTCACCTTAGCCCTGAGAGTTGAGTTTTTTTGTGTGTGTGTGTGTGTGTGCAAACTTGCAAAAGACCCCCACCCCCACCCCCCCGTGGATGCAGCTGGGCAGGCTCCGGCTGACAGGGAATGCATCCGAATTAGAAAAGCAGGGGCGTGGCTTGGCAAATAAAGCAGGGTGCCCGGGTAGGCGCGGCACCTCTGCACCGGACACAGCTGCGCATCTGTGCTCAGCCAGCCTGGCGGCTGCTGCTGGCATGCAATGTGTGTGTGTGTGTGTGTGTGTGTGTGTGCGTGCGTATTCCACAGAACAACAATGCCCTCCTGTCTGGAGGCCAGCGTTGCTCCTACTGTCTGCACCAACAGAGCGATGGCCGCCGGCCCCTCTGCGCAACCGGAATGCCAGGGCTGGTAACTCGTGGAGGAGCCTCGCTGGAGGTGCCGGCTTCCCAGAGATGCCTTGCTTCCCAGAGCCAAAGCAACAAGCTGAGAAGTCGCCCATCATGCAAGCCTGAAGCTGGGTGCTAATTCCTGCAGCAGTCCTGTGGGGAATGGTAACTGACGGGCACCGTTAACACCCGATCCCGGGCTGGGCAAAGCCCAGGAAAGCATTAGGGGAAGTGCCGTCCCCGTGCCCTCCGCCTGCCTCCTGCCTCCTGCCTCGTGCATCCTCCTCCCCTGAAATACGGTAAAAAAAAGAATGGCGGTGCAGCAGTCAACAATGCCGCCCTTCCAGGAAGGACTTACAGCTTAAACAATCAGATCTGTTCCCAGAGAAGCAGACCCAAGTGGGCAGGACTCTCCCAGGCTCCCTCCAGGGCTGCCATTCTGTGGTTTCTGCTGCTGTGAGAACAGACGCTGTGATGAGCACAGCCGTGCGAGTGGAAAGTCTTACTGTGACTGCAGGCTAAGGAGGAAAGTGACTTGCGATCAAGGAACTCTACAAACCAATCGTCAGACCCCGCAAACAGTGCAAGTGGCCCACGTGTGTCAGCGATCAGCGGGATTTGTAGTCTGGACTCCTGCCCGCAAGGAGGAGGCAGAGACGCGAGCACACTAAGGCAGGACGGAAATGGCTCGGGAAAGACTGAAGCAAGCGGCTGCCATCGGCAGAGCCCGAGCCGCCGCAGGGGCAGGTTTGCTGCATCTGTCTTCGGGAAAAGCAGACCCTTGGGTTCTGACTGCTTTGCACAGCGTCCCTCTGGAAAGCTGAGGAAGGGACCGGCCTCTAAGACCCCAGCACTGAAGTGACTCATGACAGCACATTCCTACTGCCCCATCTCCCTGACACCACAGCCCAGAGTGGAAACCAACAGTCAGAAAAGATCCGACCAGAACCCGTGCGAACAGCACAGGCCTGCTGCTAGTGTCAAGACAAGAGGTGCAGTGAGGAGCGGGGGGTGGAGCAGTGAGGCCTTGGGAAGCCCCACTGTTGTCTCGGTCACAGTCAGACCCTTTGGAGGCCAGCGCTGTGGCGTAGCAGGTAAAGCCACCGCCTGCAGTGCTGGCATCCCATATGGGCGCTGATTCGAGTCCCGGCAGCTCCACTTCTGACCCAGCTCTCTGCTATGGCCTGGGAAAGCAGTGGAAGATGGCCCAAGTCCTTGGGCCCCTGCACACATGTGGGAGACCCAGAAGAAGCTCCTGGCTCCTGGCTTCAGATGGGCCCAGCTCTGGCCATTGCAGCCATCTGGGGAGTGAACTAGCGGATGGAAGACCTCTCTCTCTCTCTCTCCTTTCTTTCTCTGCCTCAGCCTCTCTGTAACTCTGCCCTTCAAATAAAATAAATCTTAAAAACAAAAGATGCATCAGAGTGCCCTGGCTCCGGCTCCTGCTCCAGCGTCTGCTACTGCAGACCCTGGGAGGCAGAGCTGGCATCTCAAGGGAAGGGCACGGGTCCCCAGTGCCCATGTGGGGACCTAGATTGAGTTCCCAGATCCCAGTTCCCACCAGCCCAGCTCTGGTCACTGTGGGCTTTTGGGGACTAAACCAGCAAATGGGAGTTCTCCCTCTTTCTGTACCTTTCTGCCTCTCAAATGATAAATAATTTTTTAAAAAATGACTTGTATGATGGTGGTTTTTGAAAATGTCTTTTTGCGGCCGGTGTTGTGGTGCAGCGGGTTAAGCCACTGCCTGGAATTCTGGCATCCTATACGAGTACCGGTTCGAACTGGCTTCGCTACAGCTTCTGGAAGTTTCTGTTTTCCCGTGGATGTCTGATGGGTCACCTTCTCCTTTTAGACTGTCCTAAGTCACCGCCCCCTGTGTGCCCTGCCTTGGAGAAAGCTCGGTTGACATGATACTGCTCATCTGAAGGTGTCCGAGCTGGGGGCGCCACCCCCGAGGTCCCTGTCCCACCCCCACCCCACCCCCAGACCTATCTCCTCTGCCCCTGCGTTGCCAGGAGGTAGTTGCTAGTGCTATCTGGTAGCTATCAATCAAGAGCTTACTGAGCGTCAACCAGGCACCAGGCACAGGCACAGGCGCTGAGATAAGGAGACTCAAAGGACACAGAGCGCAGGAGGGGAAAGCTGACAGCTCCACAGGCTGGGCTGTGGGGAGGTGAGGGGGTGGGGGGGCGCGGCTCTGAGAGACCAGTCTAGTGGAGGTGGGCGTGGCCAGGTGGGCTTCCTAGAATTCCCGTAGGCAATTGAACCACAGCGGGAGCCGGCCAGACAGTGAGGGGTGTTCCTGATGGGGGTCACTGCCTGGGGCCCCGGGGATGGTGGCACGGGCAGCCGGAGCCCCCTCACTTTTGAGGGCAAAGAGGTATGATGGGCACACCGTAGGCTGTGCCCTCGGGGGTGTCCCTGGGGGGAGGGAGAGGTGTGGTTCGGGGTCCCTGAGAAGAAGGGAGGGCCTTGGGGGAGGTTGGTATGGACCTGTGGTTTAGTTGTTGGTTAATGGGGTGATTTAACAGCGAGCAAAAGCCCCTGACACTCAGGTCTCCCCCTATGCTGAGCGCACCAGGAATTCTAACTCAGTCAAGTTCAGCCTAGGAACCACAGCGCCACCTCCACTGTCGGTAGAAAACAGCCTCCTACAGATAATGTTTGAACCCAGCCAAAGGCCCCCTTAAAGAACTGTAAAATCCCACGACCAGGGCCGGGTGTTCTGATACGGCAGCTTCTGTTGCCACTTGTGACGCCTGTATCCCATATGGGTGCCAGTTCGAGTCCCGGCTGCTCCACTGAGGGCCCAGCTCTCTGCTAACACAACAAAAGAGGGTCCACATGCTTGGGCACCTGCCACCTACATGGAAGACCCGGGATGGGGTTCCAGGCTGCTGGCTTCAGCCCGGCCCAGCCCGGACTGTGGCAGCCATTTGAGGAGTAAGCCAGTGGATGGACGATTCCTCTTGCTCTATCAGTCTGCCTTTCAAAGAAATCAACAAATCTTTTTTATTTGAAAGAGGTTACAAAGTTACAGAGAGGCAGAGAGAGAGAGAGAGAGAGAGAGAGAGAGGTGTCTTCCATCTGTTAGTTCACTCCCCAAATGGGCACAACAGCTAGAGCTGGATGGCCCAAAGCTAGCAGCCAGGAGCTTCTTCTAGGTCTCCCATGTGGGTTCGGAGGCCCAAGCACTCGGGCCATCTTTTACTGCTTTCCCAGGCCATAGCAGAGAGCCGGATAGGAAGTGGAGCAGCTGGGACTCGAACCAATGCCCATACAGGATTCCCACACTGCAGGTGGCAGATTTATCTGCTACACCACAGCATCAGCACCTCAATAAATCTTGAAAAAAAAAAAAAAAACTGTTGGCAGATTAGTACCAGGCCTCTCTTGGACAATAAGCCTTCCCAAATGCACCGTGGGCCGGCTACACCCTCATGCACACAGCAGCGGCATGTCTGGGCGGCTTGTTAGCAATGGTTTGACCGCCATGGGTCATCAGCTCTGCTGTCAATACGCCCCAAGGCTTACAAAGTAAAAGCAGGGTAATCGCTCTCGCTCACCTACTCCCCGTGGCAGGAACTGCCCCCGGACTGTGATGTAGCAGAGTCAGACTGTGGCGGGAGCCAATGGGACGCATAGAAAAACATGAGCTAAGATGGTGTCGGGCGTCCGAACACGGATGGAGCCCCTTGGGGGAAAGGACAGCTTTTCAGCTGCTTCTGGAAAGATTCAGATTCCAGGCTCGGAGGACGGCTCAGGGCGAGCACATGGGGTGGACGGGGCGGTTGCAACATCCACGGGCGTCCCCGCCGGTGCCGAGTCTGTCACAGGAAGCAGCGGCTCAGGCTGACCGTCATATATTGACTCTGGAGGAGGCAGCGTCCTGAGCCCAGGCTGAGTCTCCCGGGCCTCGAGTGAGTGAGAACTGCCGGGAAGCCACCTTCGGCGGGAAAGTTCTTGGCCACTGGATCTGTAGGCTTCCTTCTTGGGGTTTTGCAAATGCACACAGATACGCCCCAGCATGAATGCACGCAGGTACACACACACACACACACACACACACACACTTTGGTCACCAGTCAGCTGCCGGAGACCACCATATTATACCAAACCGTCCAGCAGAAGGGTCTTTCCTGCACTGCTTTGCGCTCTGGTGCGTCGTGAATGACCCAGGAGCCCGCGTAGGTCCCTCCCTCCCTCTCTCAGCTGCCTTCCCTGGGAGACTATGAAAAGAAAGACAATCCCAGTGAAAATCTAGACTGCCTTGCGAGGCTTCCGGCAGAGGCCCAGGAATGAAAAGACAGCCCCCTGGTGATTGAAAACTCCTTAAAGAGGCCCGCACTCCTGACGAAGTGCATGGAGAAAAACAATGGGGGACAGACTGGCCGGCGGGAGGCTGGGCGGCGAGGGCAACGTGGGAGGCAGTCAGAGAGGTTTCTCCACCCTGACTCGGAAAATCCACCTGCGTCTCCGGGTCGCACCTGGTTAATCACGAGCTGGGTGCAGGTCACCCTGCACGCCCCGCCTGGGCTCCTCGGCGGAGGCGGGGGAGTGGGGCACCAGCGGACAGTCCCATCCTCGGGCCCAGGCCGCCTGAGCCTGCAGGAGCCCGGTCCACCTTTGCAGTTTGCTGCCCCGCAGTCACGAGGCTGCCTCATTCCCTTCCCTCGGCCGCTCTCTGCCGCACGTCCCCAACCACCTCGCCCTCGAGAAACGTCTCGCAGCGTCCCACCTGACTCCTTGCACACACAGAGAAAGGAATCCTCCTCCTGGGGCAGGTTTTAGCTGGGCCTGAATGGCAAATCAGTCCCTCTACTTCGGCATTGGCTCGGATTGCCCATAAGACTTTGAAGAGTGAGAAGGAGGCGGCGGCGGCGACAGAAAAGCCCAGAATCCCGTCTTACCGTGCCTCTGGCTGCTGCCGGTTCGCCGGCTCCGGCTCCTCGGCTGAGGCTTCTCTCCCGGCCGGGCTCCAGTCTCCCGAGCCAGCAGCTCCCGCCTCCTTTAATTTCAAGGCAAGGGGGTGGGGTCGGCGGCCCCGGTGGGCGGGCTCCAGAGGATGCCCAGAGGACAGGGCCCCCGCAGGGAGCCAAGCAGGGGGGCGGGCCTGTGTTCAGAGGAAGGGGGGGGAAGTTGGCCGTGGAAGCAGCTCGGCCCATCCTGGCGTGGGGCCAGCCTGATTAATCACCGTCCTGATGTCATCAAATCCGGAGAATTGGGGAGTCTCATGGACCTTAAGCACCGTCTTCTCGGGTTAGGAGGCTGGCCCGTCAGCAGCTTTATCTGTACAATGCCTGCTGGCCGCCTTGCCCTCTGGGGACCCGAGGGGGCAGGGTGGGGGTGTGTGGGGAGGAGCAGCTGCACCCAGCACAGGGTTGGAGCTCCTTGGGGTGGGGGGAGGGCAGAGCTGGCCGGCCTCACCTGCAGTGCAAAGTGCACCCTTCTCCCCCACCCAGAAGCGGTTCCAGGGACAAGCATTTCACTTCTCTGGAAAGCCAAGGGCTGCACCAGTGGGCCCTCCAGGTCTCTCCTTTCAGCTTTGCTTGAGTGGGATGCAGGGAGAGAGGCTGGCGTGGGAGGAGAGGTGGGAGACCCGATCAGGGCTCTGCGGGAGCCCCACCCCCTGCCACCCAGCCACCTGTCCCTCAAGCTGCTGCAGACCAGTCCGGTGCTCCAGGATATGACACTCAACGCCCGTGCTCCTGCCAACAGGTGTGTGGATGCTGACGGAGGTCCGGGAGTCTCGGGTTTGAATTCAGATCTTTCAGGCATTAGGGATACAGCCTCAGGGGCCTCTCTGCAGGTCACATGAGCAGGAGAAACTGTAGCACCGTGCTGGCCAGAGCCCCTCTTGGTCGAGGTCCAGCTGGGATGCAGCATTGGGAAAAACCAACAAGAGGTGCAGGAAAGGGCGCCCGGCGAGGGGAGGCAGCGTTCGCGGGGTGGGAAGCTGGGGGTGACCACAGCTCCAGGAGAGCCAGCTCCTGCGTGCTGACCTCCAAAAAGCTCATGAAAAAGCAAGAACTGTGCATGGATCTTAAAATCTCTTTTTTTTTTTTAATTATTTATTTATTTGAAAGGCAAAGTTACAGAGAGGGAGAAGTAGGGAGAGAGAGAAAGAGAGGTCTTCCATCCGCTGGTTCACTCCTCAAATTGCAACAAACAGAGCTGGGCCGATCGATCCAAAGCCAGGAGCCAGGAGCTTCTTCCAGGTCTCCCACGTGGGTGCAGGGGCCCGAGGACTTGGGCCATCTTCCACTGCTTTCCCAGGCCATAGCAGAGAGCTGGATCGGAAGTGGAGCAGCCGGGACTTGAACCGGTGCCCATTTGGGATACTGGCAGTGCAGACAGCGACTTTGCCAGCTACGCCACAGCACCAGCCCTGGATCTCAAAATCTTTTGCACCGAAACATTGTTGGGTGCCATGAACTTTCTGAAGCACCCTCTCAGACTCATATTTGCCGAGCTGGGAGAGTTGATTTTGAGGTTGGAAAATAAGGTAGCCACAACTGAAGCCAGACGCCAAATGCCAAATGGCTTTTCCAGCTATTATCCAGCTGTGGCCTTGCCAGGGGGCAGTGAGGGGTGAGTTAGCCAAGGAACCTTGGGGTGACGGGACGGCAGCTGGGCTGCGCTGGGGAGGCCCTTCTCGCGGGAATGTGCATGGCTCGCGATGCTGAGGGAGGAGGGGTTTTGGATTCAGCCACGGTGGAGGAATTGGTGGTCCTTTATGAAGTGGGAAAAAGCAATGAAATGTTATTTTGGGGCCAAAAAGCCTTTGAGATCCATGCACGCCTGGTGTCTTATATTCGCATGAACTCCAGCTCCCGTGGAAGTTGACTTCCTCTTGCAGGAGTGGACTCTGGCTTCCAGAGCCCGGGCACCGAACCAGCGGCAGCGCGGTGAGGCAGGCAGTGAGTGATTGAAGTGGGGAGGATGGAGGTGCTTTCCTGCCCCAAGTCCACTTTCAGGTCACCCTCCTCTTCCTCCTCCCCATTAAAACAGCTAAGCTTCAAAGCAGAGTCTGCAGGGGGGCCAGCCGCCTGCCCCAAGCCTCTCTGGGCAGGGCAGGGCAGGGCGAGAGGAGAGGGAGGGGGCTTGCAGGTCACCAGGGCGTCCCTGGGCGGCTCTGGAATCTGACTCAGCGGGAGAGCGAGTGAGCACCCTGCAGCCCCCGAGCTCAGGCCTCTGTGTTTCCCACTGAATATGAGATTGTTTCCTTCTGAATCTGTGTCCTGGGAGGCGAGGCCGGGTGCGGGGTGTGGGGAGGGTGAAAGGGGACAATGGAAACCCTGATTTCAATCAAGGGCTCACTGCGGGGGAGGGAGAAGAGGGAAAATCGAAAATAAATCCTGGTGACATCATATCCTGGGAAAATGGCACCAAAGCCCTTTGTTCTCAAGATAAAACCCAGGCCTAGAAGGTGCAGCGTGCCCAGGAAAACCAAAGGAAGGATGCGGGCACTCACACTGCGTGGGCGCCGGGCACTGGGCACCAGCAGGGGCTGCTCCCACCCTATCCAGCAGTGGGCCGGTGAGGTCCCATTGGCCCAGGGAGAAAAGAGGAGATGTCGGCCAAGAAGCAGAAGGGAGCAGGTGGTTTGGGGCCAGCAGACAGGGATTCTATTCTGGATGCTTCTGTTGTTTTCAGGGAATGGCATAAACAGCCATGGTGGATTTGAACTTGGGAGTTCCTGTGGATGCATTGTCAAGGCCTTCACCTGGCCTGGGGACACCCACACGAGGGCCAGCTGTGGACTCCACACCATGGAAGCTGCACACGCTGACACACTCAGCTGACACACATGCTCACACACTCACACGCTCAGCTCACACACACTCACACACTCACACGTGGGCCAGCTCTGGCTACTGCGTGAACTCTGCACCATCGAGCTGAAGGCTGGCAGGCAGCCTGTAAAGGGGCTCCGACGGGCTCACCGGGCTGCACAGGGCAAACTCTGCGGTGTTCTTGCGACTCTCCCTCAGTCTCAAGTTCTTTCCAGATCGGCTTGTTCACTCAGAGCAGAAATTGTTTTGACAACTTAGTCTGATGAAGTACCTTTTTAAAATTTCTATACGAGCTAATGACAGGTCTAAAAATCACTCCGACTAACCAAAAACTGCAAAGAACTCAGATGGATGAAAGTAAACTGTCGGTATGTGTGATGTAATATGGGGCAGCCGCCATGATGACCGACATATCAAAAACAACCGTAAAATGTCCTTGCTCCACAAATTATCTAACAGATTTGTGTACAAGCTGTGACCTAGGCTCTGTAAACCCCATAGGAACGTGCGGATAAAGATTAAAGGAGAAAATGGAAGCTGGGGAGCTGTCACTATTGGCGAATGCCTTTCGATTCTTTGTGTACTGATTTTGAGTGCTTATTGGTTTCACATTGGCCCTGGGCCAGTCTCTCCAACACAGCCACTGGAAGGTCAAGGTCAAGGTCATAGTAACATACTCCATGAGAGTATGTTAGAACAGCAGGACTTTTCTTATTCTGGGGTTAGCCAAGAATTTATTCAAATTCCTCTTTCTTAGAAAAAGGAGTATTTATTTGAAAGGCAACAGCTTATCCCTGTACACCACATGTGGGCCCTTCAACTTCCTCTCAAAGATGTCTGATTTCCGGTGAATTCCCACTGCAACTTCTGCGTCCTAAAGCTTGGAGGTTTGGGCTGCCAGACACAGCTCCTGGGTTCAGTCGCTGAGGACTCGGCACCAGCAGCTGCGTCCCCCAGGGCCCCGACCTGGGCCGAGCTGTGTGGTCTTGGAGAGACCTGGGCCTGGACATCGGGAAGTTTGACTTTACTGTTCCCCCTCTGGAGTGGGTCTCCTGAGTGTGGGCAAGTCCATTTGCCCCGTGTTCAGCTTAGCGTTCCTGCGTCCTAGACATAGGCTAAACTCCCGAGATTACCACTCCACTCCGATAAGAGAACACGGGAAAGACAACGCTTGGAGGTGACACAGTTCCCGGTGGTCCAGAAAAGTGACAGGGGAGCCGTTCTGAGTGCTCTGCCCCCTCCTGTGTGAGGCCACTGCAGGGCCTGCCTTTGGCTCTTTCTTCAGATTTGCTGGAAAGACCCTAAAGACCACCCGTCCCACCTCCCCAGCTGTCTAAGCAACACGAGGGGCACACACAGTGCCGCGGCTATCCCAGCATTTTCGGAAAATGCATACAATGACAAAGCCCTGTGTAGATTTCAAAAATGTTTGCACTGCATAAATGAGTGCTTTAATTCTATTTCCCATAAGCTTTTTATTTTTTAAAGATTTATTTGTTTATTTGAAAGTCAGAGCTACACAGAGAAAGAAGGAGAGGCAGAGAGAGAGAGAGAGAGAGAGAGAGAGGTCTTCCATCCACTGGTTCACTCCCCAATTGGCTTCAACGGCTGCAGCTGCACAGATCTGAAGCCAGGAACCAAGAGCTTCTTCCGGGTCTTCCACACAGGTGCAGGGGCACAAGGACTTGGGCCATCTTCTACTACTTTCCCAGGCCACAGCAGAGAGTTGCATCTGAAGTGGAGCAGCCGGGTCTCGAAACAGCGCCCATATGGGATACGGGCACTGCAGGTGGCAACTTTGCCCGCTACACCACAGCGCCAGTTCCATCCATGGTCTTTTGAAGTACTCTTATGTTTTCTCTATTTTTTTTTTTTATTTATTTTTTTTTTTTATTTTTGACAGGCAGAGTGGACAGTGAGAGAGAGAGACAGAGAGAAAGGTCTTCCTTTGCCGTTGGTTCACCCTCCAATGGCTGCCGCGGACAGCGCGCTGCGGCCGGCGCACCGCGCTCATCCCATGGCAGGAGCCAGGTGCTAGGTGCTTATCCTGGTCTCCCATGGGGTGCAGGGCCCAAGCACTTGGGCCATCCTCCACTGCACTCCTGGGCCACAGCAGAGGGCTGGCCTGGAAGAGGGGCAACCGGGACAGAATCCGGTGCCCCGACCGGGACTAGAACCCGGTGTGCCGGCGCCGCAAGGCGGAGGATTAGCCTGTTGAGCCACGGCGCCGGCCGTTTTCTCTATTTTTTAATAAAGATTTTAGTTATTTATTTGAGAGGTAGAGTTATAGACAGTGAGAGCAAGAGACAGAGAGAAGCCAGCGCCATGGCTCAACAAGCTAATCCTCCGCCTTGCGGCACCAGCACACCAGGTTCTAGTCCCGGTTGGGGCACCGGATTCTGTCCCGGTTGCCCCTCTTCCAGGCCAGCTCTCTGCTGTGGCCAGGGAGTGCAGTGGAGGATGGCCCAAGTGCTTGGGTCCTGCACCCCATGGGAGACCAGAGAAGCACCTGGCTCCTGCCTTCGGATCAGCGCGGTGCACCGGCCGCAGTGCACTGGCCATGGCAGCCATTGGAGGATGAACCAACGGCAACAGGAAGACCTTTCTCTCTGTCTCTCTCTCTCTCACTGTCCACTCTGCCTGTCAAAAAAAAAAAAAAAAAAAAAGAGAGAGAGAGAGAGAGGTCTTCCTTCCACTGGTTCACTCGCCAGATGGCTGCAACAGCGAGAGCTGTGCCGATCCGAAGCCAGGAGCCAGGTGCTTCTCCTGGTCTCCCATGGGGTGCAGGGCCCAAGCACTTGGGCCATCCTCCTGTGCCTTCCCGGGCCACAGCAGAGAGCTGGATCGGAAGAGGAGCAGCTGGGACTCAAACAGACTCCCATATGTGGCAGATGGAGGATTAACCTACTGCGCCACGGCACCGGCCTCGATGTTTTCTTTATTAAAAGCGATGTTCTCGGGGCTGGTGTCGTGGTACAGCGGGCTAAACTGCTGGATGCTGGCTTGTGTCCCTGCTGCTCTGCTTCCGATCCAGCTCCCTCCGCACAAACCTGGGGAGGCAGCAGCAGATGAGCTGAGTGCTTGGGCACCCCTGTGAGAGACCCGGATGAGGCTGCAGGCCCATCAACTTGGCCCAGCCCAGGCAGTTGTGGGCACTTGGGGAGTGAACCAGCCAAAGGTGAATTTCTCTCTCTCTCTCTCTCTTTCACAGAAATAAACCTTTCCAAAAAGGATCAAAAGCTTTGGTTGGGATTGGTTTGTACGGTAACTAGTCAACACCTTACAATTTCGGGAATGTCTGTGGCCAAGCACAATCCATCTCTTCTGCTGGCCCTGTTTCAAATTTGAGGACGAGAAGGGACTGACCTGTCCCCGCCAGGCGTCCTGTCTGCGTAGAAGGCGCTTGTTACACTGTCCCTGGTGCCACCGGGCCAGCGACCTCAAAGCCCTGTGGCTTGCTTCCTTCTTACCTCTCTGATCGTTGCTTTTCTGTTTGTTTTAAAAGAATGACAATAGCAATAACCCCGAGTGCACAAAGACCACTCCATCCCCTGGGCGGCAAGCCACCCCACCCCCACCCCACGGCCACCCACGCCCTCCTCACCTGAGCAGTGAGCTAATCTTGATCCAGGGAGCAGGCTCCGACCTGGTTTCTGCTTGTCAGCTGGGGGCTGCAGGAGACCAGGACCGGGACCGGAAGGCTCTGTTTACCCTGGACCCGCCTTCCAGCTGCAGCCTCCCGGGCCTGACTCCCTGCTCCGCTTCCTTCTGAGCTGCGCATTTTTGCCCGGTGAATACAGCTTGGCAGTAGCTTTCCGTGGTCCCCTGCCCCCACTCTGCTTGGGGGAAATGTGTGTTCTTTTACCTCCTAATAGCTGAATATTATCTGTGGGGCACAGGGCTTCCTGTCTGATTTTAATCCCAGACAGGTGGGGGGGTGGGCTTAATCACATCTCAAATGTCCCATGGCGACCCATCTCACCGGGCAGGTGGCGGCTCAGCCTGCAGCTTTCATTAGAAACGAAAGGAAGGCTCCAGAACACAGGGCACTGGATGAAGCCCCGGGGGTCTGACTCATCTGGCTTCAACTCCAGTTTCAAAGATTCCACCTGTTAGGATCACAGCTCGACCAGATCAAAGGCGCAGTCCCAACCTTTCACCCTAAAGTCACCGCTGGATGTGTGGCAGCTGGTTTGGAAATGACTTTGTAATAGACCAGCTGACAAGACATTTTCAAATCACACATTCCTGGGGTCGGTGTTGTGGCACAGCCCCCACCTGTGACACCAGCATCCCATATGGACGCTGGTTCGAGTCCCAGACGCACCTCTTCCAGTCCAGCTCCCTGCTAATGCTCTTGGGAAAGCAGCAGAGGATGGCCAAAGGGCTTGGGTCCCTGCCACCCACGTTGGAGACCCAGATAGAGCTCCAGGCTCCTGGCTCAGCCTGGTGCAGCCCCAGCTGTTGCATACTCCCCAAAAGGGTGAGCTACATAGGAGAGGATCGAGCTGCAGAGGTGACAGGGAAGAATATTTGTAGCCAGGGGTTCAAGGGGGCTCCCCCCTGCCCCCATGGCACAGAGCGTGGTGGGGGGGCTTAGATTTGGAATAAGAGGGAAGCTTCCAGCATGCTCATGGCACTGTGGCAAGATTGTCGTGTGCCGGCCTGCAGAGGGCGCCGGGTGCTGGGGAGCAGTGGGGATGAGGCCAGGAGTGAAGGATCTGGCGAGGCCACTGGGTCCCCAGGAGCTGGAAAGGATGTGGGGGTGGGGGTGGGGAAGGGAAGGTGGTCCAAGTCCTCAAGGAAAGGGGAACTTACGCCTACTCCTTGGTGGTGTGGCCTCCGAGCCAGGACATCCAGAGAAGAGAGGAGAGTGGGGAGGAGGGGGAGAGGACTCCAGACACAAGCAGGAGACTCCCCAGCTTGAGCCCGCATGGTAGGCTCCATGCGTTGCTGGTCACCAGAGGTGTGCTGTGGCTCCCAGCCTCAGCAGAGTCCCGGGAGGAAGCATCTCATCGGAGGTGGAGGCGTGGCTATTTCTGCCCACCTCGCTCCCTGCAAGACCCACACCACATCAGAAATCCCAATGGCGTGGTGGCAGGTGCATGGGCCGCTGTGCTCACCAGGACTTCACACGGTCAGCCTTAAGGCAGAGCGGCTACCCCACCTCTTGTCTCCTGTGGATCTCCTCCCATTCAGCTCTCTTGGGGATGCAAATAGAATAGCCCTTCCTCCAAATCCTCCAGCCTGCTGCCCCCACACCCTTCTGGCCCTATGAGCTCCTCCACCCTAATTGTGGCAACCCTCAGGTCTCAAATGGCCACAGCCTCCTGGGCTTGGGGTGGAAGTGGGAGTGGGAGCACCAATCCCCAGAAGCAGAGGCTGCTAGGACACTTGGCCCTGCACCTGTCTCTGCTCTGGGAGGCCTGGGACAGCTCCCTCTGCTCCATCCCCAGAGACACCTGAGCCACTGACCAGAATCCTCAAAGCTGTCCCTGCAGGTGCTGTGGGCCCCATGGAGGTGGTGCGTAGTCCTCTTGGCCTGTGCTCGGCTGTCTCATGTCACAGCACGAGGAAATTGCACTCCGTGGGGGAAGCACAGCTTTCCAGCTGAGAGAGGCCAGAGGGGCGGGTAGGATGAACAGGCCGAGCTCTGGGCTTCCGCTCTCAAAGCTCTGACTCCTGCTTGAGCCTCGACACGGCATGGAGGGGGGGTCCAAGCAGGCTGGAGGCTGTCAAATGACTCTGGGGCTGAGATGGTCGCTCCCACAGGGGTTCTGCAGGATCGAATGAGAACTTGACTGACATCGCTTTGCAAGTGTGAGTTAAATTATTCTCCCAGGGCCGCTGTGGCTCAGCAGGTAAAGCTGCCACCTGAGATGCCATTGGCATTCCCTATGGGAACCTGTTCTAGTTCCGGCTGCTCCACTTCCCATTCCAGCTCTCTGCTGTGGCCTGGGAAAGCAGTAGAAGATGGCCCAAGTCCTTGGGCCCCTGCACCTGCATGGGAGGAAGAAGCTCCTGGCTCCTGGCTTCGGACTGGCCCAGCTCCAGCCCTTGAGGCCATCTGGAGTGTGAACCAGCGGATGGAAGACCTCTCTCTCTCTCTCTCCTCTCTCTAATCTCTGCAACTCTTTCAAATAAATACATCTTTAAAAAACACAACATCTGGCCAGCGCCACGGCTCACTAGGCTAATCCTCCACCTTGCGGCACCGGCACACCGGGTTCTAGTCCCAGTCGGGGCGCCGGATTCTGTCCCGGTTGCCCCTCTTCCAGGCCAACTCTCTGCTATGGCCCGGGAGTGCAGTGGAGGATGGCCCAAGCGCTTGGGCCCTGCACCCCATGGGAGACCAGGAGAAGCACCTGGCTCCTGCCATCGGATCAGTGCGGTGCACCGGCCACAGCATGCCAGCCGCGGCGGCCATTGGAGGGTTAACCAACGGCAAAGGAAGACCTTTCTCTCTGTCTCTCTCTTTCTCACTATCCACTCTGCCTGTCAAACAAAACAAAACAAAACAGAAAAACAACATCTGGAACCAGCGCTGTGGCTCACTTGGTTAATCCTCTGCCTGCAGCACCGACATCCCATTTGGGCGCCGGTTGCCCCTCTTCCA
Organism: Sylvilagus floridanus; assembly: GCA_949820135.1. Lineage (NCBI taxonomy): Eukaryota > Metazoa > Chordata > Mammalia > Lagomorpha > Leporidae > Sylvilagus > Sylvilagus floridanus. The sequence goes on from OX463242.1 coordinate 87,624,915, forward strand.
GTCCAGCTCTCTGCTGTGGCCCGGGAGTGCAGTGGAGGATGGCCCAAGTGCTTGGGCCCTGCACCTGCATGGGAGACCAGGAGAAGCACCTGGCTCCTGGCTTCAGATCAGCGCAGCGCCAGCCACAGTGGCCATTTGGGGGGTGAACCAATGGAAGGAAGACCTTTCTCTCTGTCTCTCTCTCTGTCTCTCTCTCTCTGTCTATAACTCTACCTGTCAAATAAAAATTAAAAAAAAAAAAACACAACATCTTTAAAAGACACAACCTGAAGACTACGGCCAGGAAGGTGGGCAGGGGCAGAGAGGCAGAGAAGCCTCTGTGCAAGTGTAGGGATTGGAGTCCCTAGCTTGCTAAATGCCGGTCTCTCTTCTGTCCTCTGGCTGCTTGTTTGCCTGCTATGCTCCCCTGGAATTTATGACCTCCTGCCCCCCACCAGCTCCCCTGGGATTTATGGCCCCATGCTTCCTGCCAGTGACTCCCCGGGCCATCTCCTTTGTGTGGCCTTCCCACTACATAACGTATATAACCTATACATTTGAATAAACCAACAAACATGTTAGGTCCCAGTACCTTGCCATATAGAGTGAGAAGGTAACCTACGTAGGAGATGACCTGCACCCTTGTAAGTGTGAGGCTATAAAAACCTCTCTTGTGCCCTTTGCCTGTGCACTGCTAAAGGGCTGTGTGCGGGTAGGGGGTCCCAGCCAGCTGGTAACAAATAAACCTCTGCTTTTGCATCCACGACTGTGCCTTGTGCATTGATTGGGAAATTCGGATGCTACACAAGCAATCCAGCTCCGTGGGACTTTGCTCAGGCCCCCGTGGGGTCAGGCAGCTGACCACGTGCGGCTGAGAGCACCAGAGCGGGGATGGGGGAGGGTCGGCAGGACAGGGAGCAGAGGACTGAACAACGCAAAAGGGTAGCATTCCTTGAAGCATTTCTGCCTCCCCCAGACAGGAAGTGGTGCCTGGAGAGCTGAGTTCCTATAAATGATCCAAGGTAAAGCAATACACAAAAATACCTCTGAAGTGGGCCTATCCGGCTGGGATCGGGTCACGCAGACAAACACAGTTAATTGTCTGTGAGTACACACAGTTGCCATCAGTGGCTCAAACTTCCTCAACTGGGACAGAAGACGTCAGAGGCCAGTGCTCCCCTCGGCACACACGCCACGCCCCACTGGAAGGAACGCAGCAGGAAGTGTCAGGTGCACGAGAGAGGCGTGTTCCCGGAGGACCTGCCAGTCGTGCAGGCATGCACGCACAGCTCTGCTGCCCCACGTGGGACATCGAGCACCCAGGATCCTGCCTCCTGCTGGAGCCAATGGAGGAACCACTGGTTCTTCTGTGGCCCAGATTTCAAACATCTCCCCACCACCAGCTCCTGGCCTATCAGCGTAGCAAGTGATCTCCATAGTTTTATTAAAAGGAAAGCCAGGGGCTGGTGCTGTGGCCGTAGTAGGCTAAGCCTCTGCCTGCAGTGCTAGCATCCCATATGGGCACCGGTTCCAGTCCCGGCTGTTCCACTTCCGATCCTGGCATCCCATGTGGGCGCCGGATTCTGTCCCAGTTGCCCCTCTCCCAGGCCAGCTCTCTGCCATGGCACGGGAGTGCAGTGGAGGATGGCCCAAGTCCTTGGGCCCTGCACCTGTGTGGGAGACCAGGAGAAGTACCTGGCTCCTGGCTTCGGATCAGTGCGATGCACCGGCCACAGCGCACTGGCCGTGGCGGTCATTGGAGGGTGAACCAACGGAAGGAAGACCTTTCTCTCTGTCTCTCTCTCTCACTGTCTACTCTGCCTGTCAAAAAAAAAAAAAAAAACCCAAAAAACAAATGCAATGCTCCTTTATTCTCCACTAGGTAGATTTTTTTTTAAAGATTTATTTTACTTATTTGAAAGGCAGAGTTAGAGAGAGAGAAAGAGAGAGAGTGAGATGTCTTTTATTCACTGGTTCACTCCCCTAATGGCCGCAAAAGACCAGGGCTGAGTCAGGCTGAAGCCAGGAGCCAGGATCTTCCTCCGGGTCTCCCACGTGGGTGCAGGGGCCCAAGGACATGGGGCATCTTCCACTGCTTTCCCAGGCCCTTTAGCAGAGAGCTGGATCAGAAGTGGAGTAGCCGGGACTCGAACCGGCGCCCATATGAGTGTTATTGCACAACCGGTCCTCACTAGGTTGCTCTTATCTTGTTCCTCAGAAGATAAGAGATGCATTCATTCATTTGTGCTGGGTCCCTGCTGTGTTCCAGACAGCCACGTGTCAGAGCAGCAAGTAACACTGCCCCCAGGGCCCTCAAGGAGCTGCTAGTCTAGTGCAGGGAGACAGCAGGCATCGGGCAGGTGGTTGGCAGCATTTCTCCATAAAGGACCGGAGGGTAAATCTTCCAGGATTTGCAGGCTACGCAGCCTCTGTCGTAACTACACATACCACTATGACGGCATGAAAGCAAAGGCGGGCGGCTGTGTTCTGATAAAGCTCCACTTGCCACGTCAAAGGGTGGGAGGCTGGGTTGGGGCTGTGTGTGAGGACATCGCTGCCTGATGTGAGCACCTGGTACGGTGTGGCTGGAAGGGAGGAAGGGGTTGGGACGATACAGGCTTCGGGGACAGCATGGCTGTGTGGAAGTGAAAACAATTAGGACTTTGCCAACTGGGCTGGGAAAAAGGACAGCCCTGCTGGAGCAGAAGCCCTGGGGGATGAGGCTGGGGGTGGGGGGTCAGCTCTGGGAGGCTGTCGGAGCCACGCCCAGGACTTTGGTCCTTGTCCTGCACATGGAGAGCGACAGAGGTGAGGCAAGCTTGTGAGTTTCTGGTTAGTTCATACAATGACCTCATTTTCTTTCTTGTGAAGTGGTGACATCAGGATTGCCAGAGGCGGGACTTGGAAGAATTCACGGGGAATGTGTTGTCACTTGAATCCATTTCTCAGGAACTTCCTGAAGTCCTCCTGCACCGGCCCCATTTTCTGATGGCAACATCAGCTCCGGGCTCATCGCCTCTCTGAGGTGGAATTGGGATTCAAACCCAGATCTGGTGGGCACGAGGCTCCCAGCTCCCTCCCAGCTGCAGCCCGCTGTTGGGCTGGAGCCCTGCAGAGCCTCTTGTTCCACAGGTCCCTTGTCCACTGCTGGTGGTCTGCCTCCCTCTATCCACAAGGCTCAGTTCGGCGGACGCCACGACTACTCGGGTTGGACAGAAACTCAGTGACGAGGGAGGGGAGGGGAGAGCTGAACCCTGAACGGTGCCGAGAGGTGGTCTCAGTTGGGCTGGGGAACAGCCAGCCTCTCGGGATCCAGAGCAGTGCCAAGGAAAGCCTGGGTGTGCCCTCGTGGCCAAGGGTTTGCTCTGCTCCGCTGGTCTTGGCTGAGACCCACCTGGCACTCAGAAGGGGCGTGGCTACTCTGTGCTCCTGAGGTCATAAAGGTCAGAAATTCCAGAGATTCCTGCTCAGGCGTCATCCTGGACTCTTCCCCTTGTGTCTGCTTTACTTGGTTGCTTAGTTGCAGAAGATTTTGTCTTTTTGATTCCATGCTCGGAAAGTCAGAGTCAGCCAGGCATTTTGGCAGGTGTGGAGTTAAGCACTTGCCCTTTTTTAAAAAAAAATTATTATCTAATTTATTTGAGAGGCAAAGTTACAGACGTGGGGGGGGGGCAAAGAGAGAAACAGAGAAAGAGAGAGAGAGAGAGAGAAACTTCCATCCACTGGTTCACTCCCCAAATGGCTATACTACCCAGAGCTGGGCCAATTTGAAACCAGAAGCGAGGGTCTCCCATGTGGGTGCAGGAGGAGCCCAAGAGTTGAGCCATATTCTACTGCTTTCCCAGACCACAGCAGAGAGCTGGATGGGAAGTGGAGCAGCCAGGACTCAAACCGGTGCCCATATGGGATGCTGGCACTGCAGGTGAAAGCTTAAACTACTATGCCACAGCGCTGGCCCCAAGCAATTGCTTTTCAAGTACATCACATACATGAACGTCTTTTTATTTTGCTCTTCGCATTTGCACCATGTCAGGAACTTCTGCAGGTGGCATACAGAGCTTTGTTCTTCTGAGAAGTCCGGCTCCTGCTGCTGCCAGTGAGAACTTGGGAGGGCGGTGCCAGCGCCAGCTGGGAGCCCGATAGAAGTGCAGACCTTCTGAATCAGAATCTTCATACGATGGGGTCGCCAGGTGACTCACGTGCGCCTTCAGGTGTGGGGAACACGGGGGCATGATATTGCAATGGCTCCCAGAAATGGCCACCGACCCCAATTTGATTCCCTAGATAATTTGTAAAGTTGATGTCCCGTATATATTGTGAACCCAGCTACACTTCGAGTCCATAAAACAGCATTAGTCCCTACAAACCTCTTCCTCTTTCTTTTCAGAGCCTCTGCCCCATTTCTGCTTTTAGCAACAAGGGAACCTAGAATAGGTGGACTTCCGGTAGAGAGCGCGGTGGGCGAGGTGGACTTCTGGTGGAGAGGGGGTGGGCGAGGTGGACTTCCGGTGCTGAGGGGCTGGGTGAGGTGGACTTCTGGTGGCAAGGCGGGTGGGTGAGGTGGACTTTAGGCGGAGAGGGGGTGGGCAGGTGGACTTCCGGCAGGGAGGGGGTGGGCAGGTGGACTTCCAGCGGGGAGAGGGTGGGCAGGTGGACTTCCTGGTGGAGAGGGGGGTGGGCAGGTGGACTTCCGGCGGCGAGGGGGTGGGCAGGTGGACTTCCGGCGGCGAGGGGGTGGGCAGATGGACTTCCGATGGAGAGGGGGGTGGGCAGGTGGACTTCCTGGTGGAGAGGGGGGTGGGCAGGTGGACTTCCGATGGAGAGGGGGGTGGGCAGGTGGACTCCTGGTGGAGAGGGGGGTGGGCAGGTGGACTTCCGGCGGCGAGGGGGTGGGCAGGTGGACTCCTGGTGGAGAGGGGGGTGGGCAGGTGGACTTCCGGCGGCGAGGGGGTGGGCAGGTGGACTTCCGGCGGCGAGGGGGTGGGCAGGTGGACTCCTGGTGGAGAGGGGGGTGGGCAGGTGGACTATCCTGCGGCGAGGGGGTGGGCAGGTGGACTTCCGGCGGCGAGGGGGTGGGCAGGTGGACTCCTGGTGGAGAGGGGGGTGGGCAGGTGGACTCCTGGTGGAGAGGGGGGTGGGCAGGTGGACTTCCGGCGGCGAGGGAGTGGGCAGGTGGACTTCCGGCGGCGAGGGGGTGGGCAGGTGGACTTCCTGGTGGAGAGGGGGTGGGCAGGTGGACTTCCTGGTGGAGAGGGGGGTGGGCAGGTGGACTTCCGGCGGCGAGGGGGTGGGCAGGTGGACTTCCGGTGGAGAGGGGGGTGGGCAAGTGGACTTCCTGGTGGAGAGGGGGGTGGGCAGGTGGACTTCCTGGTGGAGAGGGGGGTGGGCAGGTGGACTTCCTGGTGGAGAGGGGGGTGGGCAGGTGGACTTCCGGCGGCGAGGGGGTGGGCAGGTGGACTCCTGGTGGAGAGGGGGGTGGGCAGGTGGACTATCCTGCGGCGAGGGGGTGGGCAGGTGGACTTCCGGCGGCGAGGGGGTGGGCAGGTGGACTTCCTGGTGGAGAGGGGGGTGGGCAGGTGGACTTCCTGGTGGAGAGGGGGGTGGGCAGGTGGACTTCCGGCAGCTTGGGTGCTGGGTTCGGCAGACGCCCTGTGGCAACTGCGGTGGGACAGGTAGACGCCCCGTGGCAGGAGTGGTTATTGACCTTCCAATGCCATGGCGGTTGGAGCAGAAAGAAGGAAGTGAGAGTAGAAAAAATGTGTAAGTGACACATTTGAGGGTGAGAGGACACTCTCTCACCTCCGAAACTCCCCTCCCGTGTAGGCTGTGTGTATCCTGCTTCCTCTTTCTTATTCCTTTGCCCAGCCCTTAGAGCAGCGCCGGGAACCCGGCCAAGGCCGTTTGAGTGTTGAGGACACCATTCACGGGCCGTCCAAAACACCCAGCTGAAAGACCTGCCTGCTGTAGCTTTATTGTGTGTGTTTTTTAATTTATTTTATTCGAAAGGCAGAGAGAGACAGAGAGATTGATTTTCCATCTCTTGGTTTACTCCCCAGACGGCTGCAATGGTTGTAGCTGGGCCAGCTTCTTCCAGGTCTCCCACGTGGGTGCAGGGGCCAAGCACTTGGGCCATCTTCTGCGATTTTCCCAGGCCATAGCAGAGAGCTGGCTCAGAAGTAGAGCAGCCGGGACTTGAAACAGCGCCCGTACGGGATGCTGGCGCTGCAGGCAGCGGCTTTACCCGCTACGCCACAGCGACGGCCCCAGATTTAGTGAATTTTGAGTCCTGCCTGTGGTTGCCTGCCAGAGCCGGACCAAACAATTTCACGGGCCTCCAAGGTCCACCCCTGCTTTCGAGGCTGAGAGTGTAGGCAAGGCGGCTTCTCCAAGGTGACAGAGCAGGCAGGTGGCTAGGGTCGGGGTAGGAGAGGAACACAAGGATCCTGTGTTGTGCCCCTGCCCCTGGAAGCACAGCAGCCCCATTGCCAGGCGCCCGACACGCAGCCCGCACTGCTCTCTGCTGCGGCAGAAGGGGTTCTGTATTTCTAACAGGTGCCCGGTACAGGGAAGAATGCCAGCTCCCAGGCCAAACACACCTGCTTGGAAGCTTTCACAGTTACCCAGGAGTGTGGCCTTCAGGGGGCACATATTTTCTGAGCCTGTTTCTCATTTTATTCATTTGAAGGCAGAGTTACAGAGCGGCAGAGGTGGGGGGGGGGGTCTTCCATCTGCTGGTTCACTTCCCAGATGGCCACAACAGCCAGAGCTAAGCCGATCTGAAACCAGGAGTCAGGAGCTTCTTCTGGGTCTTCCACACGGGTGCAGGGGCCCAAGCACTTGGGCCATCTTCCACTGCTTTCCCAGGCCATAGCAGAGAGCTGGATTGGAAGAGGAGCAGCTGGGACTAGAACTGGCGCCCATATGGGATGCTGTGCTGCAGGCAGAGGGTTAGCTCACTGCTGAGAAGGGTGCTCAGCCTTCAGAACGCCACGCCTCCACGTCTGGTCCCCACCTGCCCTGCCAGCCTCCTGAGCTGCTGCTTCACAGATGTGCTATGGCAGGACCCCGATTTACTTCTCCCTAACACAGAGACATTGTTTCTTCTAGAAATATATAGATCAGCTGAACAACTCAAGAATGCTGGTGGTTGAGGGGTTGGCATTGAGGCATAGAAGGCTAAGCCTCTGCCCCCTGTGCCGGCATTCCATGTGGGTGCTGGTTCGAGTCCCAGCTACTGCATTTCTAATCCCGCTCCCTGCTGTGGCCTGGGAAAACAGTGGAAGATGGCCCAAGTCCTTGGGCCCCTGTGGGAGACCCGTAGAAGCTCCTGGCTCCTGGCTTCAGATTTGCCCAGCTCCAGCCGTTGCGACCACTTGGGGAGTGAACCAACAGATGGAAGACCTCTCTCTCTGTCTCTGCCTCTCTGTCTCTTAAATAAATAAATAAATCTTTTTTTTTTTTTTTTTTTTTTTTAAAGAATGCTGGTTGTTTACAGGAATTAAGTCGCTTCTCAGGCCCATAGGGGGATTTTGGCACTTTTATTCACTAACAAAGACTATTTCCTATTGAAGAAGATCCGTGCTTTGTTTTCTTATTCAAATAACCTGAAGGTTATGATTGCCAAACTTTATTTAAAGTTTAACCTAAATTCCATTTAGACAACTATGTCTAGGAGTTGGCCTCTCTCCGCTACTAATAAAGCCTCGATTTGGCAATATAGATGACCTCACCCTGTTAATCGTTCATGAGTTGTTCACTTAGTTATGGGATTTTAAACTGATAAGATTTGGGGTATAGAGTTCTGTTTTTTTTTTTTATGCTAAAGATGTAATGTTAGTATTTGGTAGCGTTTGCAATTACTTTGTCATTTCCTTATAGCATTTTTTCTAGATTACCATGTTTTTCACCTCAGTGATTGAACACATATGTTTGGGGAAATGTTAAACACAGTTCAAAAAGCCTTAAAAAGTCCTAGAGGGCCTGGCTTCATGGTGCATCAGGGAAATCCACTCCCTGAGATGCCGGCATCCCATAGCTGAGCATCAGTTCAAGTCCTGGCTGCTCCACTTCCGATACAGCCCCCTGCTAATGCACCTGGGAAAGCAGCAGAGGATGGCCCAAGTGCTTGGGCCCCTGCAGCCACGTGGAAGGCCCAGATGGAGTTCCAGGCTCATAGCTTCACCCTGTCCCAGCTTTGGTCATTGCGGCCATTTGGGGAGTGAACCAGTAGATAGAAAATTCTCTCTCTCTCGCTCTCTGTCTCTCTTTCCCTCTCTCTCTCTCCCTCTTTCCTCCCTCCCTCCCTCTCTGTCACTCTACCTTTCAAATAAATAAAATAAATCTTTGGGAAAGATCTAGAGTGGATTCAGAGCCATTGGGGGTCCCCCAGACACCTCAAGTAAATTGACGCTTGGTGAATCAGTCAGGGTGCTAATTACTTTTCATGACTGTAACAAAACCCCTGAGGCAGGTAGACTTTTCAGACGAAAAGGACGATTCCCCCACCTCCCAACAACACCACCTAGAGCGCAGGGCCCTTGGTGGGGTTGGGGGAGCATCTGTCATTCAAGCCCTGGTGCTTGGAGTGAGCTGTAACCAGAGCTGACGCAGCTCCCTAGGTGCGCCGGAAAACTCATCGTGTTATGAATTTAAGGTCTGTCTTGACGAGCGAGAAGCTAGTGGTGCGTGAGTGCTGCATTCAATGCTGTTTATTAAGTGCTCCTGTGGGCTTCGGGGACGTTCATAAGCTGTCCAAAGGAGAGGATGTAGCCTGTTTATGTTTGATCCAAATACCGCATCCTTTCCAGAGTTTTGTAACTAGTGCTTACTCTTCTGCTCAAGCAAGGCTTTGTTGATCAGGCGGGTAAACAAGCTGAGGTTTGTAGGGCGATATCAGTTATGGAATGGCCTCTCCAAGCATCTAAGTACCATGCACTGTTTGAGTTAGAAGCTATTATTAGCGATTCTTCGCGGAAAAAAAATGTGCCTCTGTTAGTTTAGGATAAAGCCTGGGAGAAGAGCTCACTCGCTTTCTCTCTTTTTCAAAGTCTTGACTTACGTGTTCTGTAATATTGAAGCTAGTTTCCTGAAATCACCTCTCACAATCCCAAAGCAGCTAATTTACTCAGCAAGGATCACCCATAGATGCTAAAACCATATGTGAAAGGTTGGGATGAATGGACCATTTCATGGCACCAAAGAACCATCCACAGATCAACCTTAAAAGGCAAAGGGAGGGGCCATAGCTGTGGTGTAGCGGATAAAGCTGCCACCTGCAGTGCCAGCATCCCATATGGGCACCGGTTGAAGTCCCGGCTGCTCCACTTCCCATCAAGCTCTCTGCTATGACCTGGGAAAGCAGTAGAAGATGGCTCAAGTGCTTGGGCCCCTGCACCCATGTGGGAGACCTGGAAGAAGCTCCTGGCTCCTGGCTTTGGATTGGCACAGCTCCAGCTGTTGCAGCCAATTGGGGAGTGAACCAGTGGATGGAAGACCTCTCTCCCTCTCTCTCTCTCTCTCTCTCTCTCTGCCTGTCCTCCCTCTGTGTAATTCTAACTTGCAAATAAATAAATAAATCTTTTTAAAAAAAGGTTTAAAAAAAGAAATTGTCTTTTGCAGGACAAAAGTTAACTTGAATGAAATTTCCCTAATTAGGCCTGCATTGTGGCGTTGTGGGCTCCTGCATCCACGTGGGAGACTTAAAGGGAACTCCTGGCTCCTGGCTTTGGATCGGCTCAGCTCTGGCTGTTGCGGCCATCTGGAGAGTGAACCAGCAGATGGAAGACCTGTCTCATTCGCTCTTGCTCTCTCTCTCTGTAACTCTGCCTTTCTCATGTAACTCTGCACCAATCCAAAGCCAGGAGCCAGGAGCTTCCTCTGGGCCTCCCACGTGGGTGCAGGGGCCCAAGCACTTGGCCATCTTCTACTGCTTTCCCAGGCCATAGCAGAGAGCTGGATCTGACGTGGAGCAGCTGGGACTCAAACCAGTACCCAAATGGGATGCTGGCACTGCAGGCAGCGGCTTTACCTGCTTCGCCACAGCACCGGCCCCAGCTTACTTTCAAATGACATAACTAACATGGCAAAACGTCACCACTTGTTTCATTTGGGAGGAAGATGTATGGATTTTCACTGTGCTGTGCTTTCAACTTGTCTGTATGGTAAACCTTCCTCCTCCCTCCTGAAATGACACATAGAGGAACTTCCAGCCTCACTTGTGTTGCAGCTGGCACTGCCCTCAGTTTAGCTGACTTTAAACTTCACTTTTTAAACCGTCCTTTACATTGGGCAGTGGTGAGCGCCTTTGGCTGAGCCTGGAGCTGGGCTTTATAGGTTTGATGAGTCAGAGGCCCTTCTTGGTACTGAGATGATGCTTGCATGCGTAATTCTTTCCTTAGAAAATTTTATTGATTTGTGAGAGGTGGCGAGATACACACAGACACAGAGACATGCAGATTTTTCTCTCATCTGCTGGTTCACTTCCCAAATGACGACGATGGCTGGGGTGAGCCAGGTTGCAACCGGGGGCCAAGAGTTCAATCTCCAGAAGCTTTTCTATGCTGTGTGCACTACGTCTGCATGAACGCCTGAAATCAGGCACGTTACATCAATCAAAATCCAAGTTAACAATTTTATAGGCTACATGAGTCATTTTAATGTTCTCTGTACTTAACAATTAGTCTTTTTTTTTTTTTTAAATGTCAGCATTACACAGAGGAGAGAGAGAGAGAGAGAGAGGTCTTCCATCCGTTAGTCCATTCCCTAGTTGGCCACAATGGCTTAAGCTGTGCCGATCTGAAGCCAGGAGCCAGGAGCTTCACCTGGGTCTCCCACGTGGGTGCAGAGGCCCAAGGACTTGGGCCATCTTCCACTGCTTTTCCCAGGCCATAGCAGAGAGCTGGGTCAGAAGTGGAGCAGCCAGGTCTTGAACTGGCGTCCATATGGGATGCCAGCACTGCAAGTGGTGGCTTTACCCACTACGCCACAGCGCCAGCCCCAACAATTAGTCTTTTGATACAGGATCGTAGCTCTTGCTGTTGCAATTACTAGTTTTACTTTGGAGGCTTCACAAGATCATGAAAGTGCTAGGCTCAGTCATTCAAGGAGCGGAGGGGGTTTTCAGTCAACTAAACTAATTTTATATTTATTTGTAGTTATACTGAACTAACCTGTGTAGCTATGTCTCTGCATAAATCCCTTTTGAGAATATAGGTGTTATTTTTTTTGTCCCGTGTCTCACAAACATTAAGCAAACAACATCTGTAGGTTACATGCTATGAGTTCTCAGTCTATATGTAGGCTTCTGTGGTCATTCCTGGATTACAGCGTTCCCTTTAGTTAGCGCAGGTGATGCCAGTTATACCCTGATGATCTATGCATTCTTCTGATGGTGTGCTAAGGTCACATTGACATAAAACAGGAGCTGGCCCCACTCATCTGTCATGTGTGACAATAGGCCACTTGGTTGTGAACCTGTTATTGTGATTTAAAAAAAAATTTTATTTATTTATTTAGAGGCAGAGTTACAGACAGAAAGAGGGAGAGACAGAGAGAAAGGTCTTCCATCTGCTGGTTCACCCCCAAAATGGTTGCAATGGCTGGAGCTGGACTGACCAGAAGCTAGGAGCCAGGAGCTTCTTCTGTGTCTCCCACATGGGTGCAGGAGCCCAAGGACTTGGACCATCTTCTGCTGCTTTCCCAGGCCAGAGCAGAGAGCTGTATCAGAAGAGGAGCAGGTGGGACTCGAACCAGGGCCTCTACAGGATTCTGGCCCTCAAGCTCAGGCTTAGCCTACTATGCTACAACGTTGGCCCCGTGTTGAACGAAACTTTTCCTTCAAAAGAGAATGAAGCAAATATGGCAGAATGTTAACATCTTTTTTTTTTTTTTTTTTTGACAGGCAGAGTGGACAGTGAGAGAGAGAGACAGAGAGAAAGGTCTTCCTTTGCCATTGGTTCACCCTCCAATGGCCGCTGCGGCCGGTGTGCTGCGGCCAGCGCACTGCGCTGATCCGATGGCAGGAGCCAGGTGTTTCTCCTGGTCTCCCATGGGGTGCAGGGCCCAAGCACTTGGGCCATCCTCCACTGCACTCCCGGGCCACAGCAGAGGGCTGGCCTGGAAGAGGGGCAACCGGGACAGAATCCGGCGCCCCAACCGGGATTAGAACCCAGTGTGCTAGTGGGTGCCGCAAGGCGGAGGATTAGTCTAGTGAGCCATGGTGCCGGCCAACATCTATTTTAACATTGCTGCAGGACAGGCAGTTATTCTGAAGGCAAAATATTTAATAATTTACATAATATATTGGGAGGGGCCCTCAATGAAAGAGAGGCCATCAGTTATGACCTATGACACAGTGTGAAGGCAAGATGGGAAGACGCCTCCTGCCCCACTGTGTCCAGGTGAGCAGCAGAGCTGTGATTAATAGAAATCTCATGACTCGAGTTGCTTTGAAGCAATGGTGAAGTTGCTTTGAATGCTTACGTTAAGAGATTTTTCGGTAAGTTGGATCATCATGCTCATTCTTGGTAGGCAAAAAATTGAAAAAGCAACATTTTTGAAAAAGAGATTTCCTTTTTAGGACAAGTTGGGGTTCAAAGCAAAGTTGAGAGGAAGGCACAGAGAATTCCTATCAACCCTGACCCCACACAGGCACCACCTCCCTCTCTATAAACTCCCCTGCCAGAGTAGGCCAGTGGTTCCACATCATTGTAAGTAGATGTTTTGGTTCTGTTTACCAAGGTTTTATTTACCCAATTTCTATGTTATACTTAGATCTGGAAAAACAAACCATTAAAGATCAAGTATTGGGCAAGCAAGGAGTTGTAAATATGATAATATCTTGGTAAGTTTAACTGGCCCCATATAATTCTGTTTTGCTTGACCTTGGTTAGAAGTTTTCAAGAACCCATCAGCTTTTCCTTTAGCGTTCTGGAAAGCACGATCCAGTCCAAAAGCATTCTTACCCAAAACTGTGGACCCACTTCCTGGCAAGTTCAGTTAGGAAATGGGGGCCGGCATCATGGCATAGCAGGTGCCAGTTCGAGTCCTGGCTGCTCCACGTCCCATCCAGCTCTCTGCTGTGGCCTGGCAAAGCAGCAGAAGATGGCCCAAGTGCTTGCGCCCCTACATCTACGTGGGAAACCTAGAATAAGCTCCTGGCTTCGGCCTGGTTGTTGCAGCCATTTGGGGAGTAAACCAGCAGATGGAAGATCTCTCTCTCTCTCTCTTTCTCTCTCTCTCTCTAACTCTGCCTTTCAAACAAATAATAAATAAGTCTTTGATATGGGATAAGCGAGGTAGCTAGATTAGGGTCACGAGCTGGAGGTCACAAGCCACAAACCCTGGCACCAGGTAGTTCTACCCACCTACTTGTCAATCAAACCGCCCCTTCCCAGGATGCATTTATCTCCACCTGGGATCCGCAGGTGGAGGCGGCCAATAGCCACTGCTCTTCCAGCGTCCTGAAAGAGTGGCCAGCATCTCTCTCTGCAGGCGAGAAGAAGGCGCTTCACTCCCCTCCCCCATCCCATTCCACCTTCTGAGCCTCTGCACTCATCACCTCTGCCTGTGTGTTTGCATTGTCACCATCTTAAGAAACTTTAGGGGCCAGCGCAGTGGCTTAGCAGGTAAAGCCACTGCCTGCAGTGTCAGCATTCCTTATGGGTGCCGGTTCAAATCCTGGCTGCTCCACTTCCAGTCCAGCCTCCTGCAAATGGACCTGAGAAAGCTGCTGAGTGGATAATCTTACAGTAAAACATTGTAAGCAAATATTTCAAGTTATAATTTGAACCGCTTCAGAAACTTGCCAATTACTATTTCAGTATTTTATCTAACTTGGAAATAGCTAGAACTTCAAGGAGTGGTCATGATTTAATTGAATTTGACAAATCTCTAAGGGTGTCAGTGACCAATCAGATTTGGGGAATTCCTTTTAAGTAGACATATTGTAAACCATAAGCATTGTTGAAAAATCTGTTGGTAACTTTTATTTCACTTATATCTATTTAATTCGTTTGTTTCTTTTTAAAAAATTGCTCTTGGATTACTTACAAAATTTTCGTGAGCTGATCATCATCCCAAATTATGTCCTTGTTAAGTTATTTATACATGTTAGGCAAGAGCCACACAGGCAAAACCTAGGAAGTTATATCTGTGATTTTTGGTCTTACTGCTGTGCTTCAATTACGCACTGCATTTTTTTGTAAATTCGTTCTTAGGTTGAATTTGTATTTTTTTTTTTTAGTGTAAAAATCTAGTAGGCATAATACAAGCTTGTTTGCCTAGCAAACGCAGACAGGGCAGAATAAAAGTGTGTGCATATTTTGTGCTGCCAATTCTGAAGGTTTAAACATTTTTTAAAACTTAATAAGCCAAAAATATTCTTATTTACTAAAGATGACCTAAGTCACTTGGATTTGAAAAGTATTTGAGTCAGTTCCTATTTTTTAAGGAGAAACCTTAAGTTATAAAAATGCCTTTTTTAAAAAAAATTCTATTTGATTTGTTTGAAAGGCAGAGTTAGAGAGAGAGAGAGAGAGAGAGAGAGAGAGAGAGAGAGAGAGAGTCCATTCACCAGTTCACTCCCCAAATGGCCACAACAGCCGGTTGTTCAGCTAGGAGCAAAGCCTCCGTCAAGGTCCTCCACGTGAGTGGAAGGGGCTCGATCTGCTGCCGCCCTCCAGGCGCATGTGCAGGTGGCTGGGTCATGAGTAGCCAGAACAGAACCAGTGCTCTGACACGGGATCCTGGCATCAAAGGCGACAGCTTACCCCACAGGTCCACAGTGCCAGCGCCTACATGCTTATTTAAGCCAATTAAATAGAGCTCTTTTGCAATTGCAAGTTTATAAACCATAATACATTTTTTTTTTTTTTGACAGGCAGAGTGGACAGTGAGAGAGAGAGACAGAGAGAAAGGTCTTCCTTTGCCGTTGGTTCACCCTCCAATGGCTGCCGCGGTCGGCGCGCTGCGGCTGGCGCACCGCGCTCATCCGATGGCAGGAGCCAGGTGCTAGGTGCTTTTCCTGGTCTCCCATGGGGTGCAGGGCCCAAGCACTTGGGCCATCCTCCACTGCACTCCTGGGCCACAGCAGAGGGCTGGCCTGGAAGAGTGGCAACCGGGACAGAATCCGGAGCCCCGCCCGGGACTAGAACCCCGTGTGCCGGCGCCGCAAGGCGGAGGATTAGCCTGTTGAGCCATGGCACCAGCCTAAACCATAATACATTTTGACAATACCATCTGGTTGAAAAATGTCACAGATCTAGAACATACATGCAGAGACAGATGTTCGCAGAAAAACAGACAGATCCTATTCCTTCCACTTCAGCATTTTAGCCTCGTGCCAAGGACAATGATGTGAGAATTAAGAGTTTGCAGGATCCAAACGTGTTTATAGCAGATGGATGGAGCTAAACTGACTCTATCAGATGGCTACAGTTCTTGCTACCATTTGTGGAAATGACTTAGCATCAGCCCTGTTGGTTTCCAAAAAGCTCTCTCTCTCTCTCTCTCTCTCTCTCTCTCTCTCTGATTAAAGTCATTTCCCCCTAAGTGTTCATTTCAAAGAGGTGGGTTTCAGAGTCTGGAAAAGACAGGATATTTATTTATTTATTTATTTGACAGGTAGAGTTATAGACAGAGAGAGACAGAGAGAAAGGTCTTCCTTCCGTTGGTTCACTCCCCAAATGGCCGCTACGGCCGGCGCTGCTCCAATCCGAAGCCAGGAGCCAGGTGCTTCCTCCTGGTCTCCCATGTGGGTGCAGGGCCCAAGCACTTGGGCCATCCTCCATTGACCTCCTGGGCCACAGCAGAGAGCTGGACTGGAAGAGGAGCAACCAGGACTAGATCCCAGTGCCCATATGGGATACTGGTGCCACAGGTGGAGGATTAACCAAGTGAGCCACGGCACTGGCCCCGGAAAAGACAAGATAGAAAACACATATCTCAAAGGCGCAAAGAAAGGCTACGAATCTTCTCTCAGAAGGATTTGTGGGTGCACATGCCCAGGACCAGAGATTAATCTGATGGAAGCCAAGGGCCCAGCAAACATCTCGCAGCTTGTGTCCCAAGACCTGAATGATGAAATCCCCCGTCTGTTTCCAAATACTGTCTTCTTTTTCAGTCTTAGTTGATTTGAGAAGACCTTGAGCCCCTTGGGAGTAGGGGAGCCCCAGGTTCCAGTGTCTGGGGGGCTGGAGTGGGAAAGACACAGTATGTCCAAGGCGGACATGAAGCCACGCCCCTCACCCCCGTGCCTTCTGCCTTCACTTTATCAGGCCCCGGTATCTCGTCCTCAGCTTGCACTTCCCCTGCAAAGATTAACTCACGCAGTGAAGGGACAGAGCGGAGTCAGAGCGCCTGAGTCAGCCATGGGCATTGCCCTTACAGGTAACATCTCAGTGCCAGCTTGTGTTCTGAGAGCCGTGCAGGAACTCACAGGCCCTGAGCAAACAAAGCAATCCCCAGTCTACCCTTAGACCCAGACAGCCTGGAGCCCACCCCACCTTCGCCACCCTGAGGGGAACAGGCTGGCCGCCTCTGCCACTGACCAGGCAAAGGAAGGAGAACCACATGTACTGTGGATCAACCACAGCCTACACAGGAGCAGATTCTGCTTTGCTCATCCATGACTCTGAACTATAAGTTTCTTTTTATAAAAGATGCATATTTTTATTTATTTGAGAGGCAGAGTTAGAGAGAGAGAGAGAGGTCTTCCATCTGCTGGTTCACTGTTCAAATGGCTGCAGTGTCTGGAGGTTGGTTGATCCAAAGCCAGAAAGCAGGAGCTTCTTCCAGTTCTCCTACATGGGTGCAGGGGCCCAGGGACATGGGCCATCTTCTACTGCTATCCCAGCTGCATTAGTAGAGAGCTGGATCAGAAGTGGAGCAGCCAGGACACAAATCGGCATCCAGGTGGGATGCTGGCGCCGCAGGCAGAGGCTTAGCCTACTGTGCCACAGCACTGGCCCTTATATAAGATTCACTGCCTTTGAGCCCTCGGGGAGTCTAGGAATTGAGCATCAGCACCTCCTCCCAGAATGCTCTATGATCCTGGAGGAGCTGGCCTCTGGGAGAGCACAGGGCCTGAGTTTAATCTGCACTGTTCATTTATAGCTGCATTTTTAGCACACAGTAGTGGTGGTGGTGGTGGGGGGAGTCGTTGCCAGGGAGACTCTGGTCAGGAGTCCTGGGCTGAGAGATCTGAGATCTGGCTGGGGGTTCTGGCCGGGGGCTCCCTGGTGGAATCCCTCCCTGCTCTTGGCCTGGGTTCTGACCGGGATTCATCTTGATTTCATGCACACAGGTCAGTGGACTTTGGAGCTGGCTGCTTTCTAAGCTGGCGTCTTTAAGCAAAAATCAATTTGGATTTTCAAGATTTTCTGCCTTTTCCTGAAGCTGAAGGTGCTGCAAGCCCCCAGATGCAGTTCTGGCCTCCGACTTGTCAGCAAAGTGCCCCCTTTGCCTGGGCTACACCCGCTTCACCTGGGACCTGTAAATCTGGATAGTAGCCTCCACGTGAACTCGTGGAGGTGCCATCAAATTCCTGGGCACCTTATAAAAGAGGCCGCCAACAGGGGGCGCCCCAGCTGGAGGTGCTGACAGATGCCCTTTCTTGGTGCCCTCCCCCACGCCTCCTCCCTTTGGGCAGCCCTCTAGCCCACTCAGAGCAGGCATTTCTCCATGTAGGGCAGTCCATGCTCAGGCTGCCTGTGTGTTCACTCCCTCACCTTTCGAGTAAGCTTTGTTGTCACTTGGTGTGCCTTACACACATGTGCACTTAGAATGCTCGTCCATGTGCCTGACGGCAGGCTGGAGTGAGGTTAATACACCCTTAACCGCCTCCGCAGGACAGCCAGAGGCCACCTGCTGCAACAGGGCTGTAACCCGAGGTGTACACTTGGCAACTGCAGCGTCGTCTTAGTTAGCTTAGTTTCCCATAGTCCAACAGGCTTTTCCCAGCCAAGTCATCTGCATTTCTGGGTGGACCTGGGAACCTGGACCACTCTTAGCTTGGGATTAGATCCACCAGGTGTCCTGAAGCAGCCCTCCACAAAAAAAGAGAAGTTTGTCCTAAAAGGGAAATGACTGGTGTTTCACAAGGAGAAAGAGTAACGAGAGGAAATCTAAGGATACCTTAGGAGGCTTGTGGAAGGTAAATCTTGGGTGAGATTAGGAGGGAATTATGAATATGGGTTTCTAAATATTGAGCCTTAATATCAAAGACTCTCTGACCCTGACTTTTGTCTAGAATTTTAGCTAGAATTTGGCCCCTGTGTGAGAGCAACAGGTCCTACATAAGAATGTATGTACTAGGAATTTGCCAGGTGTTTTGATGTTTGATTTTGTAATCTGTTGTTTAATTTCCCAACTGACTTCTGGTTCTCCTCTCAGTAGTTTCTGTGTAACTGGTAACTTTCTCTTCAACTTCTACTTTGTTCCTTTGTGTGCTTTTTCCTTCCTGGCTCTGTTATGACCTGACACTAAAAATATTTATGTCAGAAGTTTAGGGTAAATTTGCTACTTTCCTTCTGACTTTTCTTGATGTATTTAAATTATTCCAACGCTAATTCTTCTATGTCTGGATTTCTTTTCTTTTCTTTTCTTTTTTTTTGACAGGCAGAGTTATACAGTGAGAGAGAGGGACAGAGAGAAAGGTCTTCCTTCCATTGGTTCACCCCCACAATGGCTGCTACGGCCGGCGCTGCATTGAAGCCAGGAGCCAGGTGCTTCCTCCTGGTCTCCCATGTGGGTGCAGGGCCCAAGCACTTGCACCATCCTCCACTGCCTTCCCAGGCAGCAGAGAGCTAGACTGGAAGAGGGGCAACCGGGACAGAACCGGTGCCCCAACTGGGACCAGAACCCAGGGTACCGGTGCCGCAGGCGGAGGATTAGCCTAGTGAACCTTGGCGTCGGCCCTTTTTTGCCTTTTGATAGCTGACCAAATTAACAAAGATTTTGTGTTTTGTCTAGATGGCCTCTTACTATTTTTTTGCTGCCTTTGTTGGGTTCTGCTTGCCAGGCAAAAGCTAAGTCTTAAGATTGTTTTGGATATCCACTTATTCTGAAGTACTTGAGGGCCCAACATTGTGGCACAGTGGGTAAAGCTGTTGCCTGTGACACGGGCATCCTGTGTCGGTGCTGGTTTGAGTCTCAGCTGCTCTACTTGCTATCTAGCTCCTTGCTAACTGCCTGGGAAAAGCAGCAGATGTTCCAAGTGCTTGTGAGTGGGAGACCCAGATGAAGTTACTGGTTCCTGTAACGGGCTGGCCCACCCCTGACCGTTGTAGCGCTTTGGGGAGTGAACCACTGAATGGAAGATCTTTCTTTCTGTCTTTCCCTTTATCTCTCTCTTTTTAAAAAAGATTTTATGTATTTATTTGAGAGGAAGAATTACAGACAGTAAGAGGGAGAGACAGAAAGAAAGGCCTTCCGTCATTGGTTCACTCCCCAAATGCTGCAATGGCTGGAGCTGTGCCGATCCGAAGCCAGGAGCCAGGAACTTCTTCCGGGTCTCCCATATGGGTGCAGGGGCCCAAGGACTTGGGCCATCTTCTACTGCTTTCCCAGGCACAGCAGAGAGAGCTGAATTGGAAGAGGAGCAGCTGGGTCTAGAACCCGGCGCCCACATGGGATGCCGGCACTGTAGGCAGAGGATTAACCTACTGCACCATGGCACTGGCCCTTCCCTTTCTCTTTGTAACTCTGACTTTCAAATTAATAAGTAAATCTTTTTTAGAAAAGAAATATTTTAGTGATCCCTTTATAACTGATTAATGTGGTCTATAACTCTGGTCAATCAACATCATGGAATAGATGACTATTATGTCATAGCCATCTGGAATCCTATTTTGACCAAATGTTTTAAATCCCTGACATCTCTGATGGGCTTTTTCAGATTCAAATTTCTAAATTAAGTCTTTTGACTTTGAGATTTTCAGTTGAGCCCTGGAGGTTCTCAAAGGAAGTGTGGAATTGATGGAGGCCTTTTGGGTGGTGAAAAAGAGTTCATCTTCAAGTTGTGTTTACATAGATCTGTTGATGTAATGTGAATAATTCAGAGATTACATGACATGTATAGAGGTTTGGTGTTCCTGGGGGACTTCATCTGCTGTCATTGTAATCTTCATGAGAAAGACCTAGAGGTTTGTTTTAGTTATTTATTTGAAAGGCAGAGTTATGGGGGTGGGGCAGAGAGAGAGAGCTTCCATCTGCGGTTCACTCCCTAAATGGCTGTGACACCTGAAGCTGGGCTGATCTGAAGCCAGGAGCCAGGAGCTTCTTCCCAATTTCCCACGTGGGTGCAGGGGCCCAAGCACTTGGGCCATCTTGTGCTGCTTTCCCAGGTCATAACAGAGAGCTGGATCGGAAGTGGAGCAGCCAGGAGACGAACTGGTGCCCATATGGGGTGCTGGTGCTGCAGGCAGTGGCTTTACCCACTATGCCAAAATGCCAGCCTTGTTATCCAAATTTCAATCACGATGATTTTCAATCTTTGGTTATCTACAGTTCTATTTCTTCTCCAGAGACATTTACAATCAGAAAATAAATATTTTAAAATACAGGTTTCTGACAGAATATCAGTGGACTAACTAAAAATTTCCAGAACTCTGATAAAGAAACTCATTCATAAAATTGCTATGGACATCAACAAAACAAGAAGTAATTACATGAGACTCAAGCAGCTGATGAAATTTTCAGATTCCTATGTCTTTTACTTAAAACATTGTTGGTTCTATACTTAAATGTTTTGTAGTCTAGGCTTAGAGAAATTTTTTTTCCCGAGATCTTTAGGGTTTGCAAGTCTTCAGTAAAATATTTTTTTTAATTATTTAAAAATTTACTTTTTCTTCCTACTGAATTCCTCCAATAATCAAAAACTACTGAGGAGGATTTTTGTTTTTCCATGGTGATGTGGGTGAGGTGGGGAGTGTCAGGGAACAAGGGAACTGGCAGATTTCCTGTAGTTTCTGTTTTTAATTCTTTTAAGATTTATTTATTTATTATGTGAAAGGCAGAATTACAGAGGCAGAGAGAGAGAGGGAGAGAGAGAGAGGTCTTCCATCCACTGGTTCACCTGCCTGATGGCTGCAACATCTGGAGCTGAGCTTATCAGACACCAGGAGCCAGGAGCTTCTTCCTGGTCTCCCACACCGGTGCAGGGGCCTAAGCACCTGGGCCATCTTCTACTGCTTTCCCAGGCCGTAGCAGAGACCAGGATTGGAAGTGGAGCAGCCAGGACTTCAACTGGCGCCCATATGGGATGCCGGTACTGCAGGCGGTGGCTTTACCTGCTGCTCCACCGTGCCGGCCCCCAGTTTCTGTCTTTAACCCTGCACCCCACTCCTCCAGGGAACGGAATTTCAACATGCCCACTTTCCCATGATGCACAGGAGTCTTTTCCAGCATGAAGAAAATGCTGTGAGGGACATGTGTACACGGAGCTTCATATGGAGGTGTCACACGAACTGAACCACACCCAAGTTCCACCCGTTGGGTTTATTCAGACAGGGCACCACACCCTCCCTGATAGAGGGGTCCACTAAACTGGGAGGTGTCCTCTCCCTCTCCTCAGCGAGGCAGGAGGCCAATTCTCTTCACAACGTCTGTTTCTCCCCATGAGATTGAATACGCACTCATGTCCTTAAACAAATCCTGCTCTCATTTCTGCTCACTTCCATGTCTTCTTCTTCCATGCAGGGACAAGGCCCCGGGGTACGGCAGCAGACACAGTCCCCACATGGCAGTGTGATTGCTTCATACAGTCATTAAGATGTGCTCACTGCATAGCTGAAGGTAGACACAGAATCCCCAATTCCAAGGGCTCCCAAACATGCAGTGAGAAAATAAAATGGTCACTTCGTAACTTCGTAGTAGATCTTTTTTTTTTTTTACAGGCAGAGTGGACAGTGAGAGAGACAGAGAGAAAGGTCTTCCTTTGCCGTTCGTTCACCCTCCAGTGGCTGCTGCGGCCGGCACACTGCGCTCATCCGAAGGCAGGAGCCAGGTGCTTTTCCTGGTCTCCCATGGGGTGCAGGGCCCAAGCACTTGGGCCATCCTCCACTGCACTCCCGGGCCACAGCAGAGGGCTGGCCTGGAAGAGGGGCAGCCGGGACAGAATCCAGCGTCCCTGACTGGAACTAGAACCTGGTGTGCCAGCGCCACAAGGCGGAGGATTAGCCTAGTGAGCTGCGGTGCCAGCAGTAGATCTTAAAATGTCAAAAAACTTGGTCTATAGTTTAAAAATCTATGTCTAGGGTCTGGCATGGTGGCGTCATGGGTTAAACCTCTGCCGGCAATACTGGCATCCCATATGGTCTCTGGTCTGAGTCCCAGCTGCTCTACTGCCCATCCAGCTCTCTGCTATGGCCTGGGAAAGCAGTGGAGGATGGCCCAAGTCCCCGGCCCCTGCACCCATGTGGGAGACCCGGAAGAAGCTCCTGGTTCCAGGCTCCCTGGCTCAGTCGTGGCTGTTGAGGCCATTAGAGGAGTGAACCAGTGGATGGAAGATCTCTCTCTCTGTCTCTCTCTCTGTGTCTCCCTCTCTCTTTGGAACTCTGCCTTTCAAATAAATAAAATAAATCTTTTTTAAAAAATCTATGTCCACCTTGCTTAGACTTCCTAACTTTGGGAGTTGTCTAAATCTGAGCTTACTGTATGGTAAAATCAACTTTTCTTGTCACAATTATGCAAAGCGGTCAACCATACCATGCCTGCTATTATATTAGTTTACAACTCTGTTCATTGTTTATAAGATACAAACTTGATTTGTGTTCTGTCCTCAGAACAGGAGCACAACTCTCAACAAGGTAATGGGACAAGTCCACATTGAGATAAAGGCGCTCACCTGCGGAACTGATGATGTTCAATTTCCAAATGAACTCTAGGGAAAGTTAGCCTAAGAACCACTCCTTCTAAAACCTCTGTGGGCCAGCTCTCTGCTGTGGCCCGGGAATGCTGTGGAGGATGGCCCAAGTTCTTGGGCCCTGCACCCCATGGGAGACCAGGAGGAAGCACCTGGTTCCTGGCTTCGAATCGGTGCAGCACTGGCTGTAGCAGCCATTTGGGGGGTGAATCAATGGAAGAAAGACCTTTCTCTCTGTCTCTCTCTCACTGTCTATAACTCTACCTGTTAAATTAAAAAAAAAATAGAAATAAAACGAAAGAGGATTTTCTTGTTAAATGCTTAAGTTTTTCTACTTGGGCAGTCTTCCAAGGCAAATGGCTTCAAACGTCCTCGCAGCCACACAAGAATTTGGGTCCTCATTAGAACAGGCTGCTGCATGTATGTCCCTGGCCCACTGGGAGCCCAAGCCCCCCTACCCAGGTTAATGCTGTGTCTGACTCTGCTCCTGGTTTGGGACTAGAAGTTCCTAGTGATGAAAATGTGCATCTTTCCGGTTTGCATTTTGGAGCAAGGATGTGACTATGTTGTGATGACCTGATAGTGCACCTGCAAGACAGACTGTGCAGAAGCTGCCTCAGCCAAACCCACGACAGTGCAGAGATGTCTCCTGATTGAACCTGGGACCAAAAAAAAGGTTTTTGAAGGAACACCTACGGCATCCACTCCTCCAGTCTTGAAAAGATCTGCTGCGCCCCATTTCAGCAGGAAGTAGCTAGAAGGATTAATGCCCCTGGACACTGCAGGCCTGAGGAGTTACAAGAAGAAAGGGGACTGAAGCTGAGCCCCTCTCCCCTAATGCCTTACATGCTTACTTTATCAGCCCCTAATACATCTTCCTTAGCTTGAAGATTAGGGGACAGACTTAGGGTAGGAGACCCCAGTCATAAAAACTGGAATTGCCGCTATAATCTACATCTCAATGCTAGGCTCTATTCTGGGAGCTGGGCGGGAACTCAGGCTCTGATTAAACAAGGTAATCCTCCACCACCCTTAAACCCAGACAGCCTGGAGCCCACCGTTGCCATTACCAAGGTAACAGGCAATGGTGCCTGCCACTGGCCAACTCATAGCACAGCAGACCAATCAGAGGCCTGCATGTGAACACTCAGGAACTCCCCACCCCCACCCCTGAACTGCAAGCCTCATGGCCTTCTCCGCCTCCGGGAGTCAGGAACTGTGCATCAGCTGCCTGGCTCCATGCTCTGTACGTTGCAATCTCTGGTGCCAGTGATTGTTTGCTGGGCAGCAGGTGCATGGGCCAGTTTCATGCTTCTATAGTAACTGCTCCAACCAGTTTTGGGGGTGTTTGATAGCAGGCAGAGAGAAGGAAGGGGTGGGGTTAGTAGGGGACATCTCATGGATTCCAGAGATTGCAATGAGAGATCAAAGGTGGTGAAATAGAAGGAGGGTGTGTGTGAAGCAGCAGTGAGATGCTGCATGGGATGCCCGTGCCTTATAGTGGAGTGGTAGTCCCGGCTTCATTTCCGATCCAGCCCCGCTAATGCACCTCGGGAGGCGGAAGACGATGGCCCAAAGGCTTGGGTCCCTGCCATCCACAGGGGTGACCCAGATGGAGTTCCTGGCTCCTGGCTTCAGCCTGACCCAGCCTTGGTTGCTGAGGGCATTTGGGGAAATGAACCAACGGAGGAAAGATCTCTCTTTCAAATGAAATGAAAATAAAGAAAAACTTTAAGAAATAGCAAAAAGCCACAAAATATATTTTTAAAAAGGGAAGAAGGAGGGGGAGCAGACGCAGTGGGGAAGAGGTTTTCAAGGCAGCAGCTTGCACAGAGCCAAGGAAGCTGAGATTCTCCTGGGAGTCATGAAGCCGGTGGCAAGGAGGCAGACAGCCACGGGGGTGCTGTCAGCAGGGTTTTTGAGAAGGGTTTCAACACACTACAGAGGGCCTGTTGGAGAAGCCTGAGCAAACAGAGAGAGTAGAGCGGGCTTAAAAGTAGATTCTAGGAGCTGAGGTTGTGGCACAGTGGATTAAGACCAGGATGGCCTCCATCTGGCCCAGCCCTGGCTGATGCAGCCATCTGGGGAGTGAACCAGCAGATGGAAGATCTTTCTCTCTCTCCCCTTCTTTCTCTGTGACCCTGCCTTTCAAATAAATAAAATAAATCTTTTTTTTTTTTTTTAAAGAAAAGACTCTGAGCACCGGTTTGAGTTCCGGTTGCTCCACTGCTGATCCAGCTCCCTGCTACTGCACCTGGAAGAAGATGGCTTTAGCACTTGGGCCCTTGCCACCCACGGAGGAGACCTAGATGGAGTTCCAGGCTCCTGGCTTCAGACTGGTCCAGCTCTAGGCGTTGTGACCATCTGGGGAGTGCACTCGTGGACGGAAGATCTCTCTCTCTCTCTCTCTCTCTCTCTTTCTCTCTCTCTCTTCTTCTCTCTGTAACTCTGCCTTTCAAATAAATAAATTTTTAAAAACAAAGTCGAAAATCTCTCATTGTGTTTCCTCTTTGTGGAATGTTCCCCAAGGTACGCTTTCGCGTTGGGTCTGGTTCTATTTTCGAAGTCCCTGCGCGAGCACAGAGGTGACTCAGAGCAGGGCGCTTTGTGCTGTGCAGCCTGGGCACCCCCAGAAGAAGGGAAAGCCAGCCAGTGCCAGAGGAGACACCAGGTCACCCCCGGGGACTGAAGGCCAGGACCTGTGAGAAATAAAATCCAGAACTGAGAGGCTGGCCAGATTCCAAGAGATCCCAGCAAGAAGTGGCCTGGCCGGCATTTCCACACACGTGCCTTCTCCTTCCTGATCCATAAGACTTTCCCCTGACCCCAGCCTGGGAGGCAGCTCCGAGTCACGTTCCTCTGCCCCTCCTGGCCAGCGGTAACCATTCCTGGCACCACCAGGGGCCATTGCTTCGTTCAGGCACAGTTCTGCTGACCGCCTGCACCCCGTGACATCACACCCCTTGGATGGGAATGGCTTCGCCACCAGGTGGATGCCTGCGTAGAACTCTTACTATTTGCTTTCCTTTAAACATTTATTTATTTGAAAGGAGAGAGAGAGAAAGAGAGAGAGAGAGAGAGAGAGAGAGAGAGAGAGAGAGATCTTCCACCTGCTGGTTCACGCCCTAAATGGCCACAATAGCCAGGACTGGGCCAGGCTGAAGCCAGGAGCCAGGAGCTTCTTCCAGGTCTCACATGCAGGTGCAGGGGCCCAAGCACTTGGGCCATCTCTTGCTGCTTTCCCAGGCGCATCGGCAGGAGCTGGACTGGAACTGGAGCTCTGCCATGGTTTGCTGGCCTGGCAGGCGGCAGCTCAACCCGCTGTGCTCCAGTGCTGGTCACTAGGATTCTTATTCGAGGGCTCGGTGGGCGGCGTGCTCCTCTCTGCAACAGTGGCACATGCCCCTGGGTCTTAGTTTGGCCAAGAGCAACTGGAACAGGGCATCTCCAGGTGAGTGGGTCTCAAGAGCACCCTCCTCTCTCTCCTGGCCCGAGTGTGGCTCCTGGTGGGCCCTGTGTGGGCTCTGAGGTCCCGATCGCATCCCCAGCCTGGCTGGTGAGAGGCTGGGCTGGGTCTCACTGTGGAGACGTTCCTGCTGGGCCCCCCTGGGGCCGGCTCAGTGAACCCCGCTGTCTTGCTCCTGTCGCTTGTCTTGGGTCTGTTGCATGTGTGTGGTTTGTACGGGGCAATGCATTCTAAAAAGCAGAGCGCTGGTTGCCTATGCACCCCCCAGCAGCCCCCAGCGCACGCACATCTCACACAGCTGCTCCGGCTCATCCCTTGCTGAGTGGAGACAATGCAGCCACGGTGGAGCCCAGGCTGGTTTCCCGGGAAGGCAGGGCAGAGGTCAGCAAAAGCCACACTCGGTCTGTGTTTATGTGGGGGTTGTGATGCATTTGCACAGTTGTGTACTGTGTCTCCACTCTGCTTTGTTTACAGACCGATAAGTGCTCCCATAAATTCAAACTATTGAATTGCCCCAAAGGCCTTTTGGTCCACATAGCTTAAGTAAATCTTGGATAAATAAACTGTTTCGAAATTGTTGGTATAAAACAAGATGAAAATCTTTCCACGTTTGCTAGCAAACATTTCCGCATGGGCTCACTGGCCAAATTAGACCTATCTCTGCTAATATTTACAATCGTAAAAGTATAATTAAAAAAAGTATCTGAAAGGTAGAGTTACAGAGAGACAGGAGGAGACAGAGACAGACAGAGAGACGTCTTCCATCTGCTGGTTCATTCCCCAAATGGGCACAACAACTAAGGCTGGGTCAGGTGGAAACCAGGAGCCTGGAGCTCCACCCAGGTCTCCCATGTGGGAGGCAGCAGCCCAAGCACTTGGGCTTTCCCAGCCTCATTAGCACGGAGCTGCATCAGAAGTGGAGCAGCCGGGACTTGAACCGGTGTTCTTATGGGATGCCGGCCTCACAGGTGGCAGCTTATTTATTTGAAAGGCACAGTGATGAGAGAGTGAGACATAGAGACAGAGATCTTTCATCTACTGGTTCACTCCCTAAATATCTGTAAATGGCCAGGGCAGAGCCAGGATGAAGCCAGGAGCCTAGAACCCCATCTGGGTCTCCCACGTGGGTGACAGAGACCCACATACTTGGGCCAGAATCCACTGCTTCCCAGGTGCATTTGCAAGAAGTTGGATGGAAAGCAGAGTAGCGGAGACCCAAGCCAGCATCCTGACCAGAGAGGAGGGAGTCAGTGGTTAACCCCCTGTGCCACAACACAAGCCCTGAGAGCAATGCTAGCTTTATTTGTTGAGGTACGGCCATACAGTTTCCACAGTGGCTGCACTACTTTGCAAATCTACCAACAGAGCATAAGGGTTCCACTCTCTCCACATACTCTTCAACACTTACTATTTTGTTCTGGTTTTTTGTAATTCATTATTTAATTAATTATTCAAGAAGCAGAGAAACAGAGGGAGAGACAGAGAGCAAATGAGCAAGCACCCCAATGTGCTGCTTCATTCCCCAAATGCCTGCAATGATCCCAGGTCATTGCCAAGGCGAGGAGCCAGGAACTCATTCAGGTCTCTAGCACGGCCTCCCTCCTAGTGTCTGCATTAGCATGGAGCTGGAATCAGGAGCGGAGGTGGGACTTGAACCCAGGCACTCGATATGGGATGTGGGCATCTCAACCAGTGTCTTAACCATCAGGCCAAGTGCCAGCTCCTGTTTTGTTTTGGTTTTAAGATTTATTTATTTATTTGAAAGACATAATGAGAGAGAGAGAGAGAGAGAGAGAGAGAGGTCTTCCATCCACTGGTTCACTCCCCAAATGGCTGCAACAGCAGGAGCTGAGCTGATCTGAAGCCAGGAGCCAGGTGCTTCCTCCAGTCTCCCAGGTGGGTGCAGGGGCCCAAGGACTTGGGTCATCTTCTACTGCTTTCCCAGGACACAGCAGAGAGCCGGATAAGAAGTGGAGCGGCCAGGACTAGAACCAGCGCCCACATTTGATGCCGGCACTGCAGGTGGCGGCTCTACTTGCTGTGCCGCAGTGCCGGCCCCGGCACCTGTTTTTAATTAATTTCACTGTATATTATAACGTTGGTCCTGCTGAGAATGTGGCTGTGCCTCACTGTGATCTGAAATGTGATGATGAATGTCTCCTCATGTGCTCACTGGTATTTGTACTTCTCTGTGAACTGTCTGCTACAATCCTTTGTCCATCTTAAAATCAAGTTGTCAATATCGTTGCTACTGAGTTGGAAGAGTTCCTTGTATATTCTGGTATGAATCCCTTTCTCAGGTATAAGAACTTCTAGAATTTTCTTCTTTCTTTCTTTCTTTCTTTCTTAGGCAGAGTTAGACAGTGAGAGAGAGAGAGAGAGACAGAGAGAGACAGAGACCCCCCAAATGGCCGCCATGGCTGGTGTGCTGTGCCAACCCGAAGCTGGGAGCCAGGTGCTTCTCCTGGTCTCCCATGGGGTGCAGGGCCCAAGCACTTGGGCCATCCTTCACTGCACTCCTGGGCCACAGCAGAGAGCTGGCCTGGAAGAGGGGCAACCGGGACAGAATCCGGTGCCCCAGCCTGGATTAGAACCCGGTGTGCTGGCGCCGCAGGTGGAGGATTAGCCAAGTGAGCCTCGGCGCCGGCCTCTAGAATTTTCTACCTGTTCTGTGCACTGCTCTTTTTTTTTTTTTTTTAAACTCTGTTGGTTGCATTCCTTGATGCACAGGAAGTTTTACATGTTCCTGCTGCCCACGTAGTTTTGGCGCCTGTGTGTTTAGTATGATATCCAAACACCCAGTCTAGCTGCATCTGATTTGGATCCCATTGGGCTCATAGAGGAAAAGCAGCCCTAAGTTGGCCAGATCCGAGAGCCCTTATCTGGAAAATGCACAAAGCACAGACATTTTGGAGAGCAATGTGGCACAACTACAGCAACATTTATGCCTGTGCGCTTCTCTAACCAGGAATCCTGCTCCCAGGAACAGCTGTGGCGCTCCTGAGATGCGTGCAGGGATATACACAGAGCGATGTTCACCGCAGCCGTGGAGTCCCAGCCAAAAGGGAAGCACTCGTCCACGGCCAAGGGTAAGAGCTGCTACAGGAACATTTGGGACTTAGCACTTGAGTGAGGAAACCCGGGGAAGGGCTCCTCGCCGTGAGAGGCCTCGTGGGGGTCTCACATTTATAGCTCCTCCTTGCTCTGGGCATTTTCCTCCCCAAGATGTGTTCTTTTGCATTCAAAAAATAAATGCATTGGGGCCGGCCCTGTGGCATAGCGGGTAAAGCTGCTGCCTGCAGTGTCCGCATCCCACATGGGCGCCGGTTCAAGTCCCCGCTGCTCCTCTTCCAGTCCGGCTCTCTGCTGTGGCCTGGGAAAGCAGAGGAAGATAGCCCAAGTGCTTGCGCCCCTGCACCCATGTGGGAGACCCAGAGGTCTTGGGCCAGCCCTGGACATTGAAAGCATTTGCAGAGTGAATCAGCAGATGGAAGCTCTCTCTGTCTGCCTGATTCTCTCTCTCTCTCTCTCTCTCTCTCTCTCTCATTAATACTGGCTTTAAACAGACTCATGATGACTAAATACAATCTATAACCCTGGATTAGATTCTCGGTGAGTGAAAAATAGTCACAAGGGTATTATCAGTACAACAGACAAATTTTTTTTTGAAGATTTGTTTATTTGAAAGTCAGAGTTAGAGAGAGAGAGGGAGAGTCAGAGAGAGATCTTCATCTGCTGGTTCACTCCCCAAATGGTCACGATGCCCAGGGTTGGTCCAGGCTGAAGCAAGGAGCCAGAAACTCCATTCTGGTCTCCCACATGGGTGCAGGGGCCTAAGCACTTGGGCCACCTTTCACTGCTCTCTTTGCACATTAGCAAGGAGCTGGATCAGAAGTGGAGAAGCTGGGACTCGAACCCACACGCATAGGGAATGCCAGCGTCCCAGGCTGCACCACAGCCCTGCCCCCTTCTTCCTGTTCTCCAAAGAGGAAACCTGATGACTGTCTCTCCTCCTACTCAGGGTAACTGACTACCTTGCGCCAAGTGCGGGTAGAGCTCAAAGGCTGGAAAGATCTAAAAACAGCTAACCCATTGAAGTGAAATCACCTCGCCAACGTGAAAAAACGTACGTGCCTGGATTTTTATGTTTTGGTTGGATGACCTCAAGGCCTGACGGAACTGCCAAATCAAATAAAGAATACATTGTGTGAAGAGTGCCCATAAATACAGTCAAAGGAACTGAAGCTCGGTTTCCAGAAACCAATACCCTGGAGAGAACAGGGAACCTGGTTTGCAGTTTCTATGGGGAAGGAGTTCTGCGAGCCTGAAGCTGAATGGAATTCCCTCGTCCAGCCACATCTGCCCTCAGGGCCCTGCACCTGCTGAGGTCAGCCCACTTCCTACCTCCTTCCCAACCTTCAGTGTCAACAGCATTCTGGGCCACATGCAATTCTTTTTTTTTTTTTTTTTAAGAATTATTTTATTAGCCGACGCAGCGGCTCACTAGGCTAGTCCCCCGCCTGCAGCGCTGGCACCCCAGGTTCTATTCCCAGTCGGGGCGCCAGATTCTGTCCCGGTTGCTCCTCTTCCAGTCCAGCTTTCTGCTGTGGCCCAGGAGGGCAGTGGAAGTGCATTGGGGAGTGAACCCACGGTAAAGGAAGACCTTTCTGTCTCTCTCCCACTGTCCACTCTGCCTGTCAAAAAATATTATTTTATTTATTTGATTATTAATTATTATTTATTTGAGAGAGGTAGAGCCAGAGAGAGAGAGAGAAAGAGAGAGAGAGAGAGGACTTCCTTTCCGCTGGTTCACTCCTCAAATGACTGCAATGGCCAGAGCTGAGCTGATCCGAAGCCAGGAGCCAGGAGCTTCTTCCGGGTCTCCCACATGGGTGCAGGGGCCCAAGGACTTGGGCCATCTTCCACTGCTTTCCCAGGCCACAGCAGAGAGCTGGATTGGAAGTGGAGCAGCCGGGACTCGAACCTGTCGCCCATTTGCAGGCGCAGCTTTACCTGCTACACCACAGCACTGGCCCTCTCTCTCTTCTAATACAGCCACTAGGATTCAATCACGGGGCCTCCACCCCATGCCCTGGAACACCTGGTCGGTTTAAGCCCGCACCCTCGCGTGCCTCGCAGTGAGGACTGCATTTCAGCACGTGAACCCTTCTGCACACTCAAACCACAGCCGGAGCCTGGCAGGAGGAGGAGCGACTGCTTTACCTCCGCCCTTTCCCGGTGCTGCTCGGGGCCCTTAGGGAACAGCGGCAGGATTAACGTGAGAAAACAGACACCTGCAGGTGGCTGACGTTCAGGGAAGTGGGTGAACCCTACAGAGGCGAGCCAGGGTCCACACTGAAACGCCGTCTGCAGCTGACACAGAAGGGAGGGTGTGGGGGTGTGGAGAGCAGTTGCGGGGAGCGGCTGTGGGCAGTGACCGGGAAAAGCACGGGCAACGAGCGCCTGAAGGTTTAGTCCCCTCTTCCGGGCAGAAACACAGAGACACCCTCACGAATGGAGGCTTTCTTTAGAGCAGTGCGTTTCTCTGGCTTTCTTTTTTCTTTTTTTTTAAGATTTATTTATTTATTTGAAAGTCAGAGTTACACAGAGAGAGAGAAGGAGAGGCAGAGAGAGAGAGAGAGAGAGGTCTTTCACCTGATGGTTCACTCCCCAGATGGCTGCTACAGCCAGAGCTGGGCCGATGTGAAGCCAGGAGCCAGGAGTTTCCTCCAGGTCTCCCACGGGGGTGCAGGGGCCCAAGCACTTGGGTCATCCTCTACTGCTTTCCCAGGCCATAGCAGAGAGCTGGATTGGAAGTGGAGCAGCCGGCACTCAAACCGGTGTCCATCTGGGATGCACTGCAGGCGGCAACTTAACCTGCTATGCCACAGCGCTGGCCCCCGTACATTTCTCTTACTAAGGGGAACGTCTGCTCTATTTGCAGAACTTCTCCTTTGAATGCTCTTGCTCAATAGAATTTGTGCACTAACCAGGCCTTTTTTTAGGATGACAAATTCTCCACCTCCCCTTATTTGAACCTTGCTTCTTTTTTTTTTTTTTTTAAGAGGAAGTGCCATATGTCCAAAAGCTCAGTTGGTAGCTGTAGAGAGTTTTAAATGAGAAGCTGCAATATGAGATCTGCCGAGAGAGAGAGAACTAACACAACTGGGAACAAACAAGAATAGGAAAAGGGTGGGTTTAAATTGTCCCACCTTCCTGAATCAAGCTCTCGGTCCAGGAATGGGTCAGTCTGGTTGGGCAGGTGTCTGCAATCACAGCACCAGGGCTGCAGGTGGCTCCCACCTGTGCAAGGTCTCTATGTGGATCAGTCAGGTACTTAGGCATTTCTCAGGAAACAAAAGAAAAACAAAGACTAGTGGTTGGGGCTCGGGCCAGCGTTGAGGTGCAACAGGCTAAGCCACTGCATCTCATAGGAGCTCTGGATAAAGTCCCAGCTGCTCCACTTACAATCCAGCTCCCTCCTAATTAATGCACCTGGGAAGGCAGTGGGAAGATGGTCCAAGTGTTTGGGTCTCTGCCACCCACGCAGGAGTTATGGATGGAGTCCCAGGCTCCTGGCTTTGGCCCAGCCCAGCCCTGGCTGTTGGGGTCATTTGGAGAGTGAACCAGTGAATGGAAGATCTCTCTCTCTCTCTCTCTCTCTCTCCCTTTTTCAAATATATAAAATATTTTAAGAAATACATAGTTGGGCCTGTCGACCCAGTCAGTTAAGAAGATTTATAGATGTTGAGCTTGAAGCATCCCCTACAGTTTGAATGTTTGATCCCACCCTCTGCTGGGGAACTTCCCGAGTACAGCGGAGGGGGGACGGTCGTCTATCCGTGAGCTGTGTGTGGTGATCGCCCTGTAGGATATAGCAAATTGTCTGGCTTCAGCTTTTGTGCCTTCACGAAAAGGGCAAACTTGTTCTGGCCACACAAGTCAGAATGGTAGGAAATAAGTTTGAGTGTTAGTTTCGAGGGCCAAATCCAGATGTTGGAGGAATCCAGAAAAATTCAGGATCCAATACAATTTGCAGATAAATTACAAGACTTCTGAGACAGAGAACAGAACCTGAATTTACTAATAGGTGCACTATAATTCTCTACTAAAACATAATTTTTCTTTCTAGAATCATCCTATTTCTATCAAAAGCAATAAGACTGATTTGTCTGCGAAAACAAACCTTTTCTATTAAACATGGCCTGATTATTTATACAAGTGCAACAAGAATAGTGATTTATCATATAAGCTCTTTAAAAGTCTGCTTTGTTAGAACTTTAAAAAAAAAAAAAAAAGATTTTCTGGCCGGTGCCGTGGCTCAACAGGCTAATCCTTCGCCTTGCGGCACCGGCACACCGGGTTCTAGTCCCGGGCGAGGCACCGCATTCTGTCCCGGTTGCCCCTCTTCCAGGCCAGCCCTCTGCTGTGGCCCGGGAGTGCAGTGGAGGATGGCCCAAGTGCTTGCACCTGCATGGGAGACCAGGAGAAGCACCTGGCTCCTGGCTTTGGATCAGCGTGGTGCGCCGACCGCGGCGGCCATTGGAGGATGAACCAACGGCAAAGGAAGACCTTTCTCTCTGTCTCTCTCTCACTGTCCACTCTGCCTGTCAAAAAAAAAAATTATTTTCTTATTTGAAAGGCGGAGGGATAAGAGAGAGGGAGAGACAGAGAGAGAGAAAGAGATCTTTCACTCACTAGTTCACTCCCCAAATGGCTGCAACAACCAGGGCCAAGCCAGGCCAAAGCCATGAACTTGGAATTTCTTTTCTTTTCTTTTTTTTTTTTTTTTATTTTTGACAGGCAGAGTGGGCAGTGAGAGAGAGACAGAGAGAAAGGTCTTCCTTTTGCCGTTGGTTCACCCTCCAATGGCCGCCACGGCCGGCGCCCTGCGGCCGGCGCACTGCTCTCATCCGATGGCAGGAGCCAGGAGCCAGGTGCTTTTCCTGGTCTCCCATGGGGTGCAGGGCCCAAGCACTTGGGCCATCCTCCACTGCACTCCCGGGCCACAGAGGGCTGGCCTGGAAGAGGGGCAACCGGGACAGAATCCGGTGCCCCAACCGGGACTAGAACCCGGTGTGCTGGCGCCGCAAGGCGGAGGATTAGCCTAGTGAGCCGAAGCGCCGGCCGGAACTTGGAATTTCATCCAGATCTCCCACATGTGTGGCAAGATCCCAAATTCTTGGGCCATCTGCTGCTGCCTTCCCAGGAATATTAGCGATGAGACAGATCAGAAGCGGAGCAGCTGGGACTCTGTTGGCACTCATGTTGGATTCTGGCACCACAACGCTGGTCCCTGTTTTAACTATAATAAGCAGTCCCAGCGCAGAATTTGAACAGTTTGCAAGGAAAGAGAACCAAGCCAAGAACGTGTGTGTCTTACCTATAAAACCTGATGAACTGTTGGTGTAAAGGATTAACTCGAACAAGTTGCCAGGCTGGCCCTGGTTCCGGGTCATATGACTTGCAACATTCCCCTCTGAGTTCCCTGTGCACCTGCATAACTCAGTTTCAAACAGGAATTCATGAAACACCATGAGGCCCCGTTGGTAAGGCGTGACGTGAGGAGGAGGAGTGTGGTGCAGCCCGCAGGCCCTACCAGAGTGGGTGGGTTCAAGTCCTGGCTCCCCTCCCAGTTCCAGCTTCCTGCAGGTGCACACCCTGGCAGACAGCAGGTAATGGCTTAGATCCCTGCTGCCCGCTAGAGCTCCTCCTAAACGTTTGGGGACCATAGGTAGGATCTCAGTCTCTCTGCACTCTCCAGAAAACAAAAACACACGAGGTGAGCAAGATAGCACGGGATTGAGGCATCAGAAGGAAACCCATACAGGCAGCAGTCTGATAGCCGTGCCCCCTTTCTGCTGTCTGTGCCTCAGTCCAGACAGCTGCTCTTTCCTGCTGATCGACAGCATAGATTCGAGGTTCAGGAATGAAACGGATTTGCATTTAATTCTAAGTATTCTTGAGTTCCGGGGTTTGGCCCTTGGAGAAGTTGATTTGTATCAGTGTGATCTGAGTGGGGGTCTCTTGCAAGCATCTGGAAATATGAAACATAAGCAATTTGAGTTTAATGAGAAGAAGGAGCGTTTTGATTATAATTCCAAAGTCCAAAAGGCTTAATTCAGAATTCAGAACTTGGGTCCCAAGGAAGCCTGCCGAAGATGTCAAAACATTTAAAACAGTTGATGAAATCACAGATGATTGAGAAATAGTGCCCATCCGTTACATCAGAGTGACTCATCCAGATTTAGAAGCATATTGAACCAGATTTAGAAAGCGATCTCTTACACGTCTGAAAATAAACGGGGATCTTTACAAGAAATCTTAGCTGCCTCCAGACTCAGCTTTCCTGAGCCATCAAAACCCACTAACGATGGCAGAGAACACGAGGGATTATCTCGATACAACGCGAAGTCTCGCCCCCTTGGCCGGCTACCAAAAGGTACAAGAACCTGCTTTCCTGGGTTTGCATGTTCCTGTGAGGAGTCCGCTCGGACAACGTGGGAGTCGTGCCTGATGCATTAGCTGAATTAGACCCGGGGAGTGTGCCCCAAACAGGAGCCCCTGGGGCGGGCGGCTGCACAGCTCTGAGCCGCACGAAGGCGCCCGCAGTTGTCTGGTCCCAGCGAAAGCTCAAGAGCATCAGGAGCCCTTGCAATAAACAATGCGCTTCTCCCAGGCCCTCAAGGCAACCAGTTCTAGTGTCAAACAACAATGGTAGAGCCAGGACTGCAGAAGAAACTCTCAGGGACCATGAAGTTGAGGGAGCAAGTCTCCAACTAAATGGAGAATGGAAAAAATAAAAAGAAAGGAAAGGTAAAGCCAGAGCTCAAAAGATGGCTGAAAGAATTCCAAAAACAAATTTCATAATTAGAAATCAAAGCCTTGGGGCTGCTGCTGTGGCACAGCAGATAAGGCTGCTCCTGTGGTGCCGACATCACATACGGGCGCTGGTTCGAGTCCTGGCTGCTGCACTTCCCATCCAGCTCTCTGCTATGACCTGGGAAAGCAGTAGAAGTTGGCCCAAGTCCTTGGGCCCCTGCACCTGCATGGGAGACCCGAAAGAAGCTCCTGGCTCCTGGCTTCGGATGAGCCCAGCTCTGGTCATTGCGGTCATTTGGGGAGTGAACCAGCGGATGGAAGACCTCTCTCTCTGCCCCTTCCTCTCTGTAACTCTGACTTTCAAATAAATAAATAAATCTTATTAAAAAATCAAAGCCTCCAGCAAATTCTTACGAAGAGATCCAGGGGTCAGTGCTGTGGCACAGTGGACGAAGCCACCTCCTGCAGTGCCAGCATCCCATATGGACTCAGGTGTGTGTCCCGGCTGCTCCACTTCCAATCCAGCTCCCTGTTATGCCCTAGGAAAGCAATGGATGATGACCCAAGTGCTTGGGTCCCTGCCACCCACAAGGGAGACACGGATGAGGTTCTAGGTTTCTGACTTCAACCTGCCCCAACCCTAGCTGATATGGAAGACGATGAGCAAACAAAGACTCAGTCAGTTTCTGTTTCTGTTTCTCCCTCTCTATCTGTAACTCAGCCTTTCAAATAAACAAAATAATTTTTAAGATTTATTTATTTGAAAGTCAGAGTTACACAGAGAGAGGAGAGACAGAGAGAGAGAGAGGTCTTCCATCCACTGGTTCATCCCCAGTTGGCTGCAACAGCCGGAGCTGTGCCGATCCAAAGCCAGGAGCCAGGAGCTTCTTCCAGGTCTCCCACATGGGTACAGGGGCCCAAGCACTTGGGCCATCTTCCACTGCTTTCCCAGGTCATAGCAGAGAGCTGGATCAGAAGTGGAGCAGCCAGGACTCGAACCAGCAACCATATGGGATGTGGCCACTGCAGGTGGAGATTTTACCTGCTGTGCCACAGCGCCAGAACTAATAAAATATTTTTTTTTAAAAAGGGTAGATCCGGGCCGGCGCCGTGGCTCAACAGGCTAATCCTCCGCCTTGCGGCGCCGGCACACCGGGTTCTAGTCCCGGTCGGGGCACCGATTCTGTCCCGGTTGCCCCTCTTCCAGGCCAGCCCTCTGCTGTGGCCCAGGAGTGCAGTGGAGGATGGCCCAGGTGCTTGGGCCCTGCACCCCACGGGGAGACCAGGAAAAGCACCTGGCTCCTGGCTCCTGCCATCGGATGAGCGCGGTGCGCCGGCCGCAGCGCGCCGACCGCGGCGGCCATTGGAGGGTGAACCAACGGCAAAAGGAAGACCTTTCTCTCTGTCTCTCTCTCTCACTGTCCACTCTGCCTGTAAAAAAAAAAAAAAAAAAAAAAGGGTAGATCCATATTCCAAGGACACCTTGTTGCTAGAGAGAGATTCTAGCAGTGTATTTATTAATGCTCAATTTGAAGAGAAACCTATAAATAATTTTGTCTAATTATTGCCAACTTGATTGCACACACATTTCTTTTTAAAAATATTTTATTTATTTAACAAGCAGTTATGTGTGTGTGTGTGTGTGTGTGTGTGTGGAGAGATCCACTGATTCCCTCCCCAAGACGGCCACAATGGCGGGGGCCCAGGCAGCTGGCCATCTCCTGCTGCTTTCCCAGCTCGTTGTCCAGGGCTGGATCGGAAGCAGAGCAGCCTCGAGGAGCCACCTCCTGCTGGACCCCTGTCTTGACTGCAGTTCTCAAGGACGCCCCTGTCCAGCATGAAGCAGGCATAGTGGCCATAGCCCAGTTCCCCTAACAGAAATTGGGGTCCTTTCTCCCAGAGGAGGGAATCTGGGAGTCCGGTGGGTTAGTGGGCGGTCAGGGCGGTCCCAGTGGAGAGTTAGGGTACAGAATGCTTGTTTCCCCAGGGTTGTCTTTAGTAAGGTCAAAAGTGCCTGCCTGCCCACTCCTGGAAGCTTCCAATCTTATCATGAGAATAGCAACAGCTCGGTGATTCCTTCTGAGCACCCAGTTTACTGGAAAGCAAATTAGGGATCCCACCTCCTGATGGACGTGGAGCAGCCACGACTGGAACTGGAGCGCCTATGGGCTGCAGGTGCTGCGGGCGGCAACTCACCTGCTGCACCACCACGCAATCCTTGACACACATTTCCTTTCACAAGATTTGGCCTAGGGGCCGGTACTGTGGCGGAGCGGGTAAAGCTGCCGCCTGCAGTGCCTGCATCCCATATGGGCTCCACTTCCCATCCAGCTCTCTGCTGTGGCCTGGGAAAGCAGTGGAAGATGGTCCAAGTGCTTGGGCCTTGCACCCATGTGGGAGACCTGGAAGAAGCTCCTGGCTCCTGGCTTCAGATTGGCCCAGCTCTGGTTGTTGCTGCCATCTGGGGAGTAAACCAGCAGATGGAAGACCTCTCTCTCTCTCTCTCTCTCTCTCTCTCTGTAACTCTGACTTTCAAATAAATAAATAAATCTTTTTTTAAAAAAGATTTGGCCTATGAAACCTGCTTAAACTTTTAGGTTTTGCCCTATTTTTTAAAAAAAATCCCATTGTGGAGTAGTTTAGTCATTCTACTTTATAGCAAAAAAAAATTTTTACATAAAATTCTTTTTCATCCTAAAAAATCCTTTTCTCAGCAAAAGAACACAGAATTTAATGCTTAGCAACTTTAAAGCAGTTTTGAATTATTAGTCATAAACCAGCAACTTATGGAACACATTTTAAAATAACAAATTATATTTATTTATTTTCATCTTTTATTAGAAGGCCAGAGAGACAGAGACAGACAGAAAGAGATTTTCATCTTCTGGTTCACTCCTCAAATGCTCGTAACAGCCAGGGCTGGAACCAGGCAGAAGCCAGGAGCTTCCGCAGGGTCTCCATGAAGGTGCAGGGCCCAAGCACTTGGGCCATCCTCTGCTGCCTTCCCAGGTGCACTAACAGGGAGTTGGCTGGGAAGAGGAACTGCCGGGGCTTGAACTGACACTCAGTGGGATGCCAATGTTGTACGCAGAGGCTTAATCCACTGAGCCACAGTGCCTGTCCCTCAATTTTCTTCAAACAAATGTACTTATGGCGAAGCATTTCATTCAGCACTAAGACCTCACCAGGCACACCCACATCCCACATCGGAGTGCCTGGGTACAAGGACCTCACCAGCACGCCCACATCCCACATCGGAGTGTCTGGGTGCAAGCCCCAGCTGTACCCTGTGTCCCAGCTTCCTGCTAATTCACACCCCAGAAGGCAGCAGGTGACGGTCCCAGCACCCTCACGGGAGATGCGGATTGAATTCCTGACTCCTGGCTTTGGCTTGGCGCAGTGCTGACTGTTGCAAGCATTTGAGAATTGCACGAGCAGAGGTGAGAGCTCTCTCTGTCTGTCCATCTGTCAAGTAAATAAATATCCTTTCATTACTTATACAACTAAGTCATTGGTATTGTTACCATTTCAAGTTACTTTATTGTCAAAGAGAAAACCCAAAGCTTCATTGTTGTACTTGATACACACTGTACTGTAGATTTGTTCTTAGGTCAAAATTATACTTTGGGGCAGGAGCTGTAATGTAGTGGAT
Organism: Sylvilagus floridanus; assembly: GCA_949820135.1. Classification (NCBI taxonomy): domain Eukaryota; kingdom Metazoa; phylum Chordata; class Mammalia; order Lagomorpha; family Leporidae; genus Sylvilagus; species Sylvilagus floridanus. The sequence continues at coordinate 87,664,695 of OX463242.1, forward strand.
AAAGCTGCTGCCTGCAGTGCCGACATCCCATATGGGCCCGGGTTTGAGTCCGGCTGCTCCACTTCCCATTCAGCTCTCTGCTGTGGCCTGGGAAAGCAGTAGAAGATGGCCCAAGTCCTTGGGCCCCTGCACCCGCGTGGAAGACCCAGAAGAAGCTCCTGGCTCCTGGCTTCAGATCAGCCCAGCTCCAGTCATTGTGGCCATTTGGGGAGTGAACCAGCAGATAGAAGACTTCTCTCTGCCTCTGCCTCTCTGTAACTCTGCCTTTCAAATAAAATAAATAAATCTTTTTTTAAAAAAATTATACTTATATGACCTTGAATATCTAACCCAGATAAGTGTAACCGTGCTTGGTTAGCAAACCCAGGCCTGAAAGTGTACCAACAATTCTGAAAATATCTTCTTTATTTCCTTTTTTTTAACCGACAAATTAGAACAGCTTATTTTATCAAAGATTTATTTAAGTTGTGCGAACTAAAAATCATTTGGATCAACTTAACAGTGTTTATGTGAGCATACATTTATATATAAGCCAATTAAGCATAGAATTCTTTAGGGAATTTTATCAGGCAGGTTTAACTTACGACAGGGATCAATGCATAACAGATCTATACACAAAGAAAGGCCTGATCTCCCTTTTTGTTTTAGTGCCCCCTCTTGCAGGCGTCCTTTAGAGAGGTTGCATTTCATTTGTGCGGGGGTGTGTGTGTGTGTGTGTGTGTGTGTGTCTTTGGATCCGTGTTGGGTGTGGCTGCAGGAGGAGCCTGTTTAGCATAAACTTCCCATTCTCCTTGGAGTAGCTTAACAGAAGGCATTATATAAATTGTATCAATTAAATGAATGAAATGGATTTGTATATTTTTAGTGCAACCTGCTGTCTGGTTTGTTATTGGCCCAAGGTCTGTAAGGATTTGTGTTGGTCATGCCGAAGATCCTTTCTGTGGAATGGCAAGGAGAGAGTTCTACAGAGGGGCTAACTGATTCCCAGCAGCCTCAGCCACACCACAACCTCAGGCAGTTCCGTAGCTCCTCACGCTCAGTCTCTGCCAGCGTATTTCAGTGTGTGCTTTTTTAAAAATTTATGTATTTTATTTGAAAGTCACAGTTACAGAGAGGGAGGGGGGAGGCAGAGACAAAAACCTCCCACCCGCTGGTTCACTCCCCAAATGGCCACAATGGCTAGTGCTGGGCCAGGCTGAAGCCAGGAGCCAGGAGCTTCTTCTGGGTCTCCCATGTGAGCACAGGAGCCCAAGCACTTGACCATCTTCCACTGCTTTCCCAGGCGCATTGGCAGGGAGCCAGATTGGAAGTGGAGCCGCGGGACATGAACCGGTGCCCATGCATGATGCTGGCATTGCAGCTGGCGGCTTAATCTGCTAAGCCACAGCGGCCCTAGGATATATTCTTTTAATTATTTATTTGTTTGAAAGGCAGGAAGACAGATCTCCCATCTGCTGGCTCGCTACCCAAAATTATATAAATAAATGCATATAAATAATTTATAAAGATAAACTAGCAGTTATTAATATTAGTATGTTCTTAATCTCTTGATGTTAATAGATATTACTGGATTGCTCATAGATAAATTAATAGTTATATAGATCTAGAGATGAGAATGGGGAGTAGGCATATGAAATTCCTCAGGGCCATTCCAGTCATCTAAAGCAGGCAGTCTGCCCTAAGCGACAACTGCCCCTTCTGGGCTGGAGTCAGCCCTGGTCAAACTGGGTTCCCTGACAGGTGTGAGGTGGGGAGACCAGTCCCATCCCATATTCCTGGACAAGGAGCCTGGGCAAGTGGCAGAGGTGAGGCTGATGGATCACTGAGACTGTGGCACGGTTGATGCTGTTAGGAAATCAGCTCATCCCTCTTTAAAATCAGAAGCCTCAAAGGTGACCCTCAATGCAACCCAGTCCTGCCTAGAGTGAACCAGAATGGGGCTCACCCCACTGGATCGCCTACAGAAGTCAAAGATGGGCCCTCCAGGGGCTGGCGCTGTGGCCTGGTGGGTAAAGGCCACCACCTGCAGTGCCGGCATTCCATATGGGTGCTGGTTCTAGTCCCGGCTGCTCTTCTTCCGATCCAGCTCTCTGCTATGGCCTGGGAAAGCAGTAGAAGATGGCCCAAGTCCTTGGGCCCCTGCCACCCACGTGAGAGACCCAGAAGAAGCTCCTGGCTCCTGGCTCCTGGCTCCTGGCTTCAGATCGGCCCAGCTACAGCCATTGCGGCCAGTTGGGGAGTGAACCAGCAGATGAAAGACCTGTCTCTCTATCTCTCTGCTTCTTCTTTTTGTGGGTAACTCTGACTTTCACATAAATAAATAAAACTTTTTTTAAAAAAATAGGACCTCCAACGGGGTGGAACCTGGCTCCATGCAGGGCCAGACACAGAAGCAGGGAAGAGATATTGCTGCTCTCTCAAGATGACTCACCTGGAGACATCTGGTTCCAGAAATGGTTTCCTTTCTCAAAACGAAGAGAGAAGCTGGGAAGGGGAGGACAGCCACCAGCCAAGCCCAGTGGGGCACCCAGGTGGGCAGTGGCAGCCAGTACCCTGCAGAAGGGGTCCTTTGCCAGGGCAGTCAGAGGATCTGGGGTCTCGTCTCAGTATCACCAAATGTGGTGGGTTTGCTGCCCAGTGCTCAGAAAGCCGATCTGCACCCACCAGTCTTTTGAGAAGAGAAAGACTTGATTTGCATGGCAGCTAACACGGAGGGTTGGGTGGGATCCCGCAGGGAGGGGGCTCAGAGTGTTGTATGAAGTTAGGTGGGATAAGCCGTGTCTGCCAGCACTGTAGAGGCCAGGCCTAATTGCAGGGGCTCACCACCGGGCCGCTGTGCTGACGTTTCCTGGGGGGGGGGGGTGGCTCCAGCTCCACATCCGTGCATCAGTAGAACCCTGTGCTATGTACGTTCTGGTTGAGCTTCGGCGCTGCAGGTTAGGGTTTTCCTTCTGCTGCATCTGTCCACATCGTTCAGTTTACGGTTTTCATCTCCATGTGCCCTCCCGTATCTGTGCAACTGCAGCTTTTTATATTATTATTATTAAAGATTTATTTACTAATTGAAAAACAGAGTTAGAGAGAGGCAGAGGCAGAGAGAGAGAGTGAGCGAGCAAGGTCTTTCATCCGCTGGCTCACCCCTAAAATGGCTGCAACAGCCAGAGATGCGCTGATCTGCAGCCAGGAGCTTCTCCCGGGTCCCCCATGTGGGTGCAGGGGCCCAAGGACTTGGGCCATCTTCTACTGCTTTCCCAGGCCATAGCAGAGAGCAGGATGGGAAGTGGAGCAGCCTAGAGTCGAACTGGCGCCCATGTGGGATGCCAGCACTGCAGGCAGAGGCTTTACCCGCTTTGCCACAGCACCGGCCCCACAACTGCATCTTAAACAGCTTTCCCAAGAGAACGGGCGTTTAAAGCATGACCAGACTCATTGTTAAAGCATAAAATAGTGAAACTCAACAAGTATTTTTTTTTTCACCTTGAGGCATATTTTGAGAATCAGTTTTTCCTATTGGATGTTTTTATCCAATTTGATGGTAGGATCTTAAAGTTACCATAATCCATTGCTTAGCAAAGTCTTTCTCATCAAACCCCTGGATGACAAAGTACTTATGCACTGTTCTGCTTGGAAAGCTCTTAGGAAAGCATCAGAATAAAACAACTCTCTGTCTCTGGATGACAGAAGACTTAACTGGCCATGGCTAAAATCTGATGAGAGTTCGGATGATACCATTGACAAGGAAATTTCTTTTTTTTTAATTTTTTAAAAATTTTTAAATTTTTAAAATTTTTGACAGGTAGAGTGGACAGTGAGAGAGAGAGAGAGAGAGAGAGAGAGAGAGAGAGAGAGAGAAAGGTCTTCCTTTTTCCGTTGGTTCACCGTCCAATGGCCGCTGCAGCCGGTGCGCTGTGGCCGGCACATCGCGCTGATCCGAAGGCAGGAGCCAGGTGCTTCTCCTGGTCTCCCATGGGTGCAGGGCCCAAGCACTTGGGCCATCCTCCACTGCCCTCCCGGGCCACAGCAGAGAGCTGGACTGGAAGAGGGGCAACCGGGACAGAATCCGGCACCCCGACCGGGACTAGAACCTGGTGTGCCGGCGCAGGAAGGCAGAGGATTAGCCTACTGAGCTGCGGCGCTGGCCTGACAAGGAAATTTGGTTATTGCTGCTGTGATATACCACATTTTAAGATAATAGCCAGAATTATGACTAATACCATTATACCAAGAATTATGACTAATGACATTATACCAGATTTCTAAGAATTTCACAAAAACATGTTAATAACAGATATCACAAATATAAAGAAGACTTAGCATCTCTTATTCTTTAAAGTTTGTTGGTTTATTTATTCAAAAGGCAGAGTGACAGACAGGGGAGAAAGAGAGAGAGAGACACAGAGAGACAGAGATCTTTCACCTACTGGTTCACTCCTTAAATGACCGCACCAGCCAGATCTGGGCCAGGACAAAGTCAAGAGCCCGGAACTCCATCTGGGTCTCACATTGGGTGCAGGGGCCCAAGCTCTGGGGCCATCCTCTGCTGCCTTCCTAGGCCCATTAGCAGGGAGCTGGAATGGACGCGGGGCAGCTGGATCTGGAAGACTCAAACCGGCACTCATAGAATACAGCTGAGGTGTTGCAAACAGCAGCTTAACCCTCTGTGCCACAACAAAGGCCCCAGGATCTTCTTCTTCTTCTTCTTTTTTTTTTTACAATGCTTCCCAGATAATTTACCATATCAAATAAGCCCAACTTGTCTACCAGCTTTTTATTAGAAGACAGAAAATTCCTTTGAGATCTTCCAAGGACCCTCTGGAGAGTTCCAAAGTCAGGTCAGGCCCCAAAGACGTCATTCAGACTACGATTTGGGGTAGTTGCCTAAACTGTCAAAAAGTTTAAAACTCCAGAGGCAATGGGATCACAGGTCACTGTAACACGGCTATCCATACAGCCACAGCTACGAAAGGTTTCAAAGGCAAATACAGAGAGTTACGTGGTTGTAAAAAACACCAAACTTCAACTCTTTTCATAGAAACTATATTCTTAAGTAATCAAAGACCTGATAAAAACAACAGGAAACACAGGAAATCACTTTGCTAAAACATAAACACCTTCTCACCCTTTTTTCCTCTAACACAGCTACTAGGTTTCCTAGGCAGATACTTAGAAGGTAAAGAAGTATCTTTCACGAGATCCTATCAAGAGAATAATCAGAGAAAATTTTGTCATTTTTTAAAGATTTATTTATTTATTTGAAAGTCAGAGTTACGTAGAGAGGAGAGGGAGAGAGAGAGAGAGAGGTCTTCCATCCGATGGTTCACTCCCCAATTGGCCGCAACGGCCAGAACTGCGCCGATCTGAAGCCAGGAGCCAGGAGCTTCTTCTGGGTCTCCCACATGGGTGCAGGGGCCCAAGCACTTGGGCCATCTTCCACTGCTTTCCCAGGCCATAGCAGAGAGCTGGATCGGAAGTGGAACAGCCAGGACTGGAACCGCACCCATATGGGATGCCGGCACTGCAGGCCAGGGCGTTAACCTGTTGCACCACAGCACCGGCCTGGAAACTTTGTCATTTTAACAGAGAAGACCAAGCTCCTGCTTTGCAGTGTTCTTTTGATATTAAGGTCATTTTTGAAACCCTTATAATAACTTGATTCAGTGTTAGGCAGTTTGACAACACAAGGTTCACGCCTCAGCTTTCTATATCCATCATTTTCTGGTCTTCGTTCTCCTTTTTCATTCTGAAACTAGCTTTACCCAACCTCCAAACTTTGCATAACTGCCATCTTGCTCAACAGAGGTGCATCTTTTTAAAAAGTTTATTTTTGTCTACTTGAAAAGGAGAGATGGAGAGGGAGAGGGAGTGGGAGAGGGAGAGAGAGATTGATTTTCATCCATCCACTGGTTTACTCCCCCAAATACCCACAACAGCCATGGCTGGGCCAGGCTGAAGCCAGGAGCCTGGAACTGCATCCAGGTCTCCCACGTGGGTGGTAGTAACCCAGTCACTGGGCCATCATCCATGCTTCCCAGGTGCACTAGCGGGAAGCTGGATCAGAAGCAGAGCAGCTGGGACAGGTGCTCTGAAACGGGATGCCGGTATCCCAAGCGGAAGCTTAAGCACTGTACCACAATGCCTGTTCCAAGAAGTTCATCTTAGAACCTCAGGTCTTTTCTTAAAAAACAAAACAAAACAAACAAACAAAAAAACCAACATCTGACTTTCCTTACATGCTGGTTTTTAAATTACTCTTTTCTTCTTCTTCTTCTTCTTCTTCTTCTTCTTCTTCTTCTTCTTCTTCTTCTTCTTCTTCTTCTTTCTTCTTTCTTCTTTCTTCAGGCAGAGTTAGTGAGAGAGTTATAGACAGTGAGAGACAGAGATCCGAAGACAGGAGCCGGGTGCTTCCTCCTAGTCTCCCATGCAGGTGCAGGGCCCAAGCTCTTGGGCCATCCTCCACTGCACTCCCAGGCCACAGCAGAGAGCTGGCCTGGAAGAGGGGCAACCGGGACAGAATCCGGCGCCCCCACCAGGACTAGAACCCAGAATGCAGGCGCTGCAGGCGGAGGATTAGCCTAGTGAGCCACGGTGCCAGCCTCTTATTATTCTTAGTAGTTTCATTTCATTCTGTGTTGACTAGAATTCTTAATTCTTAGAAACTTTAATTTTTAGTAGTGAAACCTAGAAATTAAGAAATCATAAACTACCACACAAGCATTGGATAGACGGGAACATTTATGAATATACCATTTCGTGATTTGTAGCAATGTTTTTATAGCATTAATTTTTCAATGTGGCAGTGGAAAATGCTGACTAAGACTCAGTGTCTTTAGTTGCTCTGAACCAAGAAGCCGAGAGTGACACAGCACATGCCCAGCACTGAAGGGTCCTCTTCTACCTTGTCTGGAAAGCATCCGGGTACGCAATGCAGATCTACTGTTTGACAGAACTCAGAAAACCCTCGGGTTGTAAGTGACGGAGACTGGACATATTCAAGTAGATGTGTCATAAACTGTCCCGCTGCTGAAAAGCTCTTTCATAAGCTTTTATCCTTCACAAATTTATTTAATTCATTGGTTCTTAAAAATTGTGTGTGGGCCACTTAAGGAAACGTCAGGAGATACGAAACACCTACCCATCATCTGCGCAAGTTCCTGCTGGAAAATCCTGTAGTACAGACATGGAACAGGCTCATTCGACCAGAAACCTAGATTGAATGAAAGTTGTGTATCCACCGTACATTTAATGCTGACAACTATCACTAAAGTCATAGGAGCCCTATTTACCAAAGATTATTCAAATAAGGAGAATCTGAGCAGCATAGAAGTCAGTTCTTATTTGTCTCATACTGAATTTGTGCAGGGATTGTGTCTCTGTAAGCCAGTTCAGTAGAGCTCTTTCTATAAATTCATTTTGACAATGCCATCCAGAAATTTTTAAAAAATCACACGTCTATATAACATATGAAGTTATATAAAATAAAGACAAAGAGATGTTTTAAAATTTTAGCCATTGCCAGTGATAAGGACCTAACACTTGCTCATTTCTAGAAGAATAGCTGGATCCAAGTTGTGTTTATGTCAGATTCTACAGGTTCGCTCACGCAGCGGAAGCATTTTATCAGCGCCTGTGGAGAAGGTGCAGGTTTCTCGTCTGCCAGTTGTTTCTGGATAGCTTTGCCTTTTCCTCCTGATGAGGGTCACCTTCCCAAAGTTTGCCTTTCCAAGGAATGGCTCTCAGATCCAGAGAAAGTAGGGTAGAAAATCCACATCTCAAAGTCATGGAGAAGGAATGTTATGACCTCTGAGTTTTGATGCGTATTTGCCTAAGTTCAGATATCAATCTGTTTTTCCCCAAGTGTTCAGAGTAATTTTCTTCTTTTTTACTGTTAAGACTTTACATATTCTATATATATATACATATACACATATTTGTTAACATGTAATAGTAGAACATATATATGGGGTAACTGTGTTAATTTGGTGCCTGGATACAGTGCGTAAGGATCAAATCAGGTTAATTATCACTTCCAGCTCCTTAACACTTACAGAGGTCAACCTTATGGAAGCTGTAGACTAAAGTTCAGACTAGCGGATGAGCAGACACCTAGCAGCCATCTGAATTTTCCACAGACCAACTGAATGGATAAAATATCTAATCTATTTCCAATCACTCATGTCTTTGTTAAATACATATTTTTATTTCTAATTGACATGTAGTAATTATACATACTATGGGTGCAGTGAGACATTTCAAGGCGTGCATACATGCAATGCACAATGATAGATACCAACTATCACTTCAGACATTTATTATTTCTTTGGGTTAGCAACATTCAACCTCTCTGCTAGCTCTTTTGAAATATTCCATTAATTTTTGTCTACAATAGTTATCCAACTGTGCTATAGAGCGTGAGGAGTTAGTCCCCCAATCCAGCTGCTCCTCAATACCCATTAACTATCCCCACTCCATGCCTCCCTCCCTGATATCTCCAGGATTCTGGTAATCACTATTCCACTCTCCGCATCTACAAGATCATCTATATGTAAATAAGAACATAGGGTGTTTGTCTTCTTGTCCCTGACTTACTTTACTTAACAGTCCTTTTCAGTTCCATCCAAATTGCTGCAAATGACAGAATATCACTTTTTATAGTTGGATAATATCCATTGGGTATATATGCAACATTTTCTTCAATCAGCCATGTGTTAATGGACACCCAGATTGGCTCCATATCATGGCCATTGTGAATAATGTTAGAAAAACATAGCGGTATAAATGTCTCTTCAACATACTAATTTCAATTCCTTTAAATGTAATGGGATTATTGGGTTGTATGATAGCTGTATTTCTAATTTTTTGAGGAAACTCCATATTGTTTCCAAAATGGCTGCACCAATGTATGTTCCCACCAACACTGAATGGCCACCTTTTCCCACTTCCTTGCCAGGGTTTTTTTTTTTTTTTTTTTTTTTTTTTGTCTTTTTGGCACTAGCCAATTGAACTGGGGCATATGATGTCTCATGGTGGTTTTGATTCGTGTTTTTTTTTGTGGGTCATTTGTAGAACTTCTTTGAAGAAATGTCTATTCAAGTATTTAGCCATTTTACAACTGGGTTTCTGCTATTGAGTTATCTGAATTCCTTATAGAGCCTGGATATTCTCAACTTTGCTGTACAGAGATTTTTAGTTGTGTGTAATCCCATTTGTCTATTTTTGCTCTTATGTCCTGTGCGTTTGCTCAGACTAATGTCCTGAAGCATTTCCCCATGTTTTCTTCTAGTAGTTTCTTTTTTTTAAAGATTTATTTATTTACTTGAAAGTCATAGTTATACAGAGAGAAGGAGAGGCAGAAAGAGAGATAGAGAGAGGGCAAGAGAGAGAGAGGTCTTCCATCCGCTGGTTCACTCCCTTGATCAAGGCCACAATGGCCAGGAGCCAGGAGCTTCTTCCAGGTCTCCCACGTGGGTGCAGGGGCCCAAGGACTTGAGCCACCTTCTGCTTTCCCAGGTCATAGCAGAGAGCTGGATCAGAAGTGGAGCAGCTGGGACTTGAACCGTTGTCCATACGGGATACCAGTGCTGCAGGCGGTGGCTGCCACGGCACAGTGCTGACCCCCGAACTTAGTCTTTTTAAAAGGTTTGTTAAAAATCAGTGATCCCACCCAGTTCTGAGCTTTTCTTTGTTAAGACTTTTTACTGCTATTTGAATCTTGTTACTTGTTTTTGATCTGTTCAGATCTCCTGTGTCCTCAGGGCTCAGTTTTGATAGGTGATGCGTATCCAGAAATTCTCTCTGTTTCTCCTAGCTGGGGTGTGGCACACTGCTGGGTTGGGCTGGATTTCTCTGTGTGTTCTCTCTTTTTTTCTTGGTTAGTCTAAACAAAGTTTGTTGATTTTGTTTATCTTTTTTATTTTTTTTATTTTATTTTTATTTATTTATTTATTTTTTTTATTTTTGACAGGCAGAGTGGACAGTGAGAGAGAGAGACAGAGAGAAAGGTCTTCCTTTGCTGTTGGTTCACCCTCCAATGGCTGCCGCAGACAGCGCGCTGCGGCCGGCGCACCGCGCTCATCCGATGGCAGGAGCCAGGTGCCAGGTGCTTCTCCTGGTCTCCCCATGGGGTGCAGGGCCCAAGCACTTGGGCCATCCTCCACTGCACTCCTGGGCCACAGCAGAGGGCTGGCCTGGAAGAGGGGCAACCGGGACAGAATCCGGTGCCCCGACCGGGACTAGAACCTGGTGTGCCAGCGCCACAAGGCGGAGGATTAGCCTGTTGAGCCACGGTGCCGGCCCGATTTTGTTTATCTCTTCAAAACAGCAACTCTTTGTTTCACTGATATTTTATATTTTTAGACTTTATTTTGTTTATTTCTGCTTTACTAGTTTTTACTGCTTTACTGCCACTAATTTAGGGTTTGATTTAGTCTTGCTTTTTTAGTTCTCAGAATTGCATTCTCAAATTGTCTATCTGAAATGTTTTTTTATTTTTATGATGTCAGCACTTACTGCTATCAACTTCCATCTTTTATACTGTTTGCTATATCCAAAGTTTTTAGTATGTTGTGTCTTCATTTTCATTTGTTTCAAGACCATTTAAAACTTCCTTTTAATTTCTTCTTTAGTTGGTCAAGAGAATGTAGTCTAACTTTCATATATTTGCAAAATTTCTAAGGTTCTTCTTGTTGCTAGTTTCTGGTATCATTTCATTGTGGTCAAAGAACATACATGCTATGATTTCCATCGTATAAAAGTTTTCTTGAGATTTATCACTGTGGCTAGCACAGTGATAATGAGAAGAATGAGAATTCTGAAGTTGTTGAATGAAATGTTCTACAACTGTCTATGGCTTCCATTGGTGAATGTGGATGATGAAGTCTGCAACTATTATTGTATTATTGTATTATCTATCTCACCCTGACTATCTAATATGTTTTTCTTTATAAAGTGTGGTGCTCCAGTGTTGGGTGCATATATATATATATATATGTGTGTGTGTGTATGTATTACCCATTGCTTCATTTATCTCTTTATTATTACATGACAGCCATCTTTGTCTCTTTTACAGTTTTTGACTCATAGTTGTGGTACTGCCTCTGTGATGCTGGTGTCCCATCCAGTTTCCTGCTAACGCACCAGGGAAAGCAGCAGAAGAGGGTCCAAATGCTTGGGCCCCTGCACCCACATGGGAGACCTGGATGGAATTTCTGGTTCTTGGCTTCAGCCTGGCCTATCCCTGGCCATTGTGACCATTTGGAGAGTGAACCAGCAGATAGAAGACCTTTCTTGCCCTGCCCCTCCCTCTCCCTCCTTCTCTCCCTCTCTGTTACTGTGCCTTTCAAATAAACTAAATTTAAAATCCTCATACCAATGGGTCATATTTTGGGGTGGCACCTTCTGGTCTCCCACAGTGTTATCTGGGGTGGGGAGAGGGTGGCACCTTTTGGGCTTCTTCCATGACCCCGCAGCCATGAGGGTCGCAGGCAGCTTCCTGCAGAAGCGAGAGGTTGGGACCAGCAGGTCGGGGAGGCAGACACACTGACAAGGGAAAGCGCGCAGAGAGCCCTGGGTCGGGCACATTTGGTCTGACCGCAGAATCAGCAGAGCTGAAGCCTATCCCTGAAGTTCTCGTCTTCTCAGGCTTTGTGGGCTTCCCCACCCTCCCACCCTCTAAACTCGGGTTTTTTCCCCCTTTCTCTCTCTTCCTTGTTCCTGGCACAGCCCCTGCAGCCTCAGCCGCGAGCAGCCCTTTCCTGCGTGGCCAGGTCAGCCCTGCGTTATCCTTGGGCAGCTGCTCCGGGCCCCTCCCAGCTGGGTCAGCCACTCAGTCATCTCCACCCTCTGACTGTGGTGTGAGAAATCCAGCCCAACCCAGCAGTGTGCCACACCCCAGGAGTTTTCTAGAAATTGTAGCTGAGAAATTAAAGTTGACCAAACTGGATAACACGCTGACTGCAGCTCTAGCGGATGTCAGGAGCTGGGGGTCAGGGGGTGGGGACTGACAGTGGTGGGGCAACAGCGATTCCCCTGACAGTTACAGGCTGCGGCAGTTGTCAAAAACTCATTAAATCTCACACTTAGAATTGGTAAATCTCAATGTATGTAAACTACGCCTCTGTAGACTGATATCTGAAGATGAGCCAAAAAGGGGCAAGAGCTGTGGCTCAGCCAGGTGAGCACTCGGGACACCCAGATCCTACCCAGAGTGCCTGGAATGAGCCCCACCTCTGCATCTGATTCGACATCCTGCCAATGCACCTGGGAGACAGCACGAGCTTGGGCCCTTGCAGCCACCTGGGAGATCTGAACTGAGTCCCTGGTTCTTGGCTTCAGCATCCCTTAGTCCTGGCTGCTGTGGCCGTTGGCGAGTCAATCAGCAGATTAAGATCTCTCTCTTCCCCCATTCTGCCATTCAAATAAAAAATAAATCTCTTTAAATAAAGAAATAGAGGGCCAGTGCTGTGGCGTAGTTGGTAAAGTCGCCACCTGCAGTGCCGGCACCCCATATGGGCGCTGGTTGGAGACCTGGCCACTCCACTTCCAATCCAGCTCTCAGCTGTGGCCTGGGAAAGCAGTAGGAGATGGCCCAAGTCCTCCTGCACCCACATGGGAGATCCAGAAAAAGCTCCTGGCTCCTGGCTTCAGATTGCCCCAGCTCCAGCCATTGCAACCATGTGGGGAGTGAACCAGTAGATAAAGATCTCTCTCTCTTTGACTCTGCCTCTCTGTAATTCTGCCTTCCAAATAAATGAATAAATCTTTTTTAAAAAATTGAAAGAGGGAGATTGTCTATGTGTTTAAATCATTTGTCTTCTGGTAGTAAAATAAGTCAGAGCTAATTTTCTTTATTCTTGGGAATTCTTCCTCTGGCTGCTGCCACATTTTATCTGTTTCACTGGCCCTGTCACTGGACCAATGCAAATGGACTCAGACTGGCAGGGAGTCCTTAATAGGAGGAGGAACAGAAAGAAAGAAATGTTAGTTAGCAGCCACCAAACGTTATTTAGAATATGTCAGTGTTTCTACCTTGTAAAGGGAAGTGTCATTCAAGTTAAATCACTAGAGGGTGGCAGCTAGAGCAGAGACAGAGAAAGGAATCAGACGCAGTGTGGACTGTCGCTTATTTAATCCAGGTCTTTGGCCATGCAAAGGGGAGGCCCAAGGGCTGGAGTAGAGGTTGCCAACTTGAAGAGCTACAGCGTTGCAATGGGGAATGGGGCAGTCAGCCAATAAGCAGGTGCACCGCCTAAGGGCTTCAAAGTCAAAGTGAAGCTGCTGCACTTCACTTCGCCATCTTACACTAGGGAGCAAGTCTGTGCTCTATTTCTGCTAAGATTGGGAGAGGTGGCTGTGGAGAGCTGACTGCTCTGCAAGAGAAGTGGGAGGGAATTTGGTTCTTTGTCCAAGAGCAGGAGGCCAGAGGAGTTGGACAAGGGGAGAGAATGGCCACCTGGGAGCCTTGAGGCCCCAGTCATAGACAAGGGGAATTTTTTTTTAATTTATTTTTTATTTAGTAAATATAAATTTCCAAAGTACAGTTTATGGATTACAATGGCTTCCCCCCATAATTTTCCTCCCACTCACACCCCTCCCATCTCCCACTCCCTCTCCCATTCCATTCACATCAAGATTCATTTTCAGTTATCTTCATATACAGAAGATCAATTTAGTATATATTAAGTAAAGATTTCATCAGTTTGCACCCACACAGAAACACAAAGTGTAAAGTACTGTTTCAGTACTAGTTATAGCATTACTTCACATTGGACAACACATTAAGGACAGATCCCACATGAGAAATAAGTACACAGTGACTCCTGTTGCTGACTTAACAATTTGACACTCTTGTTTATGGCGTCAGTAATCTCCCTAGGTTCTAGTCATGAGATGCCAAGGCTATGGAAGCCTTTAGGGTTCACCGACTTCGATCTTATTCCAACAGGGTCATAGTCAAAGTGGAAGTTCTCTCCTCCCTTCAGAGAAAGGTACCTCCTTCTTTGATGGCCCCGCTCTTTCCACTGGGATCTCACTCACAGAGATCTTTCATTTAGGTCTTCTTTTTTTTTTTGGCCACAGTGTGACAAGGGGACTTTTGTAGAAAAATTGTCTGCTGTTTAATTTTATTTACTTATCCATTTGTTATTTGTTTGAAAGGCAGAGACAAATAGAGACAGAGTGAGTTCTCCCATTTGCTGGTTTACCCCCACCCCCAAATGCACACAATAACCAGGGCTCAGCCACGCTGACGCCAGGAACCAGGAACTCAATCCAGGCCTAACCATGTGGGTACCCAGGTGAGTACCAAGGGCATCATCTCCTGCCTCCCAGGCTGAATCCAGAGCAGAGCAGGGGCCTGAACGGAGGCAGTCACACGCTGAGTGCATGCGCAGGTGCTGTGGCGCAGAGGGTTGAGTCACAGTCTGTAATGCCCGCGTCCCAGATCAACACCTGTTCACATCCTGCTGCTCCACTTCTGATCCAGCTCCCTGTTAACACACCTGGGAAGGCAGCAGAAGACGGCCCAAGCACTTGGCCCCACCCCCAGTGGAGGAGACCGAGTTAGAGTTTATGGCTCCTGGCTTCCGCCTGGCCCAGCCTTGGCTTTGCGGTCATTTGAGGAGTGAAACAGCAGATGGAAAACCTCTCTCTCTCTCTCTAACTCTTCCTTTTGAATAAATCTTGGAAACAAAAATGTGAAATGCAGGCACCCCAAGAGGCAGCTTGACTTCTGCACCAAATGCTCACTTCTATGTTGAATTTTGTTATGTGTGACACCATGTTGTAAATCATCACTCCTCTCCAAACGTTCAGTAAAGCCTGACAAATGCCAAGTTCTTCTTTGGATTATTGTTGGATGAAATCAACGAGGAGGACCGACCTCCGTATCTGAGTAGGGAACAGGACCCACCAGCCTGGGATGGTGAAATCATCCAGAAATGGATCGAATTCCTCCTGTAAATAATGACCAAGTGCTGACCACATGGCCAGGAAGTGTTTGCTGCTTCTTGGATATTTGTGTGCGGAATTAACAGGCAGAACACCAACAGTATTGGGGAGGCCAGCATCCACAGTAAATATCCTATCAATATTAACACATGCTAGGAAGGACCGGAATAGACTGTGGTGACAAACTAACAGTTGTGGTGGGGGAGGAGGACCCACCTGGAAAGGGCAGGGAGGATTTAGCAAGAACAGAAGCCCCTGTTTGGAGGCCTTAATTCAAAATCGGTCTCTGGCTCTTGTTTGCGTGGGGAGGGCCTAGATTGAGTTCTTGGTTCCCAGCAACAGTAACACAGTCTGGATTGTTGCAGGCATTTAAGGAGTGAACAAGCAGGTGGGGGGCCCTCTCTATCTGTCTTTCAAATAGGTAAATATTTTTTTCAAAGAGGATTTAGCCAGCATAGACCAGAGTCGGAGGCGAGTGATAAGCCCACCCACCATTATGCACACACCAGTCTCTGGTCCTTGTTCCTGGGGAGAAGGGAAAGGAAGGTGGGTCTTGAACTTTGAGGGGAGAGCCCACCACACTTGAATCACAAGGGATAGGGACCTCAGCTGTCTTCTGAGTTATTGCCTTTAAAAACAGCGCTAATCACCACTATCTTTTTTTTTTTTTTTTTTTTTGGACAGGCAGAGTGGACAGTGAGAGAGAGAGAGACAGAGAGAAAGGTCTTCCTTTTGCTGTTGGTTCACCCTCCAACAGCCGCTGCGGTCGGCGCGCTGTGGCCGGTGCACTACGCTCATCGGCCAGGTGCCAGATGCTTCTCCTGGTCTCCCATGGGGTGCAGGGCCCAAGCACTTGGGCCATCCTCCACTGCACCCCCAGGCCACAGCAGAGGGCTGGCCTGGAAGAGGGGCAACTGGGACAGAATCCAGTGCCCCGACTGGGACTAGAACCCGGTGTGCCGGCGCCGCAAGGCGGAGGATTAGCCTGTTGAGCCACGGCGCCGGCCTAATCACCACTATTCTAAGAGGGCTTAATACGCACCGGGCTTTGTACTTTTGTGTGTTAGCTCACTTAAACCACACAACCATGAGGAGTAGATTTTTTTTTGAAGATTTATTTATTTATTTGAAAGGCAGAATTACAGAGACACAGAGGCAGAAGCAGAGAGAGAGAGAGGGAGAGAGAGAGAGAAAGGTCTTCCATCTGCTGGTTCACTTCTCAAATGGCTGCAATGGCAAGAACTGGGCCGATCCACAGCCAGGAGCCTAGAGCTTCTTCTGGGTCTCCCATGCAGGTGCAGGGGCCCAAACACCTGGGCCATCTTCCACTGCTTTCTCAGACACATTAGCAGGGAGCTGGATTGAAAGTGGAGCAGCTAGCACATGAACTTGCGGCCATACAGGATGCTGGCCCTGCAGTGGCAGCTTTACCCGCTACGCCACAGTGCTGGCCCCAAGGAATAGGTTCTATGATGCTTCACTTTACAGAAGAGATAACAGACTCAGTGAGATTCAAACAACTGCCCAGGGTTCGCAACAGAGCCAGGATGAGGGCCGGCAGGGAAGATTCTAGAGGGCAGCTGTAAACAAACATTAAAGAATGCAGCATCTCCTGTCCCTGCATTGGCCAGTTCCCTTATCCATGCCACAAAATTTGTATTGAGCACATTTGGTGCAGCAGTACACAAAATCTTTGCTACCCTGGAGCAAAAGTTGGAGCTCAGAAGTAGGCTAGCTAGGAACCACCCCTGCCCGAATTCAGCCCCTTGCCACCACAGCCGAAGGTGGGGCAGCTGCTCCACAGTGACTTCCCACTCTGTAATCTGAACTTACTGGAGTGAAAACACATGTGTATAGAAATAAAGGTGGCTCGTCAGGTGATTCCCTCCCCCAAGATATCACTCCTTGGGAGGGTGACTCAGGGCCCCGGATCCTTGATGTACCCTTTGGATAAGGCACAATGGTGGCCTGTCTGGCTCTGCTAGTTCTAAAGTTTCACCCTTGGCCCAGGTTCATTCGCTGAGATATAAGTTGGCTGCATTCTTTTTCTTCTTCCTCTTCTGCAGCCAGCACTGCACTGAGCCCCACAAGATCTGGACCAAGCTTCATTCTCACCATCCGTCTCCAGCAACCCAACCCTGTGTTTCCCATGAACACTAAAAGAAAGGGGCATTTCTCCGTGCCTTCCAACTAAACAACTTTTCTGGCAGGGGAGTACAAGTTTGTCCAAGGAGCAAGTCCTTACTTGCAGCTCCCTTTCCATAAAACGAATCTGGAACACTGTGAGAGAACTGCTGAAACACTGGCTGACTCTTCGAGGGCGGGAAACCCTCCCTGTTGAGGGGTCTGTGCTTTGACTTTCCTATCTCAAAGCTGGCTCCTCTTACTATGACTCAGCTCCCAGATCCTGTAGAAAACAATCCTTTCCTCATTCAGGCTGCGCCTGGCCAGTATAAGGTAAGACAGCAGAGTTTAATCAAATGATGACACAAGAGACTGAGTAAGAGGATCGTTATCTTTGACTTATTCTGGGAATTAGATTTCATTATAAAATTAACAATGTTCAGAAACTTTATCCTCATATCTGGTGCTATAAACGTCTCTACAGCAGAACAATCAGCACCTGGTTTTATATTGTCTGGTCCAGCTCTCGGAGGGTCCTTTGTCCTAGAAGATTCCAGAGACCTCTAGTATGAGTTAGGTTTCTCGGCTCCCTTGGGGTCAGTGCTGCTGACAACTGTTCCAGACATCTGGGCTGCTCAGTATTTCTCGATTACCACACAGACGGAGCTTAACACGAGCTCAACCTCAAAGTACGAAGAAATACAAGTGTTTCCTTGGTGCATTTCAAATATCTTCTGTCAACAGTCTGCTCACATCACGACAGCAGGATCTGGGACAGCTGCTGTCTGGCTGAAAAATGGGGCTTAAGATGATAAATAGCTTGGAACATGATAAAATCCAGAGACCCTTTCCTGGCCATCATTAATTTATCTGCTGGTTCACTTCCCAAATCCAAAACACACCACAGTGTAGTGACATGAGGCCTTATCAGACAGATTTATGTTCAGTTGAAAAATCAAGTATTTTAGCTGAGCAAAATAAGAACTTTTTTCTTTTTTGAAAGTTATTTATAGAAAGTGAACAAATGTCACATATTTCAACCAGGAAATCATAAACGGCAGTGGCACAGCACTCCTACCAGTGGATGTCTGGTAAATTTCTCAGGGACAAGGATTTCAGTGAAACCTTTCCCGGCATCACCCAGGAAACAGACCCTTTGTAGTGCCCAGCACATGTAGGTGCTCAATAAATGTTCTTCTTTTAAAATTGTATTTATTAAAGGAACACATTACATCTAGGTCATGCCAGGCACAGTTCCACATTTTTGACCACTGTTTACCCCTGGTTCTTCTTCATCCTGACCGTGCCTGCCTCAGCCCTGAGCACACCTGATGCTAAGAGTTGGCATCACTCTCTGGGTGGGAGGCGCCTCTGACCAGGACCCCTGTGTTGCTCCTTGGGCATCTCCTGTCTATGACCTGTGTGCCTTCCTGTCCTCCCGCTGTGAGGCCAAACCAGATGGAAACTGCTGCTCTTGGTGGCTCGCATTTCCACTCTTCCCGATTCCTAGACAAGGATGATTTTATGCGATTTAACCTCCATTTTGAGAAGAGATGTATGCTTTACACTTCAGAGGTGGGCAGTTAACTGTCTGGACTCCAAATGCAGTTTGCCTTCTTGGCTTCTTAGCTTACAGCCTAATATCATAAGTGAGATCTGGGAACCAGCTGCTTGCGTTCGTGTATCAGTGGTTCTGTGGCTGAGACATAGAAGACTTTTTCTACGCTGAGCTTGTTTTCCCACCTGCAAAATGGGATGGCAATAATGTGGTATTGTGCAATTGGTAAGGCTGCCAAAGCGTTGAGTAAAGAAATGTTTAAGAACAGAGTTTAGGGCCGGGCCTGGAGTTGTGGTGAATATTATCCTCCGCAGGTGTCCTTTATTTATTTATTTATTAATGTATTTGAAAGTCCAAGTTACAGAGAGAGGAGAGGAAGAGGCAGGGAGAGAGGGAGAGAGGGAGAGGTCTTCCATCCGCTGGTTCACTCCCCAGATGGCTGCAACAGCTGAAGCTGCGCCGATCCAGAGCCAGGAGCTTCTTCCAGGTCTCCCACACGGGTGCAGGAGTCTAAGCACTTGGGCCATCTTCCACTGCTTCCCCAGGCCATAGCAGAGAGCTGGATCGGAAGTGGAGCAGCCGGGTCTCAAACCCGCTGTGCCACAGCGCCGGCCCCCCTCAGGTCTCCTTTAATAAGGTTTTTCCTGCTAGAGTAAAATGCATCCACACCCTCTCCTCACAACAGCGAGCAGCAGAGAGGAGGAGCGCCAGGCTGAGGGCCTCTCCCACCATTTCCCCAGTCTCGGGGGCTAAACTCGCGTTCAGGCGCACGCTGGCACCTAAAGGGTTTTCTTTTCTTTTCCGTGTGCGCGCTGCATCCTCCTGAGGACCGCCGCACCTTCTCCGACCCCGGCCAGGGCACGACGACGCTTCTGGAAAGCGGCGCCTCAGTCGTGCTGGCGGCGCGCGGTTTCCCCGGAGAGAGCCCGGGAGCGCGCGGCTGGGGCGTCCGTCTCGGGCCCCGGAGAGCACACGCGGCCCAGCAGCCTCCAGAGTCGTCAGGGGCTTCCAGACACCCGCCCCTGCCCCACAGCCGGGGTGCCCGCGCTAAAGGCCTCAGGAGCAGGCCCGGCTCGCGCGACCGCGTCTGGGCGCGGCCCCTTTAAGCGCGGCCACGTGGCCCGTGACGTCAGGGCAGGAAGTGTTTGAGGAAGTGGCCTGGGCTGGCTGGTTTACGGTTCCCGCATTTTCATGTCCTCGGTGGGGGGGTGTCGGAGCCCCCCGTGAGGTCCCCCCTGGCCCCCAAGCCCCCAGCCCCGGGGCGCCTGGCCCCCTCCCCGCGTCCCCGCCGACAGGTGAGTCCCGCGGGCGGCGCAGGTCCCGGGCCCCCCACAGACCCCAGTGCGGGTGGGTGCTCGCCCGGGGGCCCCCCGCCTGTCTCCCCACGGAGGCCCCGTGAAAACCCGCGTGGGCGGGAAGCCGGGGGTTCCCGGCGCGCACGCCTGTGCCGGTGCGGGGGGGGGGTCGCCGAGCCCGGGCGCACGGGGCGGCCGGGCTGGCTGGGGACACGCGTGACCGCTGGGCGCCCCTGGCCGCCGTCCGGGGAGTGGCCCTGGGGGTGGAGCATCGTCTCCCTGGGGTGACTTTGGGGGTGGGAAAGACCCCAAACAGAGTGACCGACCCTGTGACCCGGTTTCTGGACAAAAATGAAAATCAGTTGAGCTGTTCGTTCTCGCCCTTTAACCTTTTGTGCCCCCACTCCACCCCAAATTCCTTACAGACTTAGGACGTCAGCATGAGCTGGTCGCCTTCGCTGCCAACCCAGACCTGCGGGGCCTGGGAAATGAAAGAACGCCTGGGAACTGGGGGCTTTGGAAACGTCATCCGCTGGCACAATCAGGTAGGGCTGCCGCAGCCTTGCTCCAGCCTGCTCTGCACCGATGGGGCCTCCCCTTGGCCGGGGCCTTCCGGAGGGAGTGAGAAGGGGCAGTGGCCGAGCTCAGCAACCCATCTAGACTTTGATCTCTGGGCCGTGTTGACCGCGCCTCCTAAAGCAGTGTAGCCCCAAGTACATACTTTCAGTTCTGGAGCTATGCTGAGGGTAGGATAGGTCTACCAGCACACCACGTACCGGGATGTTCCATATTCTAAAACATACAGAGAGAAATTTTTTTTTAAGGATTAAAATAATCAAATATTTACTTATTTACATTTGTATTTCTAAAGATTTATTTATTTATTTGGAAGGCAGAGTTACAGGGAGAGGTAGAGAGAGAGAGAGAGAGACAGAGACAGGTCTTCCATCTGCTGGTTCACTCCCCAAATGGCCACAACAGCAGGAGCTGGGCTGATCTGAAGCCAGGAGCCAGGAGCTTCTTCCAGATCTCCCATGCGGGTGCAGGGGCCCAAGGACTTGGGCCAGCTTCTACTGCTTTCCCAGGCCATAGCAGAGAGCTGGATTGGAAGAGCAGCCGGGCCTGGAACCGGTGGCCATATGGGATGCTGGCACTGTAGGCAGTAGCTTTACCTGCTATGCCACAGCGCTGGCCCCTCAAATATTTATTATTGAAAAACTTATAATACTTAAAGTATTTGATAATACGTCTTCCCACTGTTGCTAAGCACTGTACAGCACAAAACACACAGATTTGCATGACAGTGAGAATTATCACATTGTTAATGAGTGAAAATTTTGTATTTCAGATGACTTTTACAGTGTGGAGTTGTTTGGGTTGACTTCTTTTTAGATCTGGTTAGAGTCTCATCGATTTTAGCCCTTAGGTATCTGGCATGAGTTTCTCACAGGGCAAGTGTCAGGTCTGTCCCATTTCTGTTTGCTTGTGCAGGAAGTACATGCACTGAAATTCTCTTCAGGACTCCAAGCCCATGTTTGCTTGGTGAGCGTCGCATTCATAAACTTGAGTAATGCATTCCCTAATTCTGCCTACGGGGCACAGGTGGCCTGCACAAATCTGCACAGGCCCCGGGCCACCCCCAGGCCTTGTGGGATGCCCACTTTCCTCAGTCCCAGAAGGGCCACGTGACACTGATCTGAGAGCGTTGCTGTGCAGTTGATACTAGAAAAGCTTACTTTATTTTTTATGTTTGTGGATCCCAATTTGTAGGAGCCCTCAGTTACCAAACAGCTGCAGTGAGCTCCCCACCACTGCAGTCCTGGAAGGAGATTTAATGCAAGAGCGGCTTTCTGCACTAAAGGGATGCAGGTTGCAAACCCTTTTTTTTTCAAGATTTATTTTTATTTATTTGAAAGACAGAGTTACAGAGAGAGGTAGACAGAGAGAGAGGTCTTCCATCTGATGGTTCACTCCCCAATTGGCCACAAGGGCTGGAACTGCGCCGATCCAAAGCCAGGAGCCAGGAGCTTCTTCCGGGTCTCCCACGGGGGTGCAGGGGCCCAAGGACTTGGGCCATCTTTTACTGCTTTCCCAGGCCACAGCAGAGAGCTGGACTGGAAGAGGAGCAGCTGGGACTAGAACAGGAACCCATATGGGATGCCGGCGCTTCAGGCCAGGGCTTTAACCTGCTGCACCACAGCGCCCGCCCCAGATTGCAAACCCTTTTTGGGAGCCTGGCTGCAGCATGCAGAAAGGGTCATGGAGGCTGGCCATATCCAGGTCGCTCCAGGCAGGCATGGAAGACAGTTCTGAGTCCTGTTGGTTCCGCGAGGATGGAAGGACCCCGGAGGAAGGGAGCCTGCAGGTCGGGGTGGTAGGCTTCTCACAGCCAGCTTGGAAACTGGGATTCCCACACACCTATGACTGGGGAGGCCTCCGAAATGTAACTGTCTTAAACTCGTCCTGGTCACAGGACAGCCAGGGTCAGGTTCTTCTCTGGCCTCCCTGTACCGGCCTGGGATGCTTCTAGACGGGCTAGTTTAGAATCAGCTTAACCAGAAACAACCTAATTCCTTCAAAAAAGCGTTCCATGCAGGCGTACCGTGTGCCTGTCGTCTCCAGCTCAGAACGGCCTCCCCGTGCCGCCTGCTGGGAAAGCTGCTGCCAGGTGGAGTTTGTTGCTGATTAGGGCCCAGGAATGTGTGTAGGGGTTAGTGCTCTCAGTTACCGCATCCAGGTCTTCCCTTGTTGTAAAAGCCTTAGTTGTCCATAAGACCAGCTCCTCCAGAGTCCAGCATCGCTGTTGGCTCCCGCGGGCTGGTCTGCTGAGCGCTCACCTGTGGGACAAGCCTCCCTCCGCTCAGTGCCTTCACGTAAATCCTGCTTACTCCTCCAGGAGCAGCCCTAGACCACTTCCTCTGTGAACCCGTCACGGCCTGCTTCCTTCTGTGGAATTGGTCCTTCCACTGAATTCTTTGTCACCACGCGTGTTGGCATGCCTCATATCCTGCTCTTTTGTCTGTAGGAAGCTCTCAGTTCCAGCCTAGCTCTGCATTTCTTGTAATTCCTCCACAGCAACTGTGTTGTGTATGTATTGGGTATACCAAATCTTTTCATTCAGTCAACCCATGTATATTTATTGAATGTCTACCATGGGTAGAATGGCAGAGAGGAGAAAGAGCCTTTAATCAACTAA
Source organism: Sylvilagus floridanus (assembly GCA_949820135.1). NCBI lineage: Eukaryota > Metazoa > Chordata > Mammalia > Lagomorpha > Leporidae > Sylvilagus > Sylvilagus floridanus. The sequence goes on from OX463242.1 coordinate 87,687,811, forward strand.
TTATACCTGTAAACTCCTAACTATGCTACATGCAACTAGAGAGTGGGACCCAGTAGACAGAGACCATAGACAGGGCGGCGAGATCAGCCAGGGGTTAGGAATTGGTGCTTGCGCTGAGACCCGAGAGACTGATAGAAGTTAGCTGGGCAGAGGTAGTCTGAGCAGAGGCCCTGTGGAGCTGCAGCTGGTGGCAGATAGGTGGGTCTGTATGGCCAGTGTCACTGGAGGGAGGACCAGGTGAAGTTCAGTGAGAGTAGGAGGTGAAAGACTGCAGGACTTCATAGTTCAAACCAAGAGGGTTTTGTTTCGATCCAGAGAGAAATGGGACAGTATTGGAAGGAAGTTCTAACTGCAGGGACAGATTGCAAGGGACCCAGGCAGGCAGCAGGGTTCAGGGAAAATTTTTTAGCCCCCAAAAATGCCCTGGTTCTGTGCCAATTTTCATGGGGGTGCCTACTCCCACCATGGCTGATTTCAAGTCACTAAGCAGCCCTTGCCAAATTCCTGGCTGTTGAACAGTGAGCTTTCAGGTGGCTGGCGCTAGCGAGGCCCCTTCCCAGTGCGTGGGAAGCACAGTGCTGAAGCTGGGGTAGTCCTAGTCGGAAAGCGGATGGTGGGAGTTGGGGGCGTTTTAGAAGATATTTTGGAGGTAAAATTAGCGGGGTTGCGGGCAAGAGAGGAGCTGAACACTTAAAAAAATCCTCAGAGAATGCTTGCCCAGGTGCCTAGAATCTCTACAATCCTCCTGGGTGGTTCTCAGGCTGGGAGATCCCAAGGGCTGCGGGGAGTGTTGTGGAGAGAGGTCGTTAAGCAGTGTCCAGGCCTGGAGACGGACGGATACCCTCCTCCAGAGCCTCTTCAAGACAGCAGCTGGGATCCGACAGGTGGCGGCTTCGCTCTAGTCAAGAGCAATGATTGTATTCACAATGTACCTTTCCCACAATACTCTGTAATGTGTTGACAGAGAGAGAGAGGATATGTGGTTGGTTTGTTTAAGAGAAATTACATGCCGGAGCCAAAGCAGTGGGCTCCTCAGTGGGAGAAGGGGCACCTACCCATCAGACCATCCCTTAGTGAGAACCTGGAATAGTCAGGCAAGGTGACTTCCATGCTTCTGCACCAGGCCTCACAGTAGCGCTGAAGGGAAGGAGTCCTGTCCTCATTCCCAAAGAGCTGAGGAAACTGAATGACAAAGAAGCCACATAAGTTGCCCAAGGGGCCAAGCGAGGGCGTAAAGGAGCAGGTTTGGAACCTGCGTCTTTCTGCATCCCAGCCTCCTGCTTCCCCCTCTGTGGCTTGTGGCTTCTCTGTAGTGGGGGAACCAAGGTGAGGAACGCCTCCGGGATGTTCTCAGTATTTCTTAGGGACTCCTTTAATCTCCACCATCAATCTAAGCCATTTTGAAGCACGGAGGGACAAACAGTTCTTTGGAGGACCAAGTATATGTCCTCCTTGTTGAGCAGGGAACTCCAAAGTGAGGATGTCCCTGTGTCGAGTGGTGTACCGTGGGACCCCACCCCAGTGTCCCTGGTTTCTCTGCGTCCTTCCAAGCCCCTCCCTTGAACCGCAGCCCAGGTGAGCACAAGCCATTCGTCAGACACCGCCACGTAGGGTGGTAGTTTCAATAAGACCTTGTAAATACGAAGGAAGAAGAAAAGGAGGTGACTCGAGTGGCCTCAGCCACAGCACCTTTTAGGAGTAAGGGGGGAAGATACATCTCTCAAACTTGCACAGACCTGGGTTCAAATCCTGGCTCTGTCACTGGTCAGCTCCTTGACTTTGAGTGGCAACTTTCCCCATGGACTGTGGTGGTGCTTAAGATGCCGATCCCCTCACCTCTGGATGCCCAGCATGGCTGGCAGGCTTTGGGCCTCTGGAAGCATCTGGAAATGAGAGCCTTGTAGCTGTTTATAGTCTCTTTACTTCGATGTGAGAGAGGCCCTGTGGAATGTTTCTGAGAATGAACGGGGCAATGCACGTTCTGGCTGTTAGAAGGAAGGTGCTACTTATCTTTGCTATGAAGTAGTACCAACCTTTACTTGTCCCTTCCATGGGCAAGACCAAGTTCACTTCAGCTTATTCATGTGTATGTGTTTCCAAGTCTTAAATAAGACTCTGATCCACTCGGTCAGTTTACTGAGAAGTTATTGAGCGGGCTCCTGAGCTCTGTGCCCAGTGTGCTTGGGCTCTGAGTCGGTGAAAGGAATACTTAGGAATACATTAAACCTAAATCTAAGCACTAGATTGTGTGGTGTGATAACGGCTGCCCTCTATGGAGAGTCCGTGTGGGCCGTGCTTCATCCACGTTTCCTTCCTGAACCTTCTGAGGGAAGAGAAGGCTCCTGGAGAAATGGAACTGGATCTTTAAAGGAGGTAGACCTGGTGGCCCGAGAGGAAGAGACAGCTGCGAGTCGGGACAATGACACCAGTGCAGGACCAGAAAAAGGAGGGGCTGCTGCTAGCGTTCCCCGTGCTTACTCCACAGACACTGCATTTTAACCGCGGTCACTGGAAGAGATGGCGTCCTCCCTGCTCCTGGGCCAGGACCCCCGTGACTTACATAAGCAGCTCACCCTTGACCTACTCATCTCCTGAGCCAGCACTCCTGACTCCTGTGCCCACAGGTGTCTGGCACTGTAGGGAGTGGAGTTGGAGGCTCAACCTGTCCCTGCTGGCTTTGAGAATGGGCAGGTGCCGTGAGCAAGGGCTGCAGGGCTGCTCTAGAAGGTGGAAAAGGCAGGAAACAGGTTCTTCTCTTCCTCCAGGAGGAACACAGCCTGCTGAGACGCCTGTCAGACGTCCAGTGTACAGAACTAGAAGGAAGTAAATCTGTGTTGTTTTAAGCCACCAAGTTTGTGCTCCTTTGTTAAATAGCAACAAAAGATGAATATACCATTCTGTGTTTTGAAGTTAAATAGGTACAGAGTTTTTAGTATCTTGGCTTAGAGTCTCTCAGAGTCATTCTGAGGTAACAAACCATGAGTCACAGCATCTTCTCAACCCTTGCTTATGATAATCTCCATGGGGAACGGAGGGTGGAACCATGTTTCCTATCACAGCTTGGCCCATCAGCCCCCTGTCCTACCAGGATGCTGCGGTGCGAGATCTGAGTGTTGGGAGGCCCTGCCTGACTGGAAGCAAGGGTCTGTAACGGGTCTCAGTCCACTTGCCGCGACAGTGCCTGAGATGCAGTCATCTATGACGCAGAGAAGGTTGTTCCTGGGGACCGGGAGGTCCAGGGTCCAGGCGCCAGCCACCGGTGACAGTCTTCTGGCAGTGGTGTCACTTGGTGGAGGCACAAGACAGCCAAACTTGTAAAAAGGCATCAACCCTGCCCACCACCGTGGCCTAATTTGCCTCTCAAAAGATTGACTTCTTTGTAGGTTAACAGCGGCAGCTGCCTTTGAGCATCAGTTTGGGAGGAACAGACATTCAAACTGTAGCCAGTATCATCCTTCAGCGCTACTGTTGATGAAGCCACCACAGAACTGGGCAGAAAGGTTTGAGTTAGAACATGCATGGGAAGGGAAACTTGAAACCGGATTCTATTGGTCTGAAAACAGACAGAGACATTGGGAAGCCCATGGGGTAGAGGGTGCAGGGGTTTGCAGCATACAGCTATCTGCACAGTGATTGAACAAATGTCCTGTGTTATCTCTCTGAACCCTCGAGAAGTGTTAGGTAGGCTCCCACCCAAGGACACTTGTACAGTTGCACTAACTGATTCAATAGCAACAGGAGTTATAGTTTAAAAAAATGTTAAATTTATTCAGAAGAGATTGTTCGTCCATTGGTTCACTCACCAAATCTCTGCGTCAGCTGAGACTGGGCTGGGCCGAAGCCAGGAGCCAGCAGCTCAAGCCATGTGGGTAGCAAGGACCTAGGTACTTGAGCCATCCTCTGCTGTTTCCCAGGGTGGAAACTTCCCAGCAGGAAGTTGAAATGGAGAGCAGAGTTGAGACTCCAACCCGGACGCTCTCATACAGGATACAGGTGCCCCAAACTGCACCTCAGCCACTGCACCCAATGCCTGCCCCGGGATTTAGTTGTCGAAAGAGGTCAGCTCTTCAGAGAGCCTCAGAATCAGACAGACATCAAGGTTACTAATAGACAAAGACAAGAAGAGAGTGAGTGGTTAGCCAGGATGACTGCCCCAGGCTGGATACGGTCACAACATGGGCGGGCTTTGGAAACACTGCCACGGGAAAGATGCCTGTCACAAATGGGCACATACTGTATGATCCCATTTATACCACCAGAACAGGCGATTCCGTGGAGCCAGAGAGTGGACTGGTGGTTGCCAGGGGCTGGGGGGAGGGGTTGAAGGAAATGGAGAGGGACCGCCGAGGGTGTGGGCTTCTCTGGGGGGTAAGCAAGCATTGTACAGTTGACTGATTTTTGGCAGTACAACTCTTGAGTATACCAAAATCTGTTGAGTTGCCTGCTTTAAATGGGTGAATGTTTAGCACATGAATTATATTTCCATAGAGCTTTCTCTTCAAAAGTAGGCACATGAGGTAACTGCTTGATGGAGAGCTTAACCAAAGCAATAGTAACCTTTAATAAAAGCGACTTCTAGGACTGTCTTAGAGGTGTTCTCAGTATCTGTCCTCTGGCACAGGTGCTGTAATGGTTAAAGATACTTCCACTTATCTGAAATTATTGAAAACCCATGGAAAGGGTTTCTTTATTGATCAGTGACTGGTTGTGTTTGGAGATTTCCACCTTTCCTGTGTTTACTAGGTGAGTCCTTGGCCAGTTTGGTAAGAACGAGGCTGGCACGCAGTTGGATGGCACTCCAGGTTTTGCTGTGTGTCTGAGTCCCATTCAGTACCACAGCAATTGCTGCACTTAACAAGAGCTAGAGGATCCTTTTCAGCATGCATTTTCATGAACTTGGAAAACTGAGATTGCCAGCAGGGCCTCTAGGACATCTTTTAAGTGAGAACAACAGAGTTGTTTTTTTTTGTTTGTTTGTTTGGTTTTTTTTGACAGGCAGAGTGGACAGTGAGAGAGAGAGAGAGAGAAAGGTCTTCCTTTGCTGTTGGTTCACCCTCCAATGGCCGCTGCGGCCGGGGCACTGCGGCTGGCACACCGCGCTGATCCGAAGGCAGGAGCTAGGTGCTTCTCCCGGTCTCCCATGGGATGCAGGGCCCAAGCACCTGGGCCATCCTCCACTGCACTCCCTGGCCACAGCAGAGAGCTGGCCTGGAAGAGGAGAAACCGGGACAGAATCCAGCGCCCTGACCGGGACTAGAACCTGGGGTGCCGGCGCCACAGGTGGAGGACTAGCCTGTTGAGCCGCAACGCTGGCCAGAGAACAGTAGAGTTTTGGTACACCTTTGCAGTTGTTCCCACTCTGTGGATTTACTGTAACGTCTTACAGGCTGGGGCCCTTGGAGATGTTCTGGCTGCAGGTGCATGGACTACACAGGATGTTGGCACTGTGGAGCTCCGCCAGCTGCTGCCAGAGGCCACTGCTGTCCCTCAGTGGTGCCCCAGCTTCTGCCTTTTGAGCAGGCCCAGGGCATAGTGGAGGCTGCCTTTGTGGCAGATGGAGCTGCTCTGCCCACTGCTGCCAACAGTGTTGCCTCATGGCCCTCGCTTTCTAGCTTGTCCCCCCAGCTCCGTGGTGTACCGCAGGAGCCAGTCATGCGCTCAGTTATTCCTCCCAATTGTAAGCTGCCTTCTGTTCAGTTCAAGAGAGCACGGTTAAGGGACTTCCGTTACTTACATAGAGGTTGCAGCCCACAAGGATGGACAAGTCTGTAATTGAACAAAGACAAGGGGAAGAAAAACCCTATTATTCTATAGCAAAGAGACTAATTGGGAGATATATGTGGTGTCGGGTGGCAGAGTTGCGGGAGAGGGGCCAGAAACATGGAGCCGAGCATGGGAAGGTTCCTCATGACAAGAGGACCTGTGGGATGTGGAGGTGCACTGCCAGGTGCTCATCTTCATGACAGCCCTGAAAGGTGTGTGGAGAAACTGAGTCAGACCCTGCGGGTGTGCCCGAGGTCACACAGCTGGCAGATGGCACCACTGGAGTTGTAAGCATCCACCTGTGCGTCTGTGTGCCTGCTGAGTGAACGTGCCATATGGTACTTTCTAGGTCAGAGCGGTCACGTGCTAGCGGTGTGGTGTGGCTCAACCTCAGGCCCCTGCCAGTGCGCGGAGGGGCCGATCCGTCTGGGCAGGAATGGCCACCAAGGTTGCAGAGCGAGGCCTCAGAAGCTTAGATTCTGGGTGGGTGGAAGAGAGGCAGCAGGAAGGGCAGGTCGGATGAGGGGTGAGGGAGCAGCCTGCCTGGCAGGGGCCCTGGGGCACTGTGCATGAGGCCTGGGAGCCACTCCCGCGTAGCTCGCTTGCCCGCGTTCCGGCGCTCTCTCTGCATTGGCTGTTCATTGTGCCGGTTCCCAACGTTCTCTTTCTACAGGAGACAGGCGAGCAGATCGCCATCAAGCAGTGCCGGCAGGAGCTGAGCCCGCGGAACCGAGAGCGCTGGTGTCTGGAGATCCAGATCATGAGAAGGTGAGGCCTGGGCCACCAGGCAGCTGTGGTGGAGTGGCCTCTAGGGACCCCGGTGTGGATCTGGAGCAATGGCCCCATTGCTGCGTGTGGTGAAGTTGTGCCTCTCACTCCTCCAGCTGGGTGCCAGCCAGGCTGTGTGGATGGGTGACTCCTCCTCTTCCTCTTTTTTTTTGAAGGTTGGTTTATTTATTTGAGAGCCAGCATTAGAGAGAGATCTTCCATCTGCTGGTTCACTCCCTCAATGGCTGCAATGGCCAGGGCTGGGCCAAGCCAAAGCCAGGAGTCAGGAGCTTCGTCTGGGGTCTCCCATGTGGGTGCAGGGACCTAAACTCGGACCATCTTCTGCTGCTTTTCCTAGGCCATTAATAGGAGCTGGATCAGGAGTGGAGCAGCTGGGACGTGAACTGGCAACCATAGGGATGCCAGTGTCACACGTGGTAGCTTTACCCACTGTGCCAGAATGCTGTCCCCAGTGACTCCACTACTCACGATGGTGGGAAGAGTAGCAGTTAAGGTCTACACGGGGCCTTTTGCTCAGTTTTATTTATTACACTTTGGCAGAAGATCCTTGTTTTTCAGGGAGGGGTGCAGCTCCCCAGTGCTGTGGCACTGCTGTTGGTATTTACTCCCCAGGGTGCAGGCAGGGTGTGTCGATCCACTCGATGGGTGCTGTCCCCGGCTAGCGAAGCGTTTGGGCGGGCCCCTGAGAGCTAGCCTAGAAGACATCCAACGGGTGCTCACTCTGCCGAGCTTGCCGACCGGGTGCCCCCGGCCTGCGTGCCCACGTTTGGAGGTGCTCCCCGGCTCTGTCTCCAAAGCAGGCTCAGTTACGCCTGCACTCAGGTCTTGACCTCATGCTGCTGCCAGTGGAGCCAGCCGGGCAGACTCTGAGACACACTGTGCGTTTCTGGACAGGCGTCTCCTCTTGATTGCTGAGGGCTCTCGTAAGGTAGACTTGGCTGTCGTGGAGGGAGGGAGGAGTGGGTGAGCCGAAGCTGAGGTCTGCCCTCATTGGTCTCTCCTCCTTCCTAGGCTGAACCACCCCAACGTGGTGGCCGCCCGCGATGTCCCCGAGGGGATGCAGAACCTGGCGCCCAACGACCTGCCCTTGCTGGCCATGGAGTACTGCCAAGGAGGAGACCTGCGCAAGGTGGGACGCGGAGGGGCTGCCCCGGCCCGAGCCCACCTTGGGGTGCCGTGGGTGAAGTCAGGCTGAGTCAGAGGCTGTTAGGAAAGCGCAGGGATGGGCTTGCCGTGTGTGCGTTCTGCACTGTGATCAGGCTGCGGGAAGGCTGGCTGAGCTCCAGAGTAAACGTTTCCTCCCTGCTGTGCTGAGGCCAGCGGTCTTAGTGGCAGCGTCGCCACTGTCCTTATTAGGAGGGCTTGGCCTCCACAGAAGTGGAGCACCACACACAGTCACCCAGCGTAGCAGGAAGGGAGCTGGCTTAGTTAGTAATCGGGCAGCTGGGCTGGGGCCACGGATCCCCCACTGACTCACCTGCTGGGTTTTGCCTTCCTCCTCACCACCTCGGCTTCTCTTCCCTGAGTTCAGTGGGGACGAGGCAGCCTTCCCAGTCGCAGGGATGGTTCTGTGTGCCAACTTCCCAGGGCATCTCTAAGACAGCCCCTCGCTTGATTCCTAACCCCTCTGGCCCGGAGAGGTCAAGCCGACTATCAGACCTCACACAGCTTCAGGAGCAGTGTGTGGGCCACAGTGCTGAGTCCCCCCGCAGGCCCTCTCTCCGTCTGGGAAACTGAGCAGTGCCACACCGATTTACGAAAATGAAAGCTCTGATGAGAGTGTGTGTGAGTTTGTGTCAGAGTGTGTATGTGTGTATAAGTGTATGTGTAAGTGTGTACACGAGTGTGTGTGTATATGTGCATTTGTGTGAGAATGTGTGTATGTGCGTACTAGTGTGCATTTATGTGAGTATGTGTGTGAGTGTATGAGTGTGTGTTCACGAATGTGAGTGTATGAGTGTGTGTATGAGTGCATTTATGTGAATGTATGAGTATGCACGAATGAGTGTATGAGTGTGTATGTGTGTGAATGTGCGTTTATGTGAGTGTATGAGTGTGTGTTCACCAATGTGAGTGTATGAGTGTGTTTGAGTGTGCATTTATGTGAGTGTGTGAGTGTGTGTTCACCAATGTGAGTGTATAAGTGTGTGTTCACAAATGAGTGTATAGTGTGTGTTTGAGTGTGCATTTATGTGAGTGTATGAGTGTGAGATTTATGTGAGTATATGAGTGTGCGTTTATGTGAGTGTATGAGTGTGTGTTCACCAATGTGAGTGTATGAGTGTGTGTTCATGCATGTGAGCCTGTGAGTGTGTGTATGTGTGTGAGTGCAGCTCCTCTCCCCTCCTCACTCTGCAAGGCCCCTGATGCGGGGGGCCAGTAATGCCCATGCACTTGACTCTGTCTTCACCTGAAAGTTTCCCAGACTCCTCTCGTGTGCTATTTTCATTTCTGTTTCTATTCTGGGCCTTTCCAGCTTCTTTTTTTTTTTTTTTTTTTTTTTGAAAGGAAAATTTCCATGAGGGTTGATGCACAACTTTCTCCTGCGGTGGGTGGTGGGCAGCGTCACGGCAGGATGTGAGCACTCTCTGGCATGACCTCTGAGCAAGGGACTGATAAGCGATGAGAAATGGGGAGCCTTATTTTCCTAACCTTTGACAGTCATCGGGTTCCTGCCTGCGGTGGCAGAGATAAAGGCACGCTGCTCTCGAGTGGGCAGTCGGTGGGCTGGGCAGGATGGCGGAAGGCTTTGAAGTCAGGCAGAGGCAGAGCCAGCCAGTGGGCCAGGGAGGGGACGATGGGGATTTCAACGTGATTGACCCGGTGTGGGCTGTGGGGTGACCCGGGGAGGCAGGAAGCAATGGCGTCTTCTGTCCCTGCTGTCATTCAGGAGGCCACTGCTGCTAGAACACTTGATCAATTGTTCCATTTGTTCAAACCAAGTAGCCTTTCTGAAAAGTTCAGCCCCTCCCTGAAAAAGTTCAACATCTCTGACCTTGGGCACAGGGAGACGAGCGTGTCCTGCACAGGGGAGATGTGCAAGTCAGAACAGATCTGAAAGTGGAGTTGGTGCCCGAGCAGGTAGAGGCTCTTGACCGTGGTCATGATTCCGAGCCTCAGCCGGGAGGCGGCTTTCTTTGACGTCTCCATCCGATGCCAGCTCCCAGCAGCACGGTGAGCCCCTTGGTAAGATGAGAGGCCAGGAGAGCCGGGGATTCACGTCCGGCTCTGCCCTCCGAGGGCCCAGTGAGCTGGCAGGTATCTGACCCCTCTCGTCTCGTTTCCTAACTCTAACATGGGAACTACCGTTGCCTCATGCTAGCCCGGAGGGTTAACTGAACGCCTGCAGGGACGAAGCTTCGCTGAGCTAAGCCGTGCACGTGGCAGCTGGTGCCAGGCACGTTGCAAGTGCTCCTTAGCTGCTCTCGGCTTTGGTCATCAGCGTGCGTGGCGAGGCGACAGGGAAGTGGTCAGAGGGTGTTGTGCAGTGGCTGCCTGCCTGCCTTCTTCAAGGGGCTCTGCAGGGCAGGGAATCGCTGGGGCAGGGCCTGGACTCTGGCCCGCTTCGCAGCTGGGAGACTGGAGAATGCCTCGTCGCAGGGTGACTCCGACACCTGCCGCCAGGGCCAGCCGTCCGAGGACAGGAGTTCTCCCTGCTGCTTCCCCTCCTCCTCAGACCGATTCCTGCCAGCCCCGCGGCCCAGGCCTCCTCCAAAGCGAGGGTCCCAGTGCCCGTGTCCCACTGGCTGCGATGGAGGCCCGTGACCGGCTGCTCTGACACCTGTTTCCACCTTCTCCGCAGTACCTGAACCAGTTTGAGAACTGCTGCGGCCTGCGGGAAGGAGCCATCCTCACCTTGCTGAGCGACATTGGTAAATCCCAGCCCTGGGAGTCAGGCCGCACCCTTCCAGGAGAGAGTGTGGCGCCCCTGTGAGTGCCTGCCGAGCACAGAAGGGAGACATTTTTGGTCCTTTGACCTTTAGAGAGGGTGGGGATGGGGGCCGAGGGGGCCCTGCTGGAGTGGGGAGGTCAGCAAGGGGTGGCCGGGCAGACGCTGCACTCAAATAGCATCCCCTTCCTTCCTGGCCAGTCATGAGGTGAATTATGATGAACACGGAATACCAGATTTCCTTCCCCATTAGAAAGCTCCCCTCCCTGCTTTTCCTGGAATGGCCAGCGGTGGAATTGGTTGTCCTCTGAAGGATTTTGTCACCTGGCAATGAATTTTTCCACTGCCACGTAGGCGGTTCTTTGCCAGCCACAAGCATAGGAAAAACTGCCTTCGTTCCATCCCTTGACGCTGTTGGCGTCCTCAGATGAGAGTGTCCACCTTGCTCTCCGAGGAGGTCAGGCTGGCTGCAGTGACCTGCAGAGCAGAGGGCACGCTGGAGTCTCCTAGAGCTGGGCCCACTCCGGGAGGGAACACGGGCACTCTGAGTCGGCACGCGGTCCCGCCCAGAGCATCAGTGCTCAGAGAGCCTTGCTGAGCTGTGTGTTCTTAAAAGAAGAAGAGCAATCCCCAGGTTGTTGGCGTGAGTCGCTGTGGTCTGAGGTTGAGTTTTGCCCTAGAGTTCATCTTTGAATGCCCCTGGCCCTTCCCGGTCTCTGTAGCTCGGCACCATTTTCATCTCTTCCACCCTCCATCTTTTGAAGCTGTATATATAAACTTTGTTTTGTCTGTTTGAACTTTTTGGGGGGAGTGGGGGTGTTGTCAGATAGGAAAGTTGAAAGAGTTAGGCCCATGTGGGTCCCCTGGAGACCCTCTGTCTGCCTCGAGGACTAACCCCTAGGTTAGGAATCCACTTGTTTCCTGGAGAGCCTGCCACGGGGCTCACCCCATGCAGCCTACGCTTGGGTGGTTTCTTGATTTTATCTCAGGGGCCACATTACCTGATTGTTCTCCATTTTGTTGGGTAGAAGACAGGTTAGTGGGTTGGAAAATATTCTTTTGTTTTTGTGGGCAGCTTTTATTGTGTGTCTGGTTAGTTTGTCAAGTGTGGTTTTTCCTTTGGTCTTACTCTCAGACATTTTCCTTTCTCTTATTGGATTATTTACACATTTAGTAAGTAGTTACTAAGGAACTCTGTACATTATTGGCTCAAGCTCCTGTCTGCTGCTTCATATAGCTTTGTCCTTTCTCAGGTTAATCCCCTACTTATACTGATAGGGCATCTCTTTGTTATATATTCTTTTGGTCTGGGTATACTTTTGTAGAAAAAAACAGTTGTATTATTTATTTGAGAGCGAGCGAGCTCCCCTCTGCCACCTTCCTCAGACGTTCATAACAGCTGGGGCTGGGCCAGGCCAAAGCCAGGAACTCCATCCCGGTCTCCCACATGGTGGCAGGACCCAAGAGCTTGAGCCATCACCTGCCACCTCCCAGGGTGTGCGTCAGCAGGAAGCTGGGGTCATGTGCAGAGTTTTATTTATTTATTTATTTATTTATTTGATTCCAGAGGCAGAGTGACAGCAGAGAGAGGGAAAGACAGAGAGGTCTTCCTTCCTCTGGTTCACTCCACAAATGGCCGCGATGGCCAGAGCTGGGCCCATCTGAAGCCAGGAGCCAGGAGCTTCCAGATCTGGGTGCAAGGGCCCAAGCACTTGGGCCATCCTCCATCGCTTTCCCCAGGCCATTAGCAGAGAGCTGGATCAAAAGAGGAGCAGCCGGGTCATGAACCGGCATTGGATGCCAGTGCCGCAGGCGGAGGCTTAGCCTGCAGAGCTACAGGCACTGGCCTAGGTGGTAGCCGTTGTGCTGTTCAAGGTGCATGTGTAAACTTTTGTACGTAAATCAGAACAATGAAGGCAGATAAGCTCTTGGGTACTTCTGTGGTACAACCCTTCCATAGGTGCATGACTATTAAATTTCTTTAATGAATGAAGTATTTTTTTAAATATTTATTTCTATCTACTTGAAAGGCAAAGCTAGAGAGAGAGAGAGAGAGAGAAATCTTTTATCCGCTGGTTCACTCCCCAAATGCTTGAAACACCCTAGGCTGGGCTGAAGCCAGGAGCCAGAAGCTCCATCCGGGTCTCCCATGTGGGCGACAGGGGCCCAAGCACTTGAACCATCATCTCCTGTATCCCATGGTATATTTGCAGGAAGCCGGATTAGAAGCCAAGGAGGGCCGGCGCCGCGGCTTACTTGGCTAATCCTCCGCCTGCTGTGCCGGCACACCGGGTTCTAGTCCCATTTGGGGAGCCGGATTCTGTCCTGGTTGCTCCTCTTCCAGTCCAGCTCTCTGCTGTGGCCCAGGAGGGCAGTGGAGGATGGCCCAGGTGCTTGGGCCCTGTACCCGCATGGGAGACCAGGAGGGGGCATCTGGCTCTTGGCTTTGGATCGGTGCAGTGTGCCGGACGTGGTGGCCATTTGGGGGGTGAAGCGGCGGAGGACCTTTCTCTCTCTCTCACTGTCTAACTCTGCCTGTCAAAAAGAAGTCAAGGAGCCAGGAGCTCAAACCTGTCCTCAGATACTTGATGCAGGCATCCCAAGTGGTGGCCTTAACCCACCACTCCACGGCATCCACCCTGATATTAAATTCTTTGAGTTGGTGATTCTGTCTTTTCTTTCTGTGACTGTATATTGGAAATAATTAGACTTTGAAATACTAGCGTACTAAAATTAAACTTACCCACCCCCCCTTTTTTCTTTTGAGAGAGAGAAAAAAAACTCGCATCTTCTGGTTCACTCCTTACGTGCCTGCAGTGGTTGAAGTTGGCCAGGCCAACGCCAGATTCCAGGACCTCAGTTGAGGTCTCCCAGGAGACTGGCAGAGACCCAATTCCTGTAGCCTCCCAGGATCTGTCTGCATTAGCAAGAAAACTGGATTGAGGAGCCAGATCTGGGCATCAAACCCTGATGCTCCCACATGAGATGCCACATTCAATTAACATTCCCTGGTGAAGGGACAGCTCTTCTGCCTATCAGCAGTGTGACATAATCTTTCTGAACATCCGTTTTATTAGCCATAAAGTGGGAACATGACCTCATTAGACGTGTCAGCGGGACAAAATGAGGTGATGCACACGCAGCTGCTGCACAGTGTTTAGTCAGGGCAGAGTGTACAGTCAGCAAATGTTCACTTCTCTCATTTCCTTCCCCGCTCAGCTCCTCGTGTGGGTTAGGACCGAGGTTGGGCCCAGGGACCCAGACAGATAGGGCTGTCTTGTAAGTCCTCTTCCTGGAAGTGGCCCCCCCCTCAGGCCCTGCCCACCTCACTGCCTGTGGATGCAGTCACATTCCCTGCTGTGCTGGCTGTCGAGGTTGCTGATAAGCTTGGGTCCTCCTTTTATTCCCATTTTTTTTATTTTCTGAATAAGAGCCGTCAGATTTATTTCTTTTGCAAGAACCCCGTGACCGAGTCAGAGTTCAAAAGCTTTCGTGGAGCCCATCTAACATAACTCATTTGTGTGTTGGAACATTTCCTGAGCATATTTTGTTCCCGTTTGTCCCAAGTGCTGGCCCCGCCGTGCCCTTTGTTCTCTGCCAGGTTGACTTCAGAGAAGTGGCAGAGCCACACCCTCGACCTCTGAGTCCTGGATCACTGGCTTCTCTCCTGCTTAGACCTGTTGGCACCTGACCTCCCAGAGACGTGCACTGGGCGCAGCCTCCAGGCAACAGGCACGCATAGGATTTCTGCAGTGAATGTTACGTGGGCCAGGAAGACACTGCGGAGTCCACAGGAGGCAGCAGGCCGAGGCTTCGCAAGCCCCTGGAGAGCCTCCTGTCCCGAAGCCAGGACGAGCCTGCCAGACCCTTGCTCGCACACCGGGGACAGGTGCAGAGGCAGCCGGAAGTAATTCGGACTTCCTCACCACGTGGCCCCTCGGATAGCTCGGGGAAGTCAGGGAGAAGTGGACTCTTGCCTGTGAGGCCTGGCTTCGGAAGCGCTGCCGTGTGTCTCCTCCTGCCAGTGGAGGAGCGGATTCCTGAGCTGTCAGGACTGAGGGGCAGAGTGGGCGTTGGCTGCTGCCTGCAAGGGTGTGGGGTCGCGCCAGTGCCAAGCCCAGCCCGGCAGTCTCCGTGGCCGTGCTGGGTCCGAATCCCTTCTCCCCGGCCCTGCAGGTGGCCGCTTTGCTGTGCTGGCTGACCGTGGGGTTCCCTGAACCTCAGGAACCGCCCCGCCTCCCCCATTTTTGTCTGTTCTTCATTCGTTCTCTGAGTCATCGTGTCTCCTAGCAGCTGTCCAGGACGTGAGCATCAGAGCAGAGAGAATTTCGGCTGGGTTCCAGATGCAGTGCTTCTGTCATTGTGGGTTTTCATGCTTGTTCTACACAACACATCTGTCTGACTGCACTGTTGATTTTAACGAAAGATGATGATCGTGGCCTCAGATCATTTGTAGATAGGATGTTGGAAAACATAAGTGACCAGATTGATAAATAACAGCGATGAAGAAGATAGCTGGCTTTCTGTCCTGGCTTCTCTGCGTTGAGGCTCTGCAACCTTGGGTAACACACGGAACTGTGCAGGCCTGTGTGTCCTTGACTTTAAAAGCAGGGATCTGGACCTCAGAGTGACCTCCGAGGTCCCCTCTGCCATCTCCACTGTTCAGGTAGCCTATTTTATGTTTGAAATATTTGTTTGGAAGGCAGAGTGGGGTGGGGTGGGGGAGGAGAGATCTTCCGTCTGCTAGTTTACTCCCCAGATGCTACAATAGCAGAGTCTAGGCCAGGCAGAAGCCAGGAACCAGCAACTCCATCCTGGTCTCCCACATGGGTGGCAGGGACCCAAAGACGTCAGCCATCCTTCACTGCGTTCCCAGGTGCGTGAGCAGGAAGCCGGATCAGAAGCAGAATGCCAGGACTTGAACTGGTGCTCTGATTCGGGATGCCAGTATTGCAGGGGGTAGCTTAACCTGCTGTGCCCTAACGCTGGCCCTCGGCCATTCTGAACAAGGCTGCCCCAGAAGCTTTTTGATATCGGCTAGCTGATCAGGCCTGACCACCGCCCACGCACTGGTGTGCTTCATCTTGGCTGGAGCTTTGACTTCCTGTTCTCCCTTATTCCTCTGCTATGCCCTTCTCCCTTTCTGCAGCCCTCCAGTGTCGTCTGCCAGGCCATTCCCGTGGCATCCTTACCAACCACATCATTTCCCAAAATATGGACATCCAACCCCGATCTCCGTGCTGACTGCTACGTGCATTTCTACAGGTTATTTCTCCCAAAGTCACTTCCGAATGAACGTCCTAGATTTGGTCCTGAAGCCTCATCCCTTTCTGGCCTCCTCTTTGTGTCACTAGACACGTCGCTCAGGTAGAAGTGTCAGTTTTGAATCTTACCTCTTCTTGGAATCTGACCCACGCTCTTCCAGTAAATCTCCAGGGGTGAGTGTTTGGGCTGGAGGTGAAGACGCTGGTTAAGGTGCCTGTGTCCCACATTGGAGTGCCTAGGTTTGATGGATGGCTCTCTTTCTGACTTCATCCTCCTGCTAATGCAGACCCCAGGAGGCAGTGGTGATGGCTCAAGTGCTGGGTCCCTACCATCTCTCCTTTGCAAAATACAGTTTATTTTATTTTTTTTTTTAAGATTTATTTGTTTATTTGAAAGGCAGAGTAGCAGAGAGTAAGAGAGGGCTCTTCCATCCGCTGGGTTACTCCGCAAATGGCCGTAACGGCCAGAGCTGGACCAATCCGAAGCCTAGAGCCAGACACTTCTGGGTCTCCCACGTGGGTGCAGGGGCCCAAGGACTCGGCCATCTTCTGCTGCTTTCCCAGGCCATAGCAGAGAGCTGGATTGGAAGTGGAGCAGCCAGGACTTGAATCAGCATCCATATGGGATGCTGGCTACGCCATAGCACTGGCCCCAAAATAAAGTTTATTTTTAGAGTTTCCAAATCCATTCAGGCGTCCTTTGTGTTGCATAGCCCATATTCCCTGTGTATTCCACTGCCTCCACTAATTCAATTGTCATGGGAAGTCACCGTGATGACCTCTCCTATCTGGCCTTCTTTTCTACCTCCCATGTGTCTGACAGCACATGGTCATCATAGTCCACTGGTAGATAAGGCCAAGCCTTTTATTTTATTTTATTTTATTTATTTATTTTTAAATTTATTTTTGACAGACAGAGTGGACAGTGAGAGAGAGAGACAGAGAGAAAGGTCTTCCTTTGCCGTTGGTTCACCCTCCAATGGCTGCCGCGGACGGCGCACTGCGGTTGGCGCACCGCGCTGATCCGATGGCAGGAGCCAGGTGCTTCTCCTGGTCTCCCATGGGGTGCAGGGCCCAAGCACTTGGGCCATCCTCCACTGCGCTCCCGGGCCACAGCAGAGGGCTGGCCTGGAAGAGGGGCAACCGGGACAGAATCCGGCGCCCTGACCGGGACTAGAACCCAGTGTGCCGGCGCCGCAAGGCGGAGGATTAGCCTGTTGAGCCACGGCGCCGGCCTAAGGCCAAGCCTCTTAGCCTTGCGTGGTCCCCATGTGCCGTGGCCTCCCTCGCGTGTCCCTGTTTCTCACTCTGTTGAGTGCTTCGTGGAATTCTTCCGCCCCTGGTTTGACCCTTACTGTGGACATGGTCGTGTGATCTCTGGCTCTGCCTTGGCAGTAAGGGCTGACCTGTGCTCGAGGCCAGTCGTCTGCAGCATTTACGCAGCAAGTGAGGAAGATGCTTCCACAGTGCCTGGCAAACAAGTCTCGCGGTTTCTCTTGCAGTGAGTGAGGAGATGAATTGTGTGCTTTCCTCTTCGCGCTTCGTGCTGCTCCCGTGCTACCTTGCTGGTTAGTCAGAGACCGTTCTAACAAGAAAACCTGAGCGAGGCTCAGCCTCTCTCCACGTGTCCACGGCTGGCCTGCCAGTCTTGTTTTTTGGGAAAATCCAATGACACATGGCTGGCATGGAGTAGGCACGCAGCCCATTGTCACGAAGTGAATGCACACCCGGGTGCCCTTCCTGCTCCGTGGTGGCGTGGGCCACCAATTGGTGACTTTGTTTCTCTCTCGTCTCATCTCGTCTCACCTCGTCTCACCTTTTTGGTCTTCTCTTCTCTATGGAATGCATTGCAAACTTTTCATTCTCCAGGGAGCTTGGTCATCCCTTTAAACTTTGTAGTGTGGTCAGTGGGAAGTCCACGTGGAAGTCTGGCCGCTCCCCTCTGCTCCCTGATTGGTGGTTTGTCAGCTGAACACAAGCAAGGGCTGTGGCTGGAGTTGCGCTTCATCAGTAGGTTCCACAGGACTCTCGTGGCCTTCAGCTGTGTAAGTTCTTCAGAAGGCTCATGGAAACTGCATATTACAAAAACAAAAACACAAAACTCTGCGTGGATTTCACTGTTTTTCTTTTTGCACCAAATTGTCTTTTCATTCCCCTTTTTCCACACAACTTTTTGGAGTGTCTTTATGGTTTTGTCTACCTCAGGATCCAGGGGGAAATGGAACTGCCTGGGCGCTGTTGCTGATGAGACTCACAGGAGGAGGTTGTTCTCCGTGGCAGGTCCTTCACTTGAACCCTGTCCGTGCAGTTAACGTCCCAGGAAACACCGGTGGATGGTTTGAAAGTTTACCCGGAGGCAGCATTTGGTGCACGCCTGGCACGCCCACATTCTGTATCAGAGTGCCTGGGTTCACGTCCCAGCTCTGCTCCTGATGCTAGCTCTGTGCACACTGGGAGGCAGCAGGTGACGGCCCAGATCCTCGGGTTCCTGCTGCCCACATGGGAGCGCTGGATTGAGTTCTCAGCTCCTGACTTCAGCCTGCCCAGTCCCAGTGTTGTGGGCACTTGAGGAGTGAACCGGCAGACGTGGGGGTCTCTCTCTCTCCCCGCTCTCCTCCCAGCTTTCAAATAAATAAAAATTTAAAAGTTTGAACAGGGTAAATGCTTATTTTTTTAAGAAAAAATTTATTTGAAAAAAATATTTATCCAGATTCCCACGTGGGTGCAGGGGCCCAAGCACTTTGGCTATCTTCTCCTTTCCCAGCTGCATTAGCAGGGAGCTGGATGGAAAGTAGAACAGGCATCCATATGGGATGCCAGCACTGTAGGCAGAGGCTTAACATTGTACTCCACAGAGCTGTCCCCCAAAAGATTGGTCTTTAAAGGTGAATACAGCTGCAGATAAGGAGTGGAATTTGGGGGGCATGTGGAAGGCATTGGGTCCTTTACTCCTTCCAGACATTCCTCGGAGCTACCATGTCGCTTTAGGAAGGAAAAGAAAAGAAGTAACGATGGACTGTTGGAACTGTGTGGTCCAGGCAGACATAAATGGAAGCTTGGCTTAGCTGGCACCGCGTTTAGCTCTTCTGATTTGACTTTCCAGTGCGGCTTTAGGACGTGTGTGGCTGCAGGTCTCTCCAGAGCGTGTTTGCTTTTCCGCTGTCCTGCCCAGGGCCCTCTGTCTCTGAGACTTGCTCACAGGGCCCCGCGGCACTGCCTCTCACTGCGCTTGCCTGGGCTGTGTCCTCATTGTCGCTGGTGAGGCAGACACAGAGAATGCACACTCGGATTAAACCTCAGTGTTGTGGCTGCTTTTGCTTCTTTCTGTTATCTAAAACAAAAAGCAGGTAATGCCCGTAACTCAGTAGTACAGTACTGATATCCGCGGCCAAAAATAATACATTTTAAGAGTTACCTGTTATAACGTGGGTGTGCTGTGGTGTGTTCATCCAGTGAGTGATGGTGGAATTTCAGTTCGTTTCTGGTTATTTCCCTCCAAGCTTTGCAGCAAGTATCCTCACGTGTGTGTTACACAGGAAGTGGCCTTAACGTATGTTAGGATGCTCTGGTTTCATAAGCCAGATTCCCATAGCCAGAAAGAGTGGGCAAAACAGTGCTTTTAATCGATGTTGCCAGATTACTTTTCCAGAAAATATTCATTGATTTTTTTTTTTTTTACCGCCCCAGCAATGTGGAGTGCCGTTGTTTGTCATTTGGGATTCCTCAGGTTGGAGAGGGAGAAGAGGGCATCTCACTGCTGGGGAGCGCGCCTGGGAGCTGGTGTGCTTCCAGCGTCTGTGTCCTTCGGCAGCTGCCTCTCTCCCTGGTGTGGCAGAGCCTCTGGCTTGGTGTATGGGTTTTTTTTTCCCCAAGTCCTTTTGGCTTTAGGAATTTTTTTTTTCATCCCAAACTTATTTTTAAAGATTTATTTATTTATTTGAAAGGCAGAGCTACAGAGAGGTCTTCCATCTGCTGGTTTACTCCCCAGATAACCACAATGGCTGGAGCTGTGCTGATCCAAAGCCAGGAGCTTCTTCTGGGTCTCCCACAAGGATGCAGGGGCCCAAGGACTTGGGCCATCTTCCACTGCTTTCCCAGGCCACAGCAGAGAGCTGGATTGGAAGTGGAGCAGCCTGGACGCGAACCAGCACCTGTATGGGATGCCAGCGCTTCAGGTGGCGGCTTTACCCACTATGCCACAGCGCTGGCCCCCAGCATAAACTTCTGAAAGCTTCTAAGATAGTTTTTTATACTTACATCATATAGTTTTCTTCACAAAGCATGATTTTTTTTTACCCCATGGTGTTTTTAGTTTTTGTTGCTACTGTGAGTGGTTTTTTTTTCCCCCTTTCCCGTTTCAGCTAGATGCAGTTGACAGAGAGAAAAGCTGTTGACTTCTGTGTGCTTATTTGGTTTCCAGACAATGGACACTTTCCAGTTTGTAGTCTGAGTTCCCCGGGCCTACTTTATCTCCTTTCGATGCTTGTCGGGTCTTTCCTTTGGTTGTACAGTTAGCCAGGATCTCTTACGAGTAAAGGCGAGGTGTTCTGGGCTGGAGCCTGAGCCACACACACAGACCCCCATGGCCCTGAGCCTTGGGCGACATCGCTCTCCTCTTCCCGGCAGAAGCTGTGGCCAGCGAATGACCTCACAGCCAGTGTTGTGCAGATGACTTCACTCCCAGCTGCGTGCTGAGCTCTTGACCCCTTCAGGGAACTGGGCACGTAATAAATCCACTGAACTGTCCAGACGTGTCGAAGGCTCTCCTCGTGGCTTCTCCCACTTCCCACTTCTCCCTGGAAGCTGGCTCTGACCTTGTGAGACGCTAGACCCTGGGACCACGGTGTTCTCGGCCCCAAGGGCCCTCCTCCCTGCCCACCCTGTGGAATTTAGATTTTTGCGCCTGTAGCGCAGAAGAGTTCTCTTCTCAAACTTGGTCGGTGTCAGCGTCACCTGGACTTCCCGATTCACAGATTGTGGGGTCCCCCAGGTGTCTGAGGCAGTAGGTGTAGTGAGTTCTGATGCTGCTGGCCCACCTGCTGCTCTCGACTGTGGTTGGCGGCTCCTGGACGCCAGGCTGAGAGCCTTCTCTTTGCATGGAAAATCCAGACTGCGGTGGCTCTGCCGGCGTAGCCTGGCCCCCCGCTCCCCTCCCTGCTCCACTGAGAGTTTGTGCACTAAGGCCGCAGCCCACTTCAGGGGTGAGCACGTTTCCGGCTTACTGAGAATTCACTCCCTCTGCGCCCTCATAGCCTCTGCACTTAGATACCTCCACGAGAACAGAATCATCCACCGAGATCTGAAGCCGGAGAACATTGTTCTGCAGCAAGGAGAGCAAAGAGTGAGTGGGCTCCCAGCACGGGGCAGTGGGCAGTGCTTGGGCAGCTGCCCGTGGGAAGGAGCCGCTCTGGACGCCTGTTTAGATTTGCATTTCCTCGCCTGGTGGCTTTGCTTCTCTGAGAACGGGTTTTGATTGGGATCAGAATTCAGCAGCAAGTCCTCGCCTGCAGATGGAGGCCAGTTTGAATGGCTCCCATTGTTAATTGCCCACGCTGCAGGAATCCGATAAGGAACCTAATGTTTGTCGCCTCCACCCCAGCCTTTGGGACCAGTGCTTCTCAGAAGCAGGCTGGTGTTTCTGCGTTTGTGACGAGGGCCTCGGCTTTGGTTGCTAGTGTACAAAGCAGCTACACTAGCTGCTTCCAAGCGTGGCTGAGAAGGGGCATCGCGAGCTGGGGCACCTGTTCCTCCAGCCTGGTCCAGTTCACAGTCCCCCAGAGCTGTGAGTGAGCTGATCAGCGACCCCCCTGCTTAGGTGCAGTGGGGGTGGAGGTTGGTTTGCTCAGCCGAGGGGGTGTGGTCCCTTGGCTCCTAGGACACCTTAATCCCTTCAGACACATCACCTTCCTAGGCCCGGCCCCTGACAGCCACAGGGTCCCCTTTGTTCACTCACGGCTGCTGGCGATGCTGAGATGCGACAGCTGGGGGTGTCGGGAAGGGGCTGACCCAGTCTCGGTATGAGGTCTGGGGCAGCAGTTCTGAGGTCTGCTGCATGGTGCGTTCATTTTGACCAGCGGCCGGGCCCAGGAGAACATGAGCCGTACAAGGGCGCTCTCCTGTGTTTGGTGGCTCTTAGGAATTTAGGATCTCATCCCACCTGGGAATTTAGAAATAACATTGCTCGAAGGGCAGGCGACCAGAACCCTTGTAGAAGGACAGCGTCGCCTCATAACCCTCAGGTTTTCCCTCCTCCCTTTCCTTTTCAGTTAATACACAAAATCATTGACCTGGGATACGCCAAGGAACTGGATCAGGGCAGCCTCTGTACCTCCTTTGTGGGGACCCTGCAGTACCTGGTAAGAAGCGGCATCTACGTTTGCCTCTCAGCTTCTCTCTGGTGGCCATGGTGGTGGGGCAGCCCCGTGCTGCCGGCTCTGTGTGGGTCTCCGGCGTGAGGTCCGGCCTGTCACCAGTTCACGTCAGCCTGTTGTGCCCCCAGATGCCCTGCGGAAGGATGTGGTCCTCATCTCTGCTGCTGGAGGGCGTGGCTGGCTCCCTCACCCAGGCCTCATAACCTCGCCGGCCTCTATTTTATCTGAGGATAATGAGCGTGCAGTAGATGCGTGCTGGCGTGGAGAGACCACAGTCTCTGTGAGGAGTCTCACGCACTGAGGAGCAGGCAGAGCTGTGCGCGCCACACCCTCTACATACTCCAGCCTAAATGTCGGGGTTCTGCCTCAGTCCTCATTCATCTGGGAACGTCAGCCATGGTGGTTTGTGTAGCAGGCACTGAAAGGCGCTCGACTGGCAGACCTCCGTTATCTTATCTGTTTCTTAAGTAAAGAGTCGCTGAAGCCTACCGACTGGGTGCCAGGCTTCTCTGTGACCCAGGTCCCAGTGTGATGACGTGTGTGGAGCTGACTCAGGCACCTGAGTGCCCAGCACGAGTGGTTAAGTAGGGCCCGCTGAGCACTGCCAAGGCTCAAGGCTGAGGGACAGACCCCAGCGCTCTGACCCGCTGCTGAGTCACCACTCACCTGCGGGATTATTTGTAGATAATCAGATTGACCCGAACATCCCCATGTTTCTTACTTGGACTCCTTGTTCTTCCTCGAGCGTCAGGGTTCCCGCCAGCCTGTGCACAGGCCTGTCCCCATGCCTTTGCTATGACGGCCCTTTCCGGAATGTCCCCTCCCATCCGCTCGTGTGAGGAGCTTTCTGAGCCCAGCGTTGTGGCCCATCCTGGTCCCCCACGCCCACCCCCAGCTCACTCGCTTTGGCAGCAGTCCCTGCCTGAGTGTAACCACCCCGCCCCATTGTGTGGCCAGGTGTTAACTCGGTTCAGGGTGTTTGGTCGTCATTCAGTGTGTGCGTCGTGTATCTGGTGTGGACGATGCATGTCTTGGCAAGTGCTGGTCATCAGGCACATGGGATGCATTGCCGGACGACTGGTGCGGATGGCGTGAGTGCTGAGTGTCTCTGGCTTATATGAGGCATAAGTGTGCCGGCCATCTGGTGTGTTCAGTGTGTGTGTGTTGTGTGCCTGCTGTGTATGATGGCATGCGCTGGGTGTCTGGCGCTTTCGATGCATGTGCCGTGTGTCTTCCGCTGTTGTTCTCCTTGGTTCCGCGTAGCCCACCCTCCCGTCTACAAACCACCTGCAGCTGCGGCCCGGCCCGAGCCACTGCTCAGTAGTTCCCATGTGTAAAGGGGGTTGCGGAAAGCACAGTGGGCGGGGTAGGAGGTACCTGGACACACCTCAGAATTGCCCCTGCCCCTTAGCCCTTCTGTCTGCATTACTGGAAGCGAATGAGCCACGCTCGGGTGGTCACCTGCTGCCGGATAGGCCGGGGCACTGGGATGGGCGGGTGAGGGGAGCCCTGCCCTGCGCCATGTCTGTTGCTGCAGGCCCCAGAACTGCTGGAGCAGCAGAAGTACACGGTGACCGTGGACTACTGGAGCTTCGGCACCTTGGCCTTCGAGTGCATCACCGGCTTCCGACCCTTCCTTCCCAACTGGCAGCCTGTGCAGTGGTGAGTGACGGCCAGCCGCTGTGTGCCTTCTCCTCCCCAGGCACTTCGGGCTGGGCCCGGAAACCTGTGCGGATGAATTTTCCTAGGATAGAGCGCTAAAGAGAGGAGATTAAGATACGAACCTGAAATTCTAAAACACGTTCTGTAATAAAGTCGGAGGACACAATTAAACTTTTTTGAAAGAGATTTATTTATCAGGGCTGGTGCTGTTGCTCAGCGGGTTAAAGCCCTAGCCTGCAGTGCCAGCATCTCATTTCAGCGCTGGTTCGAATCCTGGCTGCTCCACTTCCAATCCAGCTTCTTGCTAATGCACCTGGGAAAGCAGTGGAGGATGGCCCAAGTCCCTGGGCCCCTGGGCCCACGTGGGAGACCCAGAAGAAGCTCCTGGCTCCTGGCTTTGGATCAGTTCAGCTCCAGTCATCGCAGCCATTTGGAGAGTTAACCAGTGAATAGAAGACCTCTCTCTCTCTCTCTCTCTCTCTCTCTCTCTCTCCTTACCTTTCTCTGTAACTCTTAAATAAATTAAATAAATCTCTTGATTTATTTAATATTTATTTATTTGAAAGTCAGAGTTACAGAGAGAGAGAGAGAGGTCTTCCATCTGCTGGTTCACTCCCAAATGGTCATGACGGCTGGAGCTGGGCCAGTCTGAAGCCAGGAGCCAGGAGCTTTTTCCAGTCTCCCACGTGGGTTCAGGGTCCCAGGGACTTGGGCCATCTTCCACTGCTCTCCCAGGTCATAGCAGAGAGCTGGATCGGAAGTAGAGCAGCCAAGACTCAAACTGGCACCCACGTGGGATGCTGGCTCTGCAGGCAGTGGCTTAACCTGCTACACCACAACACCAGTGCCTTGAAATTCGTAATTTAAAAGTTAGTGCTCTCCCAAATCAGATTTCACTCCGAATTATTCCTGGAGAGGCCATTTACTCATTCAAATGATATTGCTGTTGCTCAAAATTTTTTATTTCAAGTCTTATTTCTGTTTTCTGGAGCAGTCATGAGTTCACATGGTTCAACTTCAAATGCTATGAAAGGACATACAGTGAAAAATCAACTCAAACCAGCGTCCGGGTCACCTACCTTCCCTCCCCACAGACATCTGATGCCATTGATTTTCCTCAACATCCGTGGGTGTTTTTACACACTCAGGTGAACGGCACTGTTTTTCATTTAGCGTGTCCACCTTCTTTATAACAACAGTAATGTGATACGGATGCTGCCCCCATGTGCTCTCAAAGCGTTGTTCACTGAGAGAATGTTCTTGTGTTAAGTCTAAACAGCCCCACTCAATTTGATTATCCCTAGTTTTTGCCAGAGTAACTTTGTTTTGTTTTTATGTTTTGGAAAATATGGAAATAATAATAAAACAAGAATCAAGTGTAACCACACAGCCTGGAAACATATCTGTGTGTCTCCAGGCCCTTCTGTGGATGTGTATTTAAAGACTAGTTTCTTTTTTATTTGAAGGGCAGAGTTGGAGAGAGGGAGAGACATCTTCTATCCACTGGTTCACTCCCCAAACAAATGGCCACAACACCAGGGGGCTGGGCCATGCCGAAGCCAGGAGACCGGAACTTCCATCTGGGTCTCCCACATGGGTGGCAGGGCCCCAGGCACTTGGGCCATCTTCCTCTGCCTTCCCAGGCGCTTTAGCAGAGAGCTGGATCAGAAGAGGAACAGCTGGGACTTGAACCGGGCTCACATGGGATGCTGGTGTTGTGGGCAGAGGCTTAGGCCACAGCACCGTGACTCTGGCCCTTTGTGAGTGTTTTATACTTAAAGAAGATACATTACCATACATAGTCTCATAGAACCTGTTCTCCCACTTAATACTGGAAATGCTCCGTGGTTTCCCATATTTGTAATACCTGTTGAGTACTCCATTGAATAGCTGTACTGTGGTTCATTTCATTTATCTGTCATTATCTGTCCTACTTTTTACTCCTTAAAATTTAACAATAATTCTTGCTTCTTAAAATAGCCTTCAAGGGAAGGCAAATCCTTATACAACCACAGTTGGATAAAATCCTAGAAATGCGATTAACAGCGAGGTTTTGGCTTGTATATGCTCAGTTTTGCTTTGAGTCGCTATTGCCCCCTCTCTGGGGGTCGTGAGCAAGTTTTTCTCGCATGAGAATCTTTATGAGAATAAAGTGGAGCCTTCCCACTGGGTTCTGGAAGAGCGGTTTTATGTGCGGGCACCGCAGTTAGATTCCACGTTCCTATCGACACCGGTGCTAGGAAGCTGAGCAAAGCAGGGCCGGGGAGGTGGCCACGTGCGCCCTCCTGTGGTGACATTGTAAAACGGCTCCCGGAGTGCTGAGGACTCCATGCGGTCCCACTGCAGGGTGCAGCCGTCACACGGACAGCATCTCTAGTCCCTGGTGGCTGTCACTGGCCAGGCAGAGCTGCATCTCTTCAGTTCAGACGTTGAGCTTTTCCACTGTCGACAAGATGAAGAGGGAGAACACATGCTCATTGAAAACGTGGCCCTGACCGCTCAGCCCCGCCTGGGAGACGCAGTCCACGCAGGCAGCATCCTCGAGCTCCCCTCCTGCCGCTGTGGCCAGCGGGCTTCCCTGAACGCCCGTGGGGAGCTGTGTTCTGAGAACAGCCTGTCTCAGCTGCTCTCAGGCCGGGGCACCTCACAGAAGCCTCCCCAGCTCATCACCACGGCAGGTAGACAGGAAATGCAGAGCAAGTCCAGTGTGGGCCTGTGTGTGTGTGTGTGTGTGTGTGTGTGGGGCAAATTGTTAGGACCAGCCTAAGCAAGGTGGTTTTGACTTAGTTTTTACTTTACAGCTTTCTCTTGACAGGCCAAGTTCCCTGTTAGAGAACTAAGTAGGACACCTTGGGACCCCCGACCTGCAGGTCCCACAGCCCTCCCCAGAGCTGGAGGCCACAGCCTCTGCCATACCGGCTCCTCCGGATCTTCCCGTGGGCCAGTTGATTGCTTGCCAATGAGAACAGCTGCAAACAGAAGGCACTTTTTTTATTTGGATTTCCCAACTGTCTTGGGAAGAGAATGCATTTGGACGTTGAGGTGGAGTGAGAGACCGGCAGACTGAGAGTTAAGTCCCAGTGCTGCCACTCTCTGCTTGTGGGCCTTTGGATGAAGTGCCTGGTCTTTGTTTCCTTACCACTGAATGAGGCTCTGTCGAGTCCTTGTGACCAGGGAAGTGTGGGGCCCTGGGTTCTGCTTTGGTTTTCCTTCAGTTTCTCTAAGCCTGAGTTTGTTTGAATGACACGAGCTAGGAAGTGGAGGAAATGAAAGGGGAGCCCAGAATGAGATAAAGGGGAGAGTACTGTCTGCAGAACTCGGGGTGCGAGGTGGTTAAGGCTTGAAAACCCAGGCAGTTCCGACCACTGTCCCAAAGATTAAGCGCCCATCTCGGGAGTGGGGCGCTTTTCTTGTATAGTTACAGTGGACGAAGGTGAGCTGACCCTTGGCCACTGAGTGACGTGAGGGATTGCACGTTTGCAGGCACTCGAAAGTCCGGCAGAAGAGTGAGATGGACATTGTTGTTAGTGAAGACTTGAACGGTGCAGTGAAGTTTTCCAGCTCTCTACCCTACCCCAACAATCTTAACAGGTAAAGCACAGTGGTTTACTCTTCTCCCTATTTTACTTCCTTCTTTTAGAAATACAAGTTTGAAAAAAAAAAAAAAAGAAAGAATTACAAGTCTGAGATGACATCAGATAACTTAAAAAAAAAGAAGTATTCATTTTCATCGGAAAAGCAGAGAGAAACACAGACAGGAGATCTTCTACCTGCTGGTTCACTGCTCAAATGCCTGCAATAGCCAAGGCCTGGCCAGTCCAAAGCCAGGAGCTTGGAACTGAATCCTGGTCTCGCACGTGTGTGGCAGGGACGCAAGTACTAGAGCCATCCCCTGTTGCCTCCTGGGGTGTGCGCTAGCAGGCAGCTGGAATCAGGAGCAGAGACGTGGCATCTAACAACTGTACAGAACGCTTATCCCTGATCACTTGTAAATAGGTCATCAGCATATCACCCTGGGACTAACATTTGGCGTCATCTCTCCAGTCTTCGGTTTAGAATGTATTCCCCTCCTCATCTCCCTAGAAGTCCTGTTTTGCAGGTTCACAGAATCGTTTCCTTGTGTGTCTTAATACCACTCGTACTTCTGCCTTGTGTTCCTTCTGGCTTTGCACCAGGTTTGCCTCCTATCCAGTGATACTCTTTGCAAGGTGGGGACTCACAGCTCATTCTGCTTGCACTCCTGTGGCCTAGTGCCATGTCAGTCGACAAGCCAGTCTTTGCAGTTTGAGTGGCATCGCGGTCAGGTCTCAGGAATCAGAATGTAGACAGTGGTTGATTTGGGGCTGAGTTAGCAGGGCAAGGGAGATGGAACACTCACCTAAGTAATTAAATTGCTTGGAAACGTTTGTGCTTTTGCTCTCTGCTTAATCCACTTTCATTTTCAGTAATTGTTTATCGGCTGCCATCTATGTAGTAGTAAGATACAGCCAATTCCTTTAGAATGTTTTTATTTATATGAGAGAGCCCACATCCACTGGTTCACTCCCCAGATTCCCGCAGCAGCCAGGGCCGAAGCCAGGAACTGGAAACTCAACCCAAGTCTCTCGTGTGGGTGGCAGGGACCTGAGTGCAGTTCTGCCAGGGTGTGCCACTGGTAGGAAGCCGGAGCTGGAGGCCAGAGCCAGAGTCAAACCCCGACAGCCTGATACTGGGATATGAGCACCTTCCTAGGCTAAGGGCTGCTGCAGGCTTGCCGTCGTAACCTGCTCACAGAGGCAGCTGGCGCTGGCCGTGGCTCTCCCCCGACACCCTCATCCTTTGCAGCATACTGGCCCAGCGCCTGGAAAAGTGGCTGCAGCTGATGCTGATGTGGCATCCCCGGCAGAGGGGCACGGATCCCACGTACGGGCCCAACGGCTGCTTCAAGGCCCTGGACGACATCTTAAACCTAAAGGTGAGCACAGAGCCGCATCCGCCCCGAGGCCACAGCCGGGCTCTCAGTGGGACACAGTAGCTCCTCAGAAAAAGAATGCACAGGGCAAGGCAAGTCAAGGTGGGCTGGCCCCGGGGGAGCGTTCAGGTTCCTGTGAGAGGGTTGTACACAGGGAGGAGGGAGAACACCTGTGCTGATTGATGGACATCGCTGTTAAGGTGTTTGCTGTGGACAAACAGGAATATTAAACATGAGAAGAGATGGAACAGGGGCCCCGGCTCTCCTTCCTCACAGAGACCCGCGCTCTGCCCCGGGCAGTGTTGGGAATAGCAGAGGGTCTAGGCAAACAGGTGGGCATCTGTGGAGACCAGTTTTTTCCAGTAACGTCCGGGTTGTGTTGCAGCTGGTTCACATCCTGAACATGGTCACGGGCACCGTTCACAGCTACCCAGTGTCAGAGGACGAGAGCCTGCAGAGCTTAAAGGCCAGAATCCAGAACGACACGGGCATCTCCGAACAGGACCAGGAGCTCCTGCAGGAGGCAGGTCTGGCCTTGATCCCCGACAAGCCCGCCACGCAGTGCATTTCCGACGGCAAGGTGAGCCCCGGCTGCCCGCAGACCCCCCTGGGAAGCACCTCTCGCTTTCAGATCGCAGCGGCTGCTTTGTCACGCGGGCTACCTTGTTCTTTAAGTGTGGCTCCCCTGTGCGGCCCGATAGAAGACACGAATCGCTGCACGCCTCCCGTGTTGCTTCCAGACCACTGGGAGCGGCCTTCTGTGCCGTTCTGACCAAAACGATGCTTGCTCTCTCGGGGTCGGCCCGCGCGCTCTGTGACTACCTCTGTGCGAGGCTGTGTCACACACCACAGCGTTGGAAGGTGTGGTGTGTCATAAGCCAATGGCAGAGATGAAGTGGACGCATGCGGGTGCGGGTGAGACGTTTGGCCTGCTGGTGAAGACGCTGGTTAACACTACTTACACCGGTTAAGGTGCCTGTGTCCCATGTTTGAGTACCTGGGTTTGAGTCCTGGCTGCAGCTCCAAGTCCAGCTTCCCGCCACCTGCACAGGAACCCTGGATTGAGAGTCCCCAGCTCCCAGCTTTGGCCTTGCGCAGCCCCAGCTGCTGTGGACACTGGGGAAGCAAACCTGTGGAAGTGGGAAGAGGGAGCGCGCCTGTGTGCACTCCTGTTCTCCCCCAACTTCCTGTTCCTCAGGCAAAACAAAGCCTGAGAAAGAGTCATTTGCATAGAGAAATGCTCAGTGAACTTACAGACTGCGCGGGAAAGACCGCCAGGGAAGTAGAAGGTAACACATGTGGTCAGCACGCGCTCGGACAGGTGCAGGCTGCCGTCAGCGGAGGCTTCTGGAGGCTGCGCCAGGGGAGCAGCAGGAGGTGCCCCGAAAGCCTCGCCGCTAGCAGGTGGAGGGGAGAGGTTTCGATCTGTGACATCGCATCTGTTCTTGTCTTTCTGCAGCTAAACGAAGGCCGCACCCTGGACATGGATCTTGTTTTTCTCTTTGACAACAGCAAAGTCGCCTATGAGACTCAGATCTCCCCGCGGCCCCAGCCCGAGAGCGTCAGCTGTATCCGTAAGAGCGTCGTTTGTTTGCCAAATGATCAGTCACAGTGCTTGGGACCAGACAGCTGGGAGGCGCAAGGATGGAGGGGCTGCTCACGGCGCCGCGTCTGCCCGTGCTCGGGGCAGCCTTCTTTGCTTGGGATGTGCAGGCCGTAGCCCTGGTGGAGTTGGGGACGTCGGCCAATTCCAGCCTCACAAGTTAGAGCTTTAGACATAGGACAGAGAGTACCGCTGCCTGGAGCCATTTTATTGGTGAAGCTCCACTTATATTTTTAGTAATTAATGTATGATCATGATACCCAAAACCAAGAAGTACAAAAGAATGAATATTCTGTGAGAAGTAGGCCGTGCCCTCTCTCCATGCCCCGGCCAGTAAGTTCACCCGGTCCTGGGGTGTCCCTCGAGGGCTTCCAGTAGCCTGCGGCGCGAGTGGCTCTGTGCTGCCTCGTTCCCCCAGCAGTGTGGTTTGGGAGATTCCCTGCTGTGGGTCGGTGTGGAGCTGCCTCCTCCGGGAATGGCCGTGTAGGATCCTTTGTTGGAATGCCTGATGGCCATTCTGCATCTCCCCCACCTCCTCCCCGCACACCGAGAATGGCCGGGGGCCAAGGCCTCAGAGCCTGCGGGCTTCTTATTTTTTCACGCATGCGCAGTGCTGCTGAGTGAAGCCGCATCTTTTTTAAAACTTGACCCCCTTTAACTTTGTGAACAGGGAGCTTCTGATGAAAGCAGTGGGCCGGGTGCCTGAGGGCGAGTCCCCACCTGGTTCCCGAGCTGTTTCTTTGAGTCCAAGCCGCAGTTCCTCACCGACCACCGGCCACTGACCCACTGGTTTACACAGGTTGGGGCAGGAACCAGGCAGAAGACCCAAACACTTACACAATAGGAAAGTAGTTACATAACGTTTCCAAGTGCTGCAAGGCAGGATGTGGTTCACGTGGCCTTCCCCTCTGTTTGCAGTTCAGGAGCCCAAGAGGAATCTCCCTTTCTTCCAGCTGAGGAGGGTGTGGGGCCAGGTCTGGCACAGCATCCAGACCCTGAAGGAGGACTGCAACCGGCTGCAGCAGGGCCAGCGAGCTGCCATGTAGGTGCCAGGCGCCCTCTGACTTCCTCTCTTGGAAACTGCGGGGTGGCGCTGGCCACGGGAGGTGGCTGAGGCAGGGCCCGGAGGCAGCCGCTGAGACAACGAGGGAGACACTGGCTTGGAAGGGCGGCAAGTGGCTGGGTGGGCTGGAGCCTCTTTTAGCCCTGATGAGGTGCATGTGGTTGGCGCGTGGAGCCCAGGGCAACGCTGAGGGCTGGGCTGGCGACCGCGGACAGAATCTGGAACCCAGAGAGCTTGTCGCAGTCTGGGTTAGCAAAACTCCCCTAGTTATTATTACCAAAAACGTACCCGCTCTGCATGGCCACAGCTAGTTGAAGCTAGATTTGTGTCCCTTTGTGTATACTGGCCTAATTCCAAGTTTGGTTCAGAACTTCATGAATTGCTAAGGACTAGAAGAGTGTCCTTGTGGTTATTATGTAGTAATAATAATAATAGTGATGGCAGGGACCTCCCTTGGTGTTTGAGGCTCCTGCCACTGTGCAGGAAACAGCACTTGGGTCCCCAGGGTGCTCAAGGTCCCGTGTCCTGCGTTCCCTGCAGGATGAACCTCCTCCGTAATAACAGCTGCCTCTCCAAGATGAAGAATTCCATGGCTTCCATCTCCCAGCAGCTCAAGGCCAAGTTGGACTTCTTTAAAACCAGCATCCAGATCGACCTGGAGAAGTACAGCGAGCAAACTGAGTTTGGGATCAGTGAGTGTGCTCTTGGCAATGAGCCTGGAGGGACCGCCCCGGCTGTGCTTCTCAGGGGATTTCTTTTGTCCTGTGATATAGAGTTGCTTGTTTCTGTTTTGGTTTTATGGTGTTTTTGTTTTCTTTTTCACTTTTTTTTCCAGCATCAGATAAACTGCTGCTGGCCTGGAGGGAAATGGAACAGGCCGTGGAGCTGTGTGGGCGGGTAGGAGACTCTCAGGTGTCTGTGTTGCCACGGGCATGAGGCTCGCTGCCGCCTTCTCCTGCTTTCGCATCAGATGCCAGGTTGATCTTCAGAGCAGAAACCGCGTTTTCTTTGCTGTGTTCTTTGACTTTCACCAAACTCGCTGGGAGGAAGCTCCGAGAGAGAGAGAGAAAGAGAGAGAGAGA
The DNA here is from genome assembly GCA_949820135.1 of Sylvilagus floridanus. Lineage (NCBI taxonomy): Eukaryota > Metazoa > Chordata > Mammalia > Lagomorpha > Leporidae > Sylvilagus > Sylvilagus floridanus. The sequence goes on from OX463242.1 coordinate 87,720,248, forward strand.
GAGGGAGAAGGCAGTAAAGGGAGCCCTGCCATAGCTCCACACAGAGCTGCACAAATGGGCAGAGAAGTTGCAGGTGTAACTAAGGAGCGAGACGTTGAGCGCCCTTGGAGAAAAGCCGAGACCTCTTGTGTTAGGGAGCATCGGTTGAATGACCAGCACGCCATTAGGCCAAAGGCTTTTCCCTAAGTGCAAATCAGGTGCCGCCAAAAAATAGTAACCACGAGGGCGAGGGAGGAAGCGTGACCACAGGAACCGGCACAGCTTTGTCACGGTTCTCCCTGCACTTAGTGCCTGCTTCCAGGAACCTGTACTGACGGGGTGGGTGTCGGCCAGACAGTCCTTATTTCACCCGGCTGTGGCCCTGGGACCTGTCATCCGTGCACGCCACACAGATGCACGGATTCAGAGAAGAGAAGCCGTGTGTGTTGAGTATCCTCCAGATACCAGCCCCTGTGCCTGACCTCGCACGCTTTCTCTCACGTCGCCCCCGTCGCGGCCCTAGGAGACGTGTGTTTGAGGGACGAGGGAGCCATACCTGAGGGTTGCCCGCAGTTGCACGGCTAGGGAGAGGTAGACGGAGAGTGGACCCCGGGCGCCGTGACTCCAGGGTGACTCCGGGGTCTGCGTCCTGCCCAGCCAGTCGGTAGAGTCTTCTGTGGGCTTGTGGCCCCCACCCCTGCCGCGCCCAGCAAACGTGCGTCTCGGGCCGCTCCGCTGCTGCCGGGTGGTGTCAGCATGGCTCTTCCCCCAGGAGGATGAAGTGAAGCATCTAGTGGAGCGGATGATGGCCCTGCAGACCGACATCGTGGACCTGCAGAGGAGCCCCATGGGCCGGAAGCAGGGGGGCACGCTGGACGACCTGTGAGTGCCCGCACGCCTTCCCTCGTCTCAGGAGGCTCTGTGGGCCCGTCCCACCTGTGCCTGGGAGGAGCCCAGGCAGGCGCCGGCCCTCTGAGCCTTCGATTCCACATTGCTGAGCAGCAGAAAGGGCGCCCGTGCCGTCACAGGGCGTGAGGCCCTGTCCACGCCCACGCCTAGAGGCGGCTCGTGTCCACACCGCAGCTCACAAAGGGTGGCTCAGCGAGCGGAACCCAGAACAGGGATGCAGGCCTGGGAGCTGTTCATCTGGGTCCGAGGAGGGGCAGAGGAACCAGGTGGACCAGTCCTCCGTGGGGGAAGTGACACGGAGGCCACTCCACTGTGCGCAGTCAGGGGGACTGGGCAGGGAGGGGCAGCAGCGTTCGGCACAGTTAGGTCAAGAAGTCTGAGCGCCAGAAGCTCAGTTATTTGTCCTGCGTTTTCTGTAGTTATTTAATCATCTTCTCTTCCAGTGTTCAAAGGATAATCCCTTTTTGAGAGTGTCATCCAGTTTCCACTCTGTTAAGGGACAGGGATGGGACTCCGGCTCCCCCCCACCCCCTGGGCTTGAGTGTTCCCGGGGGAGCCATGTTCCGGGGCCCAGGCCCAGTGGTGGTACCTGGGTCTCAGTTGAGGAATGGTAGATCGCCAGGAATACCTAGGTTTGCGCCTGGCCTCTGGCTCTAGCCCCTGCTAATGCAGACCCTGGGAGGTAGCAGTGATGGTCCAAGTAGTTGGGTCCCTGTCACCCAAATGGAAAAAGTGGATTGCGTTCCCAGCTCCGGCCTGGCGCCCGCTCAGCCCTGACCATCATGGGTGGTCGGAGGGTGAGCCCGTAGCTGGGAGACCTCCCTGTTTCTGTCTCCGGGGCTGCAGAACCTTTTTTCTGCCCAGGGACACTTGGCTATTAAGAACATCGTTTGCAGGCCACGCACATTTATCAACTGAATAGCTCGCTGTAGGTTGAGTGGCTTCCCAGTCCTGCCTGCAGGGCCAGACCAAATGACACTGTGGGCCGTGTAAGGCCGGCAAAGCTGGACAGTCCTCGCCCTGTTGTCTCAAACACAACAGAAAGCACGCTGCCAGCCCTCTTCCTAGCAGTCAGCAGTTGCGATGGGCGAGTGCGAGCAGCCCAGCCTCAGGGCCGCGCATTTGACCTGGGTCTGGACGGAGCTTCTTTTACGTTGCAGAGAGGAGCAAGCCAGGGAGCTTTACAGGCGGCTGCGAGAAAAACCACGAGGTGAGTGGGGCTCCCGGTCTGCCCGGGGCAGCCTTGGTGTGGCGGCTGAGATGTGGCGCGCTCTGCCGGCCGCCCTGCAGAGCCGCGCCTGTGTCCCTGTCCTCAGACCAGCGCACGGACGGCGACAGCCAGGAGATGGTGCGGCTGCTGCTGCAGGCCATCCAAGGCTTTGAGAAGAAAGTGCGGGTGATTTACACGCAGCTCAGGTACGGCCACTCTGGCCCCTGGAGAGGGTTGGGGAGCGGCCCAACCCTCTCTCAGCCACCAGAGAAGCAAGTGCTGGCGTCCGCCAGCCAGCCGCGTCTTGCAGTTCAATGCCACTGCGCTGTGGCACGGTTCTCCTTTGCAGCAAGACCGTGGTCTGCAAGCAGAAGGCGCTGGAGCTGCTGCCCAAGGTGGAAGAGGTGGTGAGCTTGATGAACGAGGACGAGAAGACCGTGGTTCGGCTGCAGGAGAAGCGGCAGAAGGAGCTGTGGAACCTCCTGAAGATCGCCTGTGTGAGTGAGGCCTGGCCCGGCCCTTGACCCGCTGGCCTCTTGGGCCCTGCCCCCTCCCGCAGGGGAGGCATAGAGCCACCGCAGAACCCCCGGCAGCTGCGTTTGGTAGCCGATAGCCAGCTCGGGGCTCACGACAGAAGTGACGCCTGGGGTGCTAGCGCCACGGCTAGGCAGAGAATCCCCTCTCGCCTTGTGCACCCTCCGGAGGTGCAGGCCCTTTGCTCCAGTCCCTGTCTGTCTGCCCACATCTGTGTCCTTGTCTCCTTCTGCATGTCTCTCACAAGAACACAAGGCATTGGATTTGGGTCCCGCCCAAACAGTCCAGGGTGTCCTTAACGTGATTACATGTGCAAAGACCCTTTTTCCAGGGGTTAGGACGTGGGCGTATCTGTCATTGGCCACCCATTCAGGCCGCTATAATAGTGGGTGCCAGTGGACCCTGGCTGATCTCACCTGCACCTGCAGCATCGCAGCCCATGTTTTCTGTTCCCCTCATCTGTGTAGCCGCCATGCCACTGAGTGCAGCTGGGGGAGGAGGTGGATAGTGAAGGAGGGAAAGTAGCAGGGGCAGGCAGAGGCGTGAGGGAGGGCGCGCCCCGTCCTGCAGGCTGCGGGTGGCAGGGGTGCGCGGGCTACGCGGCAGCAGCCTTCCGGGCCGAGGGGAGGAGAGGGAGCTAGCTGCGTATGGTGGGGGCAGGTGCGGGGCGGTGTCAGAGGGGCAGTGAGTCACACTCCTGAGACGGAAGGCCCATGCAGGTCACACGGGAGCAGTGGCTGGCCTGGGCTAGGGGTGAGTGGCGTTTCCTCCTGTGGGAAAGGAGACATGAGGTGGAGCATCAGAGAAGGAGAGGGAAGGCGAGGTCCCCACAGCTGACGGCTTGGTCTGCCACCTGCACACACACGGCGTTCACTGAGTGCTGACCGTGTGCCCAGCAGCGTGGGGAAAGGCATGCGCCAGTCCTCGGGAGTTCGTGGCCAGTGAGGGGCACAGCAAGGACAAGAATGACCCCAGGGTGGGGCAGGCGTGGGAGCCGCGCGGATGCAGGGGAGGCTCGTGTGGTTTCAGCTGAAGGAGGAGGCTGTGCACAAGCCCCAGGCCGGGATCGGCGGGCTGGGTGGTGCTGGGGAGAGGCTGTCCTTGAGGAGACAGCAATGATGACTATTCCAGTAGTGTAATAAATCTTTTACTCCAAAGTAGGCTTTTAAAAATATTTATTTATTTATTTGAAAGGCAGAGAGACAGAGAGATCTTCTATCCGCTGGTTTACTACCCAAATGGCTACAGTGGCCAGGCTTTGGCCAAGCCACAGCCAGGAGCCAGGAGCCTCCTCCAGGTCTCCCATGTGGGTGCAGGGGCCTAAGCATAGGGGCCATCCTCTACTGCTTTCCCAGGCCATAGCAGAGAGCTGGATCGGAAGAGGAGCAGCCGGGACTCAAACTGGTGCCCATAGGGGATGCTGGCGCTGCAAGTGGAGGCTTAGCCTATACTGTGCCACAGCGCCAGTCCCAGACATCTTGATTTTCTTGTCAGCTGTGCTGAACATGGTGCCTTCCCAGAGAGCCTTGGAACCTTTTAAGTGTCTCAGTCTTAGAAAAGAAAACAAAACACCTTCCTTTTCTTCTAAGAGTTTAGCAGGAATCAAACTAATGAAATAAAGCCCGCAAGTAGCACGTCTCCCTGTTTCGGATCCTCTCCCTGTGAGTGTTCCTGTCTAGAAGGAAACTCTTTAGAGGCTTGTGTGGAAGACCCGCTGCGTGGGGCCAGGGACGGCGGGACCAGCAGTGGTGCCGTGAGAAGGTGCTGGGGTCGGAAAGCACACCTGGCCTCAGCACTTGGCTCCAAGATGCTGTTGACTCTTTTCGGTTTCGCCCCTAGAGCAAGGTCCGCGGTCCTGTCAGTGGAAGTCCGGACAGCATGAACGCGTCTCGGCTCAGCCACCCTGGTCAGCTCATGTCTCAGCCTTCCCCTGCCTCCGACAGCCTACCTGAGCCGGCCAAGAAGAGGTAAGTCAGGTGAACAGGGGTGTGTCCGGAGACTGTGGGGGCGGCCGACGAGCTGCAGGTGCTTCTCTGTGTTTGCTCTAGACAAGGGTGCTGCAAAACGTCATGCAAAAGGATTAACGTTTATTTTGGCGCAAAAAAAAAGTTGAAATCCATGCCTGCCTCGTTTTCTCATAAAACACATTTTCAGGGATTTTTTAGGAAAACCACTCATATACATGGATTTCAACATTTTGGGGGTATAAAAATAAACATCTTTTCTTTCCATTTTCCACAAATGCTTCAAAGTACCATATGCGTAGTCCCCATAGAGCCCCTCACCAGCTTCCTTGTGCCTCACTGCTTACCAAGAACGTGGTGAGTGCTAGCCGCCTCCAGAGCAGCTTCCGTCCAGGGGCCGCCCTCCCTACACCGCGGTCCACCTGCCAGTCGCCGTCCTCTCGCCTCTCCCTGAGTTACCCAGCTGCTCGGTGCCTCTCGTCCCTTCTTCGGTCCCCCTGCCTGATCCAGCGCACCGCAGGCGGACAGGACGGGCCAGGCCCTCCCTGCAGGGCTCCCCAGGTCCAGCTTCCTGTTCTTCTCCTGCCAGATCAGTCTTCCCCGAATCGCAGCTGAGTCATCTCGTGGACTGCAGCTCATTCTCACTTCCTCCCCATCTCAGAGATCGGGTCTCGGGCAGTGGTGGCCACCTCCACGTGGCTCTGCGCACCGTTCTGCTCGCCCTTGTGCTAGTCCACTTCTTAGTCCCACCCAGACCCGAGTCCCTGTGGGAATGGCCCTTCTCCCATCCCACCCGGGATCCTTGGAATCAGAAGCCCTGGCTGAGGCCCAGCAAGTCTGCGTTTGGTGCGCCCCCTGGCGGATTCTGACGCACGTGAAGCCTGGGACGCAGCACTCCAGCTCAGCCACAGGCGTCCCTCCCCTCAACCATGCCATGTCCGCGTCTCTCTGCATCTGCACTGGAGCCTTGGGCACCCGGGCACATGCTGAGCGCTCTCTTCCTATGGGGCTTTCATTCGGCATCTCTTGTATGCCAGACACTGAGTGCTGGAGACGTTAAAATCTGTTCCTGCGGGCGAATCTCTGGGAGTAGGAAGTAGATGAACGATGGCTCAGGCAGGCGGAGAGGGTGGTGGGCAGTGTCTGATGATAGGCGGAAGGTTTCCTCCAGGGAGATGAAAATGTCCCGAAACAAGAGATGCTGATAGCTGCGAGATTTTGTGAAGATGCCAAAGCCACTGATTGTCTATTTGAGCAGGCGAGCTTTGTGGTATACCAGTGATTATCTCAAGCTGTTCTTAAAATCCTGTTCCTGTCCTTGGAGTGTTTGTAGCCTGTTTTGGTGCTTAATCCTACAGGACAGCAGATTGTTGTGTTGTTTTTGAAAGGCATAGAGACCTAGAGAGATCTCCCCACACTGGTTCACTCCCCAAATGCCGGGAACAGCAAGTGTCCCAAGTGGCACCGTAAGCATGGTGCCAAACGCCCTCCCGACATGCCCGTAGGTTCTTACTCTCCTTGGCCTCTGTGGACCTCTGTGGGCCCCTGTGGAAGAGCAAGCGGGCGAGGCCTCCCTTGTTGCCCTCTGGAGCTGGCACTGAGCTGTGAGCTGGCGGCCTGTGGACGGCGTTTAGCGGATGCGCTCCAGGCTCCTTAGAATGCTGTGTTTGGCAGAGTGAGAGGAGTTCCAGGACGTACTCAGCATTGAGGGCCCGAAAGGCCTGGGAGTGCGGAGGCGAGGGTCCGAGAAGGAAGCGTGACTTCCTGTACTCTCCCTCTTCCCACTGCAGCCCGTTCCTGAGCTTACCCAGGGAGGTCGCATCAGGTGGAGTCACATCTAGCAGATCTCAGGAAATTGGAATCAGGTGGTTTGGGAGATAGCGTTAGGCTCTGGCAGTTTGGAGAGTTAACTTGTAATATGTGGTAGGTCAGAAGGAGCTCTTTTTTTAAGAATTACTTTATTTATTTGAAAGAGTTACAGAGAGATGTCTTCCATTCCACTGATTCACGCCCCAAATGACCACAACGGCCAGAGATGACCAGGCCAGGAGCCTCCTCAGGGTCTCCCGTGCGGGTGCAGGGCCCAAGGACTTGGGCCATCTTCCACTGCTTTTCCAGGCCATAGCAGAGAGCGGGATCAGAATAGGAGCAGCCAGGCCTAGAACCGGCGCCCATGTGGGAGGCCGGCGCTGCAGGCCAGGGCCTTAACCCGCTGCGCCACAGCATGGCCCCAGGGAGAGCTCCTTTCCGCCTGACTTTGTATGAGAGATCTGTTTGCTCCTTCACGTTTTGACCAGTGACGCTCGTGGCTGTACTGGGCCCCTGGCAAGTGCCTGAGGAGACACACGTGGTCTCTACCCAGTGCCGTGCTGGTGGTCTCAGACACCCAGGGTCAAACAATTGGGGCATCATCTTTACATTGTTGTCAAAAGCTTGTTAGCCTATTTAAAACAGTAGTGTCGGCTCTGCTGACTGACCGTGCCCGCTGCCTAAGAGTTTGGTCGTTTTCCCTAGTGAGGACCTGGTGGCTGAAGCGCACTCTCTCTGCACCCAGCTGGAAAGCGCAATGCAGGACACCGTGAAGGAGCAGGACCAGAGTTTCATGGTAACAGCCCGTGGAACCCAGCTGTCCAAGCCCTGTCTCCACGGCACAGGAGAGAGAGTGGGAGGGGCGGCTGGGTCACCCTCCCCCTCAGCGTGTGTGTGTGATTCTCTGCATGTGTTCCTGTTGTTCATACTGATAGGCAGCTGTTGCTGAACGTGTGTAAGTACGTGTGAGTGTGACCTTGCCTAATCCTCGTGACGCAGAGTCCCGACGAGCAAGGGAGTCTATCCCCAGAAGGCTTTGCCCGCCCTGCCTGCTGGGCCACTGCTGAACATCTGTGGTGGGGACCCTGCTGGACTCTAGTGACAAAGCAGGAGCCTGTCATGGCCCCACCCTCAGACACTCAAGCTTAGTGGCAGGCGGTGTTAGTCACGGGAGCTAACCTGGAGAAAAACTAGCCGAGATGTCAGGACAGTGCGACAAAGCTGGACTTGCCGGGAGGACCCAAAGGCATGCGTGGACCTCTGGGTCACCTCCTAGCCTCCTGCAGGGGTCGTACGTTTTCCGAGGACGCAGTCACCCCTGGTCTGTTGAGGGGTCCCCCCGGTTCCGGGGCTTTCTGTGCGTCTCGCTGCACTGCTCCTGGCTGCACAGCTCGCTTGCTCTTTGCCAGAGGAAGTCTCCTCAGGCCGCTTGGGCCGACCCTGCAGAGTATCGAAACCAGGGCTGAGCTACAAGGAGTGCGGAATGGCCTTCCCAGTCTCCGTAGCACAGAACTGTGGGCCTCTGAGCTCGCCCAGAGAACAGTGCTGTGCGGCCTAGCTCGGGGTCCCTGCCTCGGGGTCCCTGCCGTCGCAGGAGTGTAGCCAGCAGAAGGGTTTAGGTGTGCTCCCGCCCTGTGCTGGCTGCGTCCTCAGTGGTCTCGCTGGCGGCCGAGTGGGTAACAGGCCCGTTGCCTTTCAGACTCTTGACTGGAGCTGGTTACAGCCGGAGGAGGAGGAGCAGAGCAGGCCAGAGCAGGCGGTGTGACCCACGTGGCGGCAGCTCTCCTGCAGCGGCTCTTGCCGTGCCGTGCCGAGGGCCCAGACGGGGCTGTCCCCTTCCCAGCCGCCGGGACGCTCACCTGCACCGAAGGCGTGGCCCCTTGTCTGCACACTGGAAGCCCTCATCCCAGAGGCCCGGCCAGCACTGAGGCCTGTCTCGAGCACCCGGGAAGCGAAGCCATAGCAGCTGCTTCCTCCACCATGAAGAAGGTGCTCGAGGTACAGTGTGCCCGGCACACCACGGGCGGCACCTTCACACGAACCTTTCGGAGCAGAGTCTGGGCGGCACCTGGTGCTGGCCTGTCCCCTCCTGACCCCCACTCCGCCCCCAGCTCCAGAGGCCTGAGCCGCCTGTCCTCTGTCACCTCACAGCTAGTGTCTCGTCCGGATTCGGCTTCTCTTAAACAGACTTTTAACCATGGATTTGGCCTGGCCGCATCCCCTCTTCCTGTTGTTTCACTGCTGCTAACATTGTATTTTTACTACTAGTTTGGTGGTCGTCCTCTTTTTCACCAAGGTGTAGTGACTGGTGAGCGCCACCCACCCTGTCTTGCCCCCGCACTGGCCAGAGTGACTCCCTGGGGCCAGGATGGAACAGTGCCTGCCTGTCTTGAGTTCCAAAGATTACCTGGGAGTGATTTGTCATGGAGAGGAAAAGGAGGAAGAGGTGTCTGTCAACTACTGTCCCGTGCCCACCGTGCCCATCTCTCCCTCCATCCATGCACAAACACAGCTGGGTGTGATGGTGGTGGCACGGGAGTGCCCTGCCTCTCACAACATCTAGCAGTATTATTAAATGGATTTATTTTTTGAATGTTTCTGTATTTTGTCACATGACCCAATCAGTCATACAAGGTTCCTTCCACAATCTGGTTTTATAGTGCCTATTGTTGGGACTTCCGAACTGAAAAGCCAACCTAATGGAAACTTTTATAAACAACTAAATAGTGCCTGGATCATAGAAAAGTGTGATAGCGCTGCCTCAGCATTTCACCAAACTTACTTTCATGTATAAGAGCAAGAGAGCAAGATGGAGGTGGAGCCAAACAGGTGAGTGTGGTTGGAGAAGAAACTTGGGCTAAGGGGGTTGGCAGAGTGGCTTCCAGAGCGAGGTGGTTTGGCCAGGCTGGGGAACGCCTCATACACAGTTGTTTCTTGGAGATCTGCAGTGTTTGGTGATAAAAATCAGGGTTGTTTGGTAAAGAAACTGGCTTAACTTTTGTATAAATGCACTGTTTACCAGTGTCCTTTGTAGGACCCCTGTGTGAGTGTGTGTGTGTGTGTGTGTGTGTGTGTAAAATGTGTATTGTCATCTTAAGGAACTGGAGTCTGATAAAGCTTGATTTTGAAATCCCTGGTAGTGGGAAGTAAAACCAGAAGGACTGGGGTGGGGTTCCATCGGAGAGGGAATGAATGCTGGGTTAAGGGCCACGGACTTAACTTTACAACCAGCGGGGAGGCACTGAAGAATTTTAAGCAAGCAGGTAACACAAGAAAAGCATTGGTTTGAAAAATTTATGTCTGGAATGTTCAGAGTAATTGAGAAGGTGAAAACCTGGGAGTTAGAACTTCTGTTCCCAAGAAAGTCTGAGAGACTTCTTGCAAAAACCGGAAGACTTCTCACTAAGGATAGCTGAAGTCCTTGGCCATTGTATAAAGCAAATATAAGACTGAAAGGAAGAAGTGAGGAAGCAGTGTCCAGGGGCCTCGGGACTGAGGACGCGCCCTGGTCTCCTGTACCTGCCAGCTTAGGGGCCAGGAAACCTGCACACAGACAAGCCCCAAGAAGAGCCTGCCCTCCCAGAGGTGTGCTTTCCCTGGGGCCGCTGTGACACGCCACCACAGATTGGTTGGCATAACACCACGGAAGCTTATTTCCTCACGGTTCTGGAGGCCCTACGTCTGCAATCGAGACGTGGGCAGGACGCCACCTCTGAAGGGTGTAGGGAAGATCCTGTCCTTGGCTTCCTGCTGCTGCAGGTGGTTCGGGCCATCCTTGACTTGCAGCCGCAGGTCTGCCCCGGAGTCGTATTGCCACAGCCTCCTCTCATTCCAGTCTCCTTTGTGTGTCTTTTCTTACTGGATTTAGGACTAATCTGGAAGATCTAAGCATTGCTTCTCAAAGTTTTTAACAAAATCACATATTTTGCCATATGAAGCAGTATTTATAGTTTCTTGGGATTAAGATGTCGATGTGTCTTGGGGACCATCAGTCAACCCAGTGTAGCTCACCCTCCATATCTTTATTTGTACCTCATATAAAATACATCCATTCTACCCCAATAGCCGTGAAAGTCTCAATCCATTGAAAGCACCAACTCTGGTTTTTTTTTTTTTTTTTTAAGATTTTTATTTATTTATTTATTTGAAAGAGTTACACAGAGAAAGAGAGTCAAGGAGAGAGAGAGAGAGAGGTCTTCATCCGCTGGTTCACTCCCAGTTGGCCTCAATGACCGGAGCTGCGCCGATCTGAAGCCAGGAGCCAGGAGCTTCTGGGCACGACTCACCTTAGGACAAAATTTACCCATCTGGGCCGGCGCCGTGGCTCAACAGGCTAATCCTCCGCCTTGTGGCGCCAGCACACCGGGTTCTAGTCCCGGTCGGGGCGCCGGATTCTGTCCCGGTTGCCCCTCTTCCAGGCCAGCTCTCTGCTGTGGCCAGGGAGCGCAGTGGAGGATGGCCCAGGTGCTTGGGCCCTGCACCCCATGGGAGACCAGGAGAAGCACCTGGCTCCTGCCATCGGATGAGCGCGGTGCGCCAGCCGCAGCGCGCCATCCGCGGCAGCCATTGGAGGGTGAACCAATGGCAAAGGAAGACCTTTCTCTGTCTCTCTTTCTCACTGTCCACTCTGCCTGTCAAAAATAAAATAATAAAAAAAAAAAGAGAAACTAGAAGAACTAAACTGTAGAACTAGAAGACAAGCTGTCCACTTCCAGAACACAGTAGTGGAATAGGCATATGATAAGTTTCCCATTCCAAAAGGGAAAACAAATAAAGGAAGTCACCAGTCCTGATCACTTAAAATTCAGCAGGACAAATTCCATTAGGGTTCAAGTCCTGAAAATCGTTCTCTGGCTTGAGGCTCTGCCCACTGGGCCCACGTGACCCTGCAGATCTTGCTGTCTGTTGACAGTGGCATCACTGGTCTCTGTATCCCTGGTGATTCCATAGGCCTCCGAGTGCCCACACTGACTTCAAGAGTCTACGGCTTTGTACCCGTTGCTCCTGTGCCTGCTGCTCTGTCTTGTGCTTGGATTGTGCCCTTGGAGTCAGTTCTTTTTTCTTGAAGGATAATGCACGTTTACAGCTTAATAGCTCTAACACCCATTTCGTGCCTGCAGAATTGTGTTATTCCAGCAATCTTTTCTTTTTCCATCCTGTATCTGTCCCTTTCAATCTAAGCTGGTTTGCAAAGGGACAACTTTTTGAGAGTGCTAAAATGTTTTCAAAAACCTCGTGGACCTTATGTTGTGTATGTCATGGTGTTCCACACCATTATACTAGAGAGTCCTCCATAGATTTTCCAGAACAGTCCATTCCATTCCTGGCATTCACTGAAATGTTTGAGTCCACGTGCTCCATGCTTGATCTCTTCAGGAGAAGGTTGTGCAGTCACGCCCTTGGCCATCTCATGGCACGATGTGAAATTCTTAATTTTAGCATTCTTTGCAAGCTGGACAGGCTGAGAAGCGAATCAAGTGCTGTTCCTTGTACCTAAACATTCCTTCCTCAGTTTATGTTGCTCCTCTCACATTGTGCAATAACCGACAAGGAGAAACCAAGATGTGCGCTCAGTATTTTGCTTGAAAATCTCAGTTCATTGCTCACAAATTCTGCTTTTCACACAACTGTAAAACAATTTAGCCAAAGTTTTTGCTACTGTAAAACAAAGATAACCTTTTCTTCAATTCCCAATAACATGTTTCTCATTCTCTTCTGAGTCCAGCTGACAAGGATTTTTGACATTTGTATTTCTGTCAACATTTTATTCAGGATGAATTTTTAGGTGTTTTTTCAGTAGCATCTCACTTCCCACTACCAAAGTCTGTTACCTTCCTTCTTCCTGGTTTGCTGCAACACATTACCACAGACTAGATGTCTCTATCTGTTCAGTCTGCGTAGTCACGCTGCCTGCCACCTATCACATATCTGCTGTGTGTTTCTTATGAGGATATTTGCCACTGGATTTGGGGCATATCTGAATAATCCCAGATAAACTGTTCCCAAATCCTTAATCACATTTTGTCATATAAGGTAATATTCGCAGGTTTTGGGACTTGAGATGTGAACATAGTCCATGATACTAGCCAGATAGGGGAGATAATGCTTAAAATGACAGAAAACGGAAACAGTTACTGCTCTAGCCTAAAAACAAAGCAAAACCTGCAGACCTACCCTGCTAGCAAAAATTAAGTGAGGAGTTTGATTCCCACACTCAGCAGATTATAATAATTTTTCCCATACCCCCCATGGGGATGGTGCCAAAGAAAGCTAAGAGTGAAGCTGGGACTCGCATCCCAAGACTCACTGAATACTCCCACCCAGCCAGACTTGCATCAGTCAGCAGGGAGGACCTTGAGCTCCCACCTCTGTCTTCCCCCACGCAGTCAGTGGAGGCCCACTGGGAACCGACTCCCACGGCCGTCCAGCAGTGACGGACACTTCTTCCCCAGGTGTCCATGGAAGCAGAACAGAGAACGTGGACTTCCACTCCCACTTGGTAGAAAATGAGATGACACTGTGGTTGCAACCCTGCTCAGAGGAGACCTGCTCAAAAAGATCCAGAGTCATAAAACTAATGTCCAGGTTTCATTCTAAAATCAGTTACACCAGGAACCTTCAACTAGGACGAGAAAAGACAACCAACAGGCTCAAACACTGACGTGACACAGATGTTAGAATCACCTGAAAAGAAAGAGTGGCCATCATAAAAGTGTTTCGAATGGCAATTAAGAACTTGCTTGAAGTGAAAAATCTCAGCACAGAAATAGAAAATGTAAAGAAGAACCAAGAGGAGATTTTAGGAGATACAATAACTAAACTCGGTGGATGGAATGGAGGGGGCTGAATCAGTGAGTTTAAGATCAAGATGGCTGAACAGAGGGGACCTGCACTCACCTCTGCCACAGGGAATTAGAACAAAGGAAGGATGTGTTTCCAGGAGACTGGCAGAAAACTTTAGTCAGAACAAAACATGGGACTGAATGGACGATCTCTCCTCTCTCTCTCTCTCTCTCTCTTTCCCTCCCCCTCCCCCTCCTCCTATCCTTTTCCCTCTGTGTAACCCTGACTCAGGAGATGCCATTTTGCCAGGAGAAGGTAAAGCAAAAAGTGCCACAATCTGCCACCACCAAAGACCACAACAACCCTAACAGGATAATTCCACAGTCCCCTCTGGCGTTTGATTCAGCCTGGAAGGCTGACTAGGGGCCAAACTACTACTTTGCTCCAAAAAAACCAACACACATTGCCTCTCTCCACCCACGAAGTGCCGGACTCGAGCTGCCTGCAGTGCAGCCCCTCCTTAATGCCATTCTGCCTGAGGGACACAAGCAGCCCGTCACTACCAGAAGTGCCCAGAGCCAGGGCACGTTGCGGGGCAGATCACTGGCCTGTGCATCCTGCAGCTGTGGGATTTCCAGGCGCAAGCCCCAGAGCCATGCCTGCTCACACAGTGCAAAGTAGGGAAGTTCCCCTCTGCTTCCTGGAGCCACACTCCAGCCCAGAGGCCCAGACCCAAGGAAGTTCCCTTCTGCATCTCAGCACCCGGTGCCGGGTAGTCAGGACACAGGCCCAGCGTCACCGGAGACAGTTCCCTCTGCCCTGTAATTCTGGGTCTGTGGCTTGGAGTGACACACTCACCTGGGGGGCCCCATCTGCGTTGCTCTATTTTCTGGCTGACAGCTACAAGTCCAGAATCCCCGGAATAACTGGCAGTTGTCCTACGAGGCCTGGGTAAGGTCCTTATGCATCTTGCCACTCTAGGATTGTGACTTGGTGCTGTGAGTTTCAGAGTCACGTCAGTCGCCCAGGGGGTCTGAGGAGGCTGCATCTGCACTCTTCTGCTCCAGAGTTGCATCTGCTGGTGCACAATCCCCAGCACAACGTGAAATTACCATATGGGACCTGGGTGAGTTACCCTCTGAGTCCTGCAGCTCTGAGAAAGTGGTGACTGGAGCTGTATTAGAGTCGCCGGTGTTCACCCTGAGAGACCGCATTGCATGCTGCAGCTCTGGGTCTGTGCATGCCATGAGGCTTGGGGAGAGCCCTGTCTGCAGCCCGTGATTCCAGGCTTGCACAGACCGGTGGACAACCCCCAGTGTACCCTGTGATCATCTTGCAGTACACTGGTAAGGTGCCCTCCAAAGCCTGAAACTCTGAAGCTGGGATTGTTGGTGTCACCTGAGACAGGTCCTTTGGGGCAGGGGAAGGCCCTATCTGCATTCCAATGCCCCAGACCCATACCTGCCTGGGCACAATCCCCAGCGTATCCTATATGTGAAACTTAACAATTGGTAAGGTCTCCACTGGATCCCCCAGCTCTGGGACTGACTGTTTTCTCTAAGTCCCAGGACCACCTGCACTTGCCCTGTGGGCCATGGGGAAGGCCCCCTCTCCATTGCACTGTTGCAGGCCCGTTGTTGCCAGTGTACAATCTCCAGCATAACCTATACTTTTCCTGTGGGACCTGGACAAGGCAGCCTTCTTGCCCTGCAGCTCTGGGACTGTAACTGTTAGTACTATATTCCTAAGAGTCACTAAAACCTATGCTCTGGGGCCTAGGGAAAATCCTACCTGCGTAGCCCATGCCTGCCAGGGCACAATAGCCAGCAAAATCTGAATTCACCTGGTAGGAATGGGGCAAGATCCCCATCCACATTCCTGGGACTAGGGCTATTCTCACCCAGCAGGACCTGGGAAGGAGCCCATCCACACTGCTGTTGGTGCTGCATGTCCCAGGGTCACTCAGGCTTATCTAATGGGGCAGGAGGACAGAGGACAGCCCCTCTGTGTCCCACAGCACAAAGAAGGTGGCTACAGCCATCATAAATGCTAGTGTGGTTGACACCCAACTCTATGGGTACTGAAGACACACCCATTTGAAATCCCATGTCCACTCCAAAATCATACTACTGCCTCCAAGAACGGCTGAAGACTGGACAGCTGCGATAATCAGATGCTGCTGACACTGATTGTAGCTGAAGAAACCAGAGGTTACACTTCCAGGTTACCTAGAACCAAAGCCAAAGCAACTAGCCAACTGACACCACTTTGTTGTTTCATGTAAAAAAGTCTTTTCTAACAAAGCCTACAACAAAGAGAAGAAACTTACACCAGATACATAGATGCCAATGTAGGGACACAGGAAACACGAACAAGGAAGCATGGCTCTCCAAAAGAACAAAACAGTTCTCCAGAAATAGATCCTGATTTGAGGGGCGTCTATGAAATGCCTGAAAGGAGTTCACACTGATATCCTAAGGAAACCCAATGAGACGCAAGAGACTACAAATACGCGGTTTAAAGAAACGAGGAAAAGCAATAGATGACATGAATGAAGTTCCCTGAGGATATGGACATGATTAAGAACCAATCACATTTTGGAGAGGGCTGATGTTGCACAGTGGGTAAAGCCGCTGCCTTCAATGCAGTGTGCCCCAGCTGCTCCACTTTTGATTCATATCCCTGCTATGGCCTGGGAAAGCAGCAGATGATAGCCCAAGTGTTTGGGCCCCTGCCACCCACTTGGGAGACCCAGATGAAGCTCTTGGCTCCTGGATTAGGTCTGGCCCAGCCCTGGCTGTTGTGGCCATGTGATGAGTGAAACAGCAGATCATAGATCCCTCTCTGTCTCTCCTTTGGGCTATGTAACTCTAACTTTCAAAATAAATAAATTTTTTAAAAAAAGAAATTTTGGAGCTGACAACTACAAACAAAACAAAATAGAATTGAGTTTCAACAACAGAATAGACAAAGCAGAATGAAGAATTTCTGATCCTGCAGATAAGACTTTTGAAATAACCCAGACAAAAATAAAATGAAAAGAATTATAAAGAATGAAGGAAGCACATGAGACATATGGGATACCATTAAGTGAAGAAATATTGCAAGAATAACTGAAAGAGAAAAGAAGGAAAACGGCTTCGAGAACCCACTGTATAAAGTAATAGTTGAAAACTTCCCAAGTCTTGAAGGAGATATGGACATCTAGCTATAGGAAGCTCTGACCCTGACCAGATTAAAAAAAAACATTCTCCAACTCATGTTATAATGAAATTGTCAAAAGTTAGGGACAAGAAGAGAATCCTAAAGACAGAAAATGTCAAGTTACATATCAAGGAATGCTTGTTAGAATAGGAGCAGACTTCTCAGCCGAAATCCCACTGTTAAGAAGAGAGTGGAATGATATATTCGAGGTCTTGAAGGAAGAAGACGCCCAAGAATATTAAATCTGCAAGTCATCCTTTAAAGTTAAGGAGAAATAAAGCATTTCCCAGATGAGCAAAAACGGAAAGAATTCATCACAACTGGACCTGCCCTACAGGTCCTAAAAGGAGTCCTAAATTAGAAGTAAGCATCATGAAAACTCAAGACAATATAAATATAGTAACAGAACAGATACACCAAAAAGAAAGAAAGGGGAATCCATCCTTATCATGATAGATAGCTAACAAAATGTAAACAGGAAGAAACCGAATACATGAAACAATCAGTAATTAGTTAACAAAATGACAGGAGTCATTTCTTATCTAACAGTATTAATCTTGAGGGTAAATGGGTTAAATTCCCCAGTTGAGAGATAAATTGGCTGAATGGATTTTTGTTTGTTTGTTTTGTTTTGTTTTTAAAGACCTGATTGCTATGTACAAGAAAGTCACTTTGGGGGCTGGCTGGCTGCGGCGGTGACTGACTCCCAGGCTTGGTGCCCCTGATGCTGTGTGGCTGCTGAGTCGGCCTCGATGGTGATGTTTCCTGGTCCAGAGTTTCCGAAGGTCCTTGCACCGAGTGTTCACTGCCTTTTGACAGCAATACCCGAATCCCCATAGCAAACATGTCTTGATGGAAGACAGTATGCCTGGAGGTGACTCCTGAACAGAAGCTCCTGTCCCACTGACTCCTGACCAAGACTCACAGGAGGCCCTGCTGGGCAGAGCGACTGTTTGCTGTCAATGTTGCGTGCCCAGTGTACATCCTGGAGGACTGTTGTGGGCCCACAGATTCAGACGACGACCACCTTCACTTGGACCATCAACCACGCCCGGATGAAGGTGGTGGAGGAGCGATGTGTTTACTGTGTGAACTCAGACACCAGTGGCTGGACTGAAATCCACTGGGAAGTCTGGGTCTCCTCCAGCTTACTTGGCATCTCCAGAGCTGTTCAGGAGTTTGGTCTTTCCCGGTTCAAAAGCAAGGAGACCGAGACTGTGAAGGGCTTTGAGTACATCTTGGCCAAGTGCAGGTGAGGCCCCCTTGCAAGACCCTTGTTGAGACAGCCAAGGAAGCATGGAGAAGGCCAAGGAGACGGTGCTGGCAGCTACAGAGAAGGCCAAGGACCTGGCCAACAGGCAGCCGCCACGCTGCAGCCACAGCAGTGGTTCCTGTAGGCAGCTGGTCCTGCTGTGGCCCAGGCCCTCCCCAGCATTGCCACTGCACTCCAGACAGTGTGCTCAGACCCCTGCCCACGCCCCCTTGCACTTTTTTTTTTAATTTGACAGATAGTTAGACAGTGAGAAAGAGAGAGAGACAGAGAGAAAGGCCTTCCTTCCATTGGTTCACCCCCCCCCCCCAAATGGCCGCCACAGCCAGAACTACGCTGATCTGAAGCCAGGAGCCAGGTGCTTCCTCCTGGTCTCCCATGGGGTGCAGGGCCCAAGCACTTGGGCCATCCTCCACTGCACTCCTGGGCCACAGCAGAGAGCTGGCCTGGAAGAGGAGCAGCCGGGACTAGAACCCAGCACCCATATGGGATGCCGGTGCTGCAGGCGGAGGATTAACCACGTGAGCCATGGCGCTGGCCCACCCCCGTTGTACTTTACTGTTAAAAATCAACCTTCAGCCCTCTCTTACTGCTTGGGTGGTGGGTTGGGGTGGGTGTCATCCATGTCCAAGCCAGGACTGCTTGTGTCTGCTTTGGGCAGCTGATAGCAGAGGTGCAGGGATAGGTGGCGATTTGCCCAGGGTCACAGACCAAGTGCAGGTGAAGGGATAAACAAGTGGTAGACTGTAAGCTCCATGAGGGCAGGGCTCTCATGTGTCCCTCTGAGATGTCCCAACCACCTGGAACAATATCTGCCTGTAACAGGCACTCAATAAATATGTGTGGATAAAAGAAAAAAAAATAGTCACTTCACAGGTAAAGATACACAGAGGCTGAAAGAGAGGGGTTTGAAAAGATAAACCACGCATTTGGAAACCAGAAATGAGCTGCAGTAGCTGCACTCATGTCAGATAAAACAGACTTTAAATCAGAAACTCTGAAAAGAGACAAAGAGGGACATTATATGTTAATAAGAGGATGCATTCAGCAAGAAGATATAATATTTTTTTTTGACAGGCAGAGTGGACAGTGAGAAAGAGACAGAGAGAAAGGTCTTCCTTTTGCCGTTGGTTCACCCTCCAATGGCTGCCGTGGTCGGCATGCTGCCGCCAGCGCACCGCGCTCATCCGATGGCAGGAGCCAGGAGCCAGGTGCTTTTTCCTGGTCTCCCATGGGGTGCAGGGCCCAAGCACTTGGGCCATCCTCCACTGCACTCCCGGGCCACAGCAGAGAGCTGGCCTGGAAGAGGGGCAACCGGGACTAGAACCCGGTGTGCTGGCGCCGCAAGGTGGAGGATTAGCCTGTTGAGCCATGGCGCCGGCCAGCAAGAAGATATAATAACCATAAATGTATGTGCACCCAATACAATAACACCCAGATATATAAAACGAATATTATTAGAGCTAAAGGGAGATGTAGACTCCAATAACAGTGGGGACGTCAACACCACACTGTCATCCATGGACGGATCATCCAGACAGAAAACCAACAAAGATACATCAGAGTTGATGTATAGTGCAAATGGACCTAACAGGACTTTTCATCTAACAGCTACAGTATTATTCTTGTCAGTACATGGGACATTTTCCAGTATTGACCATATATTAGGCCATAAATCAAGTATCAGTATGTTAAAAAAAATTAAAATCATACCACGTATCTTCTTAGATTACAAAAAAATAAAACCAGAAATCAACAACATGAATAGAAAATTTACAAATGCACAGAAATTGAACAACATGCTCCTGAATGACAGATGGCTCATTGGAGAAATTAAGGAAACCAAAAAATCTCCCAAAACAAATGAAATGAAAACAAACATACTGAAATCTGTGAATTAAACTGGAAGCAGCAATAACAGGGCAGTTTATAGCAATAAATGCTCACATTTAAAAAATAAATTTCAAGGGGCCGGCACAGTGACATAGCAAGTAAAGCCATTGCCTGCAGTGCTGGCATGGTATACGGGTGCTGGTTGGAGTCCCAGCTGCTTCACTCCAATTCAGCTCTCTCCTATGGCCTGGGAAAGCAGTAGAGGATGGCCCAAGTGTTGGGCTCCTGCACCTCCATGAGAGACCCAGAAGATGCTCCTGGCTCCTGGCCCAGCTCTGCCTGTTGAGGCCATTTGGCTGCTAAAGTAATTTTATTTTTTAAAAAATGAAAAATGTCACTAGGCTGCTTAAAGCCTTCCAGCAGTTGGTTGCTACTGTCTGGCGTGCACTGACCTTACCTTTGTTTTTAACCTCCTACCCTACCAATGTCTGTGCTGTGCTCTCTTCCCCCATATTAACCTGCTGCTCCTTCTTCATGGGAAACTTTTAAAAATTATTTATTTTTATTTTAATATTTTTTTAAGATTTATTTATTTTTATTTGAAAGGCTGAGTTACAGAGAGACTGAGGCAGAGAGAGAGAGAGGTCTTCCATCCTCTGGTTCACTCCCCAAATGGCTGCAATGGCCAGAGCTGCGCCCATCCAAAGCCAGGAGCCAAGAGCTTCTTCCAGGTCTCCCACATGGGTGCAGGGGCCCAAGGACTTGGGCCATCTTACACTGCTTTCCCAGGCCATAGCAGAGAGCTGGATCAGAAGTGGAGCAGCAGGGACTTGACCGGTGCTCATATGGGATGCCAGCACTGCAGGTGGCGGCTTTACTTGCTACACCACAGCACCAGCCCTGGGAAATTTTTTAAACTTCAGATAATCTATTCCTTGTTCATTCTCATTCTCATTCTCATTCTCTCTCTCTCTCTCTCTCTCTCTCTCTCTCTCTCTCTCTCTCTTTCTCTCTCTCTCTCTCTCTCTCTCTCTCTGTGTGTGTGTGTGTTTGTGTGTGTGTGTGTGTTGCTGATTCCATGCCATCTATCTAGTCAGAGCCCCTGGTGTTCTTTAATTTTTCCTTATTCCCAGTTTTAAAATCCTGCCCTTGGGGCCAGTGCTGTGTCATAGCAGGTAAAGCCTCTGCCTGCAGTGCTGGCATCCCATATGTGTGCCAGTTCAAGTCCTGGATGTTCCACTTCTGATCTAGCTCTTTGCTGTGGCCTGGAAAAGCAGTAGAAGATGGCTCAAATCCTTGGGTCCCTGCACCCTCATGGGAGACCCAGAAGAAGCCGTTTGGGGAGTGAATCTGCAGATGTAAGACCTCTCTCTCTCTCTGTCCTTCAGCCTCTGTAACTCTGCCTTTCAAATAAATAAATAAATCTTTTTTTAAAAAAAATTCTGCCTCATGGCTTTATAGGCCATGTAAATACTGATGATGTCAAACTTAGACTTCTAGCCCAGACCTGCCCTGTGAACCCCAGAATAACATATACAACTGCCCCTTCAACACTGTTGGCTGGTGTACAAGTGGACTTTAAGAAGCTCATGGAAAATGGAATTAAAGGATAAGCATATTTGGGTACAAAGCGTTTTGAAATCCACATATAATTTTTTTCATAATGCAGGTTTTCCATGACCTCTTTGAAAGATCCATTGCACAGCCAGTGTTTCACATTCCAAAAGTCAGCTTCCCACCAAAGCCTGCTCCTCAGTCTCCCCACATCCCTAAGAGGCAGCTTCATTCTTAAGTTCCGCGGTTACATCACCACGGAGTCACCTCTGACTTCTCTCGTTCCTCCAGCCCCTCATCCGGATTGTCGGTGAATCCTGCTGATTCAAGCTTGAAGCTACATCTGGAATCTGGACTCTTCTCACTATCTTCTCAGCATCACCCTGGCCCAAGCCATCACCTCCTGCTGTGCTGTGTCCCTGCCCCCTGCATCAGCCAGAATAATTATTATTTTTTTTTTTTGACAGGCAGAGTGGACAGTGAGAGAGAGAGACAGAGAGAAAGGTCTTCCTTTGCCGTTGGTTCACCCTCCAATGGCTGCCGCGGACAGCGCGCTGCGGCCGGCGCACCGTGCTCATCCGATGGCAGGAGCCAGGTGCCAGGTGCTTCTCCTGGTCTCCCAGGCGGGTGCAGGGCCCAAGCACTTGGGCCATCCTCCACTGCACTCCTGGGCCACAGCAGAGGGCTGGCCTGGAAGAGGGGCAACCGGGACAGAATCCGGCGCCCCGACCGGGACTAGAACCCGGTGTGCCGGCGCCCAGAATAATTATTTTAAGAATGAGGTCGCATCAAGTCACGTCTCTGCTCAGAACCTGCAAGTTCCCACCAGACTTGGAGTAAAATCCAGTGATGCTATAGAGGCCTACAAGGCCCTCCACAACTGGGGCCCTGCACTCCTCTGACATCACCTTCTCCTCTCCACTGCCACTGCCCTGGTTGTTCTTGGTCCTCGAGGTCTGCCAGTCTCAGCTTGCTCACCCTATACCACCCACACCATCCCCAGCTGATTCTTGATCCAAAGGTGTTCCATCCAAGTTAGGATCCATTGGTACAACCCTTTGTTAAAGTGGTGACATAGTTTGTCTTACTTTGTACAGAATCCACCTTGGAATCCACCCTTGGTGTTCCTTCTACCGGATTATTGCCCCCCAAGAAATGCTTATGGCCCCCTTCCTCTTCTCTTATTCCTCTGTAGCCTTCCTTATCCGAGGGGCCCTTCTTGGCCACCTTCTGTGTACTGGGACCCAACCCCTACCCACTTCCCAGAGACTGCCTTTGAAGTCCATTCTCTTGGCTTGTTGTCCTGCCCTTACACCACCTGGCATTGAGAAATCCCCACAGAGCTGCACTGGGACTGTTCATTGTGGCATCCCAGCACAGAGCAGTGCCTGGAACTTGCTGGGAATTGGAGAAGGGTTTGTTGACTGAATAATTTCCTCCTGCATCCTCTCCTCTGCTGCTCTAGATTTTTTTTTAACTTCAGAGAACTGTCCTCTATCACATTTGTCTCAAGAACACCTGCACTATCTCTTTAAAGGAACTTTCTCTTTGGAATCTTGGCACAAGAGACCAGGGGACTGTCAGCTCTGCCATTTTTTTCTCCCGAGGAGACAAAACCAATAAAATTACCTGCTTGGATTGATTGGCAGAGGAGAAGATTCACAGTTTACCTTTCAAAATTATTATCTCCCATGGCAATTCCAATTCTCATTTCCCCAAGAGAGTCTACAGGCTGTGGGTTCCAAAATCTGGACCGCTTATTTTTGCAAGAGCCAGTGCGCTATTCCTGTGTGGAACCTTGAAGCAAGATTCATTCCAGCTAGCATTGGCTTCCCCCTTTGCATTGTGTGTAGCTCTTTCTAGCTCTTCCAACAAGCAGTGGAGCTTTCATTCATCTCCCTCCTTTAACACTGCTGTGCTCAAAGTGATAGATATTCATTAAGTTTTTAAATTGTTCTAGCTCTTTATTTTTTTAAAAAAATATTTTATTTATTTATTTATTTGACAGGCTAAGTGACAGAGAGAAGGAGAGCCAGAGAGAGAGAAAGAGAGAGAGAGATCTTTTATCACTGGTTCACTCTCCAAATGGCTGCGAGAGCCAGGGCTGGGTCAGGCTAGCTGAAGCCAGAAGCCAGGAACTCCATCCATCTCCCATGTTAGGGAGATGTGTGTTAGGGACCCACGTACTTGGACTATCTTCTGTTGCTTTCCCAGGTGTATTTGCAGGGAGCTCGATGGGAAGCAAAGTAGCCAGGACTCCAACCAGCACTCTGATATGGGATGCCAGGGTAGCAAGCGGTGGCTTAACTGGCTGTACCACAAAGTGGCCCTATTTCACTTGTTTTTCTTTTAAAAGTTTATTTATTTATGTGAAAGGTGGCAGCAGCAGGGGGCAGGGACCTTCTATCTGCTGATTCACTCCCCAAATGTCTGCAACAGCTGGGGTTGGGCCAAGCTGAAGCCAGGAACCAGGAGTTCCACCAGTATGTGCTTGAGCCGTCATCTGCTCCCTTCCAGGTGCGGTAGCAGGGAGCTGGATCAGAAGCAGAGTAGCCAGGTCCTGGGCATCCCGAGCAGCAGCTTAACCAGCTGTGCCACAACACCTGCCCAGTGCTTTAGTTCTTAAATTAGGTTTTGTCAGCACCCCATGATCTGCTAAAGTGACAGCACATCTTAGGGTGACTAATACATCCTGACTTTTTCAGTTTTAGCTCTAAAAGGTCTGTATCCTAAGAAAGCTCTCAGTCCTTGCCACACCAGGATGATCAGTCAGCTTACATCGTCATGTGTTAACAGTCTCTGTAATTTGAAATGTTGACACTAAACTAGTTGAAGATATTCATTCAATACTATTTATTTGCAAACAAAAATGAACTCCTGCTCTCATGGAACTTACCATTCCATACTGGTGGGAGGAGGGGCACGTAAGCAGTGGATAACAGACAAGTAACACGTGAAAGCTTCAGATGGTTTTAAGTGCTACAGAGAAACATAATAATGGAAGTGGTGTGGGGCTGTGAGCAGCAGGTGCCGGCATCTGCCTAGCAGTAGAGTCCCATATTGGAGTGCCTGGGTTTGATACCCAGCTCCAGCTCCGGAGTGCAACTTCTGGCTAATGCAGACCCCGGATGCAGCAGTGATGGCTCAAATAATTAGGTTCTTGCCCCCACATAGGAGACTCGAACTGAGTTTTGGCTCCTGGCCTCAACTCAGCCCAGCCCCAGCCCCAGCCCCCACCTCTGCTCCTATGGGCCATAGGGAAATAAACCCACAAATGGGAACTCTCTCTGTCTCTGTGCCTCTCAAATAAATAAATGGAAAAAAGTATATAGAAAAGTGGAATTAGTAGTATGAATTCCACTAACAGATGGGGAAAAAAGGCAAGAATCAACTTAAAATTTACTGTATTTGAGTAAAATTGACATGTTTTCATCAGATTATTGTTGATAGCCCTTGCCTATATTCCTGATGAACTATGGTCTTTTAACTTTTTATTCGTGGAAATTTTTATTTAGTGGAGCAGTAAGTCTTTGTAATGTAAATTGAAAATATGTTATCTCAAAATTTCTTAAAAAAAAGAATCAAGAATTCTTTTGTACATTTATCTTCAAGATCCCTACTACAGACAACTAGGGCTACCCTATAGTGGTCTATGTATGAGATAGGAGTTTAAGAGAGATCAGGGCTACAAATACAAATATAGACAACTTCAAGCTAGACATGGCGTTGCGTTTTGAAAGGGAAAACTGGAAAAGGCAGAAAAGCTGGTTAGAGGATCAAAGCCTGAGGCGATTTCCCAGAAGGGTTGGAGTGTGGAGGCGGAGCTGGGACCAGCACATACACACACACACACACACACACACACACAGCCCTGCAGAATGTACAGTAAAGAGGGAAAACGCAGAGGCTGATACTATACAAGCTGACTGAAAACAAATTATTTTGAGAGTGACTAAGTGGATGAAATGAAGGTTGTTTCAAGGAAAAAAAAAAAAAGAGAGAATTGATGGTTTTCTTTGGGCTCCTGGCACTGATTTTGAAAAAATTTGTCATAATATTGATATAAAACAAAGCCCCAGGGAGGGCATTGTGTTGCAGTAGGTTAACTCATTGCTTGGGATCCCACGCTGGAGCCCTGGTTTGAGTAACAGCTCCTCTGTGCATCTGATTCAGCTTCTTGCTAATGCATCTTTTAAGCAGTGGGTATCCCTCTTTCTCTCTCTGCCACTCTGCTTTTCAAACAAATAAATACACCCACAGTTCCCTACATCAGTACTTTTGAAAATTCAGAAGTACTTAAAATTTTTTAGTTAGATAACCACTCTTCAGAACAAAATAATATGAATATAGCATATCTAGAGATCGGATAGGAAAAAGATGAATGGAGAAAAAGACTAGGACAAATCATTTTTATTTATTTATTTATTTATTTTTATTTATTTGACAGAATTAGAGAGAGAGAGAGACAGAGAAAGGTCTTCCTTCCATTGGTTCACTCCCCAAATGGCCGCTGTGGCCAGCGCTGTGAAGATCTGAAGCCAGGAGCCAGGTGCTTCTTCCTGGTCTCCTGTGCGGGGTGCCATCCCAGGCCACAGAAGAAAGCTGGGCTGGAAGAGGAGCAACTGGGACTAGAACGTGGCACCCATATGGGATGCTGGTGCCACAGGCAGAGGGTTAACCAAGTGAGCCACGGCGCCGGCCCCCCAAATCATTTATTTTAAAAAGGTGGATGCCTTGTGGTGCCGGCACACCGGGTTCTAGTCCCGGTTGGGGCACCGGATTCTGTCCTGGTTGCCCCTCTTCCAGGCCAGCTCTCTGCTGTGGCCCGGGAATGCAGTGGAGGATGGCCCAAGTGCTTGGGCCCTGCACCCCATGGGAGACCAGGAAAAGCACCTGGCACCTGGCTCCTGCCATCGGATGAGCGCGGTGCGCTGGCCACACTGCACCGGAGGGTGAACCAATGGCAAAGGAAGACCTTTCTCTGTCTCTCTCTCTCACTGTCCACTCTGCCTGTCAAAAATTAAAAAAAATAAAATAAAATAAATTAAAAAGGTGGAAATTAAGCTACAGGAATAAAGTTAAAAGACAAGGAAGAAAAAAAATGCAAAAAGAGTGAGCATTCATATTTAAAAATCTAACAAAGAGAAGAAAACTACTCCCATTGGAAAAATGAGCAAAGGATACAAATGGGAAATTTAAAGAGAAATACAAATGTTCATTAAGCACCACTTAAGATGTACACTGATATTGCAAAAGAAAACACAATTAGGGGCCGGCACTCTGGCACAGTGGGTTAAAGCCCTGGCCTGAAGCGCTGGCATCCCACATGGGTGCTGGTTCAAGTCCCGGCTGCTCCTCTTCCGATCCAGCTCTCTGCTATGGCCTGGGAAAGCAGTAGAAGATGGTCCAAGTCCTTGGGCCCCTGCACCCGCATGGGAGACCCAGAAAAAGCTCCTGGCTCCTGGCTTTGGATCGGCACAGTTCTGGCTGTTGTGGCCAATTGGGGGGTGAACCATCGGGTGGAAGACCTCTCTCTCTCTCTGCCTCTCCTCTCTCTGTGTAACTCTGACTTTCAAATGAAAAAAAAAAGAAAAAGAAAAAAGAAAACACAATCAACCACAACCTTGCTAATTAGAGAAACTGTATCTAAAACATTATCCCATTATTGAACATGAATGGGATTTTTAAAGGAGTAGATTTGAAGTGTAGATAGGTATGACCCTAAATATTAATCGTGGTTTTACACTGGATGGTGATGATGTAGAGAAGGAGTTAGCTAGCAAGGAGGAGCCCTTCCTGGCACCCCCATACATCCCCTTTCCTGTGCAGTAGAAAACCACAGCTTCTGCAAAACTACCACTCAGAGCTGGCACCAACCCAAAACGTCCAAGATGGCTGCCAGGTGTGTCCCTGCAATGATCTTTAGTTCCTTATACTGTAATTATAATAAAATCATCACGGCTGACACTCCTACTACCGTCATGCATCAGACACCATGGCACTCCCAAGATTTTCAAAAAAGTGCAAGGAAATGGGCAGTACAGAGCTCCATACCCAACTCTGCCCCTTAAGACCACATGATTAAACACCTCCCTAGGCACCACTTCCTGTGCCTCCAGATCTCATAAAGCGCTGGACTGAACCTCCTCCGGTCCGGCTCTGGCTGGAGTATACCCACATCTGCTGGGTGTGAACTTTCACTTTGCTTGCAAATAAATCTTGTTTCTCTGCTGACCATTACCTACCTCTTGTCCTCGAATTCTGGGCTCAACCACCCCACGTCAACGAGGTATCACTGATTTTAATATTTTTTTCTCTTTTTCCAATTTTTTCAGATTTTTTGACAGCAACTAGGAGTGATTTCGGGTGAAGATTTTAATCTTATTTTTGTGCAAAGCGATCGCCTGGCATGATGTGTGTGAAATAAAATATTGATGTCATACTCCCATTTCTTTTCTTTTCTTTTTTGACAGGCAGAGTGGACAGTGAGAGAGACAGAGAAAGGTCTTCCTTTGCCATTGGTTCACCCTCCAATGGCCGCCGTGGCCGGCGCACCGCGCTCATCCGATGGCAGGAGCCAGGTGCCAGGTGCTTTTCCTGGTCTCCCATGGGGTGCAGAGCCCAAGCACTTGGGCCATCCTCCACTGCACTCCCGGGCCACAGCAGAGAGCTGGCCTGGAAGAGGGGCACCCGGGACAGAATCCGGCGCCCCGACCGGGACTGGAACCTGGTTTGTCGGCGCCGCAAGGCGGAGAATTAGCCTGTTGAGCCACGGCGCCAGCCTCATACTCCCATCTCTTAGAAGACTGTGCATTTCCCAGATATGGATCATCATGGTGCTATCAAGGTCAAACTTGCCTCCCTTTCTTAGGGTCTTTCCATCACTTTGTTCCCACAGAGGGAGGGGAATTGGAAATAAAATATCCTGATGTTTGCAAGGAAAGCTTCCTAGAGTGGCACACTTTCTTTCCAGGCCCCTGTGCGGCACTGGGCTCCCTTGCAGTGCTGAACACACTGTTGCCACAGCCAGCGCTGGCATTAAGTTGCCTCACATACACACTACGTGGCCTATTTGGTTATTGCTACTGCGCACATGGGCAGATGCTTCAAAAAGTTCGTCAAAAACTGGCATTATCTTTTCATTCCATTTCTCCATGAAGGTTTTGACTCCCCCAGCCCTCTCCTATACTTCAGTAGGGAGTCCTTGGTCCTCCATCTTCCGCCTCTGTTTTATAGACGTCAGACCCAAAGTTCTGCTTTTCCCCTTCAATGGAGAGAATTCCAAAGAAATGTTCGGAACAGAGGCCAGAATTGTCGCATAGCGCGTAAAGCTGCTGTTTGCGCTGCCGGCATCCCATGTGGCTGAGGGTTCGAGTCCGGCTGCTCCACTTCCGATCCAGCTCCCTGCTACTGCGCCTGGGAGAAACGGCTGTGATAACCCAACTCCCTGGGCCCCTGCACCCACGTGGGAGCCCCACATGAAGCTCCTGGCTTCGGCCTGGTCCTTACGGCCATTTGGGGAGATGAACCCGCGATGGAAGCGCTCTCTCCACTCTCTGTAACTGCCTCTCGGAGAAACAAATACGTCTACAAAAGCAAAACTGAAACTCCGCCGGCCTTCCTGAAAGCACACCGTTGGGCCGGGTTCTGGGGCGCCCGTCTTCCCACGGCCGGCCCGGGCGCCCCGGCTCTCCTCAGGGTCTCCTCAGCCCGGCGCAGAGGCCCCGCCCGCCGTGACGTCACACGCGCGCCGCGCGCCGCGCCTCCTGTCAGAGGCAGCCATTGTTCGGCGGCTGGCGCCGGCCTCGCTGGGGCCGGGTCCCTCCTGTCCACCTTCGGAACCCCGGGCCGTCCTTCCGGCGGGGAGAGGGGCCCGGGCCCTGGTTGTGCACACCCTGGAGCCCTTGGGTGCAGGTCACCATGAGCAAACGGAAGGCGCCGCAGGAGACCCTGAACGGCGGAATCACCGACATGCTCACGGGTTCGTCCCGGGCCGGGCTCCGCCGGCTTCCTCCTCTCCTGCCGCCCCGGTGCCTTCCCTCCCTCGGCTCCTGCCCGGCAGCCTGGTGGGGGCGGTGGGGGGCGGCCCGCTGCAGCGCGTCGTCTGGCGCGGGGCTGCTGCAGGTGCTCGCCGTCCGTCGAGGCTGCGCAGCCCCCTCGGGTCTCGATTGCTCGGCGCTCTCGTTCACCGGGGCTGCTTGTTGCCTTTGCAGAACTCGCTAACTTTGAGAAGAACGTGAACCAGGCTATCCACAAGTACAATGCTTACAGGTGGGACGGCATGCGCTCGGGGACGCCCCCTGTTTAGTGCGGCGGTACGCAGGGCCGAGGGGCTGGCGCGCGCGGTGGGGGGGGGGGGTTCCTTACACGATATTTCTGGAAGAATTTGGGCAGAGCTCCGTGGGCTCCCTTCGGATAAGTAAACCAGTGGAGCCTGTTGTTGGTCCCGTCATCAGACGGGAATTACTGGAAATGCGATGTGTTTGTAAGCCGTAAGAGAGACAGGTCTCCGCTGTGAAATGGATGTGCTAGAAGAGTCACATCTTTCCATCTGGTTGGTCTGTGACTGATCCTGTTACCTTTATGGCTTCTCTCCCCATCCCTCTCGACATGGACCCAGCCATTGTCACCTCATCCACCTGCTTCCACTCCCTAGCCTGTAAACATGTCCAACTCCCTCAGCTCTCTGCCTTTTTAAGTTCTGTTTATTTGGAAAGCAGCCTAACACAGAGAGAAAGAAATCTAGCATCTGCTGGTGCACAAATGACAGGTCAGGGCCAGGCTGAAGCCAGGAGCCAGAAATTCCATCTTGGTCTCCAGTGTGGGTCGTGGGGACTCAGACACTTTGGCTGTCATCTACTGCTTCCTGGGTGTATTAACAGGAAGCTGGACCAGAAGTGGAGCATCCAGGACTCTAGCCAATGATCCAGTACAGGATGTGGGCATCCCAAGCATATGTTTATCCTGCTATGATACAATACCCATCCCATCCCTTAGCTCCTTTTTTTTTTTCTTTTAAGATTTATTTATTTGAAAGACAGAGTTACAGAGAGAGGCAGAGACAGAGAGGTCTTCTATCCACTGGTTCACTCTCCAGATGGCCACAATGGGCAGAGCTGCGCTGATCCAATGCCAGAAGCCAGGAGCTTCTTCCGGGTCTCCCACATGGGTGCAGGGGCTCAAGGACTTGGGCCATCTTCCACTGCTGTCCCAGGCCATAGCAGAGAGCTGGATCGGAAGAGGAGCAGCTGGGACTCGAATTGGCACTCATATGGGATGCTGGCACTGCAGGCCAGAGCTTTAACCCGCTGTGCCACAGTGCCGGCCCTTCCCTCAGCTCTTAAAAGCAATACTGAAACAGTCTTAACTTCCTTCTAGCTAGTGCCTTATCTCTTTCCTTGCGTTAACGTCAGTCTTGTTGAATAATCAGTATTCGGTCTCTGGACTTCACAGTCCTTAGTCATTTCGTATCCTGTTAGAGTGTAGTTTCCATCCTGCCGTTCCTCTGGACATGCTCTCACCAACACCTTGTTGGGCTCTCAGCGGCATTCTCCGCTGGCTCGTTCATGAAGGTCTTTTCCTTGGCTTCCAGGAGGGCAGTCTCTTCATTTCTTCTCTCTCAGCCTTTATTGCTGATAGTTCCCAGAGATCTGCCCCTTAGCCCTCTTTCTGCACTCTCACGCTTTCCCTGGCAATCCTTCCATTGTTGGCTTTGAATACAGCTTACATCAGTGACTCCACATATGTGTCTCAGTGGGCTTTTCTCCAGCATTTTAGCCCCATAGTCCTTTTATCTCAGCTCTCCCCTTCCTATTCCTATCATAATTCAAAACTGATCATGCTCATTGCTTTCCTTACTACTTCCTGTGACGTCCGATGTGATGTAACTGTGCTGTCATCCACACACTTGATGATACAGAAATCAGAGGTATTCAACCCTGTATTCTGAGTGGGTCACAGCAGTCTTCAGAGTGGAGGTGTTTAGCCTTGAAGGAGTTCATCAGGGGACAAATGAGAGGAAGAACCAATTTAGGCAAAGGAAGCAAAGCGTGCCAAGGCATATGCTGATCACATCAGTAATTCAGTTTGCTTATGGGGTGTGGTCTGAGTGGGAGGTAACTCTACAAAACAGGTGATGCCCCACTGCCCATTTGTGGGGACCCATGGATAGGCTTGCCATGGGACCCCCCATGCTGAGCTTGGCTTATAGCAGTAATGCGGATGTAGCAGCTGATTGAACTTTCCAACTAGCTGAGGATCGTGGTAAACAACAAGATGGCGTTAATGCCCTGCTCACTGCGTGACTCCTCAGCTGATTGATATAGCGTCTGCGTGACTCCACAGCTGAGCTTGATCAAGTGCCGGATTGGAGAGCTCCATGCATAGGCTGTGATTGGTTGACTATGATTGGTTGAATTTTGTATATAAGCGGACCGCGGGAGAAGAAACGCGCGCGCCATCTTTCCCCCTTAAGGAGCATGCGCGCCCTGTCCCCCACTCTTTTTCCCACTCTTTCTAAGTTAAAGTCTACTGAAGACCGATTAGGTGCGACCAGCATCGTTTCTTTGCGGCCGAAGGAGCGACACCCCTTATGCAAATATATAGACATGTTCTCTTGTCCTTGATACAACCAAGTATGTCATAGCACACAGAAGGCCTTTCATGTTCTCGTTCTTACTCCCTTTCAGGCTTTTCCTCACAGTGCCAGGTATCTGGCACTTCTTGCCTCTTCTGAAGTAATCCCCCCCATACACTGCCCTTGGCCGACTCCTTAACCTTTAAATACGTCCTTTTCCACTGTCGTCATCGTTATATGCTCATGAAGAAGTTGAATTCCAAACCTAAAGGTCTCTGTGTGCTAGAACAGAATGAAAATGCAACATTTCAAAGGCTGTCCCAATATTTATGCTCTTGACTTATCTTTTTGTCAACATTGACACCAAACCATATTTCACATTGAAATTATGGACAGGATGCCATCAGTGAGCTCCAGAGGTGTGCTCTATCACCAGATTGCTGAGTTGGATAGTTAGATATGTGTGGAGGTGGAAAAAATAACAGGTCACTGCTTTATGCTGAACTGAAACGGGAGCAATTTTTTTTTTTTTTGAAGAACTGGTATAAGGACATCAGTGAATACAGTTTAAAACCATGAATTCTCAAGTAGTCATCCATGAGGAGATTTGGAATCTAATAATTCAAACACATGTTTTTATGAAACAGTGTTGAGCAATTCCTTTAAAAAAAAAAAAGATTTATTTATTCGAGAGGCAGAGAGAGAGAGAGAAAGAGAGATCTTCCATCCACTGGTTCATTCCCCAATTGGAGCTGTGCCATTCCAAAGCCAGGAGCTAGGAGCTTCTTCCAGGTCTCCTATGCGGGTGCAGGAGCTACCTCCTACTGCTTTCCCAGGCCATAGCAGAGAGCTGGATTGAAGTGGAGCAGCTGGGGCTTGAACTGGCGCCCATATGGGATGCCAGTACTACAGGCTTTACCTGCTATGCCACAGAGCTGCCCCAAACAATTCCTAAAAACCAGGTATTTAGGGGGAAAAGGGTTCCAATGGTATTTTCTGCTTGTTCCCCCCCAAAAAGGAAAGAATGCTGGTCTCCTGAATAAAGTCATCCTCAAATGTGAGAATTTTCAAGATACTTTAAAAAGTTAGCAATGTGGTAGGTGGTCTGTTAGCTCATCTAAGTGTTAAGTTTTATATAGAACTGAAAAATTAGTCATCTTGGTGAGAAATATGAGCTGGATATTTGCTTTTTTGTATATTGCAGTTTGAGAAAAATGAAGGCTTTGCTGAATTTCTAATTGGTTTACTATTTTCTTCCTTATAGAAAAGCAGCATCTGTTATAGCCAAGTATCCACACAAAATAAAGAGTGGGGCAGAAGCTAAGAAATTGGTAAGTTTTGTGGACAAATTGAAGAATTCACTCATGTACAATTTTGATGGCTTTTCACAAAACGAAACTCACCCCTCTGAGGCTGCCTTGACCCACACAAGCAGATATCACTGCTCCTGATTTCTTGGAATAATATGTTGTCTCAAGCAAACTCTTTAAGCTCAAACTGGATTTGGGGGAGGATAGATTCAAATACACACACACACACACACACACACACACGTACACATAATTAACAGTTTTCCACATGTACTGCCTCACACTCTAGATTTAAGCCTGAGCATTGGTTCTTAGGAAGAGTATGGTGATGGAGTGGTGCTAAATCTGGCCCGTAGCTGTCTTTCCCTGTTCTCCAGGTGTAGGGACTTACATGAGTTGGTGTTGGTTCCCTCCCTACTAATAGACACACGAGTAGCCCCTCCTGCATTGTGGTGTGCAGCCTGTTCTCTGTAAGGAATTTCCATGAAGCCCTGCATGCTGGTAGTCTCATCCTAGGTCACATCTCATGGTCATTGGTAGTAATACCACTCAGGGTATTGTTCACCTGCATCTCACTGGATGATTCATAGCTCCTCGAACCTAAAGATGTTGGCATCTTGTTCAAGAAGCCAAACTGACAGAGCTGTTGATTAGACCAAGTCCTAATAGTTACCACCTCCTTCTGTGCTTCTTGATCTGTTTTTTGTTTCACCAAAGTCCTCAGGCATGGAAAAATGGATTAAAAGATAAATTTGTTTTGGTGCAAAAGATTTTGAAATCCATTTGTATCAAGGAGTCTTTAAAAAGCTTTGTATGGATTTCAAAATTTTTTCCACCAAAATAAACTTATAATTTAATTCTATTTTCCATGAGCTTTTTGAAACACTCTCCTATTAATCTTTGGTTGTCTTTAATTCCATGAAAGCTTGAAAAGTGTGGACCACACTGTTGTTGTATTTTCATCCTTCAAAGTTATATTACCATAAATCTTGTACATCTTATTACTGAGTGATGAATTACCCACAGTAATCATATGCCACCTCTAAATCTTGAATTTGTGATTGAAGATACAAATGATGTTTTGAGATACAGGTTTTAAGTCCTTTGTGCCAGAGACGATTCGTAGTCTATCATCTCCAAATAAGCTAGCCAAGTAAGCTGTAAGTGCAGCAGACTTGAGTTCTCAGTTTCTGTCTTGGTGAATGGAGCCAGTGTTCACCTCACGCACCACTCCCTCCATCCTTTATCACCATAAACTTACATACATATAGGTCCCTGTATCAGGGAAATTCATATAGAAATTTCAGTTCTCTATAAAACTTAACACTGTCTGTAGAGGGAAAAACAGTTACTTTTTATCTTCTGTAATAGGTAATAAGAAACCAGGAATAAGAAATCATTTTCCTTTTCTAATATATTTTGCTCCCTAAATATTATTTTTAAAATTTATTTGAAAGGCAAAGTTACAGAGAGAAAGAGAGACAGAGAGATCCATTTATTTTCAGAATTTTAGTATGCATTAGTAATATGGGGACATTTATTAAACATTAAATAAATCAAGAATATAGGAGGATAACTTAGGGCTGATAGGCAGTAGGAAGTAATTAGCACATCTGTTGAATGTTTAAAAAGCACCAATGAATGTGAAAAAAAGTTCAACTTCAATAATTAAAGTTGCAAATTAAAGCAAGACACTCTGTAGTGCCTTTCCACTTATCAAATATACTATGCAGTGGGGACATAGATGTGGGATAAAAGGACACTCATTTACTGTCTTCACTTCAGAAGAAGGATGATTTCGCAGAATGCTGGCAAAATCTCTTTGACCCAACAGTTTCACTTTGGGGAATTCATCCTACAGCAACCAATCATATGTATGTGAGGGAGTCATTACTAGGTCATTTTTGAGTACCGGTATGCCAGGCGTCAGGGAGAAGCTGTGTCTGGGGGCTTGTGTCCTAGAGCAGTGCTCCCAGGACAGCAAGCTTAAACCCTGTTTGGCTGCTGAGATCTTGAAATGTGGCCAGTGTAAATGAAGAATTAAGTTTTAAGTTGTAATTCATTTAAACTTAAGTTGTCCCACGTGGCTAATGTACATGTTGGACTGTGCAGTTTTAGAGCCTTAGTTCTCAAAATGTGGTGCCTCATTCAGCAGTAGCTGTTATTACCTTGCAACTTGTTGGCTCCACCCAATACAGCAAATCAGAAACTCAAAGGTGGGCCTTGGCATTCTGTGCTTTAACAAGTTGGGGGTGGGAGTGAGGAATGCAGAAGCGTGAGAACCTTGACTCTGAAGGAAGTTCCTGACAGCCTTGTTACGACGTCAGATAATTGTTACCTGAAGGGTACTTGCTAAGTAAATTATTATGCATTCATATAATGATATATTATGCAGCCATTAAAGATACTATAGTTATATTTCTTTGATGATGTGGAAATGTGCTCATTATGTATTAAGAAAAATTGTGTATAAACATAATTCTAATTCTACTTATAAGCAGGAACAGCTGATGTTAGGGCATGAGGTTACAGTTGATTTTAAGTTTCAGGGCAGGGAAATTGACAAGAGGTTTTTTAAAAAAGATTGTTTTTATTATTTGAAAGAGAGAGGTCTTCCATCTGCTGGTTCACTCCCCGAATGGCTGCAACAGCCAACAATGAGCCATTCCAAAGCCAGGAGCCACGAGCCTCTTCTGGGTCTTCACATGGGTGCAGGGCCCAAGGACTTGGGCCATCCTCCGCTGCCCTGACAAGTGATTTTAATAGTCTTTTAAAAAATTTGTTTGACACACACACACACACACAGAGTACACCCCCACCTGTTTGTTCACTCCCTAAATGCCCACAGCAGCCAGGGTTGGGCCAGGCCAAAGCTGGGAGCCAGAATCAGTCCAGGTGTCCTATATGGGTTGCAGGAGCCCAGCTACTTCAACCATCACCTGCTGCCTCCTGGAGTGCACGTTAGCGGG
The DNA here is from genome assembly GCA_949820135.1 of Sylvilagus floridanus. NCBI lineage: Eukaryota > Metazoa > Chordata > Mammalia > Lagomorpha > Leporidae > Sylvilagus > Sylvilagus floridanus. The sequence goes on from OX463242.1 coordinate 87,756,152, forward strand.
AAGATGGAATAAGGACCTAGAGCAAACCCAGGTACTCTGATATGGGTTGCAGGAATCCTAACTCATGGGTTAGCCACGAGGCCAAACACCTCGGGGGTCACTTTTCTGTGCACTTTATTTCAAAACTTCTCACTTTCGATGACTCAGCAAGCATTATATTTATATAACATCTCTATTTTTAATTTCCTTGTAGCCTGGAGTAGGAACAAAAATTGCTGAAAAGATTGATGAGTTTTTAGCTACTGGAAAGTTGCGGAAACTGGAAAAGGTAAACATTGTAACCTACTTGTGTATGTTTCTAGCTGTAGTGTCTGTATGGCAACTCTCATGTAGCAACCTTGCAGGGAGACTCAGAAGGAAGAGATGAGTATTCTGTTTTTAAAAATGTAAATGTTGTTCCTATAAAATGTTCCTGTATTTTATGTGGCATTTGAGAGATTGTTAGCAACTCTGATAGTTTCCTTCTCATGTTTACTACCATTCAGAAGAGATTATAAACTTTGACTAAAAGATTGTTACATTTTAGAATTTCTGTGTGTGAATTCTCCCAAGCATTTTTGTGGTTTTATTTCACCCTTTTAAAAGTATTGGAAAATTAAAAAATGCAGACAGTGGATGTCCAGTTTTTGCCACAAAAATGACTGTGAGATAATGCATTTGCTAATTAGCTAGACTTAACTATTCCACAGTGTGTATATACTTAAACATTAAATTGTACATGATAAACAAATATATCTGTCAGCCAAATTTTTTAAAATATTGAATAAATTAGAAATAAGATATTTTCAGCTGCTCCATTATTCACTTGTAACAGCCTTGGTTAAATGTAAATAATTTTGCTATGCAGGCAAATGTAAATGTCTCGTCACATTTCTTAGCATCCTGGTGTATTTCCAATAAGATCATTTGAGTCCTCAAAGCATTTGTCAATCATTGTTGGGCTTTTCTTTTCTTAAAGATTCGTCAGGATGATACGAGTTCATCTATTAATTTCCTGACTCGAGTTAGTGGCATTGGGTAAGAACTAATTTTTAAGCCCTATCCAAGCAGATGTCACCTTGACCTTCATGAACCCAGTTTGATTTTCTGGCCAGAAATAATCTGTCCTTCCTCTGTACCCCAGCACTTGCCCTGTGTATATCTTATTGTCTGCTCCAGATTGTGCCTTTTTGCTTCTCTGAGCATTTTATCTTAAGCATTTAAGTTTTCCCATAGTACCTTATGAATTTGGAACACTCAAGCATTTTTTAAATGAAGTAATCTTCATCTTAACATTTGAGGGGTGGATGTTTGGTTTAGTGAATGTGGCACCCATGTCCCATGTGGAGTTCCTGGGTTCAGATCCTGGCTCCACTTCCAATTTAGCTTCCTGCTGACCTACACCCTGTGAGGCAACAGGTTATGGCGCAGGTATATGGGTCCCTTCCACCCACATGGGAGATGCGGATTGGATTCTGAGCACCTGGCTTCTACTTGACCCTAGGCCTGGCTGTTGCAGGCATTTGGGGAGTAGTAAACCAGTGGATGAGATCACTCACTCACATAGTCTTTGTCTCAAATAAATAAAAATAAATAGTCAAAAAAATTTTAAGATAATTTGAGCTGGTGCAAAAGGGGTCTTTTTTTGACTCTAGACAAAGTAAAGATTGACATTGGAAAATTAAGGCTCTAATGCTTTACTTATCTCTCATCTTTACAGTATAAGACATTCCTTTAGATACATGATTATGGTCTGTTTATTTGTTTGTTTCATTTATTGGAAAGGCAGAACTACAGAGAGAAGGAGAAAGATCTTCCATTCATTGATTCATACCCCAAAGGCCTGCATCAGCCAGGGTTGGGCTCAGGCTGAAGCCAGGAGCCCAACTCCATTTGGGTGTTCAGTGAGGGTGGCAGGGACCCAAGCACTTGAGCCATTAAGTACTGCCTCCCAGAATGTACATTGACAGGAAGTGGGTCAGAAATGGAGGCAGGACTCGAACCTTAGCACTCCAGTATGGGACGTGGGCAACACAAGCAGCAGCTTAACCACTGGGCCATGACACCCATCCCTGCTGCCCCTTCAAATATCAGCATTTTCAAGAAAAGTTATTTTAAAATATATTAAATTTTTAATCCTAGCATGCTGAAAATAAGCTTGACTCCTTGGGAACACAAGGCCATTATGAAGTTTTCATGAAAAAGTGTTTTAGAAAACATTTATCACATGATCTTTTTCCAGGCAAGAAAACTGAAAGTTGCAGAGAGAAAGGGGGTTAATAGTGACAGTCAGGATTAGAACTCCTGTCGCCTGACTGCAGATTCAGCTGTTTCTTCTTTACCGTGGTGCCTTCCTAACATCAGTATCGGCTTCTGTACCACACTGTAGTATGATGTTTGTACCTGCTCTTGATTATATGGCTTTATTCACTCTGTGTGGCCCCAGACTGTTGTGTTTGTGTGTGTGCACACCTATATGTGTGTGTGCCTGTGTGTATGCACATGTGTGTGTGTGCACGCATGTGCATGTATTTCTTTCTGTTCCCTGTTCCCACTTTATTATACGATACATTTCTGCAGTAGAGTCAGGCAGCCTGAGTACTGGGCCCAGTGCTGCCACCGACTCGATTTGTAACCTTTGCAAGTGACTTCATCTTTCTAGCCTTCAGTGTTCCCTACAAACTGAGAAGACGACTGGGCTGATCTCCTAAGTTTCTGCAGCCTCTCCTATTTTATAAGAACATCTCCAGTCAATTCTGATGTCCGGATTGATTTATATGAACACAGCAATCACAGTGAGCTTTATAAGCCTAAACCAAAGTTTGTCACTCCCTTGCCCAGTACCTGCTAATAGCCTTCCATTATACTCAGAATAAAACCCAAACTTAGCCACCATGACTTTAAAAGTATGAGTGTGAACTCTGCCTACACTAAGTAACAAACAGAAGTTTGTTACTGTCTCTTACATCATTCTAGCCAAACTAGTTTTTCTCTTTTCTTGAACAAGGTATGCTCATGGCAGCCTTAGGGCCTTTGACTAATTGTATCCTTTGCCTAAGACACTTTCTTCTGATCCCCGAAATAGCTGGCTGTTTGTCATTAAAATCTCAGCTTAACCATCACCTCAGAGGCTTTCCCTTACCACCCAGTCTAAAGCAGACCCAGCCTCATGTTAGTTTGAATTCATCTACCCGAGTTTTCTTGTGTGTATGTATTTATTGTTGCTCACTACAGTGTAAGTGTGTAAAGACTGTTGCTCTTACTTGTCTTATTCCTGCTATGTTTTCAGCACCTACGAGTATATCTGGTACATAACAGGCCTTCAGTAAACCTTAGTTGAATGAATGAGTGGTTTCCAAGGGTCTGTGTGTCTGTAGGTCGGCATTATGCCAGCTAGATGTTTCATGTCCTACTTTGCAGTTATTAGTAATTAGAGTTTCGAAAATTCCTACCTTGGATAAAGTTGAGAAGTACCAAGGAATCATGCAACATTTTTCAGCCTGTGTGTTTAGCTTAGTACCCACTGTTTATGCTTGATCGTGGAATATACAGTTGGTTATTTGATTCAAGGATCCTGAGTTTTACCTGATACTAAGACAGTGCTTTTCTTTTGTTGTAGTCCATCTGCTGCAAGGAAGTTTGTAGATGAAGGAATTAAAACATTAGAAGGTGAGTAAAACATTAGGTCACTAATTCCAGGGTAAATGAGGCCCTGAAAAACTGGCAATGATCTGCCACACTCAAACTTTAAAATCCCTGGACACAAATGATAATATGTTCTTTGTAACACTGCAGTAGAGAGTAGGTTTAGAGTATAATTTATATTACCACTTTAAACATTTTTAGAGGGGTGGGTGTTTGTAAGTAGATTAAGCCACTGCTTTGGACAGCAGCGGTTTAGGTCTTGGCTTCTCCACTTCTGACCCAGCTTCCTGCCAGTGCACCAAAGCAGTGGGTGGTAGCCCAGGTTCTTGGGTTTCTCCACCCACATGTCGGACGTGGACAGAGTTCAGGGCTCCTTGGCTTCAGCCTGGCCCAGCCCAGGCTGTTGTGGCTATTTGGGGAATGAACTAGTGAATGAAAGATCGCTGTCTCTGTCTCTCCCCTTTCTGTCACTCTGCCTTTCAAATAGGTAAATTAATTAAAAAATAATTTAGGTTTGTAACTCAGGAAAAATTCAAGAAGAGGCTTCCTGGTTTAAAGATAATGAGGTAGTAATCATTGGCAGATTTTTAAAAGATTTGGATTTTCTTGTGTTCAGTAAAATTTTAGAAAACTAAATCTTACACATCAGACTAAAGGCTAAGTCATGTATACTTAAGAAAGATTCTATACAAGATTTCCAATGCTTATTGAAGAAATATTTTCCTTAAGCCTAGTATAGCAGTCTTTTAAGTATAATTGAGTCCTTTATCATTTTCAAAGATATATGCCATATGTATGGATTCATTGCAGTGAATCTGTAGAATTTGGGATTTAGTGCAACTGTTATAAGCAACCCAAATGGTTAAGTGGTCAGGTTTTTTTAACCTGGGCTTGAGCCCTCCTCCCTCCACTTATCAGAATGAGTGAGCATGGTGCTTCAACTTCCTGCTACAGAATGGGTATTTCTGTCTCAAGTGATTTAACATAATATTTGCAAAGCACTTAGCAGGATGCTTGGTGCACATAGTAAATACTTAAAACAGTACTTGATTTTTTAGGAGGCATGATTAGTTAGAGATATTAGTGCAGTAAGGATTCCTGTGAGTTCCATGGCTGGAAAATGAACTGTCCATGTGCCTCCTAGAGGGCTGTACTTTTCTGCTTGTGCCATACTCAGTGTCTCTGATATCTGCGGGAAAGGATGGGCTAAGGGAGGCAAGAATGTATATGTTTCTCAAAGATAATCAACTGCTTCTCTTGGTATTGTCAAGGAGCCACCGTTCTGGTTTTTGTATTGTTTCACACAGTATGTAGACATGTAATATAACTTGATCTCTACTCAACTTTCAGATATTTCAGTGTTTGCTGTGTGCATACAAACATAGGAAATATGGAAATATACTCCATTTGTCATACTTACTTTTCTCCATTTTATATCTCCAAAGGAAACATATATTAGAATGTAAAAGCAATTATGGGAATCACTTTTGAAGTATACTTATATTGCTGTTTCTTTAGCAAGGCTCATTACTGTACTCAGGCCCAGTAAAAAGAACACCCAGTGAAACTAAGTCACTTAGACACAAGACGTGATATTGTGACAGCTTTTTAAAATGAAAAAATGTAGATAATACTTTTCTTCTCAATAGAATTCTTACTGTATTGTCTGCACAAGCTGATACTCACTGGTAGTTGTGTAAAGGTGTGAATGAACAAATGATCAGCATCAGTGACATTCAGAAACTGTGGTTACTGTTGCTGCTATGAACAGTAAATTAAACCATGTTGGTTCTTATAAGATAGCTAGTGAAGTACAGGTAAGTACTGGTGCAGCTGCCTGTTCTCTCTTGTAACTAATGGAAATTTCAACAATAAGTAAAAAGGATCATTAAATCAACTGTTAGGATTTATTACATTGATTAAAGAGTTTTAGTTCCTAATATCAGAAAAAAATTTTTTCCACTGTGTTTTCAAAGTCATTTCAATATATTTTCCCCCCAGGAAATCTTTATTAAAAAAGGTCATTGAGTTTAGCATCTTTTTTTTCCAAAAAGTGTTTAAACTATAACATCTCCACTTTATTTATCTTTGCAGATCTCAGGAAAAATGAAGATAAATTGAACCATCACCAGCGAATTGGATTAAAGTAAGATAGCGAATTTTTTTGATACTTGGATTATGAAAGTAAAATTTTTATAGACATTATTTTATATACCATGACAACTCCTTGAACTTAGCTGAAGAAAACCACTTTTTAGCTCACTGCTTGGATTTGTTGCAGACTGCTGTAGAGTATGTTCACACGTTTTGTTACTCCTTTCCAGTTTGTTTACTTGTTTTGAGGATTTGCCTCATTCTCTTGACCTTAGCAGGGGACTTGCTCTTAAAATACCTAGAATTGGGCCGGCGCCGTGGCTCAACAGGCTAATCCTCCGCCTTGCGGCGCCGGCACACCGGGTTCTAGTCCCGGTCGGGGCACCGGATTCTGTCCCGGTTGCCCCTCTTCCAGGCCAGCCCTCTGCTGTGGCCCAGGAGTGCAGTGGAGGATGGCCCAGGTGCTTGGGCCCTGCACCCCATGGGGAGACCAGGAAAAGCACCTGGCTCCTGGCTCCTGCCATCGGACGAGCGCGCTGCGCCGGCCGCAGCGCGCCGACTGCGGCGGCCATTGGAGGGTGAACCAACGGCAAAGGAAGACCTTTCTCTCTGTCTCTCTCTCTCACTGTCCACTCTGCCTGTAAAAAAAAAAAAAAAAAAAAAAAAAAAAAAAATACCTAGAATTGAGTGCATCACAGTGCATGTTTCTTTCATGCCTGCATTGTACTAAGCACCATACTAGATCTGGGGTAAGAATATAATGAAGTTTAGGGTAGCTCTTAAGGAGTTTATAATCCACCTGAGAAGAGCATGAAGTATGTCAATGTGAATTTACATAAACATGAAAAGCCAAATTAGCAAAAAAAAAAAGATGAAAGCCCCAAACATGTAAATAACAGTGTAGGAGCAACCACGAGACGTGTTTCTATGTTACCATTAATAGTTATTTTTGGAGCAGGTATTGATGATTACAATTACAGTACATACGCACCATGTGTGTCTCCTCTTGTGTTGTATAGTCTGGTGGTGATTGAGTTCTAACAACCTGAACTTGCCTGTTGACACCTTACTATAATATTTTTAAACTTACACTATCATTTTAAAACTTGGAGCCAGTAAGAGGCCAGGGTCATTTGAGTCCCACTTCCTTGCATTTGTGTGGTAAATGGAGATTTGAAGAACCTGGTTGTGATGAGAACTGGTTTTGAGCAGGAGCATCATCTTTGTTGGTCTTGGGCTTAGACACTACTTCACATTGAGACCATGTCTTCCTAACAGCCTCTTGGAGGTATAACACATATCTCATATAACTCACCCACTTTTATTATATACGTGGAGTGGTGCAACCATTACTACAATCACTTCAATTTTTGATTTCCCAGAAAGAACCCCATACTCTTTGGGAGTCATTCCCCATGTCTTGTCAGTGCCCTGCCCCAGGCCTATTAATTTTTCTCTTTACAGATTTTCCTATTCTGGACATTTCTTATATGAGTGAGCACATAGAATACGTAGTCTTGTGAGTGGCTCCTTTCACTTAACATATTGTTTTAAAATAAGATAATTGGGCAGGATTTAAGAGCAGTGAACTATATCCCCTTGACTTCCCAGTAGAGAGCAGTCTGCTTTGAAAGCATATACTGAATTAAATGTATTTTTGTCCTTCTGTCATGTGACTGCGAAGCTTATTTGCAGATATTTGTAGATGGGATAAAATATTCCAAAGCATGACACTTAAGGATTTTTATCCAGATAAGGGAAAAAAGGCTCCCCACCCTCTCCCCTCGATTTTGCTGCAATCTTCGCGATGAATTTCAGTTTTGCTTTGTGAGGATTACAATGAAATGCTTGTATAAGGGCATTTGTTATGATAGGCGACTTAATTTTTTAAGGAGATTTAAATTTTATAATGCTGTTTACTCTGTCTTTATAGATATTTTGAGGACTTTGAGAAAAGAATTCCTCGGGAAGAGATGCTACAAATGCAAGTAAGAGCATGCTGAGTTGTAGTTTGATGAGCACTGAGAATGTCACTTGGTGGAAAACTATTTTTGGAATACTGACCAAATTTTTCTTCTATTAGGATATTGTACTAAATGAAGTTAAAAAAGTGGATTCTGAGTACATTGCTACTGTCTGTGGCAGTTTCAGGAGAGGTAATACGCTTCCTAATCTTGGGTTTTCATGCCTTGATGTCAGAATTGCCTCGTGTATGTGAAAAGCTTGGATTAGAAAGATGTAATTTTTGTTACATTGTAGGTTTTTTAGGATCCTGTAGTATTAGCTAAATTTTTTTGTTTATAGATGGGAATATATATTAATAACTGAGAGAAATTCATCCTGGTTTTCTTACAGGATGATTTTTAAATTTTTTATTTATATTATTTATTTGAGAAGCAGAGAGTAGATAGACCTTCGATCTACTGGTTCACTCCCAAATGCCATAACAGTAGGGAATGGGCCAGGCTGAAGCCAGAAGCCCCAAACTCAGTCTGGGTCTCTCACATGGGTGACAGGGACCCTAGTACTTGAGCCATTACCTGCTGCCTTCTAGGGGGTACCCATTAGCAAGAAGCCAGAACTGGGAGCAGAGCTGGGACTTGAACCCAGGCATCCTAAATATGGGATGCAGGCACCCCAAGTAGCAGCTTAACTGCTGTACAAACATACACCCCTAGGATAGTATTTTAATGACAGTTTTAACAAAATTTGTAAGATGGCTTTAGGTATAATAAAATGCTAAGAATGGTTGTCTTTGGCTAAATGCCAATGAAGCGATGGATAGTTTTGTTTACTTTTTTATTTTCCAAGCTTTGGTAAGTCTAAGAATAATGTCTCAGGGGCACCAGTTCAAAAACCAGTTCTCCCAATAAAAAGGTTCTTGAGAAGGTCTCCCACTGCGTGTGAATGCGAGCCATGTGAGAATCACACAGTCCAGGTCTCTTGCTGGCTTAACATTGGGGAAGGATTACTTAAGTTTTAAAATATTAACTTATAAAAATTAGGATGGAAAACTTTGAAACATTATAAGTATGTACTTACACAGACTCTCTGGCCTCTTATGGGATTTTGCCTAGAAAGTAGGTGATGATGGGTTGTCAGAAGTACTCCAGGCAGCTGTGATTAGAATGTGGAGCTGGGAGGAGGAGGATGTCCATAATTACTGACAAGTAAAAGGAAGAGTGGATTGGGGTTGCAGACCCAGCTCCTGCAGCCAGATCTGCCCATGAGACACAGTTTAGGTACGTTTGTCTCTCCTGATTCTAGTTTCCACATTTGCAGAAGGAGGGCTGCAGGTCACAGCAGTTCCAGAATGCCTGCATCAGTCAGAACACGCAGGAAGTTGTCGAACTCTGCCACACGTAGCCACTAAGTAAGAATCTCCTTAGGCTGGAACGTGGATTCTGTATTTTGAAAATGCAGGTTGTGATGTAGGGCAAGCCAGGCACACGTTCCACCGAGAGTGACTACTTTCCTGGGTTTGTGTCTTTCCATCTTATTTTTAGTTTGCTTATTTTGAGAATGTTGTGTGGTTACATGCTTTAATAGAGAGAAGATACACACTAAGAAGGCTCACTTCTGCTCTGTTCACCCTGTTCATTTCCTCTCTCCACAGTCCTGTTGATAACCACTTTCTTGTGTACTCTCTCAACATGTCTGCATTAAATACAACCAAATATGAGTATATGTTCTTGATTTTCTCCCCCCCAATGCACCTTTCCTTCACAAGGTAGTAAAATATATACATAATACTATACCCTGTTTATTCACTTACAATACACCTGGGAGGCCAGTCCGTGTCAGCATAGAGACAGCATCTTGATTCTTTCTGTATTGCTTAGCACTTGCCTGCATGGGTGACATACTATGTTTCCCCAGTCCCTTGTCAACAACAGAGCTTGGAGTTGTTTTGTTTTATAAATAGAGTAAAACATTTTCAGTGCTAGGTAGGTGCTGGTAGTCTTTCAGTAATAGGTAGGTAGCCTTTAGGGAAAAAAGAGAAGACAATTCAATTTTCTTTCTTTTTTTTCTAATTTTTTTTTTAAAGCAGCTTTCATGGATGTTCTCAGATCAACACACATGCAGTCTCATCTTCTTTATATTTAAATACAGTAGCTCCCTCCCACCCCCCCAGCCATTCCTTGGTTTTGCTTTCTGCTGTTTCAGTTACCATCAGTCAACTGTAGTCTGAAAATATTGAATGGAAAGTTCCAGAAACAGTTCATGAGTTTTAAATTATGTACCATTGTTAGTGTGATGAAATCTCGGAACACCCAGCATAGCCACACTGTATGTGCTCCCTGCCTGTCAGTCACTTAGTAGCTGTGTTGGCGTCAGTATCACACTGCTTTGTTCTGGTCACCTTATTTTACTTAATAATGGCCCTGAAGTCCAGTAGTGATGCTGGCAATTTGTATATGCCAAAGAGAAGCCAACAAGTGCTTCTTTTAAGTGAAAAGGTGAAAGTTCTCAATTTAAGGAGAGAGAGAAAAGATCATATGCTGGGCTTGCTAAGATCTGTAGTAAGAAAAATCTATCTATGGAATTGTGAACAAAGAAAGAGAAATTTATGTTAGTTTTACTGTCACACCTGTGATTGCAAAAGTTATGACCATAAGGCCGGCGCCGTGGCTCAACAGGCTAATCCTCTGCCTTGCGGCGCTGGGTTCTAGTCCCGGTTGGGGTGCCGGATTCTGTCCAGGTTGCCCCTCTTCCAGGCCAGCTCTCTGCTGTGGCCCGGGAGTGCAGTGGAGGATGGCCCAAGTGCTTGGGCCCTGCACCCCATGGGAGACCAGGAAAAGCACCTGGCACCTGGCTTCTGCCATCGGATAAGCGCGGTGCGCCAGCCGCGGCAGCCATTGGAGGGTGAACCAACGGCAAAGGAAGACCTTTCTCTGTCTCTCTCTCACTGTCCACTCTGCCTGTCAAAAAAAAAAAAAAAAAAAGTTATGACCATAGTGTATGGTGAGGGCCTAGTTAAGATGCAAAAGGTATTAAATTACAGAGTTCAGTACTGCCCATGGTTTCGGGCATCAGCTGGGGGTCTTGGAACATATCCTGTGCGAATAAGAGATTGTTGTATCTGCTTAAAGATTATCAATACAGCAATTGGATACTCTACTTCTGATCCAGCTCCCTGTTAATGAACCTGGGAAAGCAATGGTAGGTGGCCCAGGAGCTTGGGCCCCTGACCCCCAGTGGGAGACCTAGATGAAGCTCCTGGCTTCAACCTGGCCTGGCCTTGGCTATTGTAGCTATCTGGGGAGTGAACCAGCAGGTGAAAGATGTCTCTTGTTTCACCCTCTGTCTTTCTAATTCTGCCTTTTAAATCAATAAATAAATATGTTAAAAAAGATTATTGATATATAGGATGGTGATCCAAAAATGCTATAAGATCTTCAATCACCAAAAGTATGTTTTGAACCTGTAATTCCTAACAAGAGGAAATAAAAGGGAAATTATTTATTTAGACAAACTGTGTACTACTTTTCTGAATACTTTTACATATGTTCTCATTCAGCTACACAGTAACCTGTGAAATACCTTTTGTAGTTTACAAATCAGGGAACAGATCTAGAGGAATGGAGAGTCCTCATTTATGAGGCTGAAAAATAAAGACAAAGTGAAAAAAAATCCAAATGGGCGGCGCCGGCACACCGGGTTCTAGTCCCGGTCGGGGCACCGGATTCTGTCCTGGTTGCCCCTCTTCCAGGCCAGCTCTCTGCTGTGGCCCGGGAGTGCAGTGGAGGATGGCCCAAGTGCTTGGGCCCTGCACCCCATGGGAGACCAGGAGAAGCACCTGGCTCCTGCTTTCGGATCAGCGTGGTGCACCAGCCGCAGCAGCCATTGGTGGGTGAACCAACGGCAAAGGAAGACTCTCTCTGTCTCTCTCTCTCTCACTGTCCACTCTGCCTGTCAAAAAAAAAAAAAAAAAAATCCAAATGGGGATATAATTCCACAGTATACAGTAAAAGAAAGATTAAAACAGCTGCATACTACTTGCTTGAAGTTGTGTGGTTGTAGATTATCTAAGTCATTATAAACTTTTTAAAAAGATTTATTTATTTATTTATTTATTTGAAAGTCAAAGTTACACAGAGGAGAGGCAGAGAGATGGTTCACTCCCCAATTGGCTGCAACGGCCGAAACTGTGCCGATCCAAAGCCAGGAGCCAGGAGCTTCTTCTGGGTCTCCCATGTAGGTACCAGGGCCCAAGAACTTGGGCCATCTTCCACTGCTTTCCCAGGCCATAGCAGAGAGCTAGATCGGAAGAAGAGCAGCTGGGTCTCGAACCGGCACCCTAATGGGATGCTGGCACTTCAGGCCAGGGTGTTAACCCGCTGAGCCACAGCGCCGGTCCCTCATTATAAATTCTTATGTTCTTATCTATGATGATGTAATAGTCATTTTTACCAATATTCATTAAATGAGTAAAATCATAAGGATTGAAGTGAGTTTTCTGATTAACCTTGACAGAATTAGAGCATGTTTAAATAAAGATTATGATATATCGTTTGTTCACAGATGTACCTTAAAGCTACTTTTTTTTCTTAAAAAAAAGGATTTAGTTATTTATTTGAAAGTCAGAGTTAGAGAGAGAGAGAGGTCTTCTATCTGCTGGTTTATTTCCCAGATGGCTACAACAGCTAGGGCTGGGCGAGGCCAAAGCCAGGAGCCAGGAGCTTCATCTGGGTCTCCCACATGGGTGACAGGGGCCCAAACACTGGGCCATCTTCCGCTTTCCCAGGCACTTTAGCAGGGAGCTGGATCAGAAGTGGAGCAGCTGGAACTCAAACCAGCACCTGTATGGGATGCTGGTGCCGCAGGCCACAGTTTAACTCATAGCACCACAGCGCTGGCCACCGAAAATGGAAATCTTTTTTTTTTTTTTTTTTAAGATTTATTTATTTATTTTGAAAGTCAAAGTTACACAGAGGAGAGGCAGAGAGATGGTTCACTCCCCAACTGGCTGCAACAGCCGAAACTGTGCCGATCCAAAGCCAGGAGCCAGGAGCTTCTTCCAGGTCTCCCACGCAGGTGCAGGGGCCCAAGGATTTAGGCCATCTTTCACTGCTTTCCCAGGCCATAGCAGAGAGCTGAATCAGACGTAGAGCAGCCGGGACTTGAACTGACGCCCATAAGGGATGCTGACGCTGCAAGCGGTGGCGGCCTTACCCACTACGCCACACAGCGCTGGCCCCAGAAAATTGAAATCTTTTTTTTTTTTTTGACAGGCAGAGTGGACAGTGAGAGAGAGAAACAGAAAGGTCTTCCTTTGCCGTTGGTTCACCCTCCAATGGCTGCCGTGGTCGGCGTGCTGCGGCCGGCGCACCGCGCTCATCCGATGGCAGGAGCCAGGTGCTAGGTGCTTTTTCCTGGTCTCCCATGGGGTGCAGGGCCCAAGCACTTGGGCCATCCTCCACTGCACTCCCGGGCCACAGCAGAGAGCTGGCCTGGAAGAGGGGCAACCGGGACAGAATCTGGCGCCCCGACCGGGACTAGAACCTGGTGTGCCGGTGCCGCAAGGCAGAGGATTAGCCTGTTGAGCCATGGCGCCGGCCGAAAATTGAAATCTTTAACAGTGAAATAGACAGGCTGTAAGACAAGACTCTTCTGTTGTCACCTTGGCCTTGATTTGCCTAGTTGTGCATTCACATGGAGCATTCCATACGTGTTCTTTGTTTTCACAGGGGCAGAATCCAGTGGTGACATGGATGTCCTACTGACCCATCCAAGCTTTACCTCGGAATCAGCCAAGCAGGTACCTCAGAATTCTTACACAGCAGCAAATGTCATTTTCTAAATGACAGTTAGATATTTTCAGTGTAAAGCTTTGTTTTACGCTTTCTGAAAATTCAGCTAAAGTGTTTCTATTGATTGAATTCTGTGAAAGCAAATTAAGTTGTGGAAAAATTCACACATTTTCCCCTTAAGGATTTGGGAAGAAAATCTAACATTTGAAAGAGGTAAAATTTAATAAAATATTTCCAGAATTCTTTACTGTCTGTCATAAGTATTTCAGAAGTGCTGAACGTGGAGTGGGCTTTGGCACAGTGTGTGATGGCTCAGGAGCTTGGGACCTACCACCCATGTGGAGTTCCTGGCTTCTGGCTTCAGCTTGGGCCAGCCCCACCTGTTGTAGGCATTTGGGGAAAGAACCAGCAGGTGAAAGATTGATCTCTTTCCTTCTCTCTTTCTCTCTCCCTCCCTCTCTCTTGCTCTCTCTGTCTCCCCCTCCTTGTCCCTCTTGTCCTCACCCCCACTTTTCTCCCTCTGTGGTGTTGCCTTTCAAATAAATAAAAATGAATAAACATTGAAAAAATGTTTCTTACTGTAGCAGAGTAATTACTCTTTTTCTTATTCCTTGGTTATGATTCTACAGCCAAAGCTGTTACACCGTGTTGTGGAGCAGTTACAAAAGGTCCATTTTATTACAGACACTCTGTCAAAGGGTGAAACAAAGTTCATGGTAAGTACTTGTTTGAGTTCACACATCTGAAAAACCCTTGGCAATTGTTCAGTAACCATTCTGAGTGTGTGACTTCATTGTCGTTTTGTATTACAGTCAACAAATAGGACATCTATGAGACCTTAGATAGAAATAGTTAGCAGGGTGTCTCATTCTCATAAGTACTCTCAAAATATGTTAAGTTCTTTTATTTTAAATTCCCTGTTTATGAATAATCATGCCATTGGAATGGGTAACTAGACGTAGTTCACTTTTTAAAAATGACTTGACACATTTTAAGTTTTTCCCTAAAATAGCAAATGGTTCTCCCGTTTGCTGACTCAGAATTCTGTGGTAGTTGAGGTTAGAACTGTCGAAGCGTGGATGACACTGCCAAGTGAGGGGAGGGTAAGGCGGGTAGAGTGAAGGTGTGAGGGGATCGATTTTTTCTCAGTGATGGTGAGCCCTGCCAATCCTGTAGGCTTCCTAGGGAGCTCACATGTAAAGATTCAAGACAAAGGCACATGAAATAAAAACAAAGTATTAACGGCCTGTATAAAAACCAACAGGGAAGCAAATAGAATCTAGGATCAAGATTCTTCTTTCTGGGCTGGCATCGTGGGTTTGAGCCACTGCCTGTCAGAGAGACATTGGAGTCTCAGCTGCTTCGCTTCCAATCCAGCTCCCTGCTAATGTTCCTGGGAAGGCAATGGAAGATGGCCCAAGTACTTGGGTCCCCGCCATCATGAGGGAGACCTAGATGGAGAGCCAGGGCCCTGGCGTGAGCCTGACCCAGCCCTGGTGTTTGTGGCCATTTGGGGTGTGAACTAGCTGAGGGAAGATTGATCTTTCTCTCTGTCACACACACACACACACACACACACATTGCCATTCAAATAAATAAGTAAATAAATCTTAAAAAAAAAAAACAAAAAACAAAAAACTGGCTGGCGCCACAGCTCACTTGGCTAATCCTCTGCCTTCAGCACCAGCACCCCAGGTTCTAGTCCTGGTTGGGGTGGCAGATTCTGTCCCGGTTGCCCCTCTTCCAGTCAAGCTTTCTGCCGTGGCCCAGGAGTGCAGTGGAGGATGGCCCAAGTGCTTGGGCCCTGCACCCCATGGGAGACCAGGAGCAAGCACCTGGCTCCTGGCTTCAGATCAGCGCGGTGTGCCAGCTGTAGCAGCCATTCTGGGGGTGAACCAATGGAAGGAAGACCTTTCTCTCTGTCTCTCTCTCTCATTGTCTAACTCTGCCTGTCAAAAAACAAAACAAAAACACTTTTCTTTCTTAGGCTTACCTCTATTTTCTTGGTCACTAAAACACATCATTTGGGTCTTTATTCCTCAGTGTCCCACTTTTCTCAACTTGTATGGCCAAAAGGAAAAGGCTGTGTTTTGAGAGTGAGCAAGCCAGAATTAGCGACAAGCAGTGCATAGACTTGACAGGAGTGTTAGCAAAGGGAGGATGTGGTTGAGAAAGAGAATTAAAGCATCGTGTCATTTGGAAAGTAGAATGGTGGCCGCCAGGGCCTGGGAGGAGGGCTATTGGGACGTTCCTGTGTAATGGGTGAGGAGTTTAAGGTGGGGAAGGTGACAGTGTCCTAGAGATGAATGGCATGGGTGATGGTGATGGCTGCACAGCGCCACAGAACTGTATACTTGAAAATGGTTCCGATGTTTTATGTGCTGTACATCTAACTGTACACACACACATACCCAATCACATTAAACATTCAGCATAGTGACATAATGGACTGTTGGTTGTACTCCAACAGTGTGTTCCAAAGAACTATTTTTTCCCCAATGTTAAAAAAAAAGTCTGGGAATTAAATCAAGATTTATTCTCTTGAATCTGACAGGTTTTACGGTCTTACTCTGTGCCCCAAAGTATACACACAAGAGATGATCTTGAAAATAGGGTTTATATATGGCCCTGCAGACGTCCTTTTTAAATTTAGATTGATTTAATTCACTGTGAGTGAATGTGCATAGGAACACTCAGATAAAATCCGAGGAATGATTAGATTTTTGCAAAATAGACAGGTGCAGAGCCTTGAGGCCTAAGCTCTTCCTCTAATAATCCTCTCTGTGAAAGGCACCAGCGGTTTTCAGGGTTAGTGACAGGCAGGTGCCTATACATCACGATAGCAGAAGTGTTCTTCCTAGTCTTAATAGCATTCTGCTGTGCTAAAGGGGGAGACCTGGGGACAGAGCGGCAGAGGCGGTAAGGCTGAAGTTAGCAAGAGTACAAGAAAGGCCACACCAAGGCCTGCGAGTAACCCGAGCGGAAGGTTGGGTAGCCAAGCATGTGTGACACACGGAGTCGTTGACGAGGGTGGGCTTGGGTCATCCCAGTAGCTGCTCCAGGGAGGAAGCAGAGACTGGCTGGAGGTGTGAGAGCAGCCACCTCCCAGTGGCAGCGGCTGCTGGAGGTGAGGCCAGCGCAGGCCTTTGCTGCTCCGGTGGTCCGTGAAGGACGAGAGAAAGCTGGGTGCCAGGAATGGTCTCCCGCCTTCACGTGTGAGTGGCATACCTGGCGGCAAGTCAGCAGGTATTGCCAGGAAGAGAAGCTCTGGAAGCTAAAAATAAGACAGCAGTTTGTTTTGAAAGTATAGAGGACTCAGATGATAACAGCAAGCCACTAAGGCCTTCACTCAAACCAAGGACTCCACTGTGGGTTTCCAGTTGGATACAATATATGTGCTCTACGCTCTCTGCAGCTGAAGAGTGCCGCGTTCCCTGCTGGTCTGGTGTTCTTAGGCATTACTTACGTGTCAGCAGAGAAGCATTCTGCCTTTTATTTTGGAGACAATAGGAGGGATTTGTGCCTTGTTGCAGGGAAAGGAACATCATCATGGTTATGTTACATTGGTCAGGAATAGATTTGGATACACAAGATGGAAGGTTTTTTTTTTTTTAAGTTCTCATAACTTTTTATTTTCAAACAAAAGCAAAAAGCCAGCTACTTTAACCTCAAATAAACAAAAGCTCAGCCTATCCTTGAGGATCCCTTATGAGGATTTCTTCCCAGCAGAGTGATGAGTAGGTGATCAAGAGGAGGGAAGGGGAGATTGCAGACTGACACGTGCGTGGTAGGGTGCCAGGTCTGTCCAGCCTGCATTACCCTGTGCTGTCTCTTCAGGTGAAATCACATAGCCCCACGTTCTGCTTACGCTGGCACATCACAAAGTAGATGGACGGCCATAACATGCATTATGGGTAATGACCACAAGTGTTCATTTCAAGTAAAAGCCTGAGGAGCTGTGTGGCTCACTTGGTTAATCCTCCACCTGTGGCGCCAGCATCCCATATGGGCACCAGGTTCTTGTCCTGGTTGCCCCTTTTCCAGGCCAGCTGTGCTGTGGCCCAGAAGGGCAGTGGAGGATGGCCCAAGTGCTTGGGCCCTGCACCCCATGGGAGACCAGGAGGAAGCACCTGGCTCCTGGCTTCAGATCAGCGTAGCTCCGGCCGTAGCGGCCATTTTGGGGGGTGAACCAACAGAAGGAAGACCTTTCTCTCTCTCTCTCTCTCTCTCTGTCTATCTGTCAAATAAATAAATTAATTTAAAAAAAAAAGTAAAAACCTGAGCCAACAGGCTTCTTACACGCAAGAAATATGTCCTCAGCCTCAGTGTGCCTTTCTTCCCAATCCAAGAATCCTTTGGCACCAGCAGCCAAGCACATCCAGCTTCCAGAAATATTTTCCATAGACGTCGGCCTGAGCCTCCCAGGCAGCAAAAGGTAGTTCTGTCAGAATTCAAAAATGTATCTTGAAGGCCTGTGACCGCCTCGAGCGTCTCCTACCACAGAAGGCTGCTGTTGTGCTTGGAGACGTCGTTGTTGAAGGGAATCCACACTTAGGAGAAGCTGAACCTCTGTCTCAGCTGAGCTGAAGATTTACAGGCTGGCGCATTTGCAACCGCGCAGGTCCACTTCTTGTTATTAGACTCCGTGTCTGGTTTAGGGCACATTTCCACCAGTTCCTCATGTATGTCTGTTAATTCTTCACATTTTTGCAGTATTTTGACTGTACTTTCCTTCCATTTCTGTAAAGTCTCCCGACTCCTTTTCCAGGTTCTCGAAAAGTTGTTTTTGTTCCTGAAGGTGAATTGGATGCAGCCCCGTATACTCGGCGCTGAGTTTCTCTTTCTGTTGATGGACATAGCTCACCCACAGACTGATGGTTGTCCTCGCATGGTTTAGATTCCTCTGGTTGTCTTGCATCTTTTCCCATAAAGCCCTCATTTGCCTTAAGAGCATCTCCCTCTGGTCCTCAGCAGCCACTTCAGCAGGGCAGGTCTGTGAGCCTTGTACTCCTGAGAGCCAGCAGAGAACACAGAGCAGGTCTTGTGCTCTCTGCACAATATCTTCTTTGCCTTCTTGTGGGCCACATGCTTGTGCCCCTCAGAGCTCAGGAACTGCTGGGGACCGGCCTTTCTGCAAGGGAGGCCATCTTCACAGAACTGTAGGTCCTGAAGTCTGATGTGCTGGCTCCCTGCACACAGGGCACTGGGCAGGGGTTTGGGCTTCTCGCCAGGAGCAGTAGAGGCGGGGCCTACAGAAGCTGTGCCCACAGCCCGCAGTGCCTGGGCGGTCAGGGAGCTCCAGCAGAGGAAGCAGGTGAGTTCTTAGCACAAGACTTGTGATGTGCCCGGACTCTTTTTACAAAGGAAGAACATGGTTCTCTTCTCTGTAAGGAGTCTGGGTGTTCCCTCCACTGCTGTTCCGGAAGTTAGATACCGAGTCCACTCAGGGCACTCTTGGTGCTGGTGGTGGCTTCCAGAAGTCTCCCCAGCTGGTTCCACAGCCGCGCTGCCTGTTGTGGAGAAGCCACAGAGGATCTCATTCTGCCTCCATTACTGGTGCATTGTGTGCCACTGGGTGATTTGAGTTACTTCTTGTGCCCAAATTTTCTCACCTATAAAATGATAATATTTGTCCTATGTCAGAGAACAGTTATACAGCTCAAGTTAAAAATACATGTGGAGAGTTTGAAGGGTTTGTTCAAATATTTGATTGATTATACAGATTCTTACTTGTACAGCCCTGAAGATTCTGAATCTTGCCAGGGTTGGACTGCTGCACAAGTGTAGGATAGCACCTGTGTGGAAATAGATCAGTAGAGGAAGGCGGGGCAAAAGCAGGCTTAGACAGTGAGGCAATGCGCCCCAGAAGGAGGACCAACTGGGAAGAAGAGTCCTAATAGAATACGGTGTGTTCAGTCAGTTCAGCAAATGGGTATCAAGTATCTTCCATATCCCAGGCCCTGTTCTAGAAGCTTAGGACGGATCAGTGAACTTAAGAAGCAGCTGCGTCTGGGTGCTATGGGAAAGGACTGGTGGTTAACGTGAACGGATACGTAGCTAATTAGCTAGCGTGGTAGGTTAAGATGGTAAGTGCTATTAATGGGAGGAGTCAGGGTTTGGGGGAAGCTGGGACTGCAGGCGCAGGGTTGAACTGGGCGGTGGAGAAAATGAGGCTTAGGGAAAGACTGGAGGTGAGGGTGGTAGCCAGGCAGGTGCCTGGGGGAAGAGACGGCAGGAGTCAGAGCAGCGACCCTCCGTGAGTCAAGCTAGCAGTGAGATCCAAAGAAAATACAGTGTCCAGGCTTCTGGAAGGAGATTGGCTACAGAATGAAGGCAGCTTCCAAAGTAGAGGAAACCGTTCTCATTCCGTACGCATTTGATCGAAAACCTCTGGCTGCCCCTGGCTGGTTGTAAAGGTTTGTCTGCATGTTTGTTGTCTCCAGACAGGAACTCTTAAGCTGAGAGTAACTAAATCTAAGGAAAGCCAGGGTGATTCCAGGCCATCTCAGCGGTGGGGAGCAGCTGGCCCGCATGCCCTAAAAGGCCTGTGAAAATCCTTGGGTCTGGCCCTGCCAAGCAACCTCAAGGCAGAACTCAAAACGCAGCAGGTCTGGCAGGCTAACTTAAACTGAGCGCTGTGTGCAGCCCGCACATGATGCTACGCATCTACAGATGGCCCTCTGCAGAGCAGACAGTCCCCCACCCCTGCTAGAGCAGGGGGCTGTTCTTCCCGGAAGGAAAGCGTGTATCTGTGTTAGCTTTTGTCTGATGAGCGCCAAGCGCCGAATTTTAGTCTTTTGGGGCAGGTGTGACCTTGAGTGATTTTCTGTGAAATACCCACAGTGAGGACTCAAGGGGCGCTGGAAGATACGGACATGAAAGAGGCGTTACTTCAAACACTCACCGTGCAGCCGCTGGGCTGAAATGCCAAAACAAAAACTAACCCGCTCACTAATACAGAATTCACACAGCAACGCAGGAGGAGTTAACACAAGCACTTCAGAAGGAATGCAGGAAGTAAGATTAGCCTTGAGGAAGGGGGCAGGGCCAGGGGACGAAATCCTGTGACTGATGGGACAGACGGTGAGATCCTTCCTGTGGATCCAGACACGCGTATGCGCGAAGTAGCACCCACGGTACTTCCGAGGGCAGCCCCCGCCGAGCCGGTTCAGTTGGAACTTGTTCAAGCCCACCGAAGCTAGGTTTCCTATTTTGAAGGTCAGCACGTTTGCTTACTCTTTCAGCCGTAGGAATACCCAGTGTAAGTTGTAGTTTTCAGTGTTGCTGACGAGAAGTAGGGCCGTGGTGGCCTGGGTAACTGACTTGACTACTGAGAAGTCAGCTGTGTGTTTTCCTTGGGATGCGGTGCTGGACACCTTCACTTTGAACTGTGCAGCTAGACAGCTCTGCGTGCACGCTCGTATGTGTGAGTTGATGCCCATTCAGAATTTTTGCTCATTTTCCCGGAAAGAGAAAAGAAAACAGACTTTGATCATTTTTGTTTGAAAACTGAAGTATGTGAAGACTCACTGGCAGGAAAGAAAGAAAAAAATCCTCTCGTGTTCTGGTCTTTTAAATTGTCCTGATTTCTCTTTCTTTCTCTCTCTCTCTCTCTCTCTCTCTCTCTTTGTCCTAGTTTCTGAGAGATTCCCTCAATGTCAAGCCCTTCTACCTTGCTATACTTTTTATTTTGAGTTAAGCCTTTCCCCTGGCGGTTCTTTTTCTGGAGTATTCTGCCGTGTGTCAGCTGGTACATTACCAGTAGCCTTGCTCCTGGCCTGCAGTCATGGTTTCTTTTCAAGTTGCTTCCTGTGTTTGGTTCCTGTCTTTGATGTCGGTGCTCTCCCAGGTTAGTTTCTGGTGTAGACACCAACACAGGCCAGATCCAGCTAACTTCAGTCCTGGTTTCCTGTTCTATGTACTTGTCTGTCATGAAGTGAAATAGAAAGGAGGGGGTGATACATAGTTGAGAGAAGCTCCCGAGAAGTTAGGGGTGCTCAGAGTTCTAGACTGCCGTCTGCCAAAGGCCACAATAGCCTCAAATGCTAGTTTAAGCCTCAGGCTTAAAAGATCTTTAAATATTCTTTCAAATGTCCACTGCAGGGTGTCTGCCAGCTTCCCACTGAGAATGATGAAAAGGAATACCCACACAGAAGAATCGATATCAGGTACTGGGACTTGGTGCTCACCTGCTGACTGCCCCCTCCGTCTCTCCCCCTCCTCCTCTCAGTACCTTGGAGTTCACATCACCGTCTCGAACTCCTTTTTATTCTGAAGGGCTGATTGCTGCTCCCACACGTCGGGGTTAGTCTGAAGAGCTAGGAAGCAAACGCCCGTCCTCGGGCTCTGTTTCCCGTCTAGATGTTGCACCTCCCCACCATGGCTTCCACAGCTCAGACGTGTTTCCTGCCAAAGTCAGCTGTGAGAGTGCTCCCGCTCTTCTCATTCCTGCGTGCCTCCCGCACACAGGACGGTTCACTGAACCCTAAACAAACTGCAAAATTGGGCTAATCTGCATGGTCTGTCTCCTTTTCAGGTGAACCTGTAGACTTAGAGCTGTCTGTTCCGGTTAATTGGAGGAGTTGTGCTTTTGCCAGATTTGAACGGCTAACTAAACTGTTCACGGTTGGTTTTTTAGGTTGATACCCAAAGATCAGTACTACTGCGGAGTTCTCTATTTCACCGGGAGTGATATTTTCAATAAGAATATGAGAGCCCACGCCCTGGAAAAGGGCTTCACAATCAACGAGTACACCATTCGTCCCCTGGGAGTCACTGGTGAGCATCGGGGGCCTGCAGGAGGTTGTGGGGCAGCGCTGTGGCGCAGTGGGCTAAGCTTCTGCCTGCAGCACCAGCATCCCATATGGGCACCAGTTCAAGTCCTGGCTGCTCCTTTTCCAATTCAGCTCCCTGCTAATGAACCGCAGAAGATGGCCCAAGTGCTTGGGCTTCTGCACCCGAGTGGGAGACCCAGAGGAAGCTCCTGGCTGCTGGCTTCAGATCGGCACAGCTCCAGCCATTATGGCCATCTAGGGAGTAAACCAGGGGAAAGGAGACCTTTCTCTCTACCTCTGTCTGTAATTCTTCCTCTCGAACAAAGTAAAAATAACATCTTTTTTTTTTAAAAAAAAAAAAAAGGAAAAAATACAAAGAGGAGGTTATAGCTACTCTGGCTTAGCAAATTTAGTTTCTTTACAAAACCTTGTAGGACTTCGCCAGGTAAGTGTAGCTTTGTGTTGCTAGTCCCTCAGGAACCAACAGGCTGTGATCCCGACGGCTCTCAGCCGCAGGCATCCGGGCAAGAAGGCTCTGCAGCTCTGGGGGGTGGAGCAGTGGTTCCTACCTGCCGCTGTCAATCAAAACTGGACTACATCCTCAAGACTTCTGAAGAACTCAGTGCCACTGCTTTTAGTGCTGCCCAAAACTGGGTCGTTTGGCGCTGGGCTGTTTCAAGTTAAGGGAATAGGATGGCTGACTCTGCTCTAGGGCTGTTAGCATTTCATCGTGGTCTTCTGTTCCCGCTAGGAAAGGAAGTTTTTGCCATTGTGCCCTAAAGTATGAAATAGAGCTTTCCTCTGGGTAGACCGGGGTGGCGCATCCGAATTTCAAAGGCATACCGGTCACTTGGGGACCTTGTAGTGCACGATGGCTACACTGGAGATGCAGCACAGAGGAGCATTATGAACGAGGGCCACTTCCATGGCTGTCATTGGGATCCTCAGTGCCTTCAGGAGCGCTGGCCATGTATGTGACAAAGCTCACATGAGGGAGGGAGGCAGCCAGTACCTTTTTGCTAGGGGCTTCGTTACCGTGTTCTTCTGAAAGCAAATTGCACAGAACTCTCAATCCTGTTCCCTCTGTAACTAAGCTCCAAAACCGGCTCTTCAGATCCGTTTCTTTTTGTCTCTACTTGCAGGAGTGGCTGGAGAGCCTTTGCCAGTGGATAGCGAGAAAGACATCTTTGACTACATCCAGTGGAAGTACCGGGAACCCAAGGATCGGAGCGAATGAGGCATGTCCCTCTGCCAGACACAGCGCCAGGCGTCTTAATTTATTCCGTAACCTTTGCTATGTGAGGGTCTTTGGTGTTTTAAGTGACTGTTTCTTCTTCATGCCTAGCTTGCATTAGAGTCAATAAAATGTCTTGACTATCATTGGATGTTGTTTTATCTTCTCCACAAGTATGTTTGGTTTACATTTATGTACTGTCTTCACATTACTGTGGATTTAGCAGACAAAGATGAGATGAGATCATAGTGAGTCTTTAGTAGGCATTTTTCTTTTCTCATTTTCTGCCCAGTGTATAAATTGCATCACCCAGTTAAGGCACACCAAAGTCTGGCCTCTTCTAGAAGATCATTCAAGATGTTTTAGAAACTAGGAACCTTCATGAATGTAATTTTTTCTTTGGCCCATAGTCTTGTAATCCATACTCATAACTTAAAGAACAGGGTAGGGTTTATCTCCTAAATGAAATCTGTAGCACTTAGCTGTGATCCATTACACAGAGCTTCCCTAAGCGAAACCACTTCTAATATGCACAATTCAAGCCTCTTAAATTTCAAACAAAAATTGCAATTTTTTAAAGATTTATTTATTTGAAAGGCAGAGTTACAGAGAGAGAGAGACATGTCTTCTATCTGCTTGTCCACTCCCCAGATGCCCACAATAGCAGGAGCTGTGCTAATCCGAATCCAGGAGTGTCTCCCACGTGGGTGCAGGGGCCCAAGCACTTGGACCATCTTCTGCTTTCCCAGGCCACAGCAGAGAGCTGGATCAGATGTGGAACAGCCGAGACTTGAACTGGTGCCCATATGGGATGGCAGCTTTACCTGCTGCACCACAGTGCTGGGCCCCCCCAAAAATTGCAATTTTTTTACCTGCATTTCCCTCTAAGGTAATGTTTCAGTACACATTATTAAAAAAAAAAAAAAAAAAAAAACAGAAACACTCCTTGAAAAAAGCCTCCCTTCCAAATATAAAAATGTACGCCAGCATTGTGGTGTGGTGGGTTAAGTTGCGGCCTGCAATGCCAGCATCCCTGTGAGCACTGGTTGGAGTCCCGACTGCTCCACTTCTGACTCAGCTCTGCCAATGTATCCTGGAAGGCGGCAGATGATGGCCTGAGTGTTTGGACCCCTGCCAGCACATGGTAGACCAGATGGAGTTCCAGGCTCCTGGCTTCTACCTGGCCTACCCCTGCTGTTGGGGTCACTTGGGGAGTGAGCCAGTGGATGGAATATTGCTTGCTCTCTTACTCGCTCTCTCTCACTCTCTGAAACCCTGACTTCCTAATAAATAAGTAAATCTCAAAAAAAGAAAAAGCCAAAACAGCAAGGGGGATGGCATTGTGGCTCAGTGGGTTAGACTACTACTTGCAATGCTAGCATCGCATGTTGGAGTGCTGGTTTAGTCCTGATTGATCCACTTCGGATCCAGCTTCCTACTAATGCACTTGGGAAGGCAGTGGATGGTGGACCAAGTACTTGGAGCCCAGTCACCCAGGGTATAAGAGACCAGTATGGAGTGCCTGGCTCCTGGCTTTGGCTTGGCCCAGCCTTGGCCATCGCGGCCACCTGGGGAGGATCTCTCTCTCTGTCTCCTTCTCTCTGTCTTTTAAATAAATAAATAAGTCACTAGAAGTGATCAGATGGTAAATAAAGCTTTTTTTTTTTTAAATAAAGCTTTTGAAAACAAGATATGTGAAAATGCTTTATAATTGTCACGGACAATACAAATTAAGATATTATATTTGAATCTTATTTCTTTAATAACCAGGTTGTTTTGTAGTGAAATATCTTTTCAAGAAATGAGGGGAAATAAGAGTTTTTAAGCATAAACATAGTATTTATTGTATCATTTTCCTTGGTAAGATACAAGAAATTGTTTCCTTGTAACTTCAGATACCATCAATTTATTTTCCCCCAAGACTCTATCAAGTACCAGCCTTTCACAGAAATTTTTTAAAGGTTTATTTGGAGACGGATGTTAATCAGCTTAACTCCAGTAATGAGTTCACTAAATGTATATGACGGCATCACACTGTGTACCTTAAGTATATACAATTCCAATTTTTCAAAAAATTGATTTCAACCAACCGAGTCACTAGATCAGAATCAAAACTGTTGCTGCAGAACCGCATCGGTCTTCCGGAGAGACAGCCAAAAGGCAGAAGCCGCCGTCCGGTCCTCGAAGGGCAGTAGGGTCAGTCTGTCTGTTGCCTCGAAATTCGCCTGCAGGAGATGGCGTGCGGCGGTCCTGCAGGGAACGGCTGGGATTCGGCTTGGCACCGCAAGCCTCCTTCTCTACTTGGGAGTCTGCAGTTTTACCTGTGCTTCTGGCAGACTCTCAACCGTGCGTGTTGTCGACTGCCGGTCGCCTGACTTCGACACGACAGCCCGGGGCCGCAGTCACAACGCTGGAAGATCTCCGGACCCTGAGCGGGGTCTTTGTGCCCCCTCCTGGAACACACCTGCCCCTCCAGCAGGACCGGCTTACAGATCTTCGTCCAAAAATGACGCGCACAGCAAAGCCCGGGGCCACAGTCCAGAGTCCTCAGACAGCTCTCCCCCTCTTGACCTGGAACAAGAGACGTGGGCTTGAGTGGGTGAGGCGTGGGCAGGGGCTGGGGCGGCGCGGGATCCGGGGCCGAAGGCCGCCAACAAGGAACAGGAGGAGTACGCAGGTCTCAGCTGGGCGCTGCGCTGAAAGCCGTGAGGAAGTTCCAGCCCGACCTGAGGGCGCACTGCTTGTTTTCTACGGTTAAAGCGTCATCAGAGACATGGATTTCCAGCCTTGAGAAACGAATGTCTTATTAAGTGGGATGTATTCCAGTATGTAGAAAGAGAGTTGCATTAAGGGGCCAGTTCACCACTTTCAGACACTCTGGCTAGGTTACGTCAAAGGTTACGTCAGGCGCTGGAATTTGACATTGCACTTTTGTAAACAAACAGCTGCGTCCTAGTGAACTTGTATTTTATACAAGGCCAAGGAGTTACTGCGTCTATTTCCACCCCTGTTATATCCAGGGCCTAGTACTATATAAACTGCCATTTGTTGAACTGCGGTGTTGACTGGACTCGTGTGTGTGTGTGTGTGCGCGCGCGCACGTGCGCGCTTGCAGCTGGTGTGCAGCACTGAGTTACATGGTGAATTACCGGCTAACCAGGCCAGTGCAGTGGCTCTTTTTCTGTCCTCAAGGCCTGCTGGCTCCCTGCATGATGCTCTTAGGAGAGATGACCAATAGGACACATCCCCTGTGTTTCTGGGCTGGAGAGGAATAAAGTCGGTTCTGGCCTCTCAATGTTTTTTGGCATAAAGCACACCCACAATGCCTCACTCACCCTTGCTGCCTTGTGGTCTCTTAGGGTTTGGCTTCCTTTGGGGTTGGTTTTCATCGATCGAGTGCTCAGTTGATCCTCTTGTTTCTGTGCCGTCCTGGTCCTCGCTTTGTCTTTCCAGTCGTGTGGTCACTTTGTCCGCTGACGTACAGACATCTAAGGGACAGCCACGGGTGACAGGGTTAAAAACTTCAGGGTCAGGCCCACCACATGCTCGTTGCCCTACGGCTCAGCCTGGGTGGCTGGCAGCCCTGCCTTCCCTTTATAAACCCCTGGCATGATTCCTGGGACTCGTGCCCAATATTTACGTGCCAAGAAGGTAGCTGGGGAATTAACGGAACCCAAATGCAAAAGGCAGTGTTTCAGTGATCCCAAATGATTCCAACTCAAATCTTTTCCTGCAGAACCATTATCTCCAAGTCACTGGCAAAGCACCACTGCCCGGAAGTCAATGCCTCAGTTTCCCCCAAGAAAAGGCAGCTTGCGTTCCTGAGCTCCACGTGTGAATTCAGAAGCCCAGCAGAGAGACCTCCCTGGTGGGTGGGATCCGAAGAC
Source organism: Sylvilagus floridanus (assembly GCA_949820135.1). Classification (NCBI taxonomy): domain Eukaryota; kingdom Metazoa; phylum Chordata; class Mammalia; order Lagomorpha; family Leporidae; genus Sylvilagus; species Sylvilagus floridanus. Next base: position 87,783,519 of record OX463242.1, read on the forward strand.
TGCTGGCTGGAGGGAGCAGCCCGCAGGCGCGGTCTTACCGTTCAGGCACAGCGCCCCCGGGCAGCACATGCTGGCGCGCTGGCACCGCCGCCCGAGCCCTCGGCACGTGGCGCAGAACGGCTTCTCATCGCGGGGCTGCAGGCAGAACCTCCTGGGACTGCAGTCTCTGTCGGACAGGCACTGTGGCCCCTGCGGAGGGAAGGTGCTGTCACAAGGCTGGGCCACCCACTTGGGACGTGACCAAACGGGGCCACTGGTCTCACCCCACGGAGGGGATATGAAATCCCCTGTGGAACGAGCGAGGCACCTGCAGAGGGTGTGTTTGAAGAGGCGTCTGATTGTTCAAACCTGGAGTTTTGTTTTCCTCCCTGCTGTGTGGGAGGGGAGGACCCCTCCTCCTGTGTGTCTTACAGAGAGTGGTGGGGTGTTCAGTGTGCATCTGCTAAATCCAGCTGCCCTGTTACTGTTTAATTAAATAGGACACTGGGGCTTGTAGCTTTCCCATTCGATTTTGAGTCCTGTACATCACACCATCAGTCGAGCCTTACCCAAATCACTTGTCTTCTCATTTTTAGTGATGCAGAGGAAAAGATCAACTGTCTCCCGGTGGGTGCTTTCTTTGTATATAATGCATGCAATGTTATTAACATATTCTATGGACCACTTGTAGCATATCTATGATAACAATGAAGTTAAAAGATGTGCTTGGGGCAGGTGTGGGGGCACGCGGGTTAAGTTGCCACTTGGACCTGCAGTAGAGAGCCTAGCTTGACTCTCAGCTACTCTGCTTCCCAGCCAGCTTCCAGCTTCTATGCCTGGCCAGGCAGGAGGTGGAGACCCTAGTCCTAGGGTTCCCGAGACCCACGTGGGATCCTGGCTCCTGGCTTTGGCTGCAGCAGCTGTTGGGGGGGCCTTTGTGGAGTGAACAAGCAGAAGTGAGATCTGTCCCTCTTCTCTGTCTCTCCCTCTCCGTCTGGCAGTGTGCATTTCAGATAAATAATTTAAAAATATTGCACGCACACACACACACACACACACACACACATATATATATATATGGAGAGAGAGAGATGTTCAACGTGGTCCAAAAGATCCTGAAATCCATGCTTAAAAAAAAATACTATGCAGGGGCCGGTGCTGTGGCGTAGTGGGTAAAGCCACTGCCTGCAGTGCCAGCATCCCATATGGGCGCCAGTTCGAGTCCCGGCTGCTCCTCTTCCGATTTAGATCCCTGCTATGGCCTGCGAAAGCAGTGGAGGATGGCCCAAGTGTTTGGGCCCCTGCACCTGTGAGGGAGACCTGGAGGAAGCTCCTGGCTCCTGGCTTCAGATCGGCTCAGCTCTGTTGTGGCCATCTGGGTAGTGAGCCAGCGGATGGAAGACCCCTCTCTGTCTGTCTGTCTGTCTCTCTCTCTCTGTAACTCTGTCTTTCATATAAATAAAATAAAATACATCTTAGAAAAAAATACTACGCATTCTGCATGAACTTTCCCCAGACCCTCTCCTAGGGACGGATGTCAACATCTTTTTGCATCACCATCAGCTTCTCTTTGGCCTCTGCTTCCCAGGAGATTTCTGAAGCTCCCTCTCCATTTGCAGTCAGTATGATTCCCCCACCACCACCGCCGCGCGTGGGCTGTGCGGCCTCGGGTAAGTCACGCGGGGGTCTCCTCGCCAGTCCCCCGGCCCCAGCCTCCCGCGGCCGCGTTACCTGGCGCGCCCCCTGCCCGTCCGCCGAGGCGCGGATGTCGTTGAAGTCCAGCACCAGCGCTGCCAGCGGCGCGCAGAGCCAGCCGAGCCCCAGCAGCACCGCCGCGGCCATGGCCCGCTCCCGCGCCCGCAGCCCGCAGCACCTGCCCCCGGGGCTCGCAGAGCGGGCGGCGCGGCGCGCGGGGTCTGGCGACAGGCGCCGGCCCACACCGTTTATAGCCAGGAGCGCCCCCCTCCTCGCTTCTCCCCACCGCACCCCCACTCCGTTTCCTTCCTGCCCACCTCCCACAGGCTTCGGCAGATCCCGCCAAATCTGTTTGATCGATAGTTCAAAACCGGCCTCGGTGGCGGCGCGGCCGCGGCTTTGTCCTCGGGGGTGGAACCGCCGCTCGCGACGGCGAATCAAAGGCGGTTCAAAGGGCTCGCCCGGGGGCGCGGAGTCGGTATCACAGGCGTCGCGCACCCCCCACCCCACCCCCAGGCCGCTCGGAGCCCACCCGCCAGGAAGGGTGCCGGAAACGCGCGAGGGGCCGCGGAGGCCGGGCTTGCCACTGGCCAGGGCTGACCCCGAGCAACCCGGCGGGGGCGGCTTGGCGCGCAGGTGGAGACCCCCGCCCCGCCCCGCCCCGCAAACGCGCACCTGTTCCCGCCCCACCTCCAGCCGGAAGTCGCTCTCCTTCAAAGGAGTCAGGGCTATTCCATGGGATTTCGCAAAATTTCTCCTTTATTTGTTTGTTTATTTATTTTTATTATTATATGACAGGTAGAGCTATAGACAGTGAGAGAGAGACAGAGAGAAAAGTCTTCCTTCCGTTGGTTCAACCCCCCAAGTGGCCGCCACCGCCAGCGCTGTGCCAATCTGAAGCCAGGAGCCAGGTGCTTCTTCCTGGTCTCCCATGGGGTGCAGGGCCCAAGCACCTGAGCCATCCTCCACTGCACTCCCGGGCCACAGCAGAGAGCTGGACTGGAAGAGGAGCAACCGGGACCAGAACCCAGTGCCTATATGGGATGCCGGCGCCGCAGGCAGAGGATTAACCAAGTGAGCCATGGCGCTGGCCCCCACTTGTTTATTTTTAAATATTTATTTATTTATCTATTTATTTTAAAGGTAGATTTACAGAGGTGAGGAGTGGGGCGGAGGAGATATTGTCGACCCACTGGTTCATTCCCCAAATGACCACAACAGCCAGAGCTGTGCCAATCCGAAGCCAGGAGCCAGGAGCTTCCTCTGGGTCTCCCACACGGGCGCAGGGGCCCAAGGACTTGGGCCATCCTCCACTGCTTTCCCAGGCCATAGCAGAGAGCTGGACCGGAAGTGGAGCAGCCAGGACTCAAACCAGTGCCCATATGGGATGCTGGCACTGCAGGCTGCGGCTTTACCCACGACACCACAACGCTGGCCCCCAAAAGTTCTCTTTTAAGGGCTGAGGAAGTGCCAGATTTGCATGGAGACTTAACACAGGGCCCGGAGCAGCAGATGTTATTTGGGGTGCAGCAGACCCGCCAGCTGATTTCACGTGTGATTCCACACCTTTCCAGGGTTCCCAGTTTGAATTTGTAAAAACTTCCGTTTTATGGCCAGTGCCGTGGCTCAACAGGCTAATCCTCCACCTTGCGGCGTCGGCACACCAGGTTCTAGTCCCGGTCGGGGTGCCAGATTCTGTCCCGGTTGCCCCTCTTCCAGGCCAGCCCTCTGCTGTGGCCAGGGAGTGCAGTGGAGGATGGCCCAAGTGCTTGGGCCCTGCACCCCATGGGAGACCAGGAAAAGCACCTGGCTCCTGCCATCGGATGAGCGCAGTGGGCCGGCCGCAGTGCGCCGGCCGTGGCGGCCATTGGAGGGTGAACCAACGGCAAAGGAAGACCTTTCTCTCTGTCTCTCTCTCTCTCACTGTCCACTCTGCCTGTCAAACAAACAAACAAAACAAAACAAAAAACTCCCGGTTTACCGTTTCTTTCTTGGTCTGATTTTTTTTATTCCCCCCAGCCAGATTCTTTAGAGAAGGCGATTAATGTACGCTTGCGCTGCAGTACAATCTAGAACTCTCTCCATTGTTTCCCTTGTTCTCAGTGTGGGCCCAGGTACCCTCAGGGGTAAGCAGTTGTCCACAATCTAAAACTGTGGATGGGCTGGTGTGTGGCCCAGCGCTTAAGCCGCTGCCTGGAGCGCCTGCCTCCCACAGCAGAGTGCCTGGTTCCAACTCCAGCTACTCCTCTTCCCACCCAGCTTCCTGTTAACATGCACCCTGGGAGGCCGAGATGATGGCCCAAAACCTTGGGTCCCTGGCACTCCCATGAGGGAGATCGGCGTTGAGTTCCAAGCTCCTGGCTTCAGCCTGGCCCAGGCCTGGCTGTTGTGGGTATTTGAGGAGTGAATCAGTGCTCGAAAGATTTCTCTCTCTCCCTCTCTTCCTCTCTGTCTCCCCCTCTCCCTCTCTCCCTCTCTCTGCCTTTTTTTTCTCTCTCTCTCTGACTTTCAAAAAAATAAAAATACATGTTAAAATTTTAAAGCTACAGATGTGCCTTTTTTATGCCATTCGTGGCACCTCCGTGCTCCTGGGCCTTCCGGATGCCACTCCATTGCCATGGCCCTAGAGCGCCCTCAGTTCTGAGGGAGGCCCGCTGCCATTTGGGGCTTGCAGCAGGTGATCTGAGGCTCCCTCCACCTGTCCCCCCTCCCCTGGCTCAAGAGCCTTTTGTGTGTGTGTGTGTATCGTTTAAGCTGACAACATCAAACACGCTTTGATACTTTGACAAGACTAGTGACTAGAGGTGTTACAGAATTTATTTTGAAGTTGGATGATTAGGACCAAGGATAAAGGAGACAGCCCCAGGGTCCCGGCTCTGTTGGTTTCTGCTGCTTCCTGTTGCCTAACCACAGAGAAGAGTTCGGTACCAAAAGCCTGGGGTGCTATGCACAGGAAAACAGACTCCTGGGAAGTCCTGTAGCAGCCCAGACCCTGCATGTAGATGTCAGGAATAAAACAGAAAACTGGCCGGCGCCGTGGCTCAACAGGCTAATCCTCCACCTTGCAGCACCGGCACACCAGGTTCTAGTCCCGGTTGGGGCACCGGATTCTTTCCCAGTTGCCCCTCTTCCAGGCCAGCCCTCTGCTGTGGCCCCGGAGTGCAGTGGAGGATGGCCCAAGTGCTTGGGCCCTGCACCCCATGGGAGACCAGGAAAAAGCACCTGGCTCCTGGCTCCTGGCTCCTGCCATCGGATGAGCGCGGTGCGCCGGCCGCAGCGTGCCGACCGCGGCAGCCATTGAAGGGTGAACCAACGGCAAAGGAAGACCTTTCTCTCTGTCTCTCTCTCACTGTCCACTCTGCCTGTCAAAAAAAAAAACAAAAAACAAAAAACAAAAAAAACTGAGAATCTGGGGTCCAGAGACAAGACACACATGCAAAGAGATGGTTTGAATATCCAAAAATAAAAGTATGGATGCAAGACTGGAAAAAGTCACAAAGGTACAAAACAGAGGAAGGCATGATTTCGACTTCCTGGAGGAATGAAAGGAAGGTGTTTTCAAAGGAGGTACTTTCTGAGTGGGACTTTGTGGGATGAGTAGGAGTTTCCTAGGGATGGTCCCACCGCAGGCTCAGAGGTTGAAGTGTGTGCAAGGGCTGGGAGGTGCATCCAGCCTCTCGTGAGAGGTTCTGTGTGGCTGACACAGGCAGTGGGAGGAAGGGTGAGGCTAGACTGTGAAGGACCTGACACACTACCACTGAGACATCTGGATTTTATTCTTGGTGCAATCCAAAGTCACGGGAGACGCTGGGGCTTGGCAAGGGCAGGTGTGATCGGCGGTTAGGAAGAAGGCGCTGCTGGCGTGTGAAGCGGGGCCGGGGCATCACTTAGAACCCAGCTGTAATTGCTCCGTGACGATGGGACAGGCGGTGACACGGGACAGAGAGAACCCAGCATAGGGGGGACCCCGCAGCAGCCCCTGCAGCGTCTGTGGGGGGCGTGAGGGCTGGAGGGCGGAGCCAGGGGTGATTCTGACGTTTCTAATCCGGCACGGCCGGCACGGGGTGAGCAAGGCTTTCCTGATACTCATGTATCTGCCAGCTGTGTGACAGTGGATGCAGGCTTAGCAGCTGTTCCCAACACGTGCCACACTCTCCGCTTTGCTCGCAGGAGACAGGAAGGCCACCAGGTGGACACCAGGTGGTCACAGGCAGGCATGCACAACCCTGTCCATCTGTCTGTCTGTCCTTCTCAGCATTAGGAGAGTGTGGACTTTGGGGTCAGGCCAGGCTGATGTGACCCCCAGGCTGGTTTCCCGTTCCTTGCCCCACCCCCATCCACCTGCCTGTCGTGGCACCTGTGACTGTATTTGTTTGTCCCTCTGCGAGGGCAGGACTGTGACAGATGCATTTGCATATCCCCATGCTTGGCATGTAGGAAAGACTCCAGAACCTTCTGTCCGATGGGTGAACACACAGGCAAACACGGGTTTCTAGAATCACTGTGACCTGGGCAAAGTCGGTTCACCTGCCTGGGCTGCAGTCTCCTTGGCTGTGCCACTGGCGCTGGTGACCCACGATGACATCGGGAACACACGGGGGGGCTGCTGACCCACGGTGACATCAGGAACACAGGACGGGGGGGCTGCTGACCCACGGTGACATCGGGAACACACGGGGGGGTGCTGCTGACCCACGGTGACATCGGGAACACATGGGGGGGCTGCTGACCCACGGGGACATCGGGAACACACGGGGGGGGCTGCTGACCCACGGGGACATCGGGAACACATGGGGGGGCTGCTGACCCACGGTGACATCAGGAACACATGGGGGGGCTGCTGACCCACGGTGACACCGGGAACACACGAGGGGGCTGCTGACACACGGTGACATCGGGAACACATGGGGGGGCTGCTGACCCACGGTGACATCGGGAACACACGAGGGGGCTGCTGACACACGGTGACATCGGGAACACATGGGGGGGTGCTGCTGACCCACGGTGACATCAGGAACACATGGGGGGGCTGCTGACCCACGGGGACATCGGGAACACACGGGGGGGGGCTGCTGACCTACGGTGACATCAGGAACACATGGGGGGGCTGCTGACCCACGGTGACATCGGGAACACATGGGGGGGCTGCTGACCCACGGTGACACCGGGAACACACGAGGGGGCTGCTGACACACGGTGACATCGGGAACACATGGGGGGGGCTGCTGACCCACGGTGACATCGGGAACACACGGGGGGGGGGGCGCTGCAGTACCCAGCACCCATAACTCTCTGCAAAAAAAGTCTCTTGTTGGTTTCCCAGCGGAGCTTCCCAGTGCGTGGCACCTTGGACAGCCCTGCCATAGCAGACTCGCCACAGATGTCTGTTCTGGCTAATCCGTCTGAGGAAGGCCCCTCTCACCGGAGGCCTCATCTGCAGTGAGACGTAAGTGTCTCTAGGTCCCTAAAGGCCGAGTGGCGTGGAGGGAAGCAGACCCGGAAGCGCCCCCGGGATTCGCCGAGGTGCTTGCTGGGTCACAGCCGCAGTGCTCCTCGGCCACCATGCCCCCAGCAGGCTCCCGCTTACTTGTGGGGTTCGGCTGGAAGGCGATGACAGGGAGAGAGAGAGCGGGCATCTAGCCCTCGCAGTAAAGAAGCCCGCTGCCCAGTGGGCGTGACCCCTGCTCCAGCGCCTGACTCCAGCTCCCCGCCAACGTGTACCCTGGGAAGGCAGCAGACGGCGCCTCTCCTGCCACGTGGGGGACCTGGGGCAAGGTCCGGACCTGACTTCAGCCCAGCCCAGCCCAAGTTGTTAGGAGTGAACTGGCACAGGAGAGCAAGCAATAGTAATAATAATCTATGCATGGGGGGTGGGGCGTGTGTGTGGCCCAGAGAGTAAGTGTCACTTAGTGACTGAAGTCCCAGCACCTCCACTTCCAGTTCCTGGTTCCTGCCAATGCATGTCCCGGGAGGCAGCAGGCAATGTCACAGGTACTTGGGTCGTCCCTGCCACTCACAGGGGAGACCTGGATTTAATCTGGGCTCCTGGTTGCACCCTGGGCCCAGTCCTGGCTGTTGCAGGAATTTAGGAAGTGAACCAGCAGGTGAAAGATAATCTCTTGGGGCCAACGTCATCGTGGTGCAGTGTATAAAGCTGCCGCGTGCCGGTTCTGATCCAGCTCCCTGCACCTGGGAAAAGCTGCAGAAGATGGACCAAGTGTTTGAGCCCCTGACACCTACACAGAGACCCAGAATGTTAGGTAGGAAGTCAGTTATGAGCTTATGTGTGTGTGACATAAAGGCCTAAAGAGAAGACATCTATGTCCAGCATATGCATCTACATCTCAGAGTCCTCCTGACAATGTTTCAGGGGCAGCCCAGCCTTTGCATCCTGCCCTGCCCCCTTCTACCTGATACCTGCCAGGTGGAGATCCCCGCCCCTTCTGCCTGACAAACCTTCCACAATCTCCCAGATGCAGCCCAGTATTGCATTCCAAACACCCTGCTCTGGATCCCCATTCTCCAGGGGGTCCTGCTCACCCTTCCTCTGAACCCAGGATGGCACCAGCTAGGCTTCCTCCTGTCTGATACCTTCAAGGGAAAACTCAGATAGGAGCTTCTTAGTATTTACAGCCATAAAATCCTTTGTTTCAGGAGGAGGTGTGTGAAGACAAAGACCCATCTCCTTAAAAACCCCCTGCCTCAACTGGACTGTGCGCACTCAGCCCTCTGCCTCTCTGCTGAGCCGCCCGCCTGGTCTGGCCAGGTGTACTCTCTCCACTCAACATGTAACCTCGCTTCTTCCCCGCCCCCCCCCCCCCCCCAGTCTCAGGCTCTGTCTGGAGAGGTGCCCATCCACCCTTACGGATGTCCCTTCCCTAATAAACCTTGCTATTTTACCTCCCACTATTCTCTGTCTCACGCCTGAATTCTTTCTTGCTCGAAGACAAGAACCCTGCAATTTCTCCTGTAACCCAGAAGACGCTCCTGGCTCCTGGCTTCGGCCTGGCCCAGCCCTGACCATCATGGACATCTAGGGAGTTGAACCAGTTGGCGGAAGATTCTCTCTCCTCAATCTGTAACTCTGACTTCCAATATATAGATGATTTTTAAAAAGAAAGATGGTCTCTTTGTGCCTTAGAAATCAGATGAAAATAAATAATTTAAATGAATGAGTCTTGGCTTTAACGTGTCTGCGGGTGAGCAGTTCCTTGCTCGCAGGCCAGGCCTCTGAAGCTGGCGACGCAGATGGCAACAGCCGGGGCTTGCAGGAGCCACCCCGCCAGGGCCCCTTAAGCTGCACCTTGAACTGCGGTTCTTTGAAAAAGGGCCGCCGGCAGGGTGCTCCTTCCGCCCGGAACAAAGGCCGCCCTCCCGCGCGCTTTTGGCCGGGACGTTGCCATTGTGATCCCCCCCCCCCGCCCTCCCCCGTGGCAAGGATTATGGGTTCCTGAGAGTCTCCTGGTTTTGCAGTGAACACCTGGCCAGCCCTGGCCAGCGGTGTTCTGAGCCGGAGCCATCCCGCCTGAGATCACAGGGAGCGGAAGCTCCGGAGGAGCGCGCTCTGCGACTGCACTCCTGGGTGATCCGGGACCCGCGGGAGGCTTGCGGGGGTTGTGTTTGCGAGCCGACACCTGTGCCCCAGTGACAGCTGCCGCAGCTCCAGTCAAAGGCAGGGTGTCAGACGGATGATTTATAGTCACTGAGGGAATGGAAATTTCGTTCCGGCGCCTGTGTCAGCACCACTTTGATTTCCATAAATTTTCCTTTTCTTAAAAGAGAATCAAAGTCTCTGAAAAGAGCAGGGCCTTGGCAGAATCTCACAGGAACTGTTCAAAAAAACGAGAGAAACGCCGGTCGCTGGGAGCAAAGGCTACAGGGCAGCGTCGCGGCCCGGCTACCTGCTGTGGGAAGGTAAAGCAAACCCTGAGGAGGGCTGAGGAGTGGGCTGTGCCTCCCTCCCACTGTCCCCCGTTTTCCACTGTGACATGCTATGGCTGCGTGTTACACAAAATGCCGGGGTGTGTGTACATGTACGTGTGTGTGTGTGTGTGTGTTACAACCAATACTGCTAAAGATAGGCAAGAAAAGAGAAAACGCAGCGGCCAGCGGCTCAGGAAACACTGCCCGTGGTGCAGGCCGGGAAGCAGCCCCTGAGCGGGACTCGTCCTCTCATCACGGCCACCGTGTCCCAGCAGCGTTCCACAGCTATGCACATGAAGATTCGTTTCACTTATTTGAAAGGCAGAGTTACAGAAACACAGAAAGAGGAAGAGAGAGAGAGAGAGAGAGAGAATATTCCATCCATTGGATCACCCCCAAAATGGCCGCAATGGCCAGGATTGGGCCAGGCCAAAGCCAAAAGCCCAGAGTTTTCTTCCAGGTCTCTTGTGTGGGTGTAGGGGCCTACGCACTTGGGTCATCTTCTGCTGATTTTCCCAGGCACATTAGCAGGGAGCTGGGTTAGAAGTGGATCAGCCAGGACTTGAACCGGCACCCATATAGCATGGCCAGCAGCCTGACCCGTTATGCCACAATGCCAGCCTCTGCTTTTTTTTTTTTAATCTGAATTATGTTTCTAGAGTGGTTCAAGACTAACGTCCAGAGGCCTTTTCACCTTGTGGTTTACAGGAGGCCTTCCTATGAAGTAACTTGGAAAGCCAGGCATGTTCATAGAGCTCACCTCGTTTTGTTTCTCTCTCTGCTGACTGGGATTTTGGTGTAACAACATGCAGGCAGGTGGAGGGCAGTAGAAGGCTGACAGACTCCTGTACAGCAGCGTAGAGCCCGTGCCCGTCCTTTTCCCTTACATTCATTGTTTCTCTCCACCTGCCTTCCTCTTTGGTTCATTTCTCCTCATTTCCGTAATTTATTTTTGCCTCCCTCAGCACCCCCATAACTAACCCCACTTATTCTTTTTCCTGTTGACCCAAATGTTCTCTCAAAGGTGACGATGTTCTGACACTTCAGGAGCCTGACAGTCCGGCCAGCCTGCCGCCCTGGGAAGCCATCTCCGGGGCAGTCGCCTCCCCATGCGGCCGTGTGATCTGAGATCTCTGCTGAGTGGGAGGCTGGAAGGCTGTGGAAGGAGGGCAGGATATGTGTATGACTGAGGACAGAGGGTGGACACTACTGGGTGACCCACATCCTCCAGGGAACCTGTCTCAGGGAAGGAATAAGCAGAGAGGAGCCCTCCAGGCCTGCAGCCTATTGCCCAGCAACAAAACAGGTGTTGCCATCTTTGTGGTCTGGACCCGACTCAGACCACACTGGGTCTGACTTGTTTTCCAAAGATATAAAGGGTGAGTCCCATCACATTAGAAAACCTCAAACCTGCATGGCTTCCCAGGGCAGAAGAATGAAATTTTAAAAACTAACAAGGGCCGGTGTTGTGATGCAGCAGGTTAAGCCACTGCTTGTGACATGGGCATCCTGTAACAGAGCACCAGTCCAAGGCCCAGCTGCTCCATTTCCAATCCAGCTTCCTGCTGATGCACCTGGGAAGGCGGCAGATGATGGCCCAAGTACTTGGACCCCTGCCAACCTTGTGGGCGACTAGGATGGAGTTCCAGGCTCTTGGCTTTGGACTGGCACAGTCCTAGTTGTTGTGGGCATTTAGGGAGTGAACCAGTGAGTGGATGATCTCTCCTTCTCTTTCTGCCTTTCAAGTAGATGAAAAATAATAATAAAATAAAATACAATAAAAAATAAAATAAATACAAAAAACCTTTGGCTGCCTTGTGAGCTCTGGAGGCCCCTATTGGAGGAAGGGGACCGTGGGTGAGGAATTTCCTGGGGAACTTTTCTGGGGACCTGGTTATCATAACCCAAGGGTGAGCCTCCTCGGGTTACTCTACTTCCTTGGGCAGGTGTGGTGGTGCATCTGACACATGGGGTGGGTCTTTAGTACCTTGTGCTAAGCTCCTGTTCCAGGTGTGGGTCAAACCACCCCAAGACTTTGGCTAAAGAAAGTGGGTTATAATCCACGCCTCTCTCTCTCTAGGCCCTATTTAACCAGGAGTTGTCCTCTGAGAAATTCCATTTTAAAAGATTTGTTTGAAAGTCAGAGTTAGGGAGAATGAGAGAGCATGCTTCCATCTGCTGGTTCATTCCCCAGATGGCCGCAATGGCCAGGGCTGGGCCAGGCAAAAGCAGTGAGCCAGGAGTTTTGTCTGGGTTTCCCATGTGGGTGACAGGAGCCCAAGTACTTGGGCCACCCTCTGCCGCTTTCCCAGGAGCATTAGCAGGCCCTGCACCCGCATGGGAGACCAGGAGAAGCACCTGGCTCCTGGCTTCAGATCAGCGTGGTGCACTGGCCGCAGTGTGCCGGCCGCAGCGGCCATTTAGGGGGTGAACCAATGGAAAAGGAAGACCTTTCTCTCTCTCTCTCTCTCTCTCTCTCTCTCTCACTGTCCACTCTGCCTGTCAAAAAAGAAGAAGAAGAAGAAGAAGAAGAAGAAGAAGAAGAAGAAGAAGAAGAAGAAGAAGAAGAGCAGCTGCGACACAAACTGACACACATACGGAATGTGGGTGTCACAGGCAATGGCTTTACCTACTACACAAGCTGGCTCCCAGGGAGGTTCCATTTTAAAGATGAAGAGAGTGAGACTCAGAGAGCTCAAGTAATTTGCCCAAAGTCACTAGGCCAGTAAGTTTTCTGGGACCAAAGTTTGTTCTTTCTTTTTACCAACCGTACTGCTTACTCACTGAAGCCTACCCCCAAACCTGTCAAATTGCTGGAAACCCTAATACACTCATTGAACAAGAGACTCACAGGGTACATGGCTGTTTTGGCATTACAAGAAACCGTAGCAGTATGTCACCCTCCCTGCTAGGAGTCCTTTGTATAAATGGGGTTGCCGTGCTTCACTGTTTTTTTTTTTTTTTTTTTTTTGACAGGCAGAGTGGACAGTGAGAGAGAGAGAGAGAGAGAGAGAGAGAGAGAGACAGAGAGAAAGGTCTTCCTTTTGCCGTTGGTTCACCCTCCAAAGGCCACCGCGGCCGGCGTGCTATGGCCGGCGTACCGCGCTGATCTGATGGCAGGAGCCAGGTGTTTCTCCTGATCTCCCATGGGGTGCAGGGCCCAAGCACTTGAGCCATCCTCCACTGCACTCCCAGGCCACAGCAGAGAGCTGGCCTGGAAGAGGGGCAACCAGGACAGAATCCGGCGCCCCGACCAGGACTAGAACCCGGTGTGCCGGCGCTGCAAGGTGGAGGATTAGCCTGTTGAGCCACGGCATCAGCTGCTGTGCCTCACTGTTAACATGAAACTAGGGGCCAGCACTGTGGCATAGTGGATAAGGCCTCTGCCTGCAGTGCCAGCATCCCATATGGGCGCCAGTTCAAGTCCTGGCTGTTCCACTTCCAATCCAGCTCTCTGCTGTGGCGTGGGAAAGCAGTAGAAGATGGCCCAAGTCCTTGGGCCCCTACATCCACATGGGAGACCCAGAGAAGGTTCCTGGCTCAATTATCAGCGCAGTCCTGGCTGTTGCAGCCATCTGGGAATGAACCAGTGGATCAAAGACCTCTCTCTCTGCCTCTCTGTAATTTTGCCTTTCAAATAAATAAATAACTCTTTAAAAAAAAAAAGAAAAGAAAGTAGTCTCAGCCAGGCCATACCCTAATCTTCACATGGCACATTAGGAAAACTGATTCTCCCATGAAAACACTTTGTAAACATCTGCTGCCCTTGGAACAAATTAGACTTTGATACACTGTCTAATTCTAATTAATGACTTTGTTTGCAACCATATGCAGGTCTTGGATGAGGCTATGTGGAACTTGAGGGCAGAGTCATCACCCCGACTCAGAGGGGAACACCTGGGGCCCACCACCAGGCTTCGCTTCATTTTACCCGGTCTTCTTGCTTCCCCTTGTGGTCAGAAATGAGTTAGCACTCACAAGGCACGCCGTAGATTCCATTTAACAAGGTTCCAGAAACATTTCCCAATTTCTGGTGGAAACTCCCCGCGAAACAGCACTCTCTGTCTCACAAACCTAGGTACTTCCCTGCCTTATGAAAGTGAGCCTTGTTTTTCTAATTATGAAAGAAATACGTGTTTCCAAATTTTAGAAATTATGGTAAATATAGGAAGTGTGAAGAAAATAAAAGTCACATTTGTATACTGTTCCAGCAGAAATAGTCACTGTTGACTTTTTTAAAGTGTTGTTGCTTTCTTTCTATGAGGGTACATGAACACATATGCATGCAGCCCTTATTTAATACGCAATATAACTTACCTGTCACCAGCTCCAGAAGGAGCTATTACTAATGCCAGTGTCTACACATGTGCACCTCCTCTGTCCAATACAGCCCTCAGAGGTCACACCCTGATGTCATGTTTATCCTCCCCTCACTTCTCAGAGTACCATTACAGCACACACACATGCATGGAACTACACTATACAGACTCTTGTTTCCCATCAATTATGAGAACACATAGCTGTATTAGAACTCAGAACAGGGTGTGTCTCTTAATGATCTCTAAATACTGGCCATTTATGTAGCTTTCCATTTTTTGCTATTATAAATTGTTTGAGCTATTAAATAGAAATCTATAATTATGAAAATTATACATCTATAAAAACTATAAATCTATAAATATGAAACTTTGGGGTTTGAAATCCATCTCTCTCTCTTTTTTTAATTAGTATGTTTGTCCAGGTTACTCCAAAGATCTCTTTAAACATTTTTTTTTTATTCTATGTGAGACAGCCAGAGAGAGCAAGCAAGCTGTCACATCTGCAGGCTCATTCCTCAAATGCCCATAACAGCCAGAGTTGGGGCATGTCAAAGCCAGAAAACTGGAACTCAACCCAGGTCTCCCACGTGGGTGGCAAGGACCTAATTACTTAAGTCATCATTGCTGCCTCCCAGGGTGTGCATTAGAAGGAAGCTGGAATCAGAGGCAGAGCTGGGGCTGGAAGCCAGGCACTCCAACATAGGATGAGGGATGAGGGTGTCATAAAGTACAAATTCAACTGTGGCACCAAAAGCCTCTTTGCTCTGGAAGTCCTTCCTTGCTGGTCCAGCTGAACTTTTCCAAAGATCATTTCCAAGAAGCCTCCAAACCCCAGGTAGGTCCAACTCAATGCTTTCACCACTGTTGTCTCTGCTCTGCTACTCCTGGGAGTGGACCAGGGATTTGCTTATGCTTCCTCCTCTTCAAAGCAGGGGACCCCCAGGCCTCATCACAATTTTGGAGTCCTTGAAAATAAGTGGGTCATTTTTTTAAAAAAAAAGAAATTGCCTTAAATTACAGTGTTGGCACCAGAATCTAATAATATTCTTACATCTAAGGTAACTGAGCTACCAAATTTTTACAGTGGAGCTTCTGTCTTCTTCTTCTTTTTTTTTTTTTTTTGAATTTCTGAGACTAAAACCCTACTAACCCTCTGAGATCTTCCTCTTATAAAGGCAACATGGGCAGATCAGCAGGTTATCTTGACTTGGATGAGCAGGTGACTTGTCCTGGAAATCTAGTCCATACATCATCTCCATGGGCCTCTGGACTCACTCAGCTCTGACACTTTTGGGTTTCTGAGAGTGGTTCCCTATTAGTAAGCATAGTAAATATCTTTCAAAGGGAGGAGTTTAAAGTTCCTTTCCTGCTCTAAAATTCCACGATTCTCTTGGTTTTAAGCAGAGAATGCCACGTTGGCAGAATTTGGACTGAGAAAATCCTTTGTACAGTTCCCCAGTTTGGATCTCAGTGTGAATGGAGGAATGAGAACTGCCTATAATTCTCAGCTGGTGAAAGCCAGGATGTTCCTATGGACATGATCCAGCTAACTTGAGAGGGCTGGAGTCATAGGGAAGAAAGGAGGGATTCCTTCTCAGCAGGTGTTTTCCTTAGCAGTTTCTCTCATCACCTTGCTGTTTCAGGTATTGGGAGAGACAGCAAAGTCCCATTGGATGACCTAGGTTTGGTGTTGTCAAGGCTTTCTAGGAGAAAGACTTTGGATAGCAGAAGACAGAGGAAGAATGTTGCCACATTCCCAAAGGGTCTGCTACACCTGACCAATGCCAGGTCTGAGCCAAAGTTTAGGCAGCAGTTGTGGTTTTAATATTCATACAGATATGGGGCCGGTGCCACGGCTCAACAGGCTAATCCTCCACCTGTGGCACTGGCACACCGGGTTCTAGTCCCAGTCGGGGCACCGGATTCTGTCTCAGTTGTCCCTCTTCCAGGCCAGCCCTCTGCTGTGGCCCGGGAGTGCAGTGGAGGATGGCCCAAGTGCTTGGGCCCTGCACTCACATAGGAGACCAGAAGCACCTGGCTCCTGGCTTTGGATCAGCATGGTGTGCCGGCCACAGCGTGCTGGCCTCAGTGGCCATTGGAGAGTGAACCAACGGTAAAGGAAGACCTTTCTCTCTGTCTCTCTCTCACTGTCCACTCTGCCAGTCAAAAAAAAATTCATATGGATATGAATAGATATCTACCCTGCCACCACAAATCCGAGTATACTAATTTTCATCTGTGTTATTAACTAATGAACATTTTCCATATGTCAAGTAGACTATATGCTAGGAATTCTCAATTTAATATTCACCACAATCCCCTGAGGTAGATATTATTTAGTTGTTTCACAGATGTGGAAACTGAGGCACAGAGAGGTTAAGTTGCTTGCATAACACTGCGGAGTTGCAGAGCTGAGACACAAATCCAGCTCTGTTCAGATTGCTACCTTCTGCTTTGCTTATGACATTGATCACATTCTGCTTCATTCCTCAGGTATTTGTTTGTCTTACATTATAAGTCCGTTGGGGTATTGATCTTATTTTTTTTATTACTTACACACAGCAAGCCAATACAGTACTCACCTACTGATTCAAGCAACAGCCTGACACTGTACATTGAGCAACACAGACTTGGTGGGATTTCCTCCATTTTTACTTTGAAAAATTTAACACTTACCATAAAGGTTCAAGAACAGTGCAATGAATACATGTAACTTTCAGCTAGAGTGACCAGCTGTTAACATTTTGTCACTTTTTCTCTGGAGCATTTGAGAATTAGTTGCAGACATAAGATATTTCACTTCCAAACACTTAGGCACATTTTTCTTAAAAACAAGGCCATTTCTGCATAACCCATTGCCCTCAAGAAATTGAGAAATTTACTTTTTCACAACATGAACGTGGTTTACATAGAAATTTTCTCAACGATGGCCTTCATTGGTCATTTAGGACCACACATTGCTTTTAGTGTTATCTTGCTTGTCTCCTTTGGCCTTTCCTTAATTTTTCTAGAGACTGGTGTTCTTGAGGACTGTGCAGCTGACTGCAGAAGGCAAGTTTCTCTGTTTCCTCACGGGTAAGCTGAACCACATGCTTTCGGCAAGAGTATGACCTGGGCGTTCCGTGCACGGCATCCGGGCACACGACGTTGGCTGTGTGTCACAGGGCGACGCCTGTGCAGTGAAGACATCTCTTCCAGAAGTCCTGCAGGCGGTGACTGGAAACCCTGCGGCTACCTCCGCCGTCCGTGGGGAACTGGCTCCCAAAGCCCTCTTTATCCCGGCAGGTCCAAAGCGCTGACTGCCCACTTGGACACTTTCTGCACTTATTCGGCGGCATTCTTCTCAAAGTGTCCCTTCAGGGCCTATGTTTTCTCACCCTCAGGATGCGGTAACCCAAGAACCACATTCCCGCCCGTTAGTCCGTCTGACAGGAAAATCCCGCTCAGACCCGCAAGGCCTGCCCCGCAGAACGACGCGGTCTGGGCGCGACCCGCAGGCCGGACTGCCGTCCGCGCGGGAGCCGCGCACCGCCGCCACGCGCCGCCGCCACCTCCCGCGCGAACAGCCCCCCGCCACCCAAGGACGTCTCGCGAGAACGAGCCCCTCGCAGGGACAGAGGCGCGGTCCCCGAGCGCCCGCCAACCCCCGCCGCGCCCCCTGCGGCGGGGCCGTCGAGCGCCCGCGCGCCCGCGACGCCGGGCAGTTGGCGGTGCGCGCTCTCGGCCGCGCGGCCGCGGCGCGCCCCTACGGCGCAGACGCGTGCGCGGGCGGGGCGGGGCGCGCAGGCGCCGCGGGGGCAGTGCGGCCGCGCAGGCGCGGACGGCGTTGGTTAGGAGAAGACCTTCAGCGTTGCCCTGGCGGAGCGGGCACGGCCCTCGGCTCGAAGGTGAGGGGAGCGGCGGTCGCCGGCCCGGAGGCCAGCGGAGGGGCCGGCGGCGGCGGCGGGCCGCGGCTGACGGGGGGCGGCCCTCACGGAGGGCGTGGGGGGAGCGCAGGCCGACGGGGCGCGGCCCGAGCGGGCCGCCGGCTCCGGCCCGGACCTGCTGCCTGGCCGCCTCGGGGGATGGAGCCGCCGCGCGGCTGGGCAGGTGGCGCCGCGAGTGCGGGGCAGCGAGCCGCCCGCCGCGGGAGGCGCCTGGTGTCCAGCGTCAGGCGAGACAGGAAGTCGGTTTCTGGGGAAGTTGGGTTCCTGAGCCCCAGACCCACCCCCTTGCCCTGGCCTGCTGTCCGTGTCCGGCGAGGCTCGCTCCTTATGGCCGGAGGGCGGATGCCGTCCGTGCAATGGACGGAGAGACGAGGAACAAAAGGCTGTCAAGTTGGGGATTGTGTGAAAACCCCGCTTTTTCCTTCTGCGTCTGATGCAGCCGCGGCACCTCGGACCCATCCACGAACAAGTGCATTTTGTAGCGCTGATGGAAGTGAGAAGCACGAAGCCTCTCCCGATTTTTGCTGGATCATACCAGCAGTGCATTTCCCATCGGCGTCATGGCCCTGGAAAAGTCAGCCGGAGCCAGGCAGAATTGAGACCCGTTCGTGAACCAGGCTCGCTGCCTGCCTGTTGACAAGTATCTGGTACTGGTTTTGCAAAAATAAACCAAGCAGAATGCTAGGATTTTAATTGGTCCCGCCAAGTATATAGGAAGGTACTTCAAACAGTTTGTGGGGAAATGGAGTGAAAAGATAAGTTTATTTGGATGCAAATTGTTTTTTGAAATCCTTGTGTAGTTTTTTCATAATCTGCATTTTCCATGAATGTTTTGAAGACCCCTGAAATGCACCTCTTGTGTGCATGGATTTCAGATTTTTTTGCACCAAAAGAAACTTTTTTATTTATTTGAAAGGCAGAGTTACAAAGAGGGAGAGGCAGAGAGAGAGAGAGGTCTTCCATCCGCTGGTTCACTCCCCAGATGGCTGCAAAGATTGGGGCTGGGCCAGGCCAAAGCCAGGAGCTTCCTTATGGTCTCCTACATGGGTCCAGGGGCCCAAGTGCTTGAGACATCTTCCATTGCTTTCTCAGGTGCATTAGCAGGGAGCTGGATTGGAAGTGGAGCACCCGGGACTTGAATCCACATGGGATGACCCGGCACTGCAGGTGGCAGCTTAACCTGTGCCACTGTGTGGGCCTGCCCCAAAAGAAACTTAACGCATTCCTCTTTTCATGAGCCGTTTGAAGTATCCTGGGTGTTTCTGAACATTTAATTGTATCTTCTCTTGTTACTGTGAAAAATCAGACTGGAGTTCTGAAGGTGCCCCCCAAATTACAGGCTCCTGGCAGTATTTGAACAAATATCAGTAGCTGTTTCATAATCAAGTAGGAGTTGGGAATATGTCAAAAGTCTGGACTCGATCATATAAGTATTGAATTGTAAAATAACTGCTTTGGAAGTGAACTATGAGACCCTGTAGCTTCAATTTCTGTTATCAGGCAGTACAATTATAGCACTCTTTCTGTTTCATTTTTATACTATACTCTTTCTTCATAACTTTATATGTTGGTGTCTGTCATATTTGATAGGTTAAGGAACACATTTTAAATGACTTCCTGATCATACGTATATGTTCAGGTATGATGATGTAGGCAAAAATTTAGCAGAAGTCCAGATTAAAAGCTGGGCTAAATATAGATATTTGTGTAGATAGTTCAGGCATAACAGTTGCAAGAGCTAGTAGGTAACTGGATTTTTCCTGGTAGAAACTGGGCTAATGAAATTTCTTGAGGTGGTTGTATCTTTGTTAGACATGGCTTCTCAGTCGGTGCTAGGGACACAACAGAACCTGCTGCAGGGAGACATTTACCATTATACAAAGTGGGCAAAGGAGTACTATGCTCAGCAGTGTTGCTAGCTTCTCAGAATTTGATGGGAGAGTCCCACTGGCAGTAGAAAAGCTGGGTGACTACTAAGTAGGCAAGGTGAGAGGTCAAGGCACCTTGGGTTTTTGAAGGCTTTAACTTGAGAGCTGACACCAGTTTTGCTAAGCAGTTGTTTCTATACTATTTCTGGTTAATTGGTAAAATTATAGCACTCTATTTTTGGAAGAGCTTTGAGAAGGCATATTGTATGTGAATACATTTCAATTAGTGTGATATTTCTTGTCTTGAAAACAACTAAAAAGTAGCAAAATATCAAACCTGAGGATTTTGATCATATGTATTCTTGGAATTCCTTTAAAAATTTACCTTATTGCATTGTGTAACAGCCTTGAGAAAGGTTTTTGTAAGATAAATTTTGCATATATTTTTTAAGCATTCCAGTTCAATAAAGCATTTCCTCCAAAGCAAGTGAGAACTTTCTTTGAAATGCAGTCAGAAAATTGACTTCCTTGACGCTCAGGGGAAACTCTGCAGTGTTCTGCAGAGCACTGTTTTCAGGAGCAGAGTGCTTTCTCTTAACCTTGATTGCATTAGTAGATGAACTTAATGGTGCAAAGCAAGACTGCACACATCTCTTCCTACAGGATGAAACCGTGGAAGAACTATGGGTGACTAATTACTAAATGGTTATTTTTATTCCTTTGTCCTCATGTTTCTTTATAAGATATGTGTAACACACCGACTTACTGTGACCTAGGAAAGGCTGCCAAGGATGTCTTCAACAAAGGATACGGTAAGTATGCTCTTGCAGATTTCCAGTGTTGGGTCAGGATAGTGTGGACTTGCCTCTGTGCAAGATACTGTGCTCATAAAATAAGACTAAGTGTACATTGATCTAATTCACAAGCTTTAAGTTGATAATTATTAACAAGCTATCAGATTTCCTTCTTTTGAGAAGTGGAGCAGCTGGGACTCAAATTGGTGCTGGTGTTGCAAGCAGTGGCTTAACCTGCTGTGCCATAATGTTGGCCCCTATTTTTAGGTTTTAAAGTGTAATCTTTAAGTTTGAAATTTTTGCTGCTGTTCACACTGGGTGTTTTTTAGTTAGCTAATGATGTGAATTGTAAATTTTAGACTTGTGTATATACCAGCATACTATTATCTAGTAATTCTGGTTTTTAGAGTAGTGCATATTCTTTTTCATTCATTTTTTTAAAATTTGTATTTTAAAAACTTGTCTTTGTTTATTTTGAGGAACTTAAAAAAATTAGACTTATTTCATTATAATTCAGTTTCTGGTGGAATTCTTCTCTAATAAATATACTGTGTATTTTCCATATAGAAATTTAATAATTTCTGAGTTGAAAAAACTAGAATGAATATCACATTTTATACATTACTATTTTTTTTCCTGTGTATCTAGGGTTTGGCATGGTCAAAATAGACCTGAGAACCAAGTCTTGTAGTGGAGTGGTGAGTACTTAATGTATTTTAATAAATGTAATATAATTAACTTAGCGGATACTATTTTAAAATTATTATGTAGTCACGTGATCCAGCAGTGTCTTGGCAGTGTCTACTTCCCTGCATCTTTGTCTTACTCTCAGATTTCAGGTAGCTTTCTTACTCTGCCAGTTAAACCCACATAGACAGTCAGGCTGCATTCTGGGGGTGACCGTTAGTGTTTGCCATAATAAATGTGTTCTGCATCTTACTCTCAGAAGATATAAAATATGCATTTTTTTGCTCATGCCATATCTGTATACTTACATGAATATGTATATGAGCACTAAAAACTTTATTTCCAGTATAATGAGTTCATGTTTTATTGCCTTTAAAAAAAAAAAAAGCAACTTTCTCCTGTGTCTTCATGATTAGTTGAGGCAAAATGTAAAAATAGATGAACTTTTTATTCACTTCATTTTCTGATTTGTGCTCATTGGCCTCATCTTTGGTTGGAGTTTACCTGTTCACACACCTGCAAGTTGTATTCCTGGATGTAATGTTTAAGTAGAAGGACAGAAGGCCTGCGGCATCCCTGTGATGCTTTGTATTGCACTTTGTAAATCTTGGTGTGCTGCTGTCCCTCCTTCCCTGGGCTCCTCTAGTGTGAATAAATACTTGTGCACCCCTTCCCCCTTACTAAGAGGAGCACATTGTGTCTAAGTGGTTCTGGTAAGGTAGAAATATTGAACTCATTTTGAGTAGGTTTCTGAGTTTGTGCAAGTTATGTTTGTGTTGTGAAAATCATCAACAAAGATTTTCTCTCCCTTTCATGCTGCTGTGGTGATCATTCAGATGGTAAGGACAAAAAGCTCATTTCTGTGCCTGCTTTTTATGGCTGCTTTTGGTCTCCAGTATTGATTTAGGATAAATATCATCCACTGATCCACATTTTTTAGATTGTATCTTGGCATTTGCATCATGTACCATCTGTTTAACCACAGTGTTTCTATTTGTTTTGTTGCTTACTAGCTTTAATGTGAGTAGTAGATGTGGTATGCATGTTATAAATGTATTTTGCACTGTTTGACCTAAGTGTGGAATTAGACAAAAGCTGAAGCTGTCATGATCCTGGAGCTCAGAATAAGTCTAGTCTTCTCTTTGATATCTGTACCTGGTGTTTGCACTAAGGAACGATGATGGTAACAAGGAAGAAATGCAGACCACTCCTTTACCTTAATTTTGTGCATAAAGTGTTCCCCTGATGCCAAAATTAAGATTTGCATTGGTTGCACTTGTCAAGTTTGTGAAGCATAAATGTGAAAAACAAAACCCTGGTTAGTTGGATCTGCTGAAAGAAAATGATTGTCACATTGAAGAATTAATGTGAACTGTTACACATGACTAACACTTAATCAGTTTTTAGTACGGACTTGCCCTACGTGTGCAGTATGATACTCACTCTGAAAACTTCCTGTGAGGTGTAGATAAACACGTCGTAGTTTCCTGGTGGTTTTATTGCCTGTACTAGAGCTTGGGAGCAGGCTGTTGTCGAAGGATTCCTGTTGCAGGCAGTGGGGTGGAGCCGGTGCTGGTGGCAGCATTTCAGAAATGTTCCTTAAACAGGGCCAATCAGAATGCTTCCTCCCCCTCCTGCTCCCTTTCCAGCTCATGATTGTCAGTGACAGGTGCTGATGGCTTCCCCCAGAAGGAGATCTGTTTCCAGTTGCTATTGTCATGTGATTGAAAGGACGCTTGACTTGGGAGGAGGGTATATTTTGAGGTATTCATAATAACCATTTGATAGTAGGTACTTGAAGGTACACAGGGTAGAGAAGGGGGAAAGAACATTCTATTACTGTGAACAATAGTCAGATACGTTCGCATATTAAAATTGTTTATGCTGAACGTTTTGCATGTAGTTTTGTGGAAAAGCAGTGGTTTACATAAGGTAAATAAATGTACTTGATACCACATCACCATACACTTGAAAGTTGTTAACATGGTAAATATTACATGTATTTTACCTTAGTAATAAAAAATAAATTTAAGTAATGAAATGTTGACCCTGTTAAAAGGAGGATAAGGACCTTTAGATTAACTAATCATGTGAAAGGCATTACAGAGAAAGGATCATCTTTTTTAGGCCATACAAGCAGAAGGTTTAAGATCACATATTTTGTCTATAAATAAAAATGGCATTTATTTTCCATGAAGAGATTTCTCTTTAAAGGAGAGAATTTAAGATTCCCTTTGAGTCAGAGTCTATGGAACGAGAAACGTGTGTCAGAGAAGGGGAAGCAAAGACCAGAAACAGGTGCAGATGCTCCGAGCAGAGAGGCAGGAGGCAGGAGGTGAGCTGTGTAGAACAGGGCTGTGGTAACAAGTCAATTATTCCAGCTTTTGATGCATTGAATACACTTTCCGAAGTGAGTATTTCCTAGTCAATGAGCTAATTTTAAAGTAATTATTTTTTTCTTGTTTACCAGGAATTTTCTACTTCTGGTCATGCTTACACTGATACAGGAAAAGCGTCAGGCAACCTAGAGACCAAATATAAGGTCTGTAACTATGGACTCACCTTCACCCAGAAATGGAACACAGACAACACTCTGGGGACAGAAATCTCTCTGGAGAATAAGGTAAGGGAAAGCATTGGAAGTTACTCAATTTAAGCAGGTTTAATTTCTCTTATGGATTGTATAGTAAACAAGCCCAAGTACAGTCTGAACAAGCTCCTATTACCTTTCTGATAGCTGTAATTTTTCTCTGCATGTGGCCTTTTTGGCCATTTCTTAGGTTTTTGGAAAATAAGGCCTTGTGTGTACTCTTAGAATGTCATATCTTTGTTCTGATCTGTTTTTTTATTCTGTTATTCAGCTGAACCTCTACTGTGCAGGACAGACCATTTGTAGTGATTTAGTTTTCTAATCATTGCAAAATTCATGCCACAGAAAAGTGCCTCTAAAATTTTGTGTGTTTTCAAGTGGCTACTGTACAGGGCACTATTTTTTGTGATACATGTATATGTTCATTATCATATATAGATAACACATACAGATTTATAGATTGGTTTGTTAAATGTCAGATTATTTTATTACAAAGAGAATATCAAGATTATTTGGTTGTATTGTAGTTCTGTTATTTTTGTATCGTAATTTATATTATTTGCTGTCATAGGATTTGGTCTATTTATTTTTAACCATATTTTGGTGAAAGAACCATAATGAAAATGTGGTGAAAGGTGAGAAATATGGGGAGATATAATTTCTATCTTTAATGACTTCCTTTATTTGTTAAAGGGGAAGTTAGTGGAAACTTTAAAATTGTTTTCTTGAGTTGAATAAAGAATTGGAAATTGGAGCCAGTGCTGTGGCTCTGCTGGTTAAGCCTCTGCTTGTGATGTTAGCATTCCATGTTGGAGTGCCATTTCAAATCCCGGTTACCCCACTTCTAATCCAGCTCTCTGCTAATGCACCTGGGAAGGCATTAGATGATGGCAGAAGTGCTTGGGCCCCTGCCACTCATGTGGGAGACCTGGATAGTTTGTGTCTCCTGGCTTGGCCTGGTCCAGCCCTGGATGTCGTGGCCATTTGGGAAGTGAACCAGCAGATGGAAGATCTATTTCTTTTTCTCTCTCTCTCATTCTGCCTTTCAAGTAAACATATAGTTTTTCAAAGAATTGAAAATTATTGTTAATTTAAAATCTTTGTTTTTCAGTTGGCTGAAGGATTGAAACTGACTCTTGATACCATATTTGTACCAAACACAGGGTAATTATCTAAATCTTATTTTCTGGAATGTTTTTGAAGCCTGAAGGGATGGAGACCATTAGAATTAGGGATTTGCAATGAGAAGTTTAGGGTAGAGGATGAGCTTAGGGGGTTGTTGTCTGGAATACTAGAGGCAAGGGTAGAGGAAGCACCCTGAGGCAGGATAAAATTTCCATTTTAACATTGAACTGATGAACTCAACTTTATAAATCTAATTCAAACAAGCATAGCACAGAACAGCTTAGGAGCTGGAATGGTCTGAGACCAGATACAACTTCAGCTGTTCTAAGATTGGTGGATGTGCTGCTGAGAAGTCAGTTTCTTAAGACTGTAATCTAGAAGTGTGGGCCTTGGGGGGAAGAGGGAGGTTGGATAACGGGTGCACAACACAGATAGCAGGAGTTAAGTTGTGGTGTTCTAAGTACAGTGTGCTGGCTGCAGTTCACAGTAACCTATTATACAGTTTATGAATGAACAGAAGAGAGGCGCTCAGAGGCTCCAAGCATAAAGTAATGACCAGGAGAGGGAAATGTCAATTACCCTGATGTGATCAGCACACATTCTATGTGTTTATTGAAATACCACACTGTATCCCATAAGTGTGTACAATTATTACTTTTTTGAAAATTGTAGGAGGTAGAAATATTAACTTGGTTTGATCATCACACATTGAAGATATGTATCATTATTCCATAAATATGTCCAATTAATAGTAAAAAAATTTTAAAAAAAGTTGTATCTGGTCTTCTAGAACAACAGAACGAGCAGTTATGCTGCCTGCTGGGTCTGTTACTCTCTGTAAGTCTCCCAGCTTCTTGTCCTCAATTTCCTATGTAAAAGGTGGGAATTGTGTCATTTTTCCCTCTGCCAGATGTGGATCTGTGTTACCTGAATGACAGAGAGAATGCAAAGTAGTGTTTCTGCAGGTATGGCCTCTGTGCCACCTGCTTTAGTTATCTTTAAGACAAATATCCCCATAAGAGGCTCAATTGGAATAGGACAAGGACTATTAAGAAATAACTTCCTGTTTTCAGTATTGTCTTTGAAAAAAACTACACTTTTCTCCATGATAGGGTTCTGGTGTGTGTTGGGCATTTTGCATTCTTGTGGCATTTGGCATTTGGAAACATTTAAAGAGATTTGTGTACATGTGTCTTCAGGTTGTGAACTTGGCACTTACTCCTCCCTTTGTGAAGTTAATCACAAAATATCCTATTAATTGAACTTATATTGAGGAATAGATAACAGTGTATAGATTGCTGATCCTAACAGCATCCTATTTGTAGAACTAAGTCACTTGAAACACTTTTACTATGGGTATGCCACCTACCAAAATAAGTCTTACACTGAGTGAGAGACAGGATCTTAACTCTGAAGGTTCTGACATAGCAGTAGAAACTCATTGTGTTTTCATTGTATTGTTTTTGTTTGTTCTTTACAGAAAGAAGAGTGGGAAATTGAAGGCCTCCTATAAACGGGATTGTTTTAGTCTTGGAAGTAATGTTGATATAGATTTTTCTGGACCAACCATCTATGGCTGGGCTGTGTTGGCTTTTGAAGGTTGGCTTGCTGGCTATCAGATGAGTTTTGACACAGCCAAATCCAAACTGTCACAGAATAATTTTGCCCTGGGTTACAAGGCTGCAGACTTCCAGCTGCACACTCATGTGTGAGTGTTTATAATTTATTCCTTACACAGTTGCTGAAAAAGTGGTTGCTGTTAGCATCTTGCAACAGTTAAAAGTGGTGGTACCTCGGTGTACGAGGCGCAAGTGGACACCAGCCTTGGTGCCCTGTTTTCCTAGTAAGTGAAACATTGCCAGGAGACTCGCATACCTCACGCACCGTGCTGGGCTGCTGCTGGTAGTTACTGGCTTCAGCCTTTTCCTCAAACTCTAGGAAGCTGCAGAGTGCATGGATGGAGAGAGCTTACGTCATGGTGCACCTCCCGGCAGAAGGGGTGTTTTGGAATGTGTCCTGCTTCCTCTGGTATTCCCCCTGGTAGCAGGTTTGGATCACCAAGGACCAGCCAGCAAATCGACTGGAAACCCTGAGGCATCCTCAGTAGCTCTGGAGGTTTCCAGGCGTCCTTGATCAGAACGTAGTCAGTGTGTTGCATTCAGAAGTTAACGGAGTCCTTTGTGCAGTTCTAGACTGCACTCTGTTGGCTGACCAGTGTGAACTTCTAATTGTGTTTTATGTCTTAGCCTGCTGGGCGGTGCTGCACTGTACCAGGCAGAATGCACAGAGGGCGGGCGAGCTGTGGGTTTTTGCAATATTGCGGATTGCTCCCCACTCGGTCTGCTATTCACTTAAGACTTAAATCAAGGCCGGCGCCGTGGCTCAACAGGCTAATCCTCCGCCTTGCGGCGCCGGCACACCGGGTTCTAGTCCCGGTCGGGGCGCCGGATTCTGTCCCGGTTGCCCCTCTTCCAGGCCAGCCCTCTGCTGTGGCCCAGGAGTGCAGTGGAGGATGGCCCAAGTGCTTGGGCCCTGCACCCCATGGGAGACCAGGATAAGCACCTAGCACCTAGCTCCTGCCATCGGATGAGCGCAGTGTGCCGGCCGCAGCGCGCCGTCCGCGGCAGCCATTGGAGGGTGAACCAACGGCAAAAAGGAAGACCTTTCTCTCTCTCTCTCTCTCTCACTGTCCATTCTGCCTGTCGGAAAAAAAAAAAAAAAAGACTTAAGCAATGGCACAGACTGAGGTATTGAAATCAGTAACACGGTATTATCAGGGAGACCATGACACCTCAGAGATAATTACCAGGACGCTTTGACGTAATAATTTAGGTCCTTCTCTGGAACGGTGCCCCCTTGATATTGTGGGGGAAAGCGCTTTCTAACTCTTAAGTTGTTTTAAATGAAATTGAGAACTGGCTTTATTCCTGCACTTCTACCTCTGTGTTCTCTGCAGACTCTTGAGTGCACTCTGCTCTGAAGTTTCTAAGTTCAGTGAACATCCCAGAGAGACCTATAAATTATATTTCCCTGAGGCTCTTGCCTTGGTGCAGAATTGAATTGAGTCTAAGAAATTTACATTATATGGAGGAGCCAAGTAAATTAATCATGTTACTACGTCTTAATTAGGTGATTATAGATCGTATCACTGGACCTACTTCCGTGTTCGGTTTCGTAGTCACTTGTGCTAGAAATTGGCTGAAATCCATAGTTGCAAAATGGGACCCGTGGTTAGACCTTTAGAATTCATTTCCTGTCCTAGCAGTGGTACAGATTACGTACTTAGGACTTTTGCTTGTGCTATGCAAACAGAAACGACGGCACTGAATTCGGAGGTTCCATCTACCAGAAGGTCAACGAGAAGATTGAAACGTCAATAAACCTCGCGTGGACGGCTGGCAGCAACAACACGCGTTTTGGCATCGCAGCTAAATACAAGCTGGACTGTAGGACTTCTCTCTCTGTAAGAACGTGCTGCGGGTTGGGTCTTTTAGGTTTTCACTTCAGCTGCAGAGGAGTGCTGGGGCGTGTTTGCAGTCTGCACCTGATGTCCACAGCTGGCTCTCGTGACAGAGGATGCCCGTGTGGAGACAGGAAGCGTGGGGCCTGCCCCATCCTCTTGTATTTCAGTGTCCTGTGACTTTCTCAGTTTATGTTAGCTTTTCGGCTTCATAATTTTCTTATCTGTAAATTCGTGGAACTGGCTTACCATTCCCGTGGCTATTAGCAGTTGATACTGATAGTAGCACTAACTGAGCTCTCCAGTTTCAGGGACTGTGCTAAAGATTTTGCATGTGTTTTCTTCCCTTCTTATCCTAACCTCTGGTCTACGTGGCGAGTAGTGTTGTCCTCATCCGTGTTGTACAGATGAGGAGACCGAGGCCTGGGCCACGTAACTTACCCCAGGCCACGCAGTAAGTGTTAGTGCCAGGGCGTGCGTTCTCAACGCTCCCCGCCCCTGCCAGCCCTGTTGGCTTCCCGAAGGATTTCTCTCTTTATGTGTGAGATGTTTACTGTCATTGGTTCTAGACTGGCCGTCAGGTGCTTGAGCTGTGGAACCTGATGCCTGAAGCGGTGGTCGTGTTGGATTCTTTAAGACACTGACTTGTTTTCTGCTTCTTTCCTGTCTCTGACTCTTAGGCTAAAGTAAATAACGCCAGCCTGATTGGACTGGGTTATACGCAGACCCTTCGACCAGGTAAGCAAAGGCGGTGGTAGCAGAGGGGTCAGAGTAGAAGGTAGAGGAGTAATGACAGTAATCAGACGGCAGCCTGCAAGCACTGTGGGGTGATGCAGGCCGCATGTGTGACACTTGGTTACTGAGGAGTAAGGCAGATGAAGTGCTTTCACTCAGAAAACGCTTCTGTGTTTCCAACTATAATTTGGTCACTGTGGCCTCCGAGTTTGGTTGTTCACTCACTCATTGCTCTTAACTCGGAACCACAAGTAGAGTTTGCCACGAGTCTGCTGTGCGCGTCACACACCTGTCTGCGTGCCTGTGACTCCTGTCCCCAGCTGGGATCCCTGCCGCTGACTCCGTCCGCTCTGTGTGTGAATTCAGATTGCAAAGCCTGCTACAAGTGACCGATGTTTTCTCCTCCCTAGGAGTCAAATTGACCCTGTCTGCTTTAATCGACGGGAAGAACTTCAACGCAGGAGGCCACAAGGTTGGGCTGGGATTTGAGCTAGAAGCCTAATGTGGCTTTGAGGCAAGCATCACATTGGTCCCTGGCAATGAAGAGAAATGAACCCACTATGTTTTGGCCTTAAAATTCTTCTGTGAAATTTCAAACGTGTGAACTTTTTATTCTTCCAAAGAATTGTAATCCTCCCCACACCGAAGTCTGGAGATTGCGGGTGCGTGCTCAGGGAGGCTCTAGGAGGCGTGCCCGGAAGTTGTCGTGTTTGTGCCACATTTCAGTTCCGTTCTGCGGAGTTGGTTTTCACGTGTCCCTCGGCAGCAGCCTACTGTCACATTACAGGAGACGTCCCAGCCCTCCAGTTTGTACATCGCAACCTGCATGCCCCCTCCCCCCCCCCGATTGTTCTCCATGCTGTAGTGGAATCCTTGGTTCTGCATCAGAGTAAACTCAAATAAACCCATCACATTTGGAACATTACTGCTTTTCTGATGGCTAGTATCCATTTTCTTAGATCTGCTGGGATTTGGTTTTGAAAACATGCTCTGCTCATTGGGGTTTGCGCCTCAAGTGCTGTTGTCTCAGTCCGGGCCCTTGCTCGTCCCAGCCACCTTTGGCTCCCTCACCCTGAGTGCCCTCCCGGATCAGGCGGAGGGTGAGACAGGGAGTTTTGTTATGCTGGGGAGACGTGCAAATGTTAAGTCCCCTGCCTGCTAGGTAGTGGGCTAGGGCAAAGTCATCTTGGTAGCTTTGCAAAGCTGCTGAGAACGAGTGAGGGTGTGAGTGGGTGACAAGACAGAGCAAAGGATGAGGCCAGCCTGTGGAAATGCGGTGGGGAGGAGACGGATGGGGTGGGGCCACACTGTGGGGGACGCACACGGGGCTCCCCGGCTCGAGAGGAGTGCTTTGTATCACTAGATCTGGAAAACCGATGGTGGCCCAGGAGTGGAGGCACTGCTTCAGAAAAGCAGCAAGGAGGACTCAGGGCTCATTGGTGGGACTCCTGGAAATCTTAATGTAAAACTAATTTGTGCTGGTTTAGAAGTAAACTGAAGGCCGCTGCTGTGGCACAGTGGGTTAAGGCCCAACCTGCAGCACCAGCAATTCCATATAGGCAGCGGTTCGAATCCCGGCTGCTCCACTCCTGGTCCAGCTCTCTGCTAATGCTCCTGGAAGACAACAGAAGATGGCCCATGTGGGAGGCCCAGAAGAAGCTCCTGGCTCCGGGCCAAGCTCTGGCCATTGCAGCTATTTGGAGATTGAGCCAGCAGATGAAGGTCTCTCTCTTCTCTCTAACTTTGCCTTTCAAATAAATAAATAAATCTTTAAAAAGTAAACTGAAAAATTCCCATTCCCCTCTCCACTCCTTCAAGCATATCCTTACATAATTTTTAGTGTTTTTTTTTTTTTTCAAAGATGTATTTATTTATTTGAAAGAGTTACACATAGAAGGGGAGGCAGAGATCTAGGTCTTCCACCCACTGGTTCACTCCCCAATTGACTGCAATGGCTAGAGTTGTGCCAGTCAAGAGCCAGGAGCTTCTTCTAGGTCTCCCATGCAGGTGCAGGGGTCCAAGGACTTGGACCATCTTCTACTGCTTTCCCAGGCCATAGCAGAGAACTGGATTGGAAGAGGAGCAGCCGAGACTTGAACAGGTGCCCTATGGGATGTGGGCGCTATAGGCAGTGTCTTTACCTACCACGCCACAGTGCTGGCCCCAATTTTTAGTGTCTTTAGAGATTATATAAAATGTTAAAATGCATATCTCTTTGTAGTACACTCTTAAATTTAACGTATCAGGGTCCTCTTTCTGTCCATGTCTGCCGCATTTTCTATTTTACATTCTGTATAAATGGGACGTAAAACATTTAACTACCCTGAACGTCCCCTGCCCCCTTTTTGTG
Organism: Sylvilagus floridanus; assembly: GCA_949820135.1. NCBI lineage: Eukaryota > Metazoa > Chordata > Mammalia > Lagomorpha > Leporidae > Sylvilagus > Sylvilagus floridanus. The sequence goes on from OX463242.1 coordinate 87,814,970, forward strand.
CTATATTCTGGTTTTAGCTTTACAAAGAGTGCAGTGTCACTGTTCATTTTGTGACTGTTTCCTTAGCAACACTGCCCAGGAGGAACTTCTGTGCTGGTGAAAATGATCGATCTCCGCGCTATTCCACGGTAGGGGTGCAAGCCACATAGGGCTGTCGAGCTCGTGAAACGCAACAGATATTCCATTGGCTGTTGCATTGGACAGTGTACTTCTCCATGATTTCCAGATGTGAGATTGCTGAGTTGTAGGGCTTTGCACTTGATAAGTAGTGCAAACTTGCCCTTCGAGAATTCTGCACCAATTTATATTTCTGTCTCATCTTCAGTAACACTGAATGTTACCAGACTTCCACATTTACACCAGTTTTTTAAGTGAAAAATGGAACGACCTTGTTTTGGTCTTTCCATAATTGCCAGTGAGATGGAAGTGTTCATATGTCATTCTGATTTGCCTATGCAAATCCAAATGTATTGTCTTACAAACAATAGTCGCCTTGGCTTTTTGAAAAATTACAGTGCAAGATATTTCCTCTTACCACCACCGAAGAGTATCTTCACTTGCAATACCCGTTACTCGAATACGGTCAACTGGGCAGTGAGTGGACATCACTTACGTTAGAAACCATCCATGACGCCAACAGCGTTTCCACTGATGCTCTCTGTAGGCTGACCCTCCATTGCAAGAGATGGACTAAGAGGCAGAGTAACCCAGAAAGGGAAGGCGCCGAGAAGGGTTAAACCACGCCTTAGTTCTGTCTCCTTACCCGCGGCCGGTTCACACCGCGGCTGGCTGCAGCCTGAGCGTGGAGGGGCTGGTGCAGGGGCCCAGGGCCGCTGTGCAGTGTGGGCCAGAGGGGTTGGCAGCCGCTGTGGTGTCTGTGGGGCCTGTTCGCTTCTCTTCAGTCCAGGGCGGCTCAGGGTCAGGGTCAGCTCGAAGAGTCGAGCGAGGAAATGCTGTCGGGAAGGGGGTTGCGCCCTGTTCCTGCTGGCCTTGTGCTTGGCTGTTGCAGAGCTGAAGGGACAGATTGGGGTGTCGATGCCCCGGTCCAGAGAGGAACTTGGGCCATTTGGGTTCAGCCTCTGTTGGGCCGTTTTGCTGACTCCTGGGGCTGGCTGGTGGTTCTGAGCACGTCGTCAGGGAGGCAGTCGGTGAGTTGTGCTGGGAAGGAGAGCGTGGTAGCTATACGGTCACGTCATAGAGAATAGGCTGTTTCATACCAGTGACTTCCGGGCACGCAGGAGCGCCCCGGGCACGGCGCTTCCTCACGGCTGCTTCCACACTGCTCGCCCTAGCTGCTTCCTTCGCCTTGGATTCTCCTTGGAATTCTCTTGGCCATTGCTGGGGTTCTTCGTCTTCTCGAGCCTGCCCTTGGCCCTCCCCACAGCCCATGAGTGTTGCTCCTGGACCTGTGTAGCTAACGTTAGTGTGTGCTTTGATTCAGGGCCTGCACTCCTGGGAACGTATCTAAGGGCCTCAATCATCAGAGACGCACAGAGACGTATGTTCTAGGTTTCTTACTGCAGTGTTTATAATACTGAAAAATCGGTAAGCCTCCAGATGCGTCACCTAGGGCAGTAGTTAAATAAATGATGGGAAAGTCATTGAATAGAGTGTTACCCAGTCATTAAAAATCGTGTTTCTGGAGAAGACAGGAAGTGGTCACAGTATAACATTAAATATTAAAAACAAGTAAAAAGCCACGTTTTAGTTTTGTTTTTGAACACGTGCACGCAAACGCAGGACAAGTCTCCAACATGTCTGCACGCATTAGTGCAGGAACGTGGAACTGCAAGGAGCTGCCACTGGTTTTGCGCTTTATTTTTCAAGTTTTCTAAAACATATTTATCATTTTTGTAATTAGGGAGGGAAAAAACCCTTCTTGTGAGCATTGCATGAGAAGAGCAGCGGGCGCCGGCGGCAGCATAGGGCGGCCGGGGAGCTGGCATCAGCCCTGGCAGGAAACACCACTGGTCCTACTCGCTTCCTATGAAGCGTCAGATTCTTAGGAAATTTTGTGCTAAAGAGAGCTTAGGGTTCGCACATCACAATGGTGACCGGACCACGTCATGGTCTTGACCTCTGAGCATCTCGGCCCCGGGGGGTGGAGGAGGACGGTCGGTGTCTGGGTGTCATTTGGTTGCTGTCCGGCCGTGGAGGTCCATCTGCACCTGTCTCAGTGCTGTGTGTGTAGACGCTCAGCGGGGCGAAGACGGCCGCGTCCTGGGGCACACTGCAGCCTCGGGCTCCTCGCGTGCCCCTTCTTTGCTGTCCATGTAGACATCAGCATGGAGGCACTGCCTGCTGCCTGGTCTAACGCTCCGCCCTGAGCGTGTGCGCATGTGCACTGTTGGTGTGAGGACCAGATGCCTTTCCTGCGGGGACCCCTCTCCAGGAGGGCGATGTGAGGGGAGCACCATGCTTCCTGAGCCAGGTTTTAGGCAAACTGTCAATCAGGACAGGGAGTCGGTGCACAGATGCCATCTTGACCCCTGCAAAGGGTTGGGTGCACCTGCTGGACAGCGCGGGCCAGAGCGGGTTCTGGTGCTCCAAGGCCAGTCTCTGTGTCCAGAACTGTGTCCATCACGTCTAGTCCGTCCTTCCCAGATGTGCCTGTGCGGATGCTGAGCGTGGTCCGGCTGCCTGGAAGGAAGCCACGGGAGCGAGACACCTCTTCATCTTCATCCTGTCCCTTTAAGCCACTGGCTGGCGAGCCCTACCTTCTCCCAGAGAGCTGGTGTGTCCATCTAGGGATGTGTCCAGGTCTTGAGGTGTTGGGGGTGAATGGAATGTGGGCTTGGACACAGTCTCCCAAGGCATTCGCTTGTCCCCACTCGCTCTGCCTTCAAACACCACCCTTCCGCCGTCCTCCCTACCTCAAGAGCTCCCCCCTTTGTGGTCTCCTGGGATAGCCGGTGGGCATCCAGAGTAGCCTTGTGCCCCCAGGGTCCACTTTGCCAAATTCTTTTCTCTGAACACTTCCCCGAGCTGCTGACCCCTTAGAGCCACAGCGTGGCAGCCTCACCTCTCTGCCTGCAGTGGTCGGGATGGTGCTTGGCACCTGACAGGCACAGGTAGGAGTTGCTGAATGAATGGAGACATGGACCCAAGCCATCAGGCAGGTGCCCCGCCTTGGCCTCCCAAGCGGGGATTTCTGCATATGTGGCGGGGCTCTCCTTCAAGTGCCTGCGGTTCCCTGGGGCCCTCAGGGAAGCACCCATCACTTTCTGCCCACCATCCACCCAACATCCCAGCGAGGCAACTTCAAGGCTCTGAAGATAGTTGCAATTCACCCGAACTCCACTGGGTGTCGCTATTGCCACTGCCTGCCAACTCAATGACAGCGCAGCCGAGGTCGCTCAGTCATCTTCCTTTTGACCTTGACCCCTTCCCCTACAGATTCAGAGTTTGGAATCTCTAAATTCAGGTTACTTAAACAGATTTTGTGTATCATGTTTAACTCAGGATGCTTCCTTTCTAGGAACAAGAATTAACCATGAACCCTAGATAGGAAGAGAAGGGGCAGGAGGCCAGTTGCTGCCAGTGCAGGGTTTGCCAGTGCCAGGCCAGCTTCCGGTGTTTCAGAGACCAGATATGGGGACCGCAGTGTTTCAGGGGAATGAGGGGATGGGGGGGGGGGGGAGCTTTCCTTTTCTCCTGCACCAAGGACCATCGAGGAGCAAGGGCTGGTGTCGCGCTCACTTAACCATGTGTGCAGGCCTCTCCTGCGTCATTCCATCAAGCAGGTGGGTGACCGGGCCTCGTCTCCGCCCCCGCTGTAGGCTCTTGTTCAGCTAACTGGGGTTTCTCCTCCATCGCCTGAGACTCGGAACACGCACGCAGCACGGAGTGGCAAGCTGAGGTTCATCCACGAGGGACGGAGAGTCCCTCCCCGGGCTGGCCCCCGACTTCCTCAGGCCGGTGGAGGTGCTCACGGTGCATACTGTGTACAAGCAGGCTGGTGCTAACAGGGTCAAGGACGTGGCCCCAGGCCCTTGAGCAGGAGCCGGGAGTGACCCTACCTTGCTGGGCTCCAGCTGCTGGGCTAGGGAGTGGGCAGGTTTGCTCTCCCGCAGGTGAGTGGCAGCTGGGTGCAGCCTTGTAACTCATAAGGTGCCTTTTCTGGCCTGGCTTTATTGTGGAATTAAAATCATGGCTGTAGGGGCCGGCGCTGTGGCGTAGCGGGTAAAGCCGCTGCCTGAAGCGCAGGCATCCCATATGGGCGCCGGTTCAGGTGCCAGCTGTTCCACTTCTGATCCAGCTCTCTGCTATGGCCTGGGAAAGCAGTAGAAGATGGCCCAAGGGCTTGGGCCCCTGCACCGGTGTGGGAGACCCGGAACAAGCTCCTGGCTCCTGGCTTCAGATCGGCGCAGCTCCAGCCATTGTGGCCAATTGGGGAGTGAACCAGCGGATGGAAGACCTCTCTCTCTGCGTAACTCTGATCTTCAAATAAATAAATAATCTTTTTAATGTTTAGTATTTGCCTGAGCTCTGTCCCTCTGGGAAGGCAGGAAATGAAGTTCGGGACCCCGGTCCAGGAACGGGAGCTCGGTGTGACAGCGGCCAGGCGCGGCCCCTCGGAGGGGCCCAGCCAGGGAAGGGGTGGCGGCCGAGGCGCACGTGCTCCCGCTTCAGGCGGAGGTTTAACCCACTGTGCCACAGCGCCAGCCCGTCTGTGAACTTGCTGAAGTGCCCTTGTGTGTTGACAGTGGGGATTGCTGAGTGCAGGGTGTAGACCATTCTTGCCTGTTCTTGCTCATCTATGTTATCCGCACAAACACAGAATAGCAGGAGAAGAAGGGGCAAAGACAATGAAAGGAGCTGAAAAACGCGAGTGGATGAACGATACAGCTTTTGTTTGTGTGGAAAGTTGGGGAGAAAAGCAGACGTCAACACGGAAGAAGAGAGACTTCGGAGGCCGACTTTGGAGGGGCGTTTGTTTTATTATAAATTTAATGTGGTTGATTAATGCAAAATCACAATGAAGTACCGAGAAAATGTTTGTCAATATAAAAATTTTAGCAGCATTTCCATAGTTTCAGGCTCTGACATTAGTCACACTTCCTCCCGCTGTCAACAAAAAAAGAGGAGAAATCTGCTGGGGCTACAGTAGAGCATTGGTATGGTCAGCTTGGTCAAGGCCTCGGAGGAGCCCCACGGCCAGCGCGTTTGCTCATGTTCCCTCTTCCTGCCCCTGGGATCTAGAGTGGCAAAGCATGGGAGAAGGCCCGCACACCTCTCACACTGGAGGTGGGAACTCTGCTCCGCAGGCCGCAGGGAGAGGGCTGGGAGTCTGCACTGGACACACACATGGGCACGTTGGCACGCGCTATGCTGATGACGGTGACGGCCACGGCAGGGCTGCCTGGGATCTGGGTTGTGGTGGCAGTGGTCTGTGTGTGTGGGGGAGGGTGGGGCTGCTGGTGGGCGGGGGATCCAAAGTGTGACCTGCTGGCGATGGGTGACTGGGGCCTTGGCCACACGGTGCCCTGGGTGGGTGGGGATCGGGCTGGTGTGGCCACCTCCCAGGAGGGCGGTAGTGGTTAAGGACGAGGGGAGACGCACAATATGAAAATATAATACTGGCAAACTATACCCCTGCTTCTTTGGTACTTTCCAAAAATCTCGGATCAGAAAAAGTGGAAGAGAAACACACACCGTTACAAAAATTACAGTTGTTCAGTATTTACAAAAGCCACGAGGGTCTACTGTACAAGAACCGGTACACAGCTGTCTGCAGTGAAAAGCACTTGTGGGCCCTTGCCAGCCTCACCCGCCCGAGTCGGCCGTGTGCGTATCCTGCTGCTCACTTCTCTTACAGTAGTCAAAGGGGAAGATGTCGTCTGGACGAGAGAGCACCTTCCAGTCCACGCTTTCCTTTGAGAACTGTCTTGCCGTCTGCCACTGAAATCATTATGTACAGGATTGACCGGGGACTGAGTTCTAGGCTATTATCTCCACTCCCAAGTTGAGTACGTTTGTAATAATGCTACCTATTCTATGTGTACAGTATGCAGTTTAATATATAAGGAACCGCACCACGTCCTGTCACCATGCTACCAGCTGAATGCGTAGTGTTATGTGCAGTAGTGAAGTTAGCTCTGGGAGGTGCATTTGCAGCCTGGAGGACAGGGTGTGTGTGTGTGTGTGTGTGTGTGTGTGAGACATGAGGACACGCGGCGGCCACATACCCCCACACCACCCCGTCCCGTGGAACCGAGATGGGTCACACATATGGGAGGATCCCGTACATAAGGAGAGCCATGATTGCAGCACTGAACAGCCCGGCCACGGGGACCGTCACAAACCAGGCCACGAAGATGTTCCGGAAGAGGCGCCAGTCCACGGCCTTCCGGGAGCGGATCCAGCCCACAGCCACCACGGAGCCCACCTGCGGGGGGACAAACGTTTCAGCATTGACAGCAGAGGCCCTACATCCTCACCGGTGACACCTGCAGCAAACGGGCCATCCCAGGCATGAACCAGGCATCCAGCCGTCTGTAGGTGTCGTCGTCCTCAGCTCATTTCAGTGGGCGGGTCTGCTCGGTCTGACTGAAGTTAACCCAGTTAACATGCGTTCCACTAGGAATGCATTTATTTCATCAATCAAGCTGTGGCACCTTATTTCGCACGCGACCCCATGTGTGCCAGTGTGCCCCATGCCAATGGCAGTTTGAGGATCCTCGTGCAATGTGCCCTCATGTCCTTTAAGAGCTGGCCCGGGGGCCGATGGGGTTCACCCAGCAAACACAGCCCAGCGCTGGGGCAACGCGGAATCCAACACTAACTCCTTCTACACCGAGGCCAACCGGAGCACAGAACCCCGGCAGCGCACGGGAGGCAGCCGCTCCGACATCTCAGCCTGCAGCGCGGGGAGGACAAGGGCCCCCGCTGAGGAAGGGTCGGCCCGGGCTGCTCTGAGTTCTCGGGCCAGGCCCCGTGTGGCGTCAGAAAATGGTGCTCCCGCTTAGCGGTGCCCAGCGCCCGCTGGACCACAAGGCCTCGCACGGTCGGATCCAGAAACGCGACTGCCCGAGGCCGATTCTTCCCGGCACTCCCGGGGTTTTCCTTTCATGCCCTGCCCTTGTTCTGGACTCCCTCGCAGGGAGGGGCATGTGTGCGTGTGTGTGCGTGCGCACACACGTTTCAAGCTGTTTTCCTTTAAATGCTTTCTTTTCTTAAAGGACAAAAGTAATGCCCTAGGGGCTGGCACTGTGGTGGAGCAGGTAAAGCTGCAGCCTGCAGTGCCGGCATCCCATATGGATGCCGGTTTGAGTCCCGGCTGCTCCACTTCGGATCCAGCTCTCTGTTATGGCCTGGGAAAGCAGTAGAAGATGGCCCAAGTTGTTGGGCCTCTGCACCTGCGTGGGGGAGCCGGAAGAAGCTCCTGGCTTTGGATCGGCTCAGCGCTAGCTGTTGGGCATTTGGAGAGTGAACCAGCGGATGGAACACCTCTCTCTCTGCCTCTCTGTAACTCTGCCTTTCAAGTAAATAAATCTTTTTTAAAAGTCCTAGTATAATTGTTAACTTGTGTGATGGGAGGGGTGGGGCGTTACTTGGAGCTCACTACTACATGTATGTATTTCAACTATTTTCTTTAAAAAAGGTTTATTTATTTTATTTGGAAGAGTTATAGAGAGGAAGAGGCAAATACACACACACACACACACAGAGCATGCTCTTCTATTTGCTGGTTCACTCCCCAAATGGTTGCAACAGCCAAGCGGGGCCAACCTGAAGCCAGGAGCCAGGAGTTTCTTCAAGGTCTCCCACGTGGGTGCAGGGGTCCAAGGACTTGGGCCATCTTCCACTGCTTTCCCAGGCCACAGCAGAGAGCTGGATCAGAAGTGGAGCAGCTGGGACTGGAACCAGTGCCCCTGTGGGATGCTGGTGCTGCAGGCGGCAGCTTTATCCACTATGCCACTGCACTGGCCCCTGTTTCTAGTATCTTTTTTGCAAGCATGCCTTTACTGGGACATATTAGAGTACACTTCCATCTCATTTCTTTACAAGAAACTGCATTACATCAGCACGCAGTCTTCAGCCCTTCTGATGAGCATGGAAAATGGTAGACCCTTTAGGTGGGTGTACTTGAAAATTCTAAAGCATTTCAATTCGCTTCTCCTTTTTCTCTCTATATACATAGCCTTATGATGAATATATTGATATTTACGCATTTGTTTTTAGACTTAAAAAATGAATGTTTCCTGAAACAGACTGTTAGTTAAAGAGGAGCATTTAAAATGCATCCCGGGCCGGCGCCGCGGCTCAACAGGCTAATCCTCCGCCTTGCGGCACCAGCACACTGGGTTCTAGTCCCGGTCGGGGCGCCGGATCCTGTCCCGGTTGCCCCTCTTCCAGGCCAGCCCTCTGCTGTGGCCCAGGAGTGCAGTGGAGGATGGCCCAAGTGCTTGGGCCCTGCACCCCATGGGAGACCAGGAGAAGCACCTGGCTCCTGCCATCGGATTAGTACGGTGCGCCGGCTGTAGCGTGCCGGCCACGGCAGCCATTGGAGGGTGAACCAACGGCAAAAGGAAGACCTTTCTCTCTGTCTCTTTCTCTCACTGTCCACTCTGCCTGTCAAAAATAAATAAATAAAATAAAATGCATCCCAAGTGGCAGGTGTTCAGCTTCGCGGTAGCAGGCACCAGGTGAGAGGCCTACAGCCTCTACGCGAGTGCCTGGGGTTGGTGCCGGGCTCCGGCGCCAGCTTCCTGCTAACAGGAGGTGGCAGTGATGGCTGAAGGGATGTGGTTCCTGACACACGTGTGGGAGACGCGCACTGAGTTCCCCTCCCCCAGCTGGGACCACTGTGCCTATGTGGGGGATGAGCCAGTGGATGGAAGCTTGCTCGCTCGCTAGCTCTCTCTGACTCTGCCTCTCATGTAAAGTCAAGAGCTGCTGTTCCATATCAATCTATCTACCAGTCAATCAGTCTTGGGCTCCCTGCATGTGTGTGGGGGAGTGGGCAGCAGATGATGGCTCAAGTAGTTGGGTCCCTGCGGCCTACATGGGAAACCCATACTGAGTTCCTGGCTCCTGTCTCAGGCCTGGCCTTGCCCTGGCTGTTGTAGGCATTCAGAGAATGAACCAGTGGGTAGAGTCTCAATCTCTCCCTCTCCCTCTCCCTCTCCCTCTGCCTTTCAAATAAAGATAAAACAAACTTAAAAGTAACGAATGTCTACCTTAAAATCATTTGAAACGTAAAAGAGCACCCTTTAACTCAAATTCACCAATTTTTGACATTTTGCCAGAATCCGATTAGAGGTGTTTAATAATGTGCAGATATTGTTCTTATCACACTTCCCTCTCCTGGATCCCATCTTTATCACAATGGCTGCACCTCCCTTCCCACTGAGCACCAGGGGTTCTGCTCTGAGGAGGAAGCTTTCCCAGCATGCTTCGGGGTCCACATACGAACACAAACTGCCAGTCTCACAAGCGGCTGTCACTGCAGACCACCCACAGTTCGGGAGTTTCAGCAAACTGGAACAATTGTAGAATTGTTCCAGTCCTGGCTGCTCCTCTTCTGATCCAGCTCCCTGCTAATGCTCCTGGGAGAGCAGCAGAGGAGGGCCCAGGTGCTGGGGCCCCTGCACCCACGTGGGAGACCCACATGGAATTCTAGGCTCCTGGCCTTGGCCTGCTCAGCCGTAGGTCCTTGTGGGTAGCTGGGGAGTGAACCAACAGATGGAAGATCTCTCTCTCTCTCTCCAACTCTTTCAAAATAAATAAATGTCTTTAAAAAATTACCAACGTGGCCCTGCCGTCCTTGATGATACTGTTGATGTCATTTAGCATCAGTGTAGCTGCGGCTTCTCTCGTTTGGGATGCATTACATTGGGCTCTGCATCAGGGATACCGGTGTAAGCTGTGTAGAAGGAACCCGAGTTTCCGGGTCTGCAACTGTCCCTCCTTCATGGGGGACAGTTTCCCTAACGTGAGAATTAATCTTTCTAATGGAGGAAATGAATGCACCTACCCCGAAGGCAGCCGGCGGGGCACCCCTTCCCTTTGCTTTTTTGGGTGAGAATCACTGTTTTTGGAAGACTCCCTTAATCTTGTCCTGAAGTACTGCTCCGGGCTGTACACTTGTTTTCCTACTCCATACGCCAACATTTCTGTTCTGTTTCTCAGAGGTTTTCAAGCCCTTAACATATATCCGTGTGCATTCTTCCATAATTAAAACAATTCTGTTATTATCATTATGTCTTTCTCCTTTTTAACTCAATTCCCCTTCCTCCTTTTCCATGATGTGGCTTGATATTATTTTATGAGTAACCACTAGCCTTCTTCATCTTCACCGTTGTTTTTTAATTTATTGTGTCTTTTTTTAAACATTGAATGGTCAACTTAATTTTTTTCTGAAAGGCAGAGAGTCAGTGAGACACACAGACACACACAACACACACAGAAACAGAGAGAGACAGACAGAGATATCGTCCACCATCTGCTGGTTTATTCCTCAACCTGGGGGACCAGGCTGAAGCCAGGAGCCCAGAACTCGATCCAGGTCCCCCATGTGGGTAGCAGGAACCCACTACTTGAGCCATCACCACTTCTGCCAGGTGTGCGTTAACAGGAAGCTGGCATGGACGTGGAGCTGGGACCATCGCAGACATTCTGATACGGGATGTGGGTGTCCCAGCTGGGGTCTTAGTCGCTGCACCAAACACCCGCCCCTGATGTGCTCCTGAACTTCTCATATCCTCTATTTCCTCAGGGTTTTTACTGCTCTGGACTTTTTATGAAATCCCAATTTGTTATTTTCCTGTGCATCAATTAAACCACTTGCAGATGGGGACTGTCATCCCACAGGACCCTCGGCTGCCAGGGGCTGTGCTCTGTGCAGTCACATGTATACAGCTGGTGCCTAGTATTTCCCAAGAAAGCCGTCATATATATTTGTTAAACTCCTTTATTCAACTGTTACTTAGAGTATTGAAAATGCTCCAGGGCTGGGGCCAGCATTATGGCACAGCGGGTAAAGCTACTGCCTGCCATGCTGGCATCCCGTATGGGTGCTGGTTTGAGTCCCGGCTGCTCCACTTCCGATCCAGCTCTCTGCTATGGCCTAGGAAAGCAGTAGAAGATGGCTTCTGGCTTTGGATGGGCACAGCTCTGGCCATTGCGGCCAATTGGATGGAAGACCTCTCTTTCTTTCTGCCTCTCCTCTCTCTGTGTAACTCTGACTTTCAAATAAATAAATAAATCTTTAGAAAACAAAAAGAAACTGCTCGAGACACCTGCGTCCGTAATGAGTGCCTGGGTTCCAGTCCTGCTCTGTTTCTAATGGCAGCTTCCTGCTACTGTGCACCATGGGAGGCAGCAGGTGCTGGCAGCAGGAGCCAGGAGCTTCTCCCAGGTCTCCCACGTGGGTGCAGGGGCCCAAGGACTTGGGCCATCTTCCACTGCTTTCCCAGGCCATAGCAGGGAGCTGGATCGGAAGAGGAGCATCCAGGACTCGAACCAGCACCCATATGGGATGCTAGTACTGCGGGCAGTAGCTTTACTTGCTACACCATAGCACTGGCCCCTCTCTGGCTTTTAAGTAAAATTAAAAATGCATAGAAGTTGGCATTCCCTGCTGTGTTCTAATTTCCCTTTTAAGAAATTATGGTTCCAGGTTACGTAAGGCCCACCATTGGACACTGACAGAATTACTGAGAAGGGAACCAGAAAGCAAGAATTAGATATTAGACAATAAACTACAACTCAACATTTTCAAACGAGCAGTGTTTCCCTTATGCTGCTGTTCCAGGCCTTGGGCTGTGGGTGGCCGTGCGGCTCCTTGCTGCAGGCTGACACCATGGGCAGCCCCCGCGAGGGCACACTCTCCCTCCAGCCCACGGGGAACTGTAACACTTCCGGTAATGTCACCCCTCCTTCCCACCAGAGGGCTCCCAAGCCATCTCTGCCCGGGGTAGTGGACACATGTGTCACGTGTTAGGCTCACAGTCACAGCAGGGAAGGCTGACTAGCACACTGCAGTCAAACGTGTCTGGGAAAACCTGCGTTTTCCAGAGCAGGGTCTGTCTTTGACCAAGGCTTCCGACCTTAGCCAGCAGCGTGAGCCTAGCGAAGTATCCAATAATCAAGTCCTAGAGCAAAATTCACACCACGGAAACGCAGGAAACGGAAACACTTCTATGGAGCAACATTTACAAGCAAAGACAGACTGTCCTAACTATGCTTCCAGGGATAAAATGGGAGAGTATCATTTCTGATTTATTCTTTCTTGAATCATCCATTTAGCTACCGTGTGTGTGTCACTGACTGCTTTAAACCAGCCCCAGCAAAGCTGAGCACCCAGCTACGGCCACACAGGAGGGAGTGTGATGAGATTTGCATGAATTCAAAAGCTCACCTGAAGACAAGAGTTTGCATCTTTTCCCCTGCCAAGTGCCCAACCCCCATCCAATGGCTGGCTCTGAGCAAGGACCTCAAAGACCAGGCACAGAACGGCTCCTGGACCAGAATGGCTCCCAAGAATGGCTCCCAGTGCACACGGACCCTCTGGGAAGGTTCCCGGTCACACTTCCCTCCCACAGGCCCCACTCTTCTGCTGCCCGTCTGCCCCAAGGGGATGCACGGCTGTGGCTGTGGGCTCTTCCCAGGACCTCTAGGGTTGGGACTTTGCTGGGTGTCACTTGTTCTGCCGGCCCGCAAGCCAGGAGCCAGGACCCTGCCTGGGGCTTGGCCTAGCGGTCCCTGGACAACGCCACGGGACAAGCAGGTGGGGACCTGGGTTGGACTCTGTCTCTCGCATTTATCGATGGCGCTGATGCACCTGCGTGGGATCTGCACAGATACCGTGGGACAGTGACGCGTGCCTGAGGCCCCTATGAACTGGACACAAATCCTCCAGTCACCCCAACCTTATGACAGCAGAAACAGAAACACTGGGGGAGTGACACGCTAAGACCCAATCGAGGAGTTCACGGTTCATATCTGAAGGCACTTTCTGCTTTCCGTCTGCTTCTAGAAGTGGTACTCCTGGAGTTTAGGTTATTCAGTGTCACTGGCCAACTTGGGATCGTCGGTGAGTTAGGGGGTCGCGCTGCTGCTGAAACATCTGGGCAAGCCCATGCCGACCATGCGGAAAGCAGCCTCTCCCCTGGCTGGCAGGTGCCTTCTGGGGGGCTGCGGTGCCGGGCTCAGCACTAGGCAGACGGCGGGCATGGTGCTTGTTCACAAGCTGCCCGAAGCACAGCTAGCACCGCCTTCCTCGGGAAAGCGCGTGTCTTACTAACATGCTGTGCTCTGTGCACCACCACGTGAGCCGCTGGTGAGGGCGCGGTGGTGGCCTTGTGCTCTGGACGGTTCTGGGTTGTTTCTGTGGCTTCGGGGAGCATAGGCTTCTTGATCATTTTTAAATAACTGGAAGAGGGTGCCTGCACTGGGGCACACCCACAACACTGGCATCCCATATGGGCGCTGGTTTGAGTCCAGGCTGCTCCACTTCCAATCCAGCTCTCTGCTAATGTGCCTGGGAAAGCAGCAGAAGGTGGCTTGGGGCCTCTGCACTCACATGGGAGACCTGGAGGAAGCTCCCGGCTCCTGGCTTCAGATCGCTCCAGCTCTGGCTGGTGTGGCCATTTGGGGAGTGGACCAGTAGATGGAAGATCTCTCTCTCTCTTTCTCTCTGTAACACTGCCTTTCAAATAAATGAATAATAAATAAATAAATCAACAACCAGAAGGGGAACACTAGCACTTGATGAAAGGCAGGGGCGCCCCGTGAAGTGGCCTGGGCACCTGCGCTGGCATCTCACCTCTGCCTCTCCTCGCTGTGTGATCTCAGGCACATGGCTTAACCTCTCTGAGCTGCCTCACCTGTAAGACCTGCAGAGGCTCTGGGGAAGAGCTCACATTCACAGGGCACTGGCCGGCGCCCAGCAGGGCTCGTGGTGCCGTGGTTCAGCTGGGGTGGCTCCGTGGTGCAGCTGTGCACCACGGCGGGCAGGTCTGACCCCGGCTCCCTCGCACGCTGACCGTGTAGGCCTCGGCTTTCTCCTGTGGTCACTGGGGAGGAGCACTGCTCTCGCGGGGTTAACGACTTCCAGTGCAGGGGCGAAGCACTGACCACCACGCCTGGCGCTCTATGTGTCAGAAATCTGTGGGAATGCAGGTTCTCCCGTACGTTGCAGCAGAAAGAAACAACCAGAAAAGCTCTTCCCAACAAGGCCATTCCTCATGCCACAGCGCCCCAGCTTCGTCTTCCACACGCGTGCCCGGTCACAGTCCTCTCGAAACAGAACTTGACACTCACACGTGCAGCACTGGGCCACACCTAGCGGCGGCCTCGACACCCAGCCAGCACAGCCCACGGACCCAGGGGCCCCCGCGACGCTGCCCGGCACAGACGGGCGCCCACGGGGTGGCCTCGGCCGGCTGCAGGCGCCTACCTTGCAGTGCGTGGTGCTGACGGGAAGTCCCACGTTGGAGGCGATCACCACGGTGAAGGCCGAGGCCAGCTCGATGGTGAAGCCGCTGCGGGGGAGCGGGAGCAGAGAGGACTCAGCACAGGCCCTTTGTCAGCCCTGGCACGAGGCACGGTCCCGTTTCCCGCCCCCGGGGGCCCAGGCGGCTGGAACTGGGTCATAAATGCCCGCTGTGCGGGAAGATGGCGCGCGTCCGCCTCATGCATCCTTCTCCGTGTCAGCCTTCTTACAAAGACTCTTTTACTGAAATGAATTCCAAGGGGTTGGGGGTGGGGAGGGAGGAAGCTAAAAGGCTAGCAGACAGCGCCTGTCCGGATGCTGCTTTTTAAAACAGAGAAACATCTCCTCTGACACGCAGCTCCAAGTTTTGGTTATAGTCCCGAAGCATCTCAGGGCCACACGGAACCCCCCCCCCCCCCCCCGCCATGCAGCAGGCAGCAGGTGTACTCCCACGGGGCTGGGGGCGCAGTGTGGGGGCAGGTGGCGAGGCAGGAGCCTGGTACAGTCTGCAGCCTCCTGTCTGCTTGCTCCCTGGACCTCAGGGAGCAAGGTCCAGGGAGGGTCAAGTCCCTGACCAGGCTGGGGGGGAGGCCGGGCCTCTATCGCTCTCTGCTCTGATTCAAGCTCCCCCCCCACCCCCATCTTTCTGGCCCTCCTGCTCCATGCTGCTGAGATGGGGCAGGGGAGTGTGGCCGGCAGGGCGCGGACGTTGGCCCTGTCTTCCCTGTGGCTGCGCCGAGGGGACGGCCGGCGGGCTCACCTGGACGGCGTGATAGGAGTGAGGTCCTTCCCCATGGTCTGGATCACTCTCCTCCCCCAGACCCAGAGGCCCATGCAGATGCCAACTCCTCCGTAGAACAGCAGCCAGACGGGAGTGGCGGCTTCCTGCATCACTCCGCCGTGTTTGTAAATCAGCCACAGAGCCACGAGGGGCCCAATGGCGTTGCTGGGGGAGGGGGGGGCAAAAAAAACAGAGCCCGTCAGTCACCCAGGTAAGTGTGGGGGCGCCATCCACAGCGACTTCTCGGCCCGAGGACAGCTGGTGGCTCATGCACATGACCTGGTGGCCACGCCTGCTTCTACTGGGGTAAAATGCATCAGGTCCCAGTTTCCCCAAAGCTTTGCCAACACTTGTTATTGTCTGTTTCTTTTTTTCATACTAGCTGTTGTAATGAGTGTGTGACTCATTCATGCTTTATTTTTTTTTAAAGTACTGGAAAACACAAGAAATGGACACAATAACCAAGTCCTTTTTATCTCTCAAATTTCTTTTGACTGCTACCCTGTATTGTTGCTAACAGTATTAGCTACTGGTCCTGTCTGGGGCCACAGTTGGTTGCTGGTCATTTCTGCTCACCACCACCCCCACTTTACTGCTCAGGAAACTGAGGTCGAGGTCAAGGTCATGTGGCGAGCCAGAGGCTGCCTGGGTGAGAGGCGGGTGTGCAGTCTGAGTGCACATTATTGTTGTTAGAACCCTGCTTCTCTCAGGCGACACCCCTGCTCAAAAGCCCCTACACCAGGGAGGGGACACCCCTGCTCAAAAGCCCCTACCCAGGGAGGGGTGTGTGTTTGCCGCAGCTGATACGATGCCAGCTGGGACACCAGGATGCACCCGGGAGTACCGGGGCTGACTCCCAGTTCCAGTGCTGAGTGCAGCCTGCTGCCCGTGAGTACCCTGGGAGGCACCACCAAGCACTCTGTAAAGAATCAGTGACTGGGGCGGGTGCTGTGGCGTAGCGGGTTAAAGCCCCACCCTGCAGCGCTGGCATCCCATATGGGCGCCGGTTCGAGTCCCAACTGTTCCACTTCCGATCCAGCTCTCGGCTATGGCCTGGGATAGCAGTAGAAGATGGCCCAAGTCCTTGGGTCCCTGCACCCATGTGGGGGACCCGGAAGAAGCTCCTGGCTCGTGGCTTTGGATTGGCTCAGCTCTTGCCGTTGCGGCCAACTGGGGAGTGAACCCGTGGATGGATGATCTCTCTCTCTGGATCTACTTCTCTCTGTAACTCTGTCTTTCATGTAAATAAAATAAATCTTAAAAATAAAAGAATCAGTGATGAGGAGGAAGTGGGCTGGCCAGTGGGGTTGGCTGGAGCAGGGTGGTGAGATACATTGCTAAGATGAGACAGAACAGGGCGTCCAAATAAAATCCTCTGGAGAGGCTGGTGATGTCACTGGGCTGATTTGATCCCCAGCTGCTTCACTTCCAATCCAGCTGCCTGCTAAGGGAAAACAGTGGAAGATGGCCCAAGCATGTGGGAGACCCGCATGGTGTCCCAGGCTCCGGGCTTCAGCCCTGGCCATTGAGGACATTTGGGGAGTGAACCAGCGGGTGGAAGATCTCTCTCTATGACTCTACTTTTCAAATAAGTAAAGAAAGAAACCTTCAAAAAAAAAAAAAAATCCTGGACACGCCCACAAGACACTGGACAGACCCTAAGACCCAGGGGATTGTCTGGTGACAAGGCTTCTCTCACTGAGGACAGAACGCAGGTGCACACAGGCAGATGGTGGAAACCCACGGTTACCTACGTGACCCGATAACCAAGACCACAGCAGAGACACCGGCCCTGCGTGACGGAGACCCTGACAGGGAAAAGCGTGTGGACAGGGAAAGCGTGTGGACAGCGACCACCCAAGGAGCCCCATCCCAGCCACGTTCGACAAAGCCTGGCTCGGGTCCTCACGGAAACCCCATGGTACAGACGGAAACCAAGACTCTGGGGACAGAGGCTTCTCCAGGGCCCCAGGCTCCAGGTGGGAGGCGCAGCTGCTGGACTCCAGGAGGGGGCTCTGCTTCCTGCAGGCCCAGGCCCGGTGTGGGCCCGCCAGCTGAGGCGGGGAAGAATGCCTACTGCACTGCTACACCAGGCGCCCGGGTCTACACCCGCCAAGCCCACAGGTGGCCTGGACCCACTCCTGGGGGGGACTGGAGGAAGGGCTCAGTTACACGACTCTGTCCCCAGCATGCAGCCCCCCAGGCATCTCACCAAGGAGCCCAATCCAGAGAGACGGCGAGGGCTGGCCCCACAGGGTGACCCTCCTGGCCAGGCTGAGCCTGCGTCCCTCCCGGCTCCCGGCTCTCACCGTCACACCAGACCTCTGCCCGCCTGTGCGGCACCAGACCCTTGCTCGCACTCCTCCCGGCAGGACCGCAGGTGGCGCGCTGCCCGCGCTGACTCACCTCACGTCGTTGCCGCCGTGGGCGAAGGATCCGAAGCAGGCGGTGAGGACCTGCAGGAAGTGGAAGAGCAGGTGGACCTCGGCCGTGTCCTTCTCCTCCTTCTCCTCCTCGGCGGGGTCCTCGCGCGGCGGCGCGGCGGCGGCCAGCTCGGACGCCAGCTTCATCTCCACGCCGCCCTCCTCGGCCTCGATCTCGGCCTCCGCCACGGCGTTGCAGTAGCTCGAGTAGCTGTCGTAGCGCAGCCGCTTCTTGGAGTAGGACACGGCGTCGCCCACCAGCTTCTCGCTGTCCTCGGGGGCCGAGGGCGCGTCGGCGGCCTTGAAAGTGGCGTGCACGGGCAGCCCGCAGATGGCGGCCGTGTAGCAGGTGTAGCTGTTGTTGCGGCGCAGCAGGCGGTAGCTGCTCTCGGGGGCGGGCTTCTCCTCCGGGCCCCTGTCGACGTGGATCTTGTGCAGCAGGTCCTTGTACAGCCCTGAGTCCTTGTGCACCGTGTGGTACACGTGCCCGTCGCTCCTCGCGTGCCCGTCAAAGCCGAACGTGCCGTTGGAGATGGGGGACTTTGCAGAGCCGTGAGTCATGGAAAGGGCCCTTCCTGGAAGACATTTTTTTTTAAATAATAAATTTTGGGGCCGGCATTGTGGTACAGTGGGTTAAGCCATTGCCTGTGACCCCGGCACCCCCTATGGATACGGGTTCGAGTCCTGGCTGCTCCACTTCTGATCCAGCTCTCTGCTATGGCCTGGGAAAGCAGCAGCAGATGGCCCAAGTGGTGTTGGGCCCCTGCACCCATGTGGGAGACCGGGAAGAGGCTCCTGGCTCCTGGCTTCAGCCTGCTCCAGCCCCAGCCTTTGCAGCCATTTGGGGAGTGAACGAGTGGACAGAAGACCTCTCTCTCTCTTTCTCTGTATCTGTCCTCTCTTTCTCTGTCACTCTGTTTTTTTTTTTTTGACAGGCAGAGTTAGACAGACAGAGAGAAAGGTCTTCCTTCCATTGGTTCACCCCCCAAATGGCCGCTACAGCCGGCGCGAAGCCAGGAGCCAGGTCTTCTAGGCGGGTGCAGGGCCCGAGCACTTGGGCCATCCTCCACTGCACTCCTGGGCCACAGCAGAGAGCTGGACTGGAAGAGGGACAACCGGGACAGAATCCGGTGCCCATATGGGATGCTGGCGCTGCAGGCAGAGGATTAACCAAGTGAGCCACGGCGCCAGCCCCTGTCACTCTGCTTTCAAATAAGTAAAATAAAGCTTAAATAAATTTTCATAACTTTTTACTTATTTGAGAGGTAGAAAGAGGACAGAGAGGGAGTTCCACCCACTGGTTTACTTCCCAAATGCCTGCGAAGGCTGGGACCGGGCCTGGACCAGGCTGAAGCCAGGAGCTGGGAACTCCATCCAGGTTTCCCCACAGAGGTGGCAGGGCCCCAGGTACCGAGCCACCCCTGCTGCCGCACCAGGACAGCAGGGATGTGGGCGTGCCTGCCTTGAGGCCGGGGGAGGGGAGCCCTCCCCACCGTCCTCATCCATCATGGGGTGACAGTAGTTTTTTCTGTACGCTCCATTTTCTCAATTGATTATGAAGGACACGCAGTAGCTTTAAAATTAACTTAAAACAACTGGAAGCCTACAAGAGGGTAAAAGCTGTAACACGATCTTTAAAAATGATGTGACGTAAGTCTTCTAGGAACTGCCACAGCCCGGCGGAGACTCTTTAGAAGGGGCTTATTTCAGGAAACTGCATTCCGGAGACAAAGCTCAGCCCGGGTAAAGACGGCCATCCCAGGCGTTTCTTACAGCGTCACAGGCCACACTGCTCTCCCGGGCCAGTCCCAGGGTGCCAGGGCCCCTCCCTGCCAGGACCTGGAGGGTGCTGGCACAGAGGCTGCAGCTCACTGGTTGCCGTCCACTGCTCCTGCAGCTAACAGGCACCCTTGGGTGTTCAGGGGGTTCCTAAGGTCTCTGAGTCTGTGGCGGGGCCACCTCTGCCTGTGCACGCTGAGCTGTCTCCTCATGGGCTGCAAGGCAGGGTGCGGGTGCTCTGTGGGTGGCAGCACCTGAGCCGGCCCGCCTCCCCCAGGGACTGGTCTCTGGGCCCCTTCCAGCACCCTCCCCCAGCCCCTGCGGCCTGTCTCAACTGCACAAGCAGCAGGCTTACCATAGGTGGCCCGGGGGTGGTGTCCGGCTGGGGCGCCCTCAGCAGTGGCGGCCGGCTCCCCGGCCGGTCCGGTCAGAGGGACGGTGCTGTCGTCGCTGGCCTTGGCGCCCGGGAGCTCCTTGAACGCCGGGGACTCGGCCTCCTGGACTTGACCGAGGCTTTCATCAGATGCTCGCGACAGAGCGCTTTCTTTCTGTAGTTTGTCTAAAGAGGCACAGTGGTAAGTGAGAACCTGCAAAGGGATTCCTGTGACTGGAAGATGGATGCGGACAGGATGCTTCGAACGGGTCCCGGAAAGTGGAAGCAACTTGATTTGGGCACCAAAAAAACCCAAAAGACTGCACGCTCCAAGCACAGTTTTCCCCGTGAACTCTTTGGAGACGAACTCGCAAGCACGGGCTTCAGTTTTCGTGTCTGTACCTAAGATAAACTCAGCTTTTCATTTCAAATTCCACAAACATCTCCATGGCCCCTCACACCTTTATCTGCTGGTGCTTACCCGGGGGCAAGAAACAAACAAACAAAAAACTACAGCCACAGAAAGAAAACCCGGAATTCCGTCAATTTTCTGGAGAATGCTGGCCAGAAAATCCAGCTATCGGGGACGGCAGGTCTCCTCCTGTGCTGTCACAGCCAAAGCTGGAGAGCAAAGATTTTAAGGTCTCCTAAGGATCTTCAAAAGCCCCACGGAAAATGTGCATTTTGAAAACAAAACAAAAACTATGCATAGATTTCAAAACTGTCTTGCACACACATAAGCTCATCTTTTTTTTTTTTTTTTTTTTGACAGGCAGAGTGGACAGTGAGAGAGAGAGAGAGAGAGAAAGGTCTTCCTTTTGCCGTTGGTTCACCCTCCAATGGCTGCCACGGCCGGCGCGCTGTGGCCGGCGCACCGCGCTCATCCGATGGCAGGAGCCAGGTGCTAGGTGCTTTTTCCTGGTCTCCCATGGGGTGCAGGGCCCAAGCACTTGGGCCATCCTCCTCTGCACTCCTGGGCCACAGCAGAGGGCTGGCCTGGAAGAGGGGCAACCGGGACAGAATCCGGCACCCCGACCGGGACTAGAACCCGGTGTGCCGGCGCCGCAAGGCAGAGGATTAGCCTGTTGAGCCACAGCGCCGGCCCATAAGCTCATCTTTTAATTCCATTTTCCACAAACATTTTGAAGTCCCCTCATGTGACACGAAGGGTTGGTTAGCTATCAAGGAAAGGCCCTAAGGACGCAGCACGGGGCTGGTTTTATCCTTCCTGTTTGAGTAAGTCAGACGGACAGTGGGTGCCTGGGGCAGGTGTGGGGGGCTCGCCATGGGCAGAGACCATGCTTATTCGCAGCACAGAGCAGGAAGTAGACTCCGTCAACTGCTCTTAACCCACCAGCAGTGTGGCCTCCCTAGGAGGCCTGGGGATGTTAATGGGGTTTTCCAAGTTATTAGTTGGTCAAGTTAACATGCAGCAGACTGATGACCCGGGGACCCGAGACTCGTGTCAGGGTCACTGCCACCCTCACGGGCACGAGAACAGCCCATCACCCACCCGCCCTGCCCAGCCCCAGCCTTGACCCCCAGGGAACTGGCTGCTGTGGTCCCTGCACTCGGCCTGTTTCAGGAAGTCGAGTGGATGAAGTCAGTGGAAGGTCACTTTAGCTCAGCCGGAGCCCGTTACCGCCCCTCCTCGCCTCCTGGCGACGTGCCGCAGCTGGTTCGCTTGTTCTGTGCGCCACCGGGGTTGGTTCCAGCTTTCACTGATTGCAAACAAAGGTGCCATGGATACTCTCGGACAGATGTTGGCGCGGATGTGGAAATAGGCAAGAGTGGCGCGGACGCTGCTCACGGAACGTGCACGGTCACCCTGCTAAAGAGCTGCCCGGCCTGTGCACGAGCTCCGGCTGCCCGACCTCCCGGCTGGCGGCGCGTGCCTGTAACCAGCACACTCTGGAGGTGTGCAGGGACGGCTCACTCTGAATTCAGCCTGCGTTGCCCTCATGGCTCGGTGCTGAGCACCGGTTCCCTGGGCTCACCGGCCCTTCTCGCGTCTTTCTGGGTGACACCTTCCTAACGGGCTTGTCTGCTTCCTGGAATTTGTCTCTTCTGAGTGCAAGCCAGGGGCTTTGCAACTGCTTTCTCCCTGTCTGTGCGCTGTCTTTCCCATCTCTTCGTCGTGTTTCCCGTGGAGCAACGGTTTCTGATTTCGATCAAGTACAATTCATTCACCTCTTCTTTATGCATTGGCTTTTCGGTGCTAGGTCTGAGAACTCTGCTTAGCCCAACGTCCCTGAGTTTCCTTCCCTGAGTGTCTCCCTGTTTTCTGACTTCGCATTCTGATCTATGGCACCTCTAAGCTTTCTATAAGGTGGAGGGCTTGGTTAAGTTTCCTTTTCTTTCTTTTTTTTGGGGGGTGCGTGAATGTCTAATCGATCCGACACGGTGTTGAAGAGACCCCTTTCTCCTCTGAGCTGCCTTTGTGCCTGACAGAATCTCTTGCCACAGGGGCGGGGCTACCTCTGGACTCTTCTGCTGTAATGCACGTATTTATATTCTCACCACCGTCACAGCCCTGCAGCTTTATATGTCTTCCAAGTCTTAAAGTCAGACGGTGTGAGCCCTCCAAGTGAATCCATTTTCAAAACTATCTTGGCTATTTTAGTCTTTAGAATTTCCACATATAAGGATTCTTCGAGAAGTTCATAGAAAATGCTTACGCGGAAACAATTACAGATGGATTTCCAATGTTTTTTGCACCAAAATAAACCTCTCTTTTTATCCAATTTTCCACGAACTTTGAAGTACCCACAATTTAAAAAAAATTTTTTTGGAACAGATTTCATTTTTAGTGTAGTTTTCTGTTCATGACACAATTGATAGGAAGGTACAGACAGTGCCCATACAGCTTCTGCCCCTATACCTGCCCAGTCATTAACACTCCTCTATTCGCTATAATTACTGACCCATCATTAGTATCCAAAGTCTGGAGTTTAGATTAGGGTTCATCTTGATACATTCTGTGCATTTTGACAAATGGATGATAACATGTACCCAAGAACATACTGTCCCCTCGAAAACTTTTAAAGCAGCGTGTCGAAATCTACACAACACCTGCTGGGATCTGCATTTACAGAGAAGAACCGTCGTCGGTGCTGTACTGGGTCTTGTAATGCACGAGCGCAAACAAGGATTTTCAGATCCAGCAGATGCACGTGGTCACACACCAGAAGGCACCTCCTGCAGCCCACAGTGGGCGTGTCTTATCTCTGTGGGGAGAGCCTCGCAAAAGCTTCGAGGCTTTGAATGCAACGCTGTGGCTGGTGCTAAGAAAACATCTCAGCTGACGTTCTAAACCACCTTCTCCTTTTAATGCAGTGTCTTTATAAGGTCAAACTGACGCCAATAAAACCCATACATGTTGAACGTACACATGGGGGGATGATCTGTGACAAGCGAGGAGGACCCCCATCCTGATCACCCCATCCCCAGTGTGCCTGAAAAGTCCCCTTGCAGCCCTGTGCTGTGTCCCCCAGACCCCACCTGGCCCAGGCAGCCAGGGATTTCTGCCCTACAGAGTAACTGTGTGCTCTCGTCTCCTGGAAAACCCCATGGAATCGGAACAGGATCGTGGAGTCACGCGCTGTGCGTGCTCTCGCAGCTGCCCCCGCGGCTCCCTGTGAGGCCGGTGCGGCAGACAAACCGCCACCGGCTCCCCGGTCACCTGCTCAGGGACACCTGGGTTGTGGGTTGCTGCCAGTTTCCGCCAGCTATTGCTAGAATATTTTCACGCGAGGCTCTTTGTGAACATCTGCTTCCACATCTCGCGGGTGAATCCCTAGGAGTGAAGCTCCTGGGTCAGTCCGGGAAGGGTCCGGTCGACTTCCTGGGAAAACCGCCGGGGCCGAATTTCCCAGGCGCTCCGACCGTTCTACGTGTCGCCATGAAAGCTCTGAGCACAGCGCAGGTCTCTCTCCCCAGAGCCACTCTCACCGGCGAACTCCACTGCGCGGCCCCTCCCAGGTGCCAGCTGCGCACCTGGCTCCAACGCTATCCTGACTGCCACAGAGCGGTCAGCTCTTGTTTTTTTGGAAAAAGCATTTACAAGGATGCTGGACAGGGGAGACAGGCCACGTACCACTGCAGCTCTCCACAAGGCGGAGGGCACCTGTGCACCACAGGTGAGGGCTCGGGGCCCAGGGGCGCCTCTGTGAGTCGGACGGACATTGGAGCCCTTACCTGCGATCTTCCTCCTCATCCAGGGACACACGAAGAGCCACACGAAGAGGGCGAAGAGCAGCGCGATACCGGAGGAGATGAGGACGATTGCCCACAGCGGGAGGACCAGGCCCAGCACTGGGGAGGCAGAGGGGACAGCGGTGGGGTTATGTGGGCTCTCCCAAGGGCACGCCCCGCCTCGCTGCCTTTTCCTCCCCCAGCTCTGTCCAAGACACCCCGGGTTCTGCATTTCATACAACTCGCAGCCAAAAAGCCAAAAGCGGTATGTGGGGTGTGTACACACAACGCCTTGTGAACACATCCTTTGGATCTAGGCTTCCCAGGTGGGACAGCGGCACGCTGACTTAGGTCTTATCTGTGTGTCTAGGTGGCTGGCTAAGCTGGGAGTCTGCCCTGCTCTGTGCTGAGGGACGGCCAGACACCACCCTGGGAGCGGCTTCTCCCTGTCCCAGCAGCAGTCAGCAGCCCCGCCACAGGGGGGCACAGCGCCCCGACCACACAGGTGAACCCTGCTAAGTCCGCTTAGAAATGAGAGGTTCTTGAACGGACACTGGTGTTCACACAGAACTCTCCCAAGCGTCAGCTGGCAGAATTACAACACAGAAGAGTTTTCGTTAGTGTGCAAGTGGTGCTCGCTGGGTAGCAATTCTGTTAGCAAGCACCGGATCCAGGGTGCTGCCCGCATGGTCGGCACCGCCTGTCGCCTGCAACAGGCACGCCCCACACACGCGTTCACGGGTGCACGGCGTGGGCACTCCTGCTCCCGTGTGACCACAAGGCAACGTGCAGGCCAGAACACCTACCACCGCGCCAGCTGTGACAGTGCAGACTGGCAGAGCGAGACACGCGTCATGGGAACGGGGGACCGCTGTGGTCCCCAGACACAGGAGAGGAGCCGGGTCTGCACGGGATGTAGCGCAGCGGCACCTGTCCATTTACTTTTTTTTTTTTTAATAAGATGTATTTATTTGAAAGGCAGAGTTTCAGAGAGAGGGAGCAATAGAGAGAGAGAGAGAGAGAGAGAGAGAGAGAGATCTCCCATCTGCTGGTTCACTCCCTAAATGGCCACAGTAGCTAGTGCTGGACCAAGCTGAAGCCAGGAGCCTAGAACTCCATCCAGGTCTCTCCCATGGGTGACAGTGGCCTAAGCACTTGGGCCATCTTCCACTGTCTTCCCAGACACAGTAGCCGGGAGCTGGATGAGTGAAGTAGCCGGGCCTCTGACTGGCACTCATATGGAATGACAGTGTCTCAGGTGCTGGCTTAACCGTTACCGCTGTGTCACAGTGCTTGGGGTGGGGTGGGGCATCTATGTTTAAAAAAGACACCCCCTTTCCACATGTGCACACAGAGAAAGTTCTAGAAAGACGATGGCTGTTTCTAGGGGAAGATGGGAAACGAGTGAGATTTTTGCTGCTGCTTCTTTTTTTTTTGACAGGCAGAGTGGACAGAGAGACAGAGAGAAAGGTCTTCCTTTTTGCCGCTGGTTCACCCTCCAATGGCTGCCGCGGCCGGCGCACCGCGCTGATCCAAAGCCAGGTGCCAGGTGCTTTTCCTGGTCTCCCATGGGGTGCAGGGCCCAAGCACTTGGGCCATCCTCCACTGCACTCCCGGGCCACAGCAGAGAGCTGGCCTGGAAGAGGGGCAACCGGGACAGAATCCGGCGCCCCAACCGGGACTAGAACCCGGTGTGCCGGCGCTGCTAGGTGGAGGATTAGCCTAGTGAGCTGCGGCGCCGGCCAGACTTTTACTTCTTACAATGCATACTTTCACTGGCAACTTTAAGAAAACACAACACAGATGCCACTTTTGTAAATGACCAAAGATTTCTTCTGAGTTTGAACGCAGTGACCCCTTTAAAAGGTCTGCTCTTCCATTAATGTTTAATGATGCAGGCCTTGTTACACTGCTACCCAATGCATACATCCCCATCTGTGCACGGTGGCAACATCAGGGGCTGTGAAACCTCTGAGGGTGACAAGAGGTGACACAAGAGGCAGCAACTACTGTAAGTGGGAGGTCAGAGTTCAGGCAGATACAAACCAGAAACAGAAGGCCCGGGATGGTCTGGCTCAGTGCCAGGGGGCTGCTCCAGAGCTGCACCCTGGGCCCAGGGGGCTGCCCCAGAGCTGGGGGGAGCACTCAGACCCACCTGGGCCCAGGGGGCAGCCCCAGAGCTGGGGGGAGTACTCAGACCCACCCTGGGCCTGCCAGGGGGCTGCCCCAGAGCTGGGGGGAGTACTCAGACCCACTTGGGCCCAGGGGGCTGCCCCAGAGCTGGAGGGAGCACTCAGACCCACCCGGGCCCAGGGGGCTGTCCCAGCGCTGGGGATGCACTCAGACCCTGGGCCTGCCAGGGGGCTGCCCCAGAACTGGGGGGAGCACTCAGACCCACCAGGGCCCAGGCGGCAGCTTTCTGTCCTCACGCTGCGTTCTGCCCCCAGGTGTTTCTCGCCAGCCTGAGTGGGGAGCGCTTCAGAGCAGCGGGCTACGGCCGAGGCCTGCCCCATTCCTCTGCTGAAGCAAGACAGGTGAGGGCTGCCCCCGGGGGCGAGGCGAACCCTCTGGGCTGTGCACTCTCTGAGATGCAAGGGCGTTTTCATGAACAGGCCCAGTTTTTTCTTTGCCTTCTGGACAAGCCCAAGACAGAGGGAGAAGGGATCGCCACACTCCCCTGCCCCTACCAGGGCCAGGCAGGGCTGCGAGGGGCAGTCAGGACCCGAGCTTTGGGGCCAGGCCTCTGTCCCCTTGCTTAGCTGGCCAGACGCACCATCCCCTGCCCTCTGCACCACCCACCGGGAGGGAAGACAGTCAGGTGGAGGAACAGAGACGGGAGTCCAGGAGAACTGGGGGTGGGGGTTGTGAGAGAGAAGAGGAATAGGTGCCAGTAACGCAGGCCTTAAGAGCACGAGGCGCCGCCCTGGTGGCAGGCTCCTGGGGGCACAGCTCGGTCAGTCACGCTGCATGGCTCCACACATTGGTCAATCAGGGGGTGGGGAATGCCTGGCCCACAGGCTGCATGAGGCCGGCTAAATCGTCTGGTCTGGCCCGCCCATGGCCACCACAGGTGGGACTCAGAATGCAGCTACA
This sequence comes from Sylvilagus floridanus, assembly GCA_949820135.1. Classification (NCBI taxonomy): domain Eukaryota; kingdom Metazoa; phylum Chordata; class Mammalia; order Lagomorpha; family Leporidae; genus Sylvilagus; species Sylvilagus floridanus. The sequence continues at coordinate 87,842,053 of OX463242.1, forward strand.
CATGTCAGCTGGCAATGATGCTATGAACCTCCAAACAGCCCTGGGCAGAAGAACAGGTCCCCTAGCCTTGCACTTGCTTCATGGTCTCCAAAACTTCAGTGTGGAAAAGGGCGGGAGGGGAGGAGGGGGAGGGGGAGGAGCGCAGCGGCAGTGGTGCCTCAGCGCCAGGCCTGGGGACATGTGAGGCTGCGTTTGCAGGGACAGACGAGGGAGCAAAGGCCGCTGTTCAAACTTGCTAAGAGCACCCGATACACAGGCCCTGCAGTGAGGCAGCTGTGCTGATGGTAAGAGGTGAGCGTGCATCAGAATCTCCAGAGAGCTCCCTGGGGGAGCAGAGACCGCTGGGCTGGAGAATTTCCTATTTACGCAGTCTAGGGTTGGGCCAGAGAATCCACAATCTTTTTTCCCTTTTATAGATTTCTTTCTTTACTTGAAAGGCAATTACAGAGACAGAGAGACATCTTCCATCTGCTGGTTCACTCCCCTCAGTGCCCACAATGGCCAGGGCTGGGCCAGGAGGAAGCCAGAAACCTGGAACTCCATCTGGGTTTCCCACATGGTGGCAAGAACCCGAACACTTGGGTCATTCTCTGCTGCTTTCCCAGGTGCATTAGCGGGGAGCTGGATCGGAAGTGGAGCAGCTGGGACTGGAACTGGTGCTCATATGGGATGCCAATGTTGCAGGCAATGGCTTAACACACTGTGCCACAATGCATGCCCCAAGAATCTGCACTGATGAGCCGCCAAGTGCAGCTGGTGCAGCTGGGACGCAACTGGCCCAGGAGCTCCCCTTCACCTGGAAGTCAGACATCCCTCCCAGAGGCCTCTGCGGCTGACAAGCCCTGCCTGCCTGCACTTCATGCTGTTCAAGCACTCCACAAGAGCCTGGCCCTGCACATCTGAAGACCCTGGCATTACAGATAAACTTCAGGCTTGCATCCAACCCAAGTAAGCACTTTCTGCCCGAGTTATTCTGGGACTGGCAAGTTTGTTTTTAAGGACGAAAACGCAAAGACGACTTCCGGAGTGTGAGCTCCGTCTCTGAAGTTCAGGAATGACTCATCAGAGGTAAGTCATGTCTGCTGCAAATCGAGCTGAGGACATGACAGCTTCAGAGCCATTCAGAGTGGAAAGCGAGACGCGACACTGGAGCTCAACACCAGGACCTCTCCGGCTCCTTCCACGCCTAGAGACGCTGTTTGTCCGGGTCTCTGGGAGCTGAACTCGGGAAGAGTGATGCTGGAGAGCTTCCCTTTCTCCTTTCATCACCAAGGCCCTTTATATGGAAATGTCCCGGGGCCAGAGCCTCGGCTCACTAGGCTAATCCTACGCCTGCAGCGCCGGCATCCCATGTGGGCGCCAGATTCTGTCCTGGTTGCCCCTCTTCCAGTCCAGCTCTCTGCTGTGGCCCAGGAGTGCAGTGGAGGATGGCCCAAGAGCTTGGGCCCTGCACCCCATGGGAGACCGGGGGGAAGCACCTGGCTCCTGGCTTCAGATCAGTGTAGCTCCGGCCGTAGCGGCCATTTGGGGGGTGAACCAACGGAAGGAAGACCTTTCTCTCTGTCTCTCTCACTGTCTAACTCTGCCTGTCAAATAAAAAAAAGAAAAGGAAACGTCCCAAGGGGGAGAGAGGACAGAGACAGAAAGGCAGAGCTCTGCTGAAAGGAGCCGCTGGACCGCGTGGTGCTGCACTGACCACCTGCGCCCCCCTGTGGCACAGGCTGGCAGGTGCAGAGGCCCCAGAGAGTAAATCCTGCGGGACTCGTCTGCTGTGAGGCCAAGAGAGCCCCTGCAATGCTTCCGTGGACTCAGCTCCTGGGTATTCCGGCAACACCCGGGGAACCAGCGCGTTAGCAGAAGCCTCTTCCGGCTGACTGGAGGAACGAACCGGGGGCCCTCAGGGTCAAGACCGCCTCCCCTTGCTGCTGTTCCAGGCAGGTCTCCCTCTACCCCCCAAAAACTCCCCACAAAACGTCTCCCAAATATGTATGGGGAGAAACAGAGAGAGGGGACGACTCAGGACTTCCAGGAAACTTAAAGCCAGATGGATGAGGCTAACGGGGACTGATGGTGGAGACGCTGCCTCACCAGCGAGGGTGCTTTGACAGAGGACGAGACGCGGCATGCGAGGACACGGCACGCTCCCGACCGCCCCTCGTGCCCACGCCAGGATAGGGGCTGCTCTTCCCGTTCAGGGGTTTCTAATATTCCTAACTAAAGAGAAGCCCCTCCCCCCACCCCGCCCCATGCTGGCCGGTTCACGCGGCAGCTTCCCTAACAGGGCAGTACATCCACAGGTTATGGGGAAACGGGATTCATGGTGGGGGCTTGGAGCCGTGTGCTAGGAAGCCTGGGTTCAGGCGCTGGCTCCACTCCCCATTCCAGGTTCCTGCTAGTACACAGCCTGGGAGACAGCAGGTGAGGGCTCCCGCCACGTGGGAGATGTGGATGGAGTTCCCAGCTCCCAGCATCAGCCCGGCCCAGCCCAGCCCTTGCAGAGATGGGAGTGTTCTGTCTCACTATACATCTATCTCCCTGCCTCTAAACAAACAGAAATATTGTAAAGATGGGCTGAAAAGCTAAGTTAATTGTTGCACAAAAACCGTTTGTTTTAACCCATGCACGGTGCTTACAAAATTCTGCTCACTTGGTGACGACCTCTCGTATGGCAGTTTCAACACTTCTTGGGCACCAGAATGAGCTTATCTTTTAACTCTTTTAACTCCAAACCCACAGGCTTTTTTTTTTTTTTTTTTTTTTGCAGTATCTTTGAATACTGGGAAACCTTTGACAAGAGTTAGGAGAGATGATGAACGTGTGGAGGTTGTTAAGCTTTGTCGTTAGCATCCTGCGCCAGGTGCTGTGTGAGCGGGGTCGACCTATGGGGTCTCCCGTATCAGTGCAATGTCACCACCAAGACCCTGGGACTCCGTGTCGTCATCCCACAGTCTCCCACCTGCACTGTGGGCGGAGCCCCATTACCAGTGTCCCCGGGGAGGCAGGGCCCCGAAGAATGAGTTGGTGAAAGGTCAGCTCAGCCACCCTGGGAAGCGTCTGTGTCGTCCTTGGTGCCCCATCCGTATCTGGTTTCATGTCCCCGACAACTATCCACTCTCCCAGGGAGATGATTCTCTTAGCACACGTGCAACAAAACTGCTACAAAAAGATGAAGAAAAGAAAAACAAGAGGTGGAAAATCCCAGCCGGGGACGGACAAGGTCAAGTCCTTGCAGACACACAGCCAGCCGCCTTCTTAAAGAAAAACCAGGGAGCAAGACGGACAAAGAGCAGGCAAAAGCAAAACAGGAACCACCTTTAGTTGTCACGGGGGGGGGGGGGCATCCACAGCCCTCATTAGCTCAGGGCATCCGACACCACCCCGGGGTGGGGGTGGGGGTGGGGGTACGCAGTACTGAGGGCTAACCTGAGATCCAAGAGCTGACTTAGGTGAGGGATGGGACCGCGCCTGCAGGGGGCCGTCCACAGCTCGGCTCTGTGCTGTCTGCATCTGCAGCCCCACGCCCCAGGCCCCTCCCACGCTCTGGGGTGCAGGGAGCTCCACCGCAAGGCACTGCCTCCTCCCTGACTCCTGTGTGTTTTTATTGACCCCAGAACACGTTAACAACAACAACAAAAAAGCCTGCAACAAACACACTGCCTAGTCCACGAGTTACAGAACCCGGAGGGACCACGGGAGCTGTCCTGGGAGGCTGGGACGCCACCTCTCTCGGGCTGTGCTTCCGTGTAACTCACAGCAGCTGCGAGGCCGGCACCCCCACGCACGTCACTCGAAGCCAGGAACCCCGATAAGAAGTACCCAGGGCAGGTGCCAAAGTTAAAGGCTGTGTGGGGTTAGGGATCGTATCACTGATTTTTCATGGCTGATGCAGACAACATATAAGTATGTATATCAAATAAAATCTGAGTAAGATTACACTGAGCAAATCCACAGGGATCCCCCCCAGAAGCCCCCCATATTGGAAGGTGACCCCTTTCAACCGTACTATCACACGCCGTTTTGATCAGAGGAAGGGAGCCTTCTCTGTGCGATATGGCCATCAAGGACATACATGAGATGAAGTACAACACAAACAGATCTGCTGACCCCCACCTGTGTCCGTGGTGGTGGGTGTGTTCCGCAGGCACCTGTCACAGACAGAGAAGCCCTCCCTGCTGAGACAGGCACCCAAGTATTTCAGAGAAAGTTGCCAGCTCACCACCCTGAATGTATGCATGTAAGAACACTGGAGGCTCTGGCCTTGTGGTTCTGAGCTCACACAGGCAGCCCACACAGGAGCGCTGTTCGAGTCCCGGCTGCTCTGCTTCTGACCCAGCTCTCTGCTAATGCACCTGGAAAAGCAGAAGACGGCCCAAGGGTTAGGGCCTCTGCACCCACGTGGGAGACCCGGATGGAGTTCCAGGATCCTGCCTTTGGCTTGGACCAGCGTGGCTATTGTGGCCACTGGGGGAGTGACCAGAGGATGGAAGACCTCTCTCTGTAACTCTGCCTTTCAAATAAGTAACTACTTTTTTAAAAAATAAAAAGAAAAAGGAATACTATACATGCCTTTGTTTTGCCAGAATGTAAGAGAAAAGAATTCATTTTTAGCTGACACCCCCTTGCCACCAAAGCAACTCTAGACCCTTATTTAAAAAAAAAAAAAAGCCAAAGCAACCAGAATGGGACCCAGGAGTCATTGCTGAAAAGAGCCCCCTTGCCGTCAGCCGCGGTGGGAAGCCAGCATGCAGGCTGCTCTGAGGACCGGTGGGGGCTCTGGACGCTGAACCCCCCCCTTCACCAGGGGGTAGGGTGGAGGCTTGAGGGGGCAGGCCTGGCTGCTGCCCCCTCCCTGCCACCCACACCTCTCTCCGGGCCCAGCAGAGCCCGCCTGTGTGTGCTGTCAGCTCACATTGAGATGCAGAGGCTGCGCTAAGCTTCTAAAGCAACATGGCTGGGCAGCCGGCAGAATGGGGATTTGACTTTTGTTTGAAATGGAAGTTCTGATGCCCACTGCACCTCCTGGCATCTCTTGGTCGTTCAGCACGCGTAAATGCATTCACTACGCTCTGCTACTCCGTCACGACCACAGGAAATGCTTTCCTGCTGCTGGCCAGCGATGCCGAAGGAGTCGCTACTGCGGACGTGCGAGCTCTGCCCCCGAGGGAGCCTTACCTGGTGCTCCTGTGTACATGATGGAAAACACATTTATTGCTATGGTCGCAGCATAGAACACGGGAAGCGCCCGGAGGCCGTTGGGAACGGGGTCCTCCTGTGTAACAAGGGGACAGAGTGGCAGGTCAGGACTCATGCAACACAGCACATGGCCACAAGAGGTCGTCTCCAGCACGGGTGTGGCCCACCCCTTGCACCCAGGGGCCAGGGCCAGGCTCCACGAGCTGACGTCAGAGTTGGAACAGGAAGAATCGCCAGGGTGGGTCAGCTCAGGGGGCCGAAGCCCTTTCGCAAGATTCAACTTTGGCCCTGGAAGTCCACACTCAACAACTACGTTAAGGGCCAGTGCTCTGGCATAGTGGGTAAAGTACTGCCTGCAGGGCTAGCATCCCATAGGGGTGCAGGTTCGAGTCCCAGCTGTTCCACTTCCTATCCAGCTCCCTGCCAATGCACATGGGAAAGCAGCGGAAGATGGCCCCAGTGCTTGGGCCCCTGCCACCCATGTGGGAGACCCAGATGAGGATCCTGGCTCCTGGCTCCCACCTGGTCCAGCCCAGCCATTGCAGCCATCTGGAGATTGAACCAGCAGATGGAAGATCTGCCTCTCTCTCTGTCTCTCCCTCTCCAACTCTGATTTGCAAATAAATACATCTTTAAATAAATAAATAAAAATGTGGAGACTCAAACCCCTGAGGATTCTCTACATCACTCTTATTACAAAGACATTTTAACTATTGAAATGCATAAAGCAAATGCATTTCCAGGTACCAGGAGTGTCCAGATCTTCAGTCATGAAAAGTTCAGGAGTGGTGGGCTCTCTGTCTGGTACGATGTTGTTTATCTACAAACACAGGCTTCTTCCATGGCATTCCCTAAACCAAACACTTTAACGAGAATGGTGCCACGTACGTGTTAGGTTAAATAACGTCTGGGAAACTGCTGGAACTGTTCGAGCTTTCAGCAGATCTACGGAGGTGCAGGAAGCAAAAACACGGGCTACAAACTCCTGGACACCGTGCTAGCACATAGACGGTGCTCAAACAGCTCAACATTTTCTAACCGTGCGAGCCAGCCTCACACGTTTGTATGGGCATGCTGCCTACCACAATTAAGAGGAAAATTAGCTCTTAGAGTTGACGTGGGCGACAGAAGCTTGGCTGAGTCAGCAGACTCCGTCTCACAGATCCATCTCAAGTGTAAACAGGTACGCAGACAGCACGGCTCACGGAGAATGCATTCTGGGGCATCCTGAGCAGCCCTGGTCACGAGGCCTGAGCCGAATGGCAGCAGAAGATCAGGGCAACGAGAGCAGGGGCAGCAGTGGCCCAGCTGCACGTGTGAGAGAGCAACAGCCAGACCAGGCCGGGGAGGGCCAGGGCAGCGAATCTCGGGCTCAGCATGGCTTGGAGGGACATGGCCAGCAGCCTGACCCGTGATGCATCACGTGGGAAGGGCCCAGCCGGAAGGCCAGACACCGGTTCCAAGACATCACTTTCTTGGGGGCAAGAACTGCTAACAGCCAGCGCTGTGGCTCAATAGGCTAATCCTCCGCCTTGCGGTGCTGGCACACCAGGTTCTAGTCCCGGTCGGGGCGCCGGATTCTGTCCCAGTTGCCCCTCTTCCAGGCCAGCTCTCTGCTGTAGCCAGGGAGTACAGTGGAGGATGGCCCAAGTGCTTGGGCCCTGCACCTGCATGGGAGACCAGGAGAAGCACCTGGCTCCTGCCATTGGATCAGCGCGGTGCGCTGGCTGCAGCGCGCTGGCCGTGGCGGCCATTGGAGGGTCAACCAACGGTAAAGGAAGACCTTTCTCTCTGTCTCTCTCTCTCTCACTGTCCACTCTGCTTGTCCTAAATAAATAAATAAATAAAATAACTACTAACAAAAGACTTAGGTAAACATCTGAAGGTACACAGTCCTGAGCCTGTGCCTGTAATAAAATCACCTTACGTCTTGTAAGAATAGAGATTCTCAAAACTCAAATAGGAGCTGGTGCTGTGGTGTAGCGGGTAAAGCCATAGCTGCAGTGCCGGCATGGACACTGGTTCGATTCCTGGCTATTCTACTTCCTATCCAGCTCTCTGCTAGGACCTGGGAAAGCAGAAGATGGCCCAAGCGCTTGGGACCTGGAAGAAGCTTCTGGCTCCTGGCTTCAGATCGGCTTAGCTCCAGCCATTGTGGCCATTTGGAGAGTGATCCAGCGGATGGAAGACCTCTAACTTTCTCTGCCTCTGCCTCTTTGTAACTCTTTCAAATAAATAAATTAATAATAATAATAAAAAAAAAAAACCCTCAAACAGCAAACATCTGATGGAGCCCTGTCTCCTTTCTCCTTCTGCTGCCTCCTCTCCCTCTCCTCCCTCCCAGGCATCCATCATCTGCCGCCCAGGCCAGCATCCATCACTCTCTCTGAAACATTTAATGAGTGTCTTTTCCAGTGCCCAGCTCAGTGCTGGCCACTGGACTACGGAAGTGACCAAGGTGGTCACAGACAGCAACGAGTGGAGAAACAGACGCCAACAAGGTGCCACCAATGACCAGGAGGAAGCGCCGGGGACAGGGGACCAGGAGGTGGCCCAGGGAGCCACACCTGAAGACTGGGGAGGAGTGTGTGTGCCAGCGAGGACGGATTCCACATCGAGGAAATGAAGAGGCTGGCAGGCGAGACGGGGTGGCAGCTTCCAAGACGTAAGCAGATATCAGCGTGGCTGGCGCCCAGGGGAAGAGGGTGGCGGCATGCGGCAGGGGCATGCTTGCTCTTCTCCAAGGGAACACGCCTTCGGTGGGGCACGGGGCAGGGCTAAGCCGAGGAGCTGCCCATCCACGTGTGTCCCCGAAGTGCGGGCAAGCGAACGCCGGAGATTGGTCCCCTCCTCCCTGGGGCATGCGTCCCAAGGGCCCCCCTGGCTGCCTCAAACCTCAGAGAGTCCCCAACCCGAGACGCCAGGGTCCTTGGAAACGTCTGTGGAAAACCGAAGTAAAGACGAAGCTTGTTTCGGTGCAACACGTTTTGAAACCCATGCTTCTCGAAAGGTCTCCCAAGAGTCCCTGGGCGGTGCGTGTTATGAAAACAGCTCTGCGTGGACTTCCAAATGACCTGCTCGGAAACAGACTCCCTACCTTTTGATTCCACTTGGCACAAACAGGCTGAGGTCTGAGATCTGCCCTTGCCTGCTTTTCCCTAGACGTACACACGTCCCAGTGGTAGAGTCTAATTTACAAGTCAGGCGCAGCAAAGGCTTAACCACAGCAATAATGCTACGGACCAGTGCTCGCAGCGCACTGGACTGGAAGCCACGTGAACTCCGTGCACTGCACTCACCCTTCCCCCTGCGATGGCTCGACGGGACAAGCCCCACGGGGTGGAGCTCCCCCAGCGAGGCGAGTGACCATGACACAGCATGCGCTCTTACGCAGGGCTTCTCTGGACACAAGCATGGCACACGGTACCCTGAGAACTGGGCTGGCTGCCTGAGCAGCTTGCAGGTGGGTGGCGCACACGACACGCAAACGCTGAGTCAGTGGGAGGCTTTGTGTCCTGGGCAGGGCTGGGGCCCGCGCGGGACGGGGGAGACTGCACCCTGCTACTCAGAACGCTGTGCCACTGAACTTCTGGGATTTTCCACTCAGTACATACAGACCGTGGCTGACTGGGTAACTGGAACTACGAAGAGCAAAACCCCGGGTGAGGGACGCTGCTGTGTGGTCTAAGGCAGGCATCACTGCCTCGGGCCCGAGAGGCAAATGGGCTCGCCCGCTGCGTGCTGAGTCTTGTTTTACGTCTTAGGTGAGTATGCCCGGTAGCCTACTTCCTTCTTATCCTCTCCTCAAAGTAGCCAGTGCTTCCTTCAGACGACAGGAGAGCGCCGTTTGCTCCCTTGTCGGAATGAGAGTAGTTCCAAAGTCTGCACGCCACCTCCTCCGCCCCGTTTAACTTCCAGAAAACAGCGACCTTTCCTTCCTGAAGCCAGCACCACTCCTGGGAAGGCTGACGGGTGAGCTAAATCCTGGAGCCAACCCTGCCACCCACGTGCGAGGCCCGGAAGAAGCTCCTGGCTCCTGGCTTCAGCCTGGTTCTGCCCTGGTCACTGCAGCCACTTGGAGAGTGAACCTGCGGATGGAAGATCTCTCTCTCTTTCTTTCTCTCCCCACTCTCTTGGTAAGTTTCAAATAAATAAGTAAATCTTAAAGAAAAAAAATAAGAAATCTGGAAGCTGAGCAACACTGTTTGTAACTGTTTTCTGGAGTCTCTGGGTGAGTGACCTTGGCTCCTTCTGGCTACTCACTCACTCCAGGGTGCTGTTGCCTTAGTAATGCACAAATAAGGGGTCGGTGCTGTGGCAGAGCCACCGCCTGCAGCGCCGGCATCCCATATGGGCACCGGTTCGAGTCTCAGCTGCTCCACTTCCAATCCAGCTCTCTGCTATGGCCTGGGAAAGCAGTAGAAGATGGCCCAAGTCCTTGGGCTCCTGCACCCACATGGGGGACCCGGGAGAAGCTCCTGGATCCTTGCTTGGGATCGATGCAGCTCCAGCTATTGCAGACAACTGAGGAGTGAACCAGCAGATGGAAGACCTCTCTCCTCTCTCTCTCTCTCTCTGCCTCTCCTCTCTCTGTGTAACTCTTTCAAATAAATAAATAAATCTTAAAAAAAAAGTTCTTTCTAAAAAACAAAACAAAAACAAAAACCAGTGATGTACAAATACAATTATTCCTCCAACCCCCCACCATTCATTCCTACTGAGTAGGACCTACATTAGCTCTAAAGTTTAATAATAATAATAATAACAACAATAATAATATAAAAATCGCCTCACTTACCTTTTTAAGGATGAAAATTCTGATCAGTATGAACAGCACGCCAGACATGAAACCAGATAAGAGTGGAGATATAAACCAAGAAGCAACTGAATAATTGAAGAAAAATCTAATGAATGTCAAAATCCATACGTAACAAGGTCAGATTCACATAAGACGATGATAACCAGCAGTCAGCACACACTAATGAACGTGCCCGCAGGATTGGCCTTAATGCCCGGCTGACGTCACGCGGGTGCGGCTGCACTCCAGATGGGAGCAGCGGCCAAGCGCACGGCTGCGCCCCGGGTCCCCAGGCACCCCGGTGCCGGCCCTCCTCACAGCGCGTGTCCCACAGGTCACTTCCAAGGCCTGCCTGGTGCTCTCACTCCTGCCTCTCCCTTCGGCCTTGGGGTTCCCTACTCTGGGGGCACACTGGGGCCCCTGGGGAGCTGAGCTCTTACCACCCCCAGGGTTCTGGGCTACTGAAGGGTTTGGAGGGAGCTCGGCACACTGGCACTTTTCCATTGTGTGCCCAGGTGATTGAGAAGTGCAGCTGGAGCTCAGAACCACTCCTCCAGAGGCCTGGGACCTGGCCACTTTCCTGGGGGCCTCCCTGCCTTTAGGGGCAGATGGGACCTCACGAGCACAGTAAGGTGCGGACATGCCGCTGGCTCCCTTTGAAGCTCCCTCTCCGACCGCGAGCTCTGAGACCTTTCTGGGGCCCAGTCTTTCTATGCCGTCCAGACTGGGTTCAGTCCAACTCACTGCTCTCATGCTTGGGAAGAACAAACAGATTCTGGTTTTCAAAGCTGACGAGAGCAGAGTTTAAAGACGCCTGCACATAACAGCTCACAATCTCCACTAATAGAACTTCAAAGGGAAAATGCATTCCCCATACCAGCTCTTCTAAAGCTTAACATCCGAAGGGGCCAACACTGTGGCATAGAAGGTTAAGCTGTCTGCAGTGCCGGCATTCTATGTGTGTGCCAGTTCAAGTCCCGGCTGTTCCACTTCCAATCCAGCTCCCCGCTAATGGCCCAGGAAAGCAGTACAAGATGGCCCAACTCCTTGGGCCCCTGCACCCACGTGGGAGACCCAGAAGGAGTTCCAGGCTCTTGGCTTCGGTCTGGACCAGTTCCAGCCATTATGACTATTTAGGGAGTGAATCAAAGAGTGGAAGAGCTCTCCCCCCCCTCCTCTGTCTTTCAAATAAATAAATAAATAAATAAATAAATCTTAAAAAAAAAAAAGTTGGGTCTGGGCCAGTGCTGTGGTATAGTGGACAAAGCCATCGCCTGCAGTGCCGGCATCCCATATGGGCGCCAATTCGAGACCCAGCTGCTTCACTTCTGATCCAGTCTCTGCTATGGCCTGGGAAAGCAGCAGAAGATGGCCCAAGTCCTTGAGGCCCTGCACCCACATGGGAGACCTGGAAGAAGCTTCTGGATCCTGCCTTCAGATCAGCTCAGCTCCGGCCATTGCGGCCAATTGGGGAGTGAACCAGCGGATGGAAGACCCCCGCCCCCCCCAGCCTCTCCATAACTCTGTATTTCAAATAAATAAACAAATCTTAAAAAAAAATATGTTGAGTCTAGTATATGGTATGCTGGCTTATAACCCAGGATCATGTACTTATTGAAATAAATAAATAAAGCTTAGCATTTGAAGGGGGGGAACCCAATGAAAAAGTCACTTTGGATACAACTTACTCTAAAGCACGTAAACTTTCCTCCTCACAGGTAAAAGAAAATGGCAATTACCAATCTTGACGAGCTCCATCCACTGCACGCCTTTCGTGCCGATGGCGACGAGCGAGAATCCTATGGTGGCGCCTACGATGCAGTGGGTGCCAGAGATGGGCAGCCTCAGGAATGATGCAATCAGCTGCCACACCGCCGAACCTGCGGACGGGAAGAGCCACGAGAGTTACACCGGAGTCAGGAGCCTCACACTGGCCCCGGGGACGGCAGTCAGAGGCTGCTCTCTGTTCCAGCATCACCTGGGGATTTGCTTTTCTGTGCATTGAGGTCTGGACTGAAAAAAAAAAATCACAAAATTAGGGGCCCGGCATGGTGGCCCAGCAGCTGAGCCGCCACCTGCAACACTGGCATCTCACACAAGCACCGGGTCGAGTCCCAGCTGCTCCACTTCCATCCAGCTCTCTGCTATCATCTGGGACAGCAGCGGAAGATGGGCCAAGGGCTTGGGCCCCTGCACCCACGTGGGAGACCCGGGTGGAGTTCCAGGCTCTTGGCTTCAGCCTGCACCAGTCCCAGTCCCAGCCACTGTGACCATTTAGGGCATGAACCAGTGGATGGAAGATAACTCTCTCTGTAACTCTGCTTTTCAAATCAATCCATCTCTGTCGTGAGGTTTGGCCAAAATCAGGCAGGAGAGGGGAGGCTCCAGTGACCACAGGGAGTGGAGGAAGGCGGTATCCTGGAAGGAGGTCTTGTGTGCCAGGGTTCAACACCACACCGCTCCCTGATTTTCTTCTTGTCCGAGAAGTAACTGTGACGATGACCCTGACTGGCCCTGCAGCCGCAGCCCGGCCCCTGCCCTCTGCTTGCAGGCTCCATTCTGCCTGCTGGGAGGCACCCTCGGTTCCGGCTATGCGTCCTTTTGCCTCAATTCCACCGCTGGGCTTAGGCTTTCTCCCCGCTCCAGGTCACTTCGGGGACTCGCACGGGGAGTGGGAAGAGCGGCAGCTGGGAGGGCTCACTTGCAGAGAGAGTTGTTGAAAGGCTCACCCGGAACTGCAGGGGAATAAAGGGCCCCGCTGATAAGCTAGGAGTGTTGATTAATCCCGGACGTTAATTCTGGAAGCCTGGTTGCTTGGCAGCGGACGCAAATTCAAGCCGGCCCCCATTTCCTTCAAAGATTTCTGAGTTGGGGAAGGATCATTGTTGGTGGTGAGGGTCCCAGTGCGTGAGGCTATGGGGACAGCTGCATGGGCGAGGGGTGGGCATGCTGACCTTTGAGGCCAGCTGTGACCTGGGGTCTGGCCGCAAAGCATGCCGGGAGGAGAAGTGGAGAAGTGTTACCAGCCCTGTGCTGCCAGCCGGGGAACAGGTTCCTCGGCTGCACTGAGGAGCCCCAGGAGAATTCCTTCAGCTCGGCATCTGAGCCCTGGCTGGCCCTGGGGGAACGGCTGTTTTAAAAATAGAGCCCGAGCCGCCAGTTGAACAGCCACACTCTGTGATTTATATTCTTACAAGCATTAAAATAGCCTGGGGATGGAAGGGAGTGGGATAAACTCGCTTCCGTCCTCAGAACCTCCATGCTCTGTGTGGCTGACTTAAGAGGATGCGTCCTGCAGCAGGGGAGTCTGTGAGGACAGGTGGGGGCGTGGGGACCACCTGCGAGAGTGAGGAGGGAGACAGAGACGCAGCGGGAGGGAAGCAGCTGCTGGGAGAGGGGCACCGAGACCTGCAGTGGGCGTCTCTTTAACTTCTGCACTGAATTACTGTCAAAGAACAGCGAGGCCTCCCTTGCTGTTTTTCATGTAAGATCATAGCATCCTGGGGCCAGCGCTGTGGTTAAGCCTCTGCCAGCGGCACCAGCATCCCACATGGGCACCTGGCTGCTCCACTTCTGATCCAGCTCTCTGCTACGGCCTGGGAAAGCAGTGGAGCTTTCCCAGCCACCCACATGGGAGATCCTGAGTTCGGATGGGTCCAGCTCCGGCCATTGCGGCCACTTCAGGAGTGAACCAGCAGATGGAAGACTTCTCTCTCTCTCTCTGTCTCTAACTCCGCCTCTCAAATAAATAAAAATTGTAACAACAATAAAAAGATTACCGATCATTGCACCCGATGGAAGAAAGGGATGAGGTGTGGGGTGAGGGTGAGACTTAAGCTAGGGAAGTGTGGACACATGCAGGGCCAAGTGCAGCGGGGACGGGGAGGTAGAGGCAGGTGCGGAGAAGGTGGAGGATGCCCGGGGACGCAGGGTGCTTTGGAGGGCTGTGCACCTTGCACAGAGGCTCAAGCAGTTGGCCTGTGTGTGCTGGTGTGGGCTGTGAATTCTCGGGGGAGCTCTGCCTCCACACGGAGCGGACCGCCTGTTGGCCTCGGGCCAGGCATGCGTCTCAGAAGCTGAGCTGGAGCGGCAGTTCAGGGGACGGTCAGTCTCCCACCCGACCCAACGGCAGTCTGACCTCTCAGCACCGCGAGGCACAGAGGCCTGCAGGCTTGGGGAGCGGTTTCTGGAGGAAGAGCAAGGAGAGGACAGAACAGCATAGAAAGGCGGGGAGAGACAAGGGGCAGGAGAACTTGGAGGCCGGATTTCGAGAGAAAGACGGGGAGGAGTCAGGTGCGTGAGCAGAGGGTGTGCTGGTTTGGGCCAATCATTGTGACACCGCCATCCTCAACCTGCACAGCTCCCCTTCGAATGGACACCTGGGAAGCGCACACAAATCCTGGACAAGGTGGGCTTTGGGAATCACCTATCCACATGCCAGAAAGAAACCAAAGCAAACACCACCACAGTTATTCAAGCAAAACCCCAAACTGCTTTGGTTAAACCCCAACCCCAGCCGGTCAGCGTCTTTGTGTCTCTTGGAGAGAACCGGCATGCAGGTGCTGGGACGGGGAAAGCAGATGAGCTGCTGGCTGTCCTCGCGGGACCTCAGTAGCGCCCGTGAACTCTGATCCCAACGCGTTCTGTGTCTCTGCGCCATCACTCTGTGGAGCACGGTCAGCTCCCCCCCTCAACGGAAAGGACTCTGTCAAGGCTGGACCCCTGAAGTTCCTGCACACACCGTGCCCACACCATCTTCACTGGAACCAGGAGAATTCAGCTGGAATCGCAGGTGTCCACCACGACTGTCGAGGGTGAGCGTGACAAATGACGCTTTTTTCTAACGGCGATTTCAGTGCTGCCGGCCGTGCAGAGAAATACGTCATCTGAAGAGGTCAGAAAACGCTCAGCGATCTCAGCAGCTGCTGGGATCGAGTCGACGCCCCCACTCCTGACATCTTCACGCGGCCAGGTAACAGGAGCACCCTGCACTCATCACCAGCCGGCCACCTGTGGAGGCACGCAGCCCGCACGGACGCTGGCCTGCTTCTCAATTCCTCAAACTCACGTGCTGCCCAAGATCGCCAGGGGCCCCACGGTCTCGACACTGGCGGCCTAATCACCCAGAGACTTCTGGCACGCAGCTGCGTCCCTGAGACTCAGCATCTTACCTGCAGTGCAGGACTCTGCCTACAAAGGGAGGAGCCTGCTGAGAGCTGACAAGGTTGCATGACGGACATGACGTCAGCTGCACTCACGTCTTCCTGCTTGGAATTTCTGTTTAAGATTTATTTATTTGAAAGAATTACAGAGAAAGACAGAGAGAGCAGATGGAGAGAGCTTCCATCTGCTGGTTCACTCCCCACATGGCTACAATGGCCAGGACTGAGCCAGGCTAAAGCCAGGAGCCAGGTGCTTCTTCCGGGTCTCCCACACGGGTGCAGGGGCCCAAGGACTTGGGCCATCTTCTGCTGCTTTCTCAATCCAGCAGAGAGCTGGATTGGAAGAGGAGCAGCTGGGACTCAAACTAGCACCCATAAGGGATGCAGGCACTGCAGGCGGTGGCTTAACCCTGTATGCCACAGAGGTGCCCCTTCTACCACTATCTCCCCGCCACGTGGAATTTTCTCTCCAGCTCTCTCCAGGGCAGGAAGGGAAACACCTCCACTGAGCTTCAATCTGTGGTCCTCTTGGTCCCCTTGGCGAGGGAAACATCACCTGGCTGACCAATCTGCTTATCAGCACGGTTCAGTCACCTCGATTCATAGACAACTTGCAACTACCAATCACAGGCCAGACAGACAGGTGACCAACAGACTACCTTTTGGCTGGAAATAAAACAAACACACCAAGTGGAGCTCCCAGAGTCAGGGATTAAAAAAAAATCAAAGCAAAAGCCAATGAAGGGATTACAGATGATGCAGAGGGCCAGAATTTCTTGAAACACAAGCATCTAATTAAGTCTCATTTGGTAACAGCTGTATAACTTACACTGAGAATACAAATTAAATTAGTAAATATTGTTTTCTGACTTCAAATTTTCAAAACATTGCATCCTAATTCAGAGAAATCCTGGAAAAAAAATAGAAATCAACCTTCAAGGCAATTCACACGTAAGCCTTTAGAATGCAATCACTTAGACATTATTTCCTGAATAACTCTGAAAGACGTCTAGAGCAACTGCGGGCTACCCAACAACCCCTGCTTTTTGTACTTTATGAAAAGTGTTCACTTAGCCAAAATCCATCGTGGTAGGTGGGTCTGCCAACAACCTGGGAAAATAAAATGTCTGCTTGGTTTTTGAACACTTTTTTTTAATCAAATAAAAATCAGAACGCAACTATAGAAGACGGTGAGTCTGAAACATCAAACTCGGAAAGCAGAGATCACACTGACGGATAAGGCAAGGGTAGTGGTGGAAGGCAGGGGCAGGACACGCCTCCCGCCAGGAGCCCAGGAGGCGGCTACTCACCAACCATGGCGCTGACTTCTCCGGCCATAAGCGTCTCTACAGTCTCGTTGTACAGGTTCACATCAATGATGCCTTTGCGGATGGTCTCGCCCACTTTGGCTCCCAACAACATGGAGCCGGTGGTTTCAAAGATCGAGGCCAAGATGCATGCCTGCCTCAAGGTCACCACGCCGGATCCCACGGCTGTGCCGAACGAATTGGCAACGTCATTCGCCCCAACAGAGAACGCCAGGATGAAAGCTATGATAAAACCCAAGATCACCATCCACAGGTACTCCTCCATGGCCATGCTGACACAGTGGGCTCCGGGCACTCTTTCTCTCTTGCAGGAGTTATTTTAAACAAAGCTCCAGGTGACAAACTTGGTTAAGGCCGAGAGTCCCGTAAACAGCGCGTGTGCTCTGGAACGTGCTGGCCCACGTCGGAGCCCAAACAAACTGCTAACTGCTGGTTTTCAAGCGGCTGTCAGTCCAGCTCATTGGGTTGTGTTCAGTCAGCGGGAAAATGCATTCCATATTTTCCCTCCCGATCTGGGAGAGCTGGGATGTCTCCTCCTGCGACAGAAAGGAAACAAAAGACATCAATTAGCCCCAGCAACCTGTAACAGTTTGTTCTTTCAGAAATGAATGTTTTAAGCCTGCTAATGGGATCTAACTTCAACATGTGACAGATCTAACCCTAAAGCAATTCAAGGAAGATTATAATTAGGTTATCCCCCCTCCCCAAACCCAATCCCCTGCCATGCCTCGAAAGACCATGACCACCATAACGCCCCCCAAAATCTGCCTTCTATGCTGTCAGAAGTTGAAGCAGGCTGAATGTTAACAGACTGGGTAACTTGAACTAGGTTAGCCACGGCCAGCGGACAGTGTATTTTTTTTTCATGCAATTCGAAAAACCTATTTGGTCATTCTTTTCAGAGAGGAGCAGCCACCTCTAATGAGCTGAAAGAACAGGGAGGTCCTTGGGGGGCCGCTCCTCGGCTGCGGTTCTGTGGCTCCCCATTCACACACGGGGAGTGAGCACGTTGGCACACGTGCTGTCTGGGGGAAGTTCCAGCCTCTGGGGCGCTTCTCTGTCACTCACCAAGAGCGGCACAGGTGGGAATCGGAGGAGGGAGAGGGAGCAGGAGCAAAGGCCAAGTCAGACCCTCAGTGCTGCTCCTCGGTGCCCAGCTCGCTCAGGGAACGCTGCCCCCTCCACCTCACCCCTACCCCGGCGCGACCAGGGAGACTCTCCACGTCCTCTCCCCTGCCCATCCCTGCCCTTACCCCTACCCCGGTGCCAACAGGGAGACCCTCCATGTCCTCTCCCCTGCCCTCACCCCTACCCCGGCGCCAACAGGGAGACCCTCCATGTCCTCTCCCCTGCCCTCACCCCTACCCCGGCGCCAACAGGGAGACCCTCCACATCCTCTCCCCTGCCCTCACCCCTTCCCTGGCATGACCAGGGAGACCTTCCACGTCCTCTCCCCCGCCCACCCCTGCCCTCACCCCTACCCCGGAGCCAACAGGAAGACCCTCCACATCCTCTCCCCCGCCCACCCCTGCCCTCACCTCTTCCCTGGTATGACCAGGGAGACCCTCCATGTCCTCTCCCCCGCCCACCCCTGCCCTCACCCCTTCCCTGGCGTGACCAGGGAGACCCTCCATGTCCTCTCCCCCGCCCACCCCTGCCCTCACCCCTTCCCTGGCGTGACCAGGGAGACCCTCCATGTCCTCTCCCCCGCCCACCCCTGCCCTCACCCCTTCCCTGGCGTGACCAGGGAGACCCTCCATGTCCTCTTCCCCGCCCACCCCTGCCCTCACCCCTACTCTGGCGTGACCAGGGAGACCCTCCACGTTCTCTCCCCTGCCCTCACCCCTACCCTGGCGCCAACAGGGAGACGGTCCATGTCCTCTCTCCCGCCCACCCTGCCCTCACCCTGCATGCTTCCTGTCGCATTGGCTCCTTGCTATTCCTTGAAAACACCAAGTACACTCTAGTCTTGGGGCTTCTGCGGCTGAGGATCCCTCTGCCAGGGAAAACCTTTCCCCTGACAGCTGCACCGCTCACGCCTCAAATGTCACTGACCCTGTCAAGGAGCGGCCCTCCCCCGGTCATCGTCACCTATCACCCGAGCAGCCCCTGCATTCATTCATTCCGGTCTGCAGAGGGACCTCCAGCAGCACACAGAGCAGCGCGTGGCAGGTGGACGCCTTTACAGGTTTGCTGCATAAAGGAAGAAGCAAGCTAGTCCACACCTGGACAGGTCCTCCTGACTCCTCTCGCTGAGACGGGGAGAGAGGCCACAGATTCCGCCAAGAGCCTCACGACTGCCGGCCCAGTGCTCTCCGCACGGTGTCAGGAGACACACCTGCCCAGCCCCTGCGTTTCTTCCTAAACGCTTCTTGAATGGAACTGAACAGAGTAGGCTCGCTACCCATGTACAGCATTTTAGTCAACCGATAGTAAGGTTATCTAGGGGGAGCAAAGCAGGACACAAAAGTCAATATCAGCAATGCACATACAGGGTCAAGCGCTAAGCCACAGCGGGTATGGCCGCCGCCTACAGTGCTGGCACTCCATATGGGCGCTGGTTCGAGTCCCAGCTGCTCCACTTCTGACCCAGCTTTCTGCTGTGGCTGGGTACTTGCACCCCTGCCATCCACGTGGGAGACTAGGATGCTGTTCCAGGCTCCGGGCTTCAGACTGGCCCAGCTCTGGCTGTTATGGCCATTTGGGGAATGAACCGGCAGATGGGAGAACTCCCTCTAGCTCTGACTTTCAAATACTTAAATAAATCTTAAAAAAGGGACACACAAAAATCACAAGGTGACACCCTGACATTACAACAGAGGCAGATATGGAGCAGAAGTGCTATGAACAGTTCCTCCCAAACTGCAGGATGGTGCTTCAAAAAGTTCATGGAAAATGGGATTCAAAGTTTATTTTGGTGCAAAATTTTTTTAAATCCTTGGATAGAGGATTGCAGCCCTGGCCTGAAGCGCTGACATCCCATACAGGTGCCGGTTCTAGCCCAGCTGCTCCACTTCCAGTCCAGCTCTCTGCTATGGCCTAGAAAAGCAGTGGAGGATGGTCCAAGTCCTTGGGCCCTGCACCCACGTGGGAGACCTGGGAGAAGCTCCCGGCTCCTGGCTTTGGATCGGCGCAGCTCCGGCCATTGTGGCCAACTGGGGAGTGAACCAGAGGATGAAAGACCTCTCTCTGTCTCTTCCTCTCTCTGTCTCTTCCTCTCTCTGTAACTCTTTCAAATAAATAAATCTAAAAAAAAAAAAACAAAAAACAACAAAACTACACATGGATTGGATTTTTTTTTTTTTTAATTTACTTGAGAGGCAGAGTTATAGACAGACAGAGGCAGAGGCAGAGAGAGAGAGGTCTTCCATCTGCTGGTTCACTCCCCAAATGGCCGGAAGACCACGTGGGTGCAGGGACCCCAGCACTTGGCCCATGTTCCACTGCTTTCCCAGCCATAGCAGAGAGTTGGATTGGAAGAGGAGCAGCCAGGACTCAAACCGGCGCCCATATGGGATGCCAGCACTGCAGGAGGACGCTTAACCTACCTCCACAGTGCCAGTCCCTGTACATGGATTTCAAGATTTTTTTTGCACCAAAATAAACTTTTAAAAAGATTTAATCAAATCATTCATTCATACAAAAAACAGAGTGACAGAAAGATAGAGATCAATCTTCCATTTACTGGTTCACTCTCCAAATGGCCTTAACAGCCAGGGATGAGCCAGGCTGAAGCCAGGAGCCTGGAACTCCACTCAGGTCTCCCAGGTGGGTGACAGGAACACAAGCACCTGGGCCATCCTCTGTTGCTTTCCCAGGCCTTTAGCAGGGAGCTGGATTGGAAGTGGAGCAGCCGGGACTTGAACCAGCGCTCTGATAGGATGTGTTGGCTCTGCAGGCAGTGGCTTACACTGTTGCAACTCAGTATCAGTGCCAAAATTCTCTCTCTCTTTTTTAAAGATCTATTTATTATTTATTTGAAAGACAGAGTTACACAGAGAGGAGAGGCAGAGAGGAAGGGAGGGAGGGAGAGAGAGAGAGAGAGTCTTCCATCCTCTGGTACACTCTCCAATTGGCAGCAACAGCCAGAGTCATGCCCATCTGAAGCCAGGAGCCAGGAGCTTCTTCCAGGTCTCCCATGCAGGTGCAGGGGCCCAAGGATTTGGGCCATCTTCCACTGCTTTTCCAGGCCGTAGCAGAGAGCTGAATCGGAAGTGGAGCAGCTGGGACTAGAACCGGCACCCATATGGGATGCCAGCACTGCGGGCAGTAGCTTTACTGCAGGCCGGAGCTTTACCCTGTACACCACAGCACTAGTCCCCAAACTTATCTTTAATTCTATTTCTCCACAAACTTTTTAAAGTGTCCTCATATGTTTTTCAAATGAAAACAAAACAAACAAATCAACAGATACCTTTGCATGTGTATGCACTGCTGTCCGCATACAACGACACAGAAAGTGTGCATGGATAGACCTGAGCCAGGGCAGCCGCAGGACGCACTCAGCCAAGGCCCTGACATGCACCTGGTTCCAGCTCCAAACCAACCAAGAACCTGGGGCGTGTGGACCCCAACTCCAAAAGACGCCCTACTGGCCTCTTCCTCCAGGTCTCCCACACATATGGGTGCAGGGGCCCAAGCACCTGGGCCACCCTCCTCTGCATCCACAGGACATTATCAGGGAGCTGGATCGGGGGAAGTGGAGCAACCAGGACTTGAACCGGTGCCCACAAGGGATACTGGTGTCACAGGCATGCCACGACGCCAGCCCCAGGGGTATCTTATTTCTATGTTGGGCACATTATGTCTATCCATGGAAGCCAAGATAAAGCATATTTGGGACCAATATTATCTGCCTTAAACAATGAACAAATCTAGATGAAGCCTTGGTTGCCGGCAGGGCAAACAGGAACAAAGATCAGCCGATATCTACAGACGGCTTCCTTTATGCCTGTCCCTAGAAACATGACTGTGAGATAAAAGGGTGTGGTCTGGCCACCCGTGGGGCTCAGAGCCCACGGCAGGAAGCAGGCACCCAGACATGCGCCCATGGTCCCTGGTAACTGCGCCACACGGGTAGGAGCCACAGCGACACGGCAGCACAGATCTGGGCAGGATCTTGTCCTGGGGAGGGGTGGCAGAGGCAGGTCTGGGACCACAGGGGGCACTTTGTCCAGGCCCCTCTCAGCGTGTGGGTTTCTCTCCTGCAGAGCCACACCCTAAGCACCTGGTGTGCAGAAAAGCTGGCCACTTCTAGGAGGCCAGAATGAGCTCCCTGTCTCAACTGTGCTACATTCACACCTGTGTCTATTGCAAGCACTAATGCGTTGCTTTTCCTCCTTTTCCATGAATTTTCAGCAGTCATGACACAGTAAGACAAAGTGCTCAAATGGCTACAAGATCTTCTGTGCAAACCAGGCCATCGGCAGGCCAGGGGACCACCAGGCAAAGGCCCAGATGTGGCCTTGCCAAGAATCCAGAAGGCCCAATTGCTGGGTGGTGGAGGTCCGGGCACCGGCTGTTTGAAAGCTGGACGTCAAAGTGGGGAAACACTGACTCAGGGGGCTGTAAGGTCAGGATAACTCGCTGACTCCGGAAGAAAGAGGCAAGTTAGATCCCTACCTCATGCCAGAATGTTTAAATGTAAGGAAATGGAGTCGTGAAGAGGACGAGAAAGCACCCAGGTAAACAGCCACTGGAGAAGTCTAGATGTGACTTCATGAGTGTGAAAACCACGCAGACAGTGAGGTCTCACGGGCAGCACATGGAAACGCTACCGTTCAGTGCTATTTAGAATTTCCAGCCAACGTCTCAGTTTTTTCTAATGCTCCTTGTAAGGGTTTTTCTCAAACAGGCCATTACTACCGTATCAAAGCGTGAGGGGAGCAGCATGTGGCGTAGCGGGTTGAGCTGCTGCCTGCAGCACCACTATTCCGTATGGGCCCCAGTTTGAGTCCCGGCTGTTCCACTTCCAATCCAGCTCCCTGCTAATGTGCTGGAGAAGCAGAAGATGGCCCGAGTGCTTGGGTCCCTGTACCCACATGGGAGACCCAGAGGAAGCTCCAGGCTCCTGGCTTCAGTCTGTCCCAGTCCTGGCCATTGTGGCCACCTGAGAAGTGAACCAGCAGATGGAAGATCTCTCCCTTTCTCTGTCTCTCCCTCTCTCTCCGCAACTCTGCCTTTCAAATAAATAAAGTCAGTCTTGGAAAGAGTTGAGAAAATCATGAAGGAGGGTTGGAGCAAGCTTCTTAACTCCTCCCCCACTACAAAAGCTCCCTACGTGGCTGGGACTCGCAGGACTGAAGGTTACGAGATATTCCTGTCTTCAAATGCTGCCCACGCCCTGCACTTGAGGAATGGAGACTCAGAGGTTCTGAGCCATTGGGCAAGTTCCTCCCCCCTCACGTGCGACGTGCTAGTGAGATCCTCACGGCTTCTCACCGCTCCTTCAGTGCCTTCTAAGCAAGATGCGCAGCTTCCTGTTCTGCCTCCCACCACTCCGATGCTCAACCCTGAGCCAGGCCCAGGGAGGCCACAGGCAGGACTTCCAAGGTAAGATCTGCTCTGGAATGCCATCGGAGGGGACACCCAGGACGACTGCCACCTCTCCAGGCCTGCCTGCACCCAGCCCACGTGTGCTCAGGTCAGTCACCTTCTCTTCCATCTCCTCTCTGAGCTCCGGCTCAGACAGTCTCAGAACCATATCTGGACAGATCTGTGCACGGCTCAAACCTGGGAAATGACACTGAACTGTGGCACTTATTACAACTACGCAGAAAGCAGGAGTGGACATTTGGCCCAGCATCCTCCCTGCCTGTGTCCCCCATCTGAGTGGCTGGGTTTGACACCTGGCACTGGCTCCTGACTCCAGCTTCCTGCTAACACAGACCCCGGAGGGAGGACCCAGACTGGACTCCCAGCTCCCAGTTCTAGCCTGGCCCAGCCATAGTTACTGCAGGCATTCAGGGGAATGAACCAATGGAAGAAAGATCCTCTCCTCTCTCTCTCCATCTCTCTGCCTCCCCAATAAACTAAAAAATAAAATGATCCAACGTGGCCATGGCCTTTCCAGCCCAGATAGTGTGGCGGGAAGTCTGCTCTGGTCTCTGTCTCACAGGTCAATCACTTTCGCACCTGGTCCCGACTTCTGGCTGGGGCCCTGGCAGTTTCAAGGGACCATCCACAGCCAGACTCCTCTCCATTGCGAGGTCCATGAGGGTGTTTTTAAGCCTGAGATTTCAAGGGCTGTGGCCACCTGGGGGAGTGAACCAGTGGATGGAAGATCTATCTCTCCCTAACTCTTTGAAAAAGTTAAGTAAATATGTGCAAATATGTGTATACGTTTATACATATAAATACACTTTCCGCTTGAACATTTCTAAAAATCATTGAAAACCCAGTAGCGTATTTGTCATAGAAAATACTGAGTTTCCTACTTTCACATGTGTGATGTCTACTGAACCTTACTGGGCCTGGGGAGAGGCTGACGGCGCTCTGATGGACAGGAAGGAGGCCTGGGGAAGGAGGAGGAGGGGCAGGGGCAGGGGGATGAAGGAGGGACGGAGGGAGGGAGAGCAGGGGAGGCAATTGTCAGAGCAAAGGCAAGACAGATCAGACCTAGGGCTCGGGGGACAGTGAAATCGGAAGTTCCCTCAAGGGGAACAAAGAGCGGGAGCGCTGAGTCCAAGAAAGGGCGCAGGGCGTCCGAGGGCGCCGGGCGAGAGGGAAGCCCCAGGCGCAGGGGCGGCTCACAGGGACTGCCTGCTCCTCCCGCCCGAGGAAGGCCAGAGCACAAGGGCCTGCTGTCAGAGGCCCTGGGCGCCTGGCTGACTCACCCGCACCACCACCGCATGGAGGGTGTATGGCAGAGGTACATCACCACCGGCCACGCACAGAGTCCCTGCGTGGGGGCGGTGGGGAACCTAAGGCCCAATCCCACTTCTGCTGCTAGCCAGCACGCAGGCGACCTTGGGTAACCCCTGGGACACTGTTGGTAAGAAGTGAGCCGCAGGACACACGCCCCTCCAGGAGTTGCCGTGAGGACCACAGCTAAAGGCGCAGGTGCTCAGGAAGCTGTGGTGGGCCCAGCGATGTGCAAGTCCCTGCTGTCACCACAGACACAGGAGGCTGAGGTCCCGGAACCCTCCAGCGGGCTGCTCCTCCCCCTCCCCGCCCGGCCCCAGCCTGCCCCCTTCTACACAGGAAGCCTCCGTCCTGTGGTTCCAGGATGGAAGTGGTGACGGGACTGCACTGACAGCTGAGCTTACAGCTGGGGCTCAGCAAGACCGACAGAAGCCAAAAACCACACGTAACAGGTGATGTTCACTTCTGGTGGTCTTCCTTCCCTTTACTGCGAGCCACGCCCCCAGCCCCTAGGACATAATGTAAATTATACAGTTGAAAAAAAAGGGAAAGAACGAGACACTGAAGTGACACTGGGCAGTCCAGCAAGTCCAGCAAGGGCTCAGGGACGGCTGCCACGGCAGGTTTAAAACAGTGGCATAGTAGGTTAGTCCTCCATCAGCAGCGCAGGCATCCCATATGGGCGCCAGTTCGAGTCCTGGCTGCTCCGCTTCTGATCCAGCTCCCTGCTAGGGCATGGGAAAGCAGCAGAAGACGGCCCAAGTGCTTGGGCCCCTCCCACCAAAGCTGGAGAACCGGATGGAGTTGCTGGCTCCTGGCTTTGGCCTGGCCCAGCCCCATCCAATGTGGCCTTTTTGGAGAGTGAACCAGCAGATGGAAGATCTCTTTCTCTCCCCCTCTGTAACTCTGCGTTTCAAATAAATAAAGATAAAATCTTAAAAAACAATGAACAAAGAACTTCCAAAGTTGAACTGCTAGGTCACTGAAAATGACATAATTTCAGAGCTTCTTATGGCTCTGGGACAGGGTGATGCCAAGTGAAAAATCAGCGCACAAAGTGATGCGAGCCAATTGCTCTTTTTTGAAAGCATCCAAAATGTTCTACCATGAGCATTTACCATTTTTTTAATCATAAGACCCTTTGAAACACTGCAGAGGAAAGTACACTTTAAAAAAGAATACGGGCCGGTGCCGCGGCTCAACAAGCTAATCCTCCACCTGCAGCGCTGGCATCCTGGGTTCTAGTCCTGGTTGGGGCGCTGGGTACTAGTCCCAGTTGCTCCTCTTCCAGTCCAGCTCTCTGCTGTGGCCCGGGAAGGCAGTGGAGGATGGCCCAAGTGCTTGGGTCCCTGCACCTGCGTTGGAGACTGGAAGGAAGTATCCGGCTCCTGGCTTTGGATTGGTGCAGCATGCCGGCCGTAGCAGCCATTAGGGGAGTGAACCAACGGCAAAAGGAAGACCTTTCTCTCTGTCTCTCTCACTGTCTATAACTCTCTCTGTGTGTGTCTCTCTCTCACTGTCTAACTCTGCCTGGCAAAAAAAAAAAAAAGATTACACCTTGGCCGGCGCTGTGGCATAGTGGGTAAAGCCACTGCCTGCAGTGCTGGCATCCCATATGGTTCAAGACCTCGGCTGCTCCTCTTCCAATCCAGCTCCCTGCTAATGTAACTGGGAAAGCAGCAGAAGGTGGCCCAAGTCCTTGGGCCCCTGTACCTGTGTGAGAGACCAAGAAGAAACGCTTGGCTCCTGGCTTCAGATTGGCCCAGCTCTGGCCGTTGCGGCCACCTGGGGAGTAAACCATCGGATAGAAGACCTCTCTCTCTCTTTCTTCCCTCTCCCTCTCCCTCTCTGTAAATCTGCCTTTCAAATAAATAAATAAAATCATAAAAAAAATACACTACCCAAATATGCTTGTCTTTGAAAAGAAAAGGGGTTCGCTGTAAAGGGACCCCTGCTTCAGCCTGGGGCTTACTGCCCACAGCACAGATGCGAAGACACCTCCTACTCCTCCTGCTTGTGTCTTCACTTCCAAGGACACCCCCGTGCTCTGGGAGCCGAGCACTGGGCAGAGTGCCTCGGCACAGCTCTGCAGTCGCCTGTTCTGCCCCAGCGTGTGGGATTCTGAATGTTCTTCCTTGTCTCCTCGTCCTGTGAGAGTCCTCCTTCTGCTTCTCTTAAGGTTTGGCTACCAGGACTGAACTAATAATAATAATAATTTTAAAATGCCCTGATGGTGCCAAGTACTTTGCATCTGAAGTCAATGCTTACAACAAGCAACCTCTAATTACTGTTATCACTATTTTGGTTCACAGCATCCGAGATGCATGGAAGGGACTGGTTGGGTTTTGGTTAAAGGCGTGGTTGTCATGACTGAGAATGAGCTTAGGTAATGAGTGGCTAAGTGCGTGCTCCAGCTGTAGCTGGTCCTCAGCCCAGGAGGAGGCACTCAACAGAGCAGCGTGAAGAAACCAGGAAGGCAACTCCTCAGGCCTTGTTATGGCGCGAGACCCCTGGCGGCCCCGGCTGGAGCTGGGGCGGGAAGAGGATGGCGGGATGGGGGACGGGTTGCTGAGAATGCTGCAGCACCTTTGTCCTCAAGGACGCTCAAGGGCAGCCTTGCCCAGCCCTGTTATCCTGCATCAAGCAGAGAGCACAGGCCGGCGAAAGGCAGCTCACAGCCGGTGCTGCGGGGAGAGGGTGGAAACTTCTGACCCTCCCCTGAGCATGCAATCAGCAGCCTGCGCGTCACAGATTTATTTCGGTCCTGGCCTCCGTCTCACGTTTCGGTGTTGGACCCGAGGGCTGGGCCCTCCCTCCCGTACCCTTCTCCACTCCACTCCCGCCACACCCACCCTCCTGCCTGCACGCTTCTCCACTCTGACTTCTATCTCCTTCCAGCTCCTAAAAGCTTTTGTGTTGTGCTGTTTCGATATTTTCCCTGTAGCCTTTTGCTCTCTGGGAAGGTATTATATAAACCTGCTGAGTTAAATACATGTTTAAAGCATAAAGAAATAAACAGCAAAAATAACTAAAATGAGGTAAAAGACAAGGAATTAGGGTGCTCTGGACAGCTTGTGGACACTGCAAGGAAACCTCAGGAGGTGTGAGTGACTCTGAACCTGCCTTCAGGTTACTATAAGGAAGCTTTTACTTAGACTTGCTGTTTTACATTAAATCGCCCTCCCCCCCAGCAGTAGTTCCACTCGGGATACCCACATTCCATCAGAGTCCCTGCTGCGCCCTGGATTCCAGCTTCCTGCTCACACACACTGGGAGGCAGCAGGTGATGGCTCAAATACCTGGGTCCCTGCCACCCACACAGCAGGCCAGGATTGAGTTCCAGGTTCCTGGCTTCACCCTGACCTAGCCCTGCCTGTTGCAGGCATTTGGGGAGCGAACCGGCAGACAGGAGATCTTTGTCTCTCTGCCTTTCAAAATTAAATAAGTAAGTAGATAAGTAGTACAATGAGTCCATGAAAAGCTATGGCATGTACCATCTATTCTTCCTTAATCTGAGGATGTAGCACAAAGAAAGTCTTTCATGTCACAGCATTTGGACAGGAGAAGAATATATAATTGTAAGGAGCAGAAATTAAACAGTTTCACCATTATATTAACAAGAAATAAGCAAGTGCTAAGCTGACCGCAGATCTGTATGGACTTGATAAGAACCAGCCATGGCCCGCACACACCCTCCTCGGGACCTTATCGGCCCTACACTGACCCCCAAAGTGTATATAAACCGCAGACTGAGGAGGCCCAGAGAGATTCTCTGAACAGACTCTCCTGAGAGCGGCAGAGCCAGAGCTCCGGGTTGACCTTCCGGCCACAGAGTTCTCCCAGCCAGCCCTGAGCTGGCCCTACGCTGCAGCTTGCTCGCCCTTCGAGACCTGTGTTCTTCGGCTCAGAGGCACCACCTGTGCGGATGCTGTGTGAATCCGCCCTCGGCGGCTAAAGACGCACCATGAGGAGCACCGGAGGTTCTATAGGAACCTTGGGAGGTCTGTTTGCCCAGCGTGCTGTGTGACTTCCCCGCTGCACAATAAAATCCTTACTGGAACCAACACAGCCTCGGTGCCGTTCCTACACTTGTGACAATAACTGGACCCGCACTGTGGTACAGCGGATTAAGCCACCACCTGAGATACCAGTGTCCCACAGGAGCACCAGTTTGAGTCCTGGCTGCTCCACTTCCCATCCAGCTCCCTGCTAACGTGCCTCAGAGAGCAGCATAAGATGGCCCGAGGATTTAGGCCCTTGCCACCACGTGGGAGACCCAGATGGAGTTCCCGGCTCCTGGCTGCATTGTGGCTCATCCCCAGCCGTTGCAGTGGTTTGGGGAGCAAACCAGCAGACGGAAGCTCTCTCTTTGTGTCTCTCCCTCTGTATCTGTAACCCTGCCTCTCAAACAAATAAATCCATCTGTTTAAAAAAATGAGGAAGAAAAAATTTCTAACTGAATGGGCTACTGCTCGCTGACATGTGCTCTGGCTGGAAGTGTGGCATTACTGTAATAGAGATTTCCAGTCAATCCCCATCTTGCTAGCTTGTCTCAGGAACAGCAAGGGACCCGAACAGCTGCATTTCACACGCTTATTCCTACCCTAAGATTGGTAAATAAATATTCAAAAAAAAAGTAAGACAGGTAAGGCTTCTAAACTTTTCCCCATTCTGTATATACTACCCATGGATTCCCCCAGAAAGTCTTAAGTTTTTATTCCCCACTGACACCAACCACAGATTAATTTCAATTTCAGGGAATGTCTGTAGCCTAGGATCACTCCTTTCAGTTCTGTGCCCTCGAGGGTGGCACGGTTTGGCTCGGTTCCGGGAGCGATATTAGGGAAATATTTTCCACCAGTTTAAAATGGAGCTGCGGATGTAAAAAGATATCATGGTTCTTACAGACCTATCTGCTATTTTTAGTCTGATTCTGCTGGAGACTCTGAAAATATGGGTGGCACCTGTAAAGCCCATCCTTGCTATTACCATGTATTCCTTCTATTAATGAGGTATTAATATAAACAGAGGAGTTGACAGGTCAAGATTAGAATCATAACTGTTTTCCCTGCTCAGTTTACAACCCCACACTTCTTGTAGTCATTCCAGGAGATTTAAAAAACGAAAACACCAAAACTGTTTGTTCAAGAGGCAGTAGGAGAGCGCTCGAAACAGCGCTTTCATCCACGGCTTCCCTCCCCCAGCGCCTGTAGTGGCTGGGGCTGCGCCAGGCCCGTGCCAGGCCAGAGTCAGGAGCTGGAACGCGGTCCAGGCAGCAGGAACCCAAAGACTGGAGCCGTCCCTGTGCCTCCCAGAGTCTGCATTAGCAGGAATCTGGGGTCGGGAGTCGGAGAGGGATTCTGGAGTCTTGGCCTCTCTAGGCTGAACACCTGCTCCTAGGCAAATAATTGCAGACGGGTAATCCCAAGGCTGATGTGGCGTGTCCCTCCACAGAGCAGTGTGCGCTCAGGCTTCTGGAGTGCTTCATCAGCGGTGTAAAGGGGCCACACAGACAGCAAGAGCACGGAAGTGTTTCCGGGAGTGGAGTCAGGGAGGCATCTGGCAGGTCTCCCACGGGGGATGGCTGCAATGGAAATCCTCCCGCCGTGCTGTGCAGCCTGCTTTAGCACCAGCGTGTCAGGACACAGACATCAGGCAGTGGGCAGGACCCAGCTTGCTCTGGCACTGGCCACCAGGGGAGGTCGGGGCGGTGGGGAGAGGCCGGCCCTATGTTCATAACACTGAGATCTGTTTACTAAATTGGAAACCATAATCATGGAAACAGCACTTTAAAAACATAAAACAGGGGGCTGGGCCCAGGGCTGTGCAAAGTGGGTCAAGTCTCCTGCCTACAGTGCCAGCATCACAGAAGGGTGCTGGTTCGGGTCCTGGCCACTCCTCTTCCAGTCCAGCTGTGGCCTGGGAAAGCAGTAGAAGATGGCTCAAGTGCTTGGGCCTTGCACCCACGTCGGGGACCGGGAAGAAGCACTTGGCTCCTGGCTTCAGATCAGCTCAGCTCTGGCCATTGCTGCCTTCTGGGGAGTGAACCAACGGATGGAAGACCTCGCTCTCTGTGTCTCCCTCTCTCTGTAACTCCTACCTCTCAAATAAATAAATAAATAAATCCATCTTTTTTAAAAAGAGAGAGGGGCATAAGAGAGTTGCTAGGATTTCTTGAAAACCCTGCTTCCCCTCGGCTGGCTGCCTCGGGCACTTCACTGCTGAAATAGGAGCACAGCCATCTTGCTTGAGCAGGTTATTAGCTGCCTTGCTTCAGTCCTTCCCCCAGACAACCTGGAGTGAGCCAGGGTGCTGGATGCAAATCCCGCTGGTGTCCTGACAAAGAACGATCAGGAAACGCTAAGTCAATTAGGCAAATGAAGATAAAGAAACACAGTCATGCTGTCTTTTGTCATCGCCTCCTTAACTACTTGTGTGTGTGTGTGTGTGTGTGTGTGTAAGTCTAATATCCTTTCAGCTTGGAGAATCTCCTTTGGTATGCCTTGTAAGGCAGGTCTACTAGCAACGGACTCTGGCGGTGCTTGACTGACCTGCCCCCACTTCTCGAAGACCCTTGGAGCACTCTGCATTGCTGTCCTGCGGCCTTCAGCTAAGTCAGCTGCTCCTCTAGCGGAGTTCCACGGCACGGGGCAGTCCCTCCTCTGGCTGCTCTCAGGACTCTGTCTCCACTTTCTGACTAAGGCATCTGCATGGCTATCCCAACAGCAGTCTGCTGGGCTTCTTGGATGTGTAGATGCTGGTTTCTGTTTGTTTCAATCAAATTTGGAGACGTATTCTTCAAATATATAAAACTACTGTTAATTAGCTGAAAATACCTAAATATTTTTTCTGCCCCTTTCTCTCCTCTACTTCTGGTACCCCTCCAGTACACATAAGGGTGCCTCACAATTCTCTGTGGCTCTGTTCACTTCTTGTCATCCTTTTTTCCTATCTTTGGCCTGGAATCGCTATTCTTTTTTTTTTTTTTTTAATTAATTTATTTGACAGGTAGAGTTATAGACAGTGAGAGAGACAGAGAGAGACAGAGAGAAAGGTCTTCCTTCTGCTGGTTCACCCCCCAAATGGCCACAATGGCCGGAGCTACGCTGATCCGAAGCCAGGAGCCAGGTGCTTCCTCCTGGTCTCCCATGTGGGTGCAGGGACCCAAGCACTCGGGCCATCCTCCACTGCCTTCCCGGGCCACAGCAGAGAGCTGGACTGGAAGAGGGGCGACCGGGACTAGACCCGCCATCCATATGGAATGCTGGCGCCGCAGGCGGAGGATTAACCAAGTGAGCCACGGCACCGGTCCACAATCTCTATTCTTCCATCTTCAAGTTCACGGAAATCTTCTGCCAACTCAAATTGATTGTTAAACCTCTCTATTGTTTTTCATTTTGGTTATTGTACTTTCCAACTCCAGAATTTTCTGAAAAAGATTTTTTTTTCCAACTGTAGCAAGATTCAGATAACGTAAAATTTGCCATGGCAACCATTTCCAAGAGTCCAGGTCAGTGGTGTTTAGCAGGTTACGCGGCTGTGCAGCCATCACCAGCGCTCCTCTCCAGGACCTCTGCCTACTCTCCAAGTGAAATCTGACCGTATGGAACCACAGCTCCTCACTGCCTCCTCCACCCCAGCCTCTGGCAGTGTTCTGTCCACAGGTGGAATTCTGCAGTATTTGCCCCCTTGTCACTGACTTATTTCACTTAGCATTATGTCTTCCGGGCTCATCTCTTCCAGCAGGTGTCAAAATTCCCTTCCTTTTTAAGGCTAAATGATATCCCCCTGCATACAGGCTGCGTTTTGTTTACCCACCTCTGAACATTTGGGCTGCTCCCACTTCCTGGCTTTATAACCGCCACTGCTATTACAATGCGCATACATATGTCCCTTTGGGACCTTGCTTTCAATCCCTTTGGCTCCGTGCCCAGATGTGGAAATGCTGCATCATAAGGTAATTCTGTTTTTAGCATTTTGAGAAACTGCCGCGCTATTTCCCAGCGGCCTAACCGTTCCATTACACCACAAACGGTGCCCAGGATTCCATCGCAGCACTCCCTTGCCAACACTTGTATTTCCTGTTGATCTTCTTCAACAAGTGTGAGGTGATACCTCCCTGTGATCTGACTAGCTTTTCTTTCTTTCTTTTTTGAAACAAACATTCCCTTTCCTATACTTAAAAAAAAAGCCTCACTTTTTGAAAGGCAGATCTTCCATCTGCTGGCTCACTCCCTAAATGCCTGCCAACAGCCACGGCTGGGCCAGGCCAGAGTCAGGCGGCGGGCGGGAACTCTGCCTGGACTCCCGCGGGTGGTAGGGTCCAGCTATGTGAATCCCCACCTGCTGCCTCCTCGGTGTGCATCAGCAGGAAGCTGGGTTCCAGTGCAGAAGCCAGGCTCTGCCATACAGCATGTGGCGCGAAACGCCTGCCTGCCCTTGATTTCCACGTCTGCACAGTGATACTGAGCGACCTGTCACACACTTGGTGGCCATCTGAACATGTTCTTCATGAAATACCCATTCAAGTACTTTGCCCATTTGGAAACCAAGTTCTTGTGTGTTTGTTGTTGTCGGGTCGTATGCATTCCTTATGTATTTTGGAGACTGACCCCTTATCAGACACAGGAACATGACTTGCAAATATTCTCTCCCACTAGTTTTAACTGTGCTGTAGACCAATATTTTCACTTTGGGTACCTGTGCTTTGAGTGTCCTATCTCCTTTATTTATTTATTTATTTTTTTATTATTATTATTTTTTTATTTTTTATTTTTGACAGGCAGAGTGGACAGTGAGAGAGAGAGACAGAGAGAAAGGTCTTCCTTTGCCGTTGGTTCACCCTCCAATGGCTGCCGCGGACAGCGCGCTGCGGCCGGCGCACCGCGCTCATCCGATGGCAGGAGCCAGGTGCTAGGTGCTTATCCTGGTCTCCCATGGGGTGCAGGGCCCAAGCACTTGGGCCATCCTCCACTGCACTCCTGGGCCACAGCAGAGGGCTGGCCTGGAAGAGGGGCAACTGGGACAGAATCCGGCGCCCCGACCGGGACTAGAACCCGGTGTGCCGGCGCCGCAAGGCGGAGGATTAGCCTGTTGAGCCACGGCGCCGGCCCTATCTCCTTTTTTTAAGGAATAACTTTTATCTCTTTAAAAATATTCTCTGATGGATTACCACCATACCTTCTTTTAATACCAAACAGTGATTTCCTTCTGTCATTGGTCATATTTACAGGGCTGTTATAACATTTACAATGTCATTGCTAAGTTCAGTACTGGGTACCCTCAAAAGCAGTCTCTGTTACCTGCCTCCTTCACCCCTGTGTGTGGACCACAGTATCCAGCTTCTCTCTCTGTCTCATCATTCTCTCAAAACTGGGTCTTTCAGAGAAGTCGCTGTAGCAGAGCTGGACACTGATTTCTTTCCCTCACCCCCTACTCCACAGGGGTTGTGTATCTGGCTGAACTGATCCGCCAAGTCCACTTCTCCCGCGGTGTGCAGCTGCTGATAGTCCTGCTCCGGGTTTTTTCCCTTGTTTTTCTATTTCAATCTGGCTTGCTACAGCTGGGGGATAGCACGAGCCACTTATTGGCCGGAGGTCGTGCGCAAGCCCCCTTCTGCAGCTCTGGGAGTCTGTGTCCTGTCTGTGGCGGTGCCCTCAATCTGTGTGTGTGTGGAGAAACTCACAGACCCATGTGCCAGGAAAAGTGACTTTTCCAGATACATGGCTTCTGTTAAGGTGGCCAGGATCTTACTGCTCTGGCAGAGCCGGGTCCACCCTGATCACTGGAGCTCCCGCACGCTCCCTACCTCCTGTCTAGTGCGGAGACACAAGCGGAAGCGTTCTCAGAAAACTGCCCAGCGAGGACCGTTTCTCCTCAGGACACCGTGAGACCTGAACAAAGCGCTGTTCCAGCACGTAGTCTGATAACGTCAGGCTTCTGTGACGGAGCAAGAGAGGCCGCTCTGACGCATTTCTCTCCAAGCCCCAAGTCCGGCCTTACTTAATTATTACTGACATGTCTCACAGAGCCTGAAGACACTTTGACTTGAAGATCAGAGGAAAACCAAGCAGATGTAAACAAAAGCAGAGATGGCGAGAATCAGGCCTGACAGCAAGAGGTGCGTGGCCGGGTGCTGGCCCCATGTGTCCCCGGGGGACACTGAACTGTCTGCGCAGCGGGCAGGGGCAGAAAGGGACAGAACATTCCGGACATTCTCTCTTCCTGTTCCAGCTGCCACTTTAATTTCCACGCAGATCTACAGCAATCACGGTTTGCCTGAAACCTCTAGGATAGATGGGCTCATTTATAATCCCCAGCGACCCCTCCGTGCTCTCTCCTGCTTTTGCTTGTCTTTGGGACAGAAGCCAAACAGAAAGAAAACAGATGAATGAATAAACAAACAAACAGGAACAAGGAACGCGGTCCAAATTCCTAAACTGAGGTCCATTCTCCTCTCCCTTCTCAAAGGCCTCCGCTTTCCCTCGACAGGTTTTCTGCCTTGTCTTTGAGCCACTCAACCTGCAAGGAGATTCTGTTCACCAAGGTTTAACCACCTATGTGTTTACGCCGTGTTGGTTAAGGTGTGTCACACACCTGTGCTCGCAGGAAAGCCGGGGACCCAGCGTGACCTGGGGACCTGCCTGGCCCGTGTTGCAGTGTCCTGCCTCAGTCCTCACAGGGAACAGCACCCCATCCGGCGGTGAGATCAGAAGCAGGCAAGAGTGGAGGGAAAGAAAGGCGAGGTTGGGAAGAGCAGTCCTCCTTAGGGCCAAGAATGGGAAGAAGCTTGGCCGGCTCACTAGGCTAATCCTTCGCCTACGGTGCCGGCACCCTGGGCTGGGGGCCGGATTCTGTCCCGGTTGCTCCTCTCCCAGTCCAGCTCTCTGCTGTGGCCCGGGGAAGGCAGTGGAGGATGGCCCAAGTGCTTGGCCCTGCACCCCCATGGGAGACCAGGAGGAAGCTCCTGGTTTCAGATCGGTGCAGCAGCCATTTAGGGGGTGAAACAGCAGAAGGAAGACTTTGTCTCTCTCTCTCTCTTGTCTGACTGCCTGTCCAAAAAAAAAAAAAAAAAAGCCAGCTGCAAAACAGGCTCTGAGTCCCAGGTAGTCCAGGTAAGGCTGCTGGGAGTGGCAGGCAGAGGCGGGGCCAACCCACGCTAGCACCTTATGCTAATTTCCTTCTAGTTTCTTAAGACACTGCCTTTAAATGACTTTAAGTGCATTCAGTTTGGTCTCGATCTAAACCCCTGTGGCCCAATTAAACCTGGGGCAGATCCCACTGCCTTCAAGGTTCAGGCTTAGGAGTGTAGTTTAGAAAAAGAGACCCTAAATAAACAGTAAAAGCACTTCTTCCCATGTGTCTTCATACAAAGCAAGCTTGGAGGGGGGCTGTTAGGGGCGGGGCGAGTACCCTACTGTTTTTGTTCAAGACTTTATTACAGCAACTGTCACCAGTGCTGAAAGTTACCCGAAACAGCCTGATGGAGGACACCCTGGCAGCAATCACCCAGGGCGCCAGGGCTCTCAAAGCGCCAGTGCCCTCCCCAACACTGGCGGAGCGACTCCTCCTCCCCGTCACCCTCACCCCTGTCACTCAGGTCTGCTGTGCCAAGGGTTCCACCCCTCAATGCCAGGGTCCCGCACCCAACATAACTGGGTAACTGATCAGCAGACAGTCTGGTAACTGACCCTACACAGCAGTGTGGGGAGGCTGCTCCCAAGAGCCAAGATCCCAAGTACCTGCCTTAAAAATAAGCCAGCTTTGGGGCCAGCGTAGGGTAATGCGATGCCGGCATTCCATATGAGTGCTGATTCAAGTCCTGGCTGCTCCACTTCCAGGCTGGGAAAGCAGTGGAAGATGGCCCAAGTGCTTGGGGTCCTTCAATCCATGTTCCAGGCTCCTAGCTTCAGCCTGGACCAGTCCCAACCATCAAGGCTATTTGGGAAGTGAACCAGCAGATAAAAGATCTCTCTCTCTCTCTCTCTCTCTCTCTCTGTGTGTGTGTCTTTCCCTCTCTCCAACTGTTTCTTTCTTTCTTTTTTTTTTTGACAGGCAGAGTGGACAGTGAGAGAGAGAGACAGAGAGAAAGGTCTTCCTTTGCCGTTGGTTCACCCTCCAATGGCTGCCGCGGACAGCGCGTTGCGGCCGGTGCACCACGCTCATCTGATGGCAGGAGCCAGGTGCTAGGTGCTTTTTCCTGGTCTCCCATGGGGTGCAGGGCCCAAGCACTTGGGCCATCCTCCACTGCACTCCTGGGCCACAGCAGAGGGCTGGCCTGGAAGAGGGGCAACCGGGACAGAATCCGGTGCCCCAACCGGGACTAGAACCCGGTGTGCCGGCGCCGCAAGGCGGAGGATTAGCCTGTTGAGCCACGGCGCCGGCCCCTCCAACTGTTTCAAACACAAATAAATCTTTAAGTCATTTTCCCATTATCAAAATAACATGTACTCATAAAAAATTTGCAGAAAAATAGAAAATAATGAAAGAAAAATCCTGCTGACCCACTGCTGCAAAATAACATCATTTAAACATTTATTTATGTATCATTTATTTATTTTACATGCAAGGCAGAGACAAGGACAGAGATCTTCCATCTGGAAGCTTACTCCCTGAATGCCTACAACAGCTGGGGCTGAGCCAGGCCAAAGCCAGGAGGTCAACTCAGGTCTCCCACCTGGGTGGCAGGGACCCAAGCAGTTGAGCCATCATCTGGATGGGAGTAAGAGCCAAGACAGAACCCAGGGACTCCAATACAGGACGCCCATGTCCCAAGTGGACATGTGCCCAGTGCCCGCCCCTAGCATCAGTGTGTTCAATGGCTGCATCGTGTTGCAATATATGGCAACACCATAAATTATTTAATCAGTACCTTAAGAGGCTGCTTCTGGGGATATTTTATTGAATTACTGCCAGTAACTGTTGCAGAGTAATAAGTAAAAGGGGTTTTTCCTGCCTTTGTCTTCAATTTTTTTTTTTGACTAAACAACTATATAACAGGACAAAGTTTATCCCAAACCATTTAACTCTCTTGTTTTTACTGCCATATATGTGAGCTAACTTTATGAACAGATTGATTTTAGAAATAACATTATTATTCCAAAGAAGAAATGCCACAAAAGAATGATTATTTAGTAATTTCTTTGTACAGAAATAAAAAAGGCCTTTTGACTGGCAGCATTAAGAACCAAATAGACCAGAGACTTGGAATTCTTCCTATTGGATATATGAGAATACTATTGGATATATGAGAATACTTCTAAAAGTTTCACAGGAAAATTGAATGAAAAAGAGGTTTTTTTGGTGCAAAAATGTTTGAAACTCCTATATAGTTTTTTTTATAATGCACAATTTCCATGGACTGTTTTGAAGACTACTTATATAATAAGAGTCCATGCATTTTAAAGAAACTATATTTGAAGGCTCATTCCTGGTGTGTGTGTGTGTTAAGATTCAGCTCTCTCTGTCCTCTGGACTGTTGGGACATTTTTTATCTTGAGTTGCACATACTCTGAAGATGGACCTGGCTGTGGGGAGGGACAGGCCCAGGGCCCGCGGCATCTGTGCTGTGACAGCAGGTGCAAGCTTGCTGCAAGGCCCGTGGAGCTCAGCCAGGGTGCCCTCGCTTGTCTTTTCTCACTTCAAGGAACGTCTAATGCCCTGCAAACAAGTTATTAATTACAGCCATAGAGCCCAAGGAGTCCACCTGCCCCTACCCCACCCCACCGGGGAGAGCTAAAATAGGCAGGAGTCACGGCGCCCTGGCCGAGGTAGGGTCTGTTCCTTGTCCCTAATGAGACATGTGCTCAGAGAACTGGCTCCTCATTCGGGGCACAGAAAGTTTTCAGTGTACTGGAGGCCACACCAGAGTGTACGACAGACGCACACTCAACCCAGTGATTCTCTCGAGCGAGAGTGTGAAGCACAACAGATGATAGGGCAAAGACCTAAGTAAATGAAGACCCATTCATATGATGTGCAAAAAGAGATGGGAGCAAGGGGAGAGGCGAGAGGCGAGAGGCGAGGCAGGGAAGGGAGCCGGCAAGGGTGAGAACGAACAGCCACCCTCCAGACCCCAGCGGTTCACCAAGGCACGGCATGGCACGGGGCACTTTGGCTTACTACTTAGGACTGTATTTGTATTCGGCACCTCCTATGTGCACCGTAGGGTTATTAGGTCTCTGTCCTCCGCCCCAGTGGAGCCACAGCAAGCTGAGGAGCATCACTCTGTGCCTGCAGTCCTCACGGGTCCTCCTAAGGTTAGTGCCTGGTGGAACCCCCGGCACTTCTGGGGTGGGCACCAGCCCTCCTCCCTCCCCAGTTAGGGGGGCAGAGTGACACTCACCCTACAGCCTCCTCCCTTCTGAAACAGTCTCAGGAAGACAGCTCCCTGGAGCCAGGAGGAGGGGAGCGCCCGCTAACACTGGCAACGGAGTAGGGTATGCTGGTCTGGTCTGGACACAGCGCCACCGTTCTCCCCGTGTCTGCTTAGGCCCCTTATGAAACGGGCACCGGCCGAAGGACTGAGAAGTGAGGCAGGATTCTCCTGGTTACTATTCATCTCCTCCAGGTGACAAAGGGAAATCCCAGCGCAGAATGGACCTGGAAAGCACTTGGAGGGGCCGTTTGTCTCCTGGCTTCAGAGGTGACGTCAAAGATACCACGAGCACATACAGAGCCGCATGGGATGACTTCCGGAAAACACTCAGCATCCAACTTCCCCATGTGAGTGTGTGCACCAGCAGCTCCACTCACTCAGTCCCGTGGGGCTGGCCGGGGGCACACTGTGAGAACCACAGCTCTAGCCCAGGCTCCCCAAACCTGGTCCTTCTGTTCTCAATGAGAGGGGGCCTGCGATGGCGCACACACACACACACACACACACACACTTGAATGACAGCTGGAGTCCCTGGTCATTAGCTTCCCTCTGAGCTAAACAGGCTCCCTAACCTCTTATTATGGGTATCACTGTCCAACCCTTTAATCATTACTATTTTTTTTGCTTGTTTTGAGGTTCTTTGTTGCGGCTTCTCCAAGTTTCTTTCGGCTGTGGAGCCATGAACTTGACCCAGAGCCTGAGTCAGAGACTGGCTGGGGTTGACTACAAAGAGAAGCACGAGTCAGATTCACACAACAGACTCATATTTATTGATCTCTAACACCCGGGCTTGCGTTATTAGCGACTCCTGAGTCAGGTTCTGCCGAACTGCTTAGGAGAGCTTCATGACGCCTCTCCTGGAAGCAGAGGCTCTGCCCCCAGCACACTGACCAGCTGATGGAAGCCGAGGCTCTGCCCCCAGCACACTGACCAGCTGACTCAGTACCCCACCCAGGTCAACTACAAATCGGTTTAGGAGGGCAGTGAGAACCTGGCACTGGGGCTCAGATTTCCACCTGAAGATCCTTTCCACGGAGAGGGAGAGAGATGCTCTTCGCAGGGGTCAGGCTTTGCATCAAATCCATCCACCGCCACAGGACACAGCCACCGAGTCTGCTGATGGAGGCGAGCGGGCTGGAGCAGAGGGCTTGGGGGTCAGCCTTCTCAC
The DNA here is from genome assembly GCA_949820135.1 of Sylvilagus floridanus. NCBI lineage: Eukaryota > Metazoa > Chordata > Mammalia > Lagomorpha > Leporidae > Sylvilagus > Sylvilagus floridanus. Next base: position 87,881,942 of record OX463242.1, read on the forward strand.
CTCTCTCCACACCTCCCCCGCTGCTGCAAGGGAAGCCAGGCAGCTCCCCAGGGCCCGAGGGAGCTCACAGCGAAGCACCCTCAGCCAGCCCCCCATCCTGTCCCGCCTCCTCGTCTTCATCTCTTCTTCCTTCTGCTGCTTTATGCACTGGGTGTCACGGCCCAGTTGCTGTGTACCGCCGAATGTGTGAGCACATGAGTTTGTGCAGAATGGGAACTGTGCCCTCTTTGTGCATTGTGTGTGCTCCGGGCGTGATTAATACACGCTCACCAGCCGCGGCAGTCCCAGTATTTTCCAGAGAAGTCAGCGTTCCTGCAGAGTCAGATCCCAATACACACACGCACACACAGGCGGGCAAAGCTGGTGGGGTTCACTCTTCCTTCCCTTGCAGGCAGAGCTGTTGAAACTCAGCATTTTATTCACAGAGCCTCTACCTAAGCAATTTCCGCTTGGAAGAGACATCCTAGGAGGTGATCAGTGAGCATTTCAGCTCCAAATCAAAAAGGTAACCTGTTCCAGCAGGGAGTTCCTATTAAAAACCCAGTGTCGGGGTGGGCTGGGGGGGGGTACACTGCAAGGGCTAAGCTGCTGCTTGGGATCCGACCTCATTTCAGAATGCCTGGGTCTCAGCCTTGACTCTGCTCCCAAGGCCAGCTTCCTGCTAATGCCCAGCCTGGTAGGCTCAAGTGATTCGGCTGCCGCCACTCACACTGGAGACCTGAACTGATCCCTGCTTCGTGGCTTTGGCCTGGCCCAGCTCTGGCTACTGCAGACATGTGGGGAGTGAACTAGTGCTCTCTCTCTCTCTCTTTCTCTCTCTCTCTCAGCTCTGGCTACTGCAGACATGTGGGGAGTGAACTAGTGCTCTCTCTCTCTCTTTCTCTCAGCTCTGGCTACTGCAGACATGTGGGGAGTGAACTAGTGCTCTCTCTCTCTCTCTTTCTCTCTCTCTCTCAGCTCTGGCTACTGCAGACATGTGGGGAGTGAACTAGTGATCTCTCTCTCTCTCTTTCTCTCTCTCTCTCAGCTCTGGCTACTGCAGACATGTGGGGAGTGAACTAGTGATCTCTCTCTCTCTCTTTCTCTCTCTCTCTCAGCTCTGGCTACTGCAGACATGTGGGGAGTGAACTAGTGATCTCTCTCTCTCTCTGCCTTCCAAATTAAAACACCACCACCACAACCAAACTCTTGTGAGCTGGCTAAAATGCCTGCCTCCCAGGACGTGGGTCCAGTGCCTGTCGATGCCCGTTTCTGCCTCCTGACCTCAGCTCCTGGCAGTTGAGGAGTGGACAGGCCGATGGGAGCTCGGTCTACCTCTCTGTCAGATAAACAAATGGAACACAACAAACAGAAAAACCTCGCGTGGATACAGAGGACCGGGGAAAGATTTCTCTGCTTCTCTGAGCAGAAAGCCAGTAAAATAAACCTCTGCCATCAGTGGCCATTCCATCAGGACCTCTTGGCTTCTGTTTCAGCAGCTGGGGGACTAGGATGAGAGGGCAGCGGCCAATGGGCGCCGCTCTGCGGGAATCGGAAGCCCCGGCGGCTGCGGGGTGAGGACAGGTGGCCGGCACGGGCTCCTGGGCTCTCCACAGGTCCCAAAGCTGCACGTGTCTCTCAGCACCTGGACCCCACTGTGTGACTGCTGGGGTTGTGCTGTGATGCATCTCACCCAAGGTCACGGCCAGTTGGCAGAGAGCCTGTGCGGTGAGGGAGCCGCAGCCAGTGGCACCTCACCAGGCACCCGGGAGGGGACACAGAGGGAGGGAGGGAGGCACACACCAGCGCGCGCAGGATCCCGACCGGGCCCACGTGGTTGGGGCTAGCTCCTCTTTCATTCCCTTGGATCTCTCTCTCTCACAGCACATAAATCAGTAAAACCAACACTCTAGGCGTGTTTACGAGCATTTTAGCAACTCATCCTTAAAACGCATGCTTCCAAGTAGCAGCAAAACCTACGGAAACTCCAGTTTAAATTAAACAGCAAAAAAACGGGATCAACGCGAATCCACTTCTTATTTGCAAGACTGAAAAATTGACAATTGATGAATTCGCTGGAAAACCAATGTACAATGACCTACTTCTCCTACAAGAAGCACTCCACTGGGATTCTCAACAATTAAAACAGCAAGCACGCCGGCGTCTTGGGCAGAAGAATGTGTCACGAAGCACACTCTGCAACAAGAACTCTTTCACAGCTGAGGACAGCGTCAGAGGCTGTTTCTGCTGTGAGTTTAAATTGATCTGGACTGCAAATTTCTGCGCCACAAAAAAAAAAAAAAAAAAAGTACTACGAAAAGCTTCTTTCTAAAATTAGCCGAAGAACTCAATCCTGTTTTCCTTTCTTACATTCTTTTCCTACTGAGCCCACCACTGAAACGTTTCCTTTCATTGTTGCTATCTTATGTCATGTGCAGTTAAAATCCGACAACACTGAACAACAAAGCAGTCTGTTCAAATAGGAGAAGGGCACTCGCCGTGCCGAGGGGGAGGGGCCGTCTGGGGACAGCGCCCACCCCACCAAGCTAGGACCCTCTCACCAAGATCAGCGTCCCAGGGCTCAGCTCACCCGCACCTGAGTGCTGGAGAAACTCCTGCCTGGCTCTGTGTCACAAGCAGGGTGTCTGCACACAGTCGTTAAAACACGCTTTGGACACACGTAACTGTGTTCAATGTTCTGTGGCCCAGATGTCGGGTGAAGAAGAGTTAAAATCAGGGAGTTTCAGGGCCTGTGGCTAATTGTGGTAACTTGATTTTCCAGGGGCTGCTTTAAATCACCCTCTAAAACTCCCGTCTCAATTCAAGCACTTCTCTCCAGGAGTATGTGGGTCGATTCTTAAGCAGAAACTTGTCCTTGAAGAACTGAACGCTGTCCATCCACACCTGCAACACCACTGCGTCTGACACTCCCGTTACTTCTGCAGCATAAGCCTGCAGGGCCTCGCAGGGCGAGAGGAATCCACTTTGGACATTTCCCCCTCAAGGGCCAGGTTACCATGGAAAAAGAAAGCTCAATGAGACAAGGTACCGTTTCTGTATTTACAGGACTCTATGCTAATAATCAAATACTTTGACAGGTGAAATAAGTAACACCCTGCAGGCGGCTTTTGCAAAAAATAAAACTAAGAATCAGACACTGTTTTTCCCTGAGAACACTGAGTAAGACAGGTTTCTTGCAGTAGTATACGTTTAAAGAGGAAAGCTCTGGCTCTCATTCCTACATTTCTCTGAAGTACCAACCCCAGAGACTCCAATTTTTCCCAAGAGCTTAAAAAAATATATGATAGGAACATTCAGAAGATTTCCGGAGCAAAGAACAAAGGCAGGTCTTCAGAACTCCCCCCGGGGTTACTTACAAGCAGCCTCAGAGGGAATGCGAGCCAGGGTGCTTCAGAACCGCTCTGCCGATCACAAACACTCGGGACGTCTAAAATAGATACCCTATCGCACGAGGCCGCGAAGGCACGGGCCAGCCTACGAACTTCCACTTGGGTAAACACTTTTACAACTCAGAGAGCGAACCCTGGCTAAACCGAACGGCAGCCGAGCAGCAGGCAGGAACACGCCGATTTGAATCATGTGTGCCGGGATTTATTCACCAGGACAACATCGGTGTCCTCTTAATGGGAAATGTGGCCAAGGGGCGGGCCCTGGCGAACAATACAGGGCATCGTGGTTATGCTAATTATTGAACCCGGTCCAATAATGCTAACTTCTTTCAAGTTGTTTTTTTTTTTTGCAAGTACTGACAAAGAGAAAGAGTAAGCGCTTTCACTTGATTTCTTCAGAGCCCAAACGGACAAAGCTTTGGCAACAAGGTGGCAGTGCTGGGTGCCTTTCACAAGGGGAAGCGGAGCCAAGCGGAGCCCGGCCGTCCTGGGCCATGTGGTATCAGCTGCGTTCTATGTGGCATTCAAACGGCCTGGGGCACACAGGCACCTCAGTTGGTGGTGGGGACCCTGAAAGTCATGAACTGATGCTGGCCCCTTCCTTCCTGCGTCCCCAGGAGCACAGGTTCACTGGTAAATCACGACTGAGAACAAACAGCTCACACGCTTGCACAGGGCGACTGTCCCTGGCAAGGAGCCTCTGGAGGTGCGCTGAGCCACGTGGCTGACTGGATCTGGAGGGGACTGTCCTCCATGGGTGGCTGGCCACCACCACGGCACGCCGAAGCCTGGGAGACCCAGATCACGAGACCTGCTTCGTAAGCGCAGCGGTGGCGTCCGCTCTCGAAGTGCAGGCGGGTTTGCTTTCCACAGCTCTGCTGATGACGGATCTGGCTCTTACAGGCTCCTTTACGAATGCCATCAGAGCAGTTGACAAACGTCAGTGAAATCTCCAGGCATCGCTGGGACATGTCGATCCCCAACCCCCACCCCACCCCCCGCTGCTAACAGGCACAGGGGTGCTAACACCACCAGGTCATTCCGGGCCCCTCCGAAGCCCTCTGTAGCACGTCGTCCGTGTTCACCACTCAGCTGTACTCCCAGGTCTCTTCAGAGACGTTTGCTTTCCTGACTCAACCATGCAACGTGAGTTTAGACATTAGGAGACTGACTCTACTTAACTCCCCAAATCCCAGGGAATCTGAGCTCCGGGGCTTAAACAGTGCCCCCGGGGAGGGCGCTGGGACTCAGCAGGCTGAGTGCCTGGCTGGAGTCGTGGCTACTCCATGCTTCCGATTCAGCTTCCTGCGAATGCACCCAGGAGGCAGAGGAGACAGCCCAGGCACTTGGGACCCTGTGCCCCATGTGGGACACCGGGATGGAGTTCCTGGCTCCTGGCTTTGGATAGGCCTAGACCCAGCTGTTGGGGGCATTTGGGGAGTGAACCAGGGGAGAGAAGATCCCCCCCCCCCCGGCCCTGGCCCTATTACCCTGCCTTTGAAATAAATAAATGAATAACTTATTTTAAGAAGGTATCCTGCCTAGTCCGGCTGTGCATGCAAGCCTAAAGCAGCAAGCAGGCTGATGTTCACTGTCATGAGCTGATACTACCAGTGCAGTCCCTTTCCTGCTCTGTCCAAACACTGCTGGCTGCTGGCCTGGGAGTCCACCCCTGCTGCCTGACCTTGGGCGCTCTGGCCAGCCCTTGCTCCAGATCTCCAAGATGGCAGCTGCTGTACATGCACCATCTCCTGGACCCAAAGCGCTAGACGAGGGCATTTTCCATCCCATGCCGAGAGGACGGGCGTTAGTGCTAACCCAAGATGGCTGACATCTGACTAATAGCATTATTCCCAGCACTCCACAGCCAACTTAATCTGGAATTCTCAATGCCAAAAGAGGAGAGTGGGAGGCTATTTTTGACACAATTATTCTTATCCTGTTATGTCATGGTTTTGAAAAGTTGGGTAAGCCAAAACATTATTCCTGTCCTAATCCAGACAGGATCAGAAAGTAAGTATGTGAGGTCCATGTTTGCGCTGGATTCTGCACTGGTGAAGCAGGAGCTGATGTGTGAAGGGTTCCACACCCAGCACCCGGAAGGCAGAGGACCCGAGCGATTTTCCAACTCCTCCTATGTCAAATATGCACAGCACAGTTCTGCTGCCACTTTGAGCAGCAGCCACACCTGTTCCAGTACATTCCAAAGAAAACAGAGTATCCTGAAGTTCACATGAGTCATTCTACTGCTTCCTTCTCATTAGTGAACATTACTTGAGTCAAAGCAAATTTCTGTGCCAGACAGCAGAGTATCATCTCAAAGGAAGGTCATTTCTTCCCATTGGTTCGCATGGATGTTGGGTGGTAGGGAGGAGGGACAGGCAGCAGGGTCTGTGGGCTGATGACATTCTGAATACTGGGGCCGGTGCTGTGGCATAGGGGGTAAAGATGTTGCCTGCAGTGCCGGTTCGAGTCCTGGCTACTCTACTTCTTCTTTTTCTTCTTCTTCTTTTTTTTTTTTTTAAGATTTATTTATTTGAAAGGCAGAGTTACATAGAGGCAGAGGCACAAAGAGAGAGAGAGAGACAGAGAGACAGAGAGAAAGGGGGGGCGGTTGGTCTTCCATTTGCTGGTTCACTCCCCAATTGGCAGCAACGGCTGGAGCTGTGCTGATCCGAAGCCAGAAGCCAGGAGTTTCTTCCAGCTCTCTCATGGGGGTGCAGGGGCCCAAGGGCTTGGGCCATCTTCCACTGCTTCCCCAGGCCATAGCAGAGAGCTAGATCAAAAGTGGAGCAGCCAGGACTTGAACTGGCACCCATATAGGATGCCAGCACTACAAGCGGCAGCTTTACCTGCTATGCCACAGCGCCAGCCCCTGGCTGCTCCACTTCTGATCCGGCTCTCTGCTGTGGCCTGGGATAGCAGAAGATGGCCCAAGTCCTTGGGCCCCTGCACCTGCGTGGGAGACTGGAAGGAAGCTCCTGGCTCCTGGCTTTGGATCAGCACATTTCCAGCTGTTGCAGCCAACTGGGGAGTGAACCATTGGATGGAAGACCTCTGTCTCTTTGTGTGTCTCTCTCTGCCTCTTCTTCTCTAACTCTGCCTTTCAAATAAATAAATATTTAAAAAAAATAAACACTAGGGGGCTGGTGCCATGGCACAATAGGTTAATCCTCCGCCTGCAGCACTGGCATCCCATATGGATGCTGGTTCTAGTCCCAGCTGCCCCTCTTCGAATCCAGCTCTCTGCTATGGCCTGAGAAAGCAGTAGAAGATGGCCCAAGTCCTTGGGTCCCTGCACCTGTGCGGGAGGCTGGGAAGAAGCAGCTGGCTCCTGGCTTGGGATCCGCATAGCTCCGGCCATTGTGGCCATCTGGGGAGTGAACCTGTGGATGGAAGACCTCTCTCTCTGTCTCTCCCTCTCACTGTCTGTAACTCTACCTCTCAAATAAATAAATAAAATCTTAAAAATAAAGAGACATGCTGAATACCAGAACACTTCAGAGGGTTTGTGGAAAGTGAATTTAAAAGATAAGCTTATTTGGGTGCAAAACACAACAACAACAACAAAACCACTGAGGTCTTTGCTGAGTTTGTTCATAACACATGTTTTCCATGAACTGCGTGAAGACCCTGTCTATGTGTGGATTTCAAAAAAAATTTCTGTGGAAAAATAAACTTAGCTTTGCGTTCCATTTCTATGAACTTTCGGAAGAACGCTTGTGCCTCTCTCAGTAGGGGAAAGATGTTTTCTGTGGCGAGGCGTGTGGTGCCGAAGGAGCCGCTGAGGATATTAATAGGGTGGTGAGTACACGGCAGGGCTGCGCTAAAATAGAAGCAGCTTCCCTGTTTTAAGCGGGGTGGCACAGCACCGAAAAGTACAAAACTCATCTCCCGGCTGCGTTCCTCAGCCTTGTCCGGAACGGGCGGGTGCAAGCTGGCAGTGAGTGTGTTCCTCGGGCGCTCAGGCACTTGGGCTGAGGAGAGTTAGAACCTGGCTGCTGAGCAAGGAAGGACTCGGTGAGGGACAACTTCCCCAGGAGGAGGGCAGGCGGTCAGGAGGGGCTCGTAACAGGTGCACAGGACAATGGGCTGAATGCCTGAAGTGCCCTTCACTGGTTCATCCATTCAACGTACACGTTAATGAAAACAATCAGTCGGAAGTGGGATGTAAAGACACATGTATTTTGGTGCAGAAATGTCTCAGTGCACACATGGTTTTTTCAAAACATGTCATCTCCGTGAACTTTTTGAAGACTCCACGTGTGCACAGATGTCAAAATTCTTCTGTACCAACATTTGCTCACCTTTCATTGCCATTTTTACATTAATTTATTTACTTAAAAGGCAGAGTTACACAGAGAGGGAGAGACAGAGAGACAGAGACAGAGAGAGACAGAGACAGAGAGCTCCCATTTGCTGGTTCACTTCCCAAGTGACCACAACAGCAGGAGCTGAGCCAGGCCAAAGCCAGAGGTCTCAAGCTCCATCCTGGTCTTCCATGTGATAGCGGGGGCCTAAATACTTGGGCCATCTTCTGCTGCTTTCTCAGGCAGATTAGCAGGGAGCTGGATGGAGGTGGAGCAGCCCGCACTGCAGGCGGCAGCTGATATAGGAAGCTGGCGTTGAAGGTGGCGCTTAACCAGCTATGCCACAATGCCTGCCCTTTTTAAATTCCATTTTCCATGGACTTCAGAAGCACCCTCATGGAAGTTCTGGGATAATTCAGGATTCTCCATTTTATTTTTGGGATCTTAAAAGAATCATGGATGAGGGGAGGGCATGGTACAGTGTGCAGTACCTGTTTTGAGTCCCTGCTGCTCTGCTTCTGACCCAGCTTCCTGCTAATTCACCGAGGACACGGATCCCCCAAGTCCTGGGTCCCCGCCACCCACGTGGGAGACCTGGATGGAGTTCCAGGCTCCTGGCTTCAGCCCGGCCCAGCCCCAGCTTTTACAGCCATTCTGGGAGGGAAGATTTCTCTTCCTCTTTGTGTCTCTCCCTCACTCTACAGTTCTGCCTTTCACATAAGTAAACAAATAAATCTTTTTAAAAAAAATCATGGCTAGGTCATGGAGAGATCGAATATTTCAAAATATCTAAAAATTACGACTGGAAAAAGCAGTACAGTTTCCATTCTGAACTTCTTTTTTTTAAAAAATATTTATGTGAAAGGCAGAGTGACAGAAAGAGGGGAGGAGACAGAGGAGAGAGAGATAATGAGAGATCGATTTCTCATCCACTGGTTCACTCCCCAGATGGCCCCAACAGCCAGGGCTGGGCCACGCTGAATCCAGGAGCCAGGAGCTCCATCTGAACATCCCACGTGGGTGCAGGGGCCCAAGGACTTGTTCTACCTTCCATTGCTTCCCCAGGCCACAGCAGGGAGCTGGACTGGAAATGGAGCAGCTGGGACTCCAATCAGCATGGCACTGCATGTTGGCACTTAACCCACTGCACCAAACCCGGGCCTGCATCTGCATTATCCATCATCTTCCAATGAGATCACTCGCTTGGGTCAACTACGGAAGGTCATAGGGCAAGGGGGAAGGGAGTCAGGTTTCCTTGTGGTTCCCAGCTGTTCTGAGGGGGACATGGAAATATGCAAAGCTTTCAATGAAGAATGAATGCTGAAGAAAAATGCTTATTTTCCTCCTTCCCTTAGGGAGGAAGCTCTCTGGATTGCAGCTGCAGTCAGAAAGACCTGGCTTCAAAATGGGGGGCAGGCACTGCTGACCTAGGGGACTGGGGAGGCTGCCTTGTCGCGTGCCGTCCACGGCTTGGGCTGAACCCTGGGCGGGCCGGCTCTCACAGGTGTGGGGTGCTGAGAGGAGCTGCTGACCACTGCAAAGTGCTTTGGAGAAGCCTGGGCTCTGAAGGCAGTGCACGGCGGCCACAGGCTAACTGCCAGGGCCCACCAGGCTGGCCCAACTTAATCCCTGGGACCTGTGACTGCCACACCTGGGGGCACTGTGCTGAAGCTGCTCTGTGTTGGTTTTCATTACGAGGCCACACGCACTTCCCAAGGCCCAGCAAGCGCACATGGGCCTCCCGCATCCCACCCAAGCTCTCCACTTGGTCTCTGCACCCCACAACCCGGTGGGCTTACACCCATGGTGTCACCCAGCTCCGACTCGAGAAAGCGTAGTCTGCTTCCCCCAGCAAATTCCTTCTTTCCTTTTTCTTGTTTAGACTTTTATTCGACTTTTCTAAAGAAGGACCAATTGATCGATTGATTTGAAGGGCAGAGTTACTGAGACAGAGATCCTCCATCTTCAGTTCAGTCCCCAAATGGCCACAATGGCAGGGGCAGGGCCAGGCCCAAGCCAGGACCCAGGAGCTCCAGCAGCTAGGACTCAAACTGGCACTCATACGGAAGGCTGGCATTGCAGCTGCGCCACGACACCAGTCCCAAGCACTCCCTTCTATAAGCTACGAGAAGACCCGTGTAGTAGCAAACTCAAGACAGCTCTTTTTAAAGTTTCATAAGTAGCCAATTCAGCATAATTTATATCAAGACTTTGAAAGTAAAGGCCATTTTATTGCTCCTGTTTTTTTTTTTTTAATATTTATTTTCATCTACTTGAAAGACATTGTGAAAGAGAAAAAGAGAAAGACAGAGAGATCTTCCATCTGCTAGTTCACTTCCCAAATGACCTCACCAGCCCAGGGCTTGGCTAGGTCAAAGCCAAGAGCCCAAAGTCCAGGTCTCCCAGGCTGCCTCCCAGGGTGCACATCGGCAGGAGGCTGGAACAGGGAGTGGAGTGGACTCACACTGAGGCACTGCGATGCAGAACACGGGCGTCTCAAGCTCCTCCGAATGCCGCTGGCCCCTAGCTGCTGCATGAGTGCTATTTTTAACAGGCATGTTGCTTTTAAAAGTGCATTAGAATTCTATGGGGAACTTCATTCCTAACATTCATCCACTAACACACATTTGTTAAACAGTGGATTCCAGCCGTTATGAAACTCCCGGACTTTTGCAAGATTTGTAGGATGGTGGGATGGCCGTGACCTTGCAGAGGCCTAGAATCTGGTAAGACACTGGTAAGCAGCCCAAAGGTTTCCATCAGGAATCTGGGGAGAGGAGACGAAGCTTCCCATACAGTCACTCTGGGAAGGCGCCGTGGAGGAAGTGACATTTGCATCGAGTCTTCTCAACAGGAAGAGGGGTGGGAAGAACTTTCACAGGAGCAATGACACAAGGAAGTAGAAAGGAAAGCTCGAAGGTGCATCTGGGGCACAGCTGGGAGTCGGAGTCCAGCTCCATCACTTCACAGCTGTTTCACCTACTGCTCAGTTCCTGAACGCCTCCTACTCCAGGTGACAAAGTCCCGGGGCGAGGCGGCCTGGCTTCAGACCCCAGCTCACGGCTCCCCAGCTGTTGATGACGGGCAGCTGCTTGCTCCCCATGCATGGTCTCATCATCTTTAAAATGGGGGTGGTCATGACACATGCCTCAGACATGTTGCTAAGCAAACTCAGAGGCTTATGCACCCCCAGCAAGGCAGACAGACACAGACAGATGTAAACGACTGTACATAGATGGACATGGCCTTATCACCAACAGCAGGATGCGTTTTCCTGTCCCTCTCTTGTGGGGAGTGCACGTTCCTACAGGTTCTCAGGCGCCCCAGCCCCAGCCTCCACTCAGTTAAGGGACAGAGGCTGCCGCTCCCCTGCTGCCCTCTTCCTTCTCTGGGGCAGCAGCTCCGCCCTTGCTGCTGCTGGGCGCTGCGCCGGAAACTCCACGGGCAGACGTTGTGGCCCAGCTTCAGGGGAGAGGAGCAGCAGTATCCAGGTGGTGACTGCACCGTAAGTGGGAGAACAGCTACAGTACAGCCTGAACACCTGTCATTTATTACTATTCCTGCTGATCATAAATGCACTGTACTTTGAGATTTGGGGGAAAAAAGTCAAACATCAGATTTAAAGTCACAGTAATTCAAAAGGCATCTTAATACAACCCTAGCCAATTCCAGGCTAATGTGGCTGCATGCAGTTACATATCCAAACAGTAAGTGCTGGTAAATGCAGTTTTATTACCTCAATCTATCAACAAAAATGTCCAGACTGAGTTCTCTACTTTTAAGTGGAAGTGCTAAATATTAATATTAAGTACCTCAGGTACTTGAAAATATTCTGCTGTGTCAAAATATGCAGCTATTTCCCTGCAATCTTATTTACACCACTTATTTGTTAAAGAAACCATCTGGTCACAGACCTGGCACAGGTAAACTGTCGTATCATCACGGACGCGACACAGGCAGACTTCAGCTCTCACAAGTCAAACCTCACTGCCAATTCCATGCTGGACACGACCTCGCTAACCATAAAGGCCCGCCTCCCAGTTGGCTCCATCCAATTCTAGGAAAACTATTAAGAATTAAGAAACGGCCGGCGCCGTAGCTCAACAGGCTAATCCTCCGCCTTGCGGCGCCGGCACACCGGGTTCTAGTCCCGGTCGGGGCGCCGGATTCTGTCCCAGTTGCCCCTCTTCCAGGCCAGCCCTCTGCTGTGGTCCGGGAGTGCAGTGGAGGATGGCCTAAGTGCTTGGGCCCTGCACCCCATGGGGAGACCAGGAAAAGCACCTGGCTCCTGGCTCCTGCCATCGGACGAGCGCGGTGCGCCGGCCGCAGCGCGCCGGCCGCGGCGGCCATTGGAGGGTGAACCAACGGCAAAGGAAGACCTTTCTCTGTCTCTCTCTCTCACTGTCCACTCTGCCTGTGTAAAAAAAAAAAAAAAAAAGAATTAAGAAACAAACTACTGGCTTCGTTATTTTACTCCATCCTGTCTTCATGAGCAAGCAAGTCTGTTTCGAGCTTAACAATCATTTCTGGGTAAGGGCTACCCTATTTTCTAACTTGAAATTCAAGGCCTTCTCAGAAAACAGGGCTATAGAAGGTTTTCTTTTTATTTGAAAGGCAGAGGAGAGAAGGGGAGAGAGATTGATTTTATATCTACTGATTCACTCCCCAAATGCATGCAATAGCTAGGGCAGAGATAGCTCAAAGCCAGGAGCCTAGAGTTCAATTCGGGTCTCCCAAGAGAGGCAGGGGTCCAAGTACTTAAGCCATCACCTACTGCCTCCTGGGGTGCACAAGAATCAGGAGTGCAGCTGAAGATTCAAACCCAGGCCCTGTGCTCCCAAGTGCTCTACCAGGCACTCCCCCCAGAACATTCCAGTAGGGCTGTGCTGCTGGGCTCCGTCAACTCCTAGCCCCGAGACCGCAGCCGGTGAAGTAACTGAATTCCCTCTGCCCATCTGTAAGAGGAAGACAGGAGTCCCCATCTTTTGCCACAAAGAAATGATGGAAACTTGAGGAGATAAGTAGACACATGTATCAGAACATCATTTGGTATTTCAGAAGTACATGCAATTTTTATGGATCAGGTAAAAATTTTAAAATATTAAAACAGGCAGTTAAGTAAAAAAACAAAAGGCAGCCATCTCCTCTGACTGCTGTTAACCACGTAATGCACACAAAGCACTCAGAACAGTGCGTGGTGTGGACTTTTAAATGTCGTAGAAATGGGAATGCCTCCTAAGGGACCATGGAGGGGATTCCTGGCTGGACCCCCTGCGCAGGGTGCTTAGAGCAGCTGCTGGGTCTCTGGGGGCTTTGCTTCCGGTGGGCATGGGAATTCGCAGGTTCAGACAGGGCGAGCACTTGCCTTGCAGAGAGAAATTCCAAATAGGTCCTCGGGCTCCTGCTGTCCCATGCTAAACCAGGGGATCTCTAAGAGTTGACGGCAGGGGAGCTGCCCACACTCGGCATCGACTGACCGTGTGACTGCGGGTGAGAATTTATTCTCTGATTTTGATAGTTATGCCCTAAGTGGACGGAGCGGTCAATTAAGGGGTGGGCAGCTCAACACTGACTGCCGGTGAAGACAGGTAAGATGCCCCTATGTGGTGCTCACTGTGCTTGGCTACAAGAATCTCACAGGCAGCTAGTTCCCTTGGGGATATCGCCCAGGTGCCTGGCTGGTACATGCACAGGATTGGATCTGCAGACATAAGAATTTCATTTAAAAAGTTCTCCAGTGACTCATTTTTCAGAGTAGCAGCTATAAGCAAAATAAATAAAACAGAACAAAATCACTACAATGATGGGACAAGCCCCGGAGAGCTGCTCCTGGACACAGGCACTGGGCCCTAGTCAAGGAGCGGCTAGACAGTGCCGGCTGGCTGCGGTGGACTGCAGGCCACGAAATAGCACTCGCCCCTTTTAGATTTCAGTGCTTGCATTATAAGGTTTCTTCTTTTTCTTGACATTACACGCTCTGAGATTTATTTTTTATTTATTTGAAAGGTAGAGTGACAGAGAGAGATCGATCTTCTATCCACTGGTTCACTCCCCAAAGGGCTGCAACAGATGGAGCCACGCTGGTCTGAAGCCAGGAGCAAGCAGCTCCCTCTGGTCTCCCACATGGATGGCAGGGGCCCAAGCATTTGAGCCATGCTCCGCTGCTTTCCCAAGCCCAATAGCAGAGAGTGGGATCGGAAGTGGAGCAGCCAGGACTCAAACCGGCGCCCACATGGGATGCCGGTGTGCAGGTGGCAGCTTAACCTGCCCCAGGCTGAGACATCACATTCTTTTCTCCCCAGATGCCAGCGGAGGGTTCATTTCCTTCTGTGTGTGTGTGTGTGTTAAAGCTATTTTTTAAAATGAGAGGCAGGTGTTTGGTCTAGCAGTTAAGACGCCTGCACCCCATTTGGGAATACGTGGGTTCAATACCTGCGTCTGGCTCCGGACTCCAGCTTCCTGTACATGCACACCCTGGGAAGCAGCAGTCACGGGTCACGTAGTTGGGTGGGTAATGTACCCCGTAGTGGGTACCTGGGAGGCCTGGATTGAGTTCCTGGCTCTCAGCTTCATCCTGGCCCAGCACCAGGCACTGTGGGAGTCTGAGGAGTGGTAACTAAACTCTGTTTATCTATCCCTCTGCCTCTCAAATAAACAAGTAAATAATTACTCATTAATAATGACAAGTTAAATAATTAACAATTTAAGTGATGGAAAATTATCACATTTATTTTCCCAAATTGAGAATCTTTCATGTAAACCATGGTGAAAGGAAAAACTCTAATCAGATTTCCTTAAGGCTTAAAAAAAAAAAGCTCTTTTTAAATAAGATGAATGGAAACATTAAAAGTGGCAGGTTCATCAATTCCAACCAACATTTTAATTTTAAAAAAGAAGAGTGTTGGTCTTCTTCCTTGGGATTACTGAAGCAACAACAGAGTGTTTGCACGCAGCACCTCCGAAACTGCATAGCCCAGACGATAACATCGGACTTGGTAGTCTTGGCTTTGAGCACTCTGTGTCTTATCCCAAGAGTTTCAGGCAGACCACTGACAACACCGGAAGAAGAATCGCCTTCACGTGACAATTCTGAGACACAGGGAGGAAAAGCAGTATTCAAAACAGCCAAGCGCTACAACGAAGGCAAAATTAGAAACACAGAATGCCTACAGAGCCGTCCATATAAGGGTACCTTTATATCCGCAACTAAAGTGGGATGAGCCAGAGACAAAACAGGCAGCTGCCACCGCCTCTCTCTGTAACTATACCTCTCAAAGAAATAAATACATATTGAAAAAAAAAAACAACAAGAAATCGGACACATGGATTAGGCGCTCACCGAGCGTTAGATGACCCACCCACGGAGCTCCTAACAGGCTGCGTCCCACTGACTGTCCCATCTGTGTCACAGGTGGGGAAATGCAGAATGAGCTGTTCCTGAGCTCATCCGCATCTCATGGAGGAACTCAATCCCCGCCGGCTGCGACTCCAGAGCTTGGCGCTAACCTCTGCCCACACTGCCTCTGATGAACGGCAGAGAGAGGAGGCAGCAGGACTGGGTTTGGGATAAGTGACGCTGAGGTGGAAGATACCAAAAAAAAAGTACTTTTAGGCTGGCGTTGTGGCATAGTGGGTTAAGCCACTGCCGCATGGGCCCCAGTTCGAGTCCCAGCTGCTCCACGTCCAATCCAGCTCCCTGCTAGTGTGCATGGGACAGCAGTGGAAGATGGTCCAAGTCCTTGGGGCCCTGCACCTGCATGGGAGACCAGAGGAGGCACTTCCTCCTGGCTTCAGCCTGCCTAGCCCCAGTTGTTTTGACCATTTGGGGTTTGAACAAGTGAATGGAAGATCTCTCTCTCTCTCTCTCCCACTTTGTCTTTCCCTCCATCTCTGTAACTGCGCCTTTTAAACACATAAAAATGAATCTAAAAACATGTACTTTTACACATGGAGTGAGCAACACAGTAAAAGACTTAACAGAGGATGGTATCCATTAAATCAGAAAAAGAAAAGTCGAAAAGAGATCAAGACATGGTGGAACAGGCACTGAGCCCCCTCCCTGTGCTTTCTCACCATGAGGCAAGGACCGCCACCATCCGTCCACTGCAAGCAAGAAAACAGACACAGGAGACGGGGGTTCCGCCAGAATCTGAACCCGAGCCCCTCTTCTGAAGCGCTAAGCCTCTGACCCGCCTGGCACCATAAAAGGAGTGTGGCACGGTGGCACAGTGGGTCAAGCTGCAACCTCATCCGAGCCACTGTGTCAGGCCCGGATGCCTCTGCTTCCAACCCAGCTCCCTGCGGACGCACCTGGGAAGGCAGCCAAGCACAGCCAGAGGGAGTTCTGGGCCCTGGCTTGGGCCTGGCCTAGCCTCAGCTGTGGATTTAGGGAGTGGCCGAGCAGATGGAAGGGCCGCCCCACTGCCCCTTTCTCTATCTCTGCCTTTCAATTAAATGAATAAATCTTTAAGAAAACTTTTTACCCAGTTCCAAAACCTAAAGTATCTTTATATGAGGAATAATAAGAGGGAGATTTCAGTCTCACTCAACTTCCATATCAGAGACCCATTTACGCCGATGGGTACGCAGACCTGAGCGCAAGTCTATGTAAATGTAACCTGGGATCCGCATTCCACACAGTGTCATTATCCAGGTCAGAATCCAGAACACCAGAGACAGGGCGCCTGTTTTCCTGAAGCTACAACAAGGACAGGAAATAGTGAAAATTCCTCTTTTTTTTGCCCATTTTTTTAGCTTGAAAAGACTGTGACTTTTCTCTTAAAAAAAAAAAAAAACAGCAAAAGGGAAATCTTCAAACCACACCGTTCTGTGACGCTAGACTGGGGACTTCAGGGTCAAGAGCCAAGCTGCTCATGCACTGGGTTTTCGGCTGAGAACCTGCTCCACTGCAATCCTCTCAGCCCTTCCAAAATGCAGGTACTGACAATCACGTGGATGACAGCATCGCTGGCGCTGCGGCTCAACAGGCTAATCCTCTGTCTGCGGCACTGGCACCCCGGGTTCTAGTCCCGGCCGGGGTGCCGGATTCTGTCCTGGTTGCTCCTCTTCCAGTCCAGCTCTCTGCTGTGGCCCAGGAGTGCAGTGGGGGATGGCCCAAGTGCTTGGGCCCTGCACCTGCATGGGAAACCAGGAGAAGCACCTGGCTCCTGGTTTCAGATTAGCGCGGTGTGCTGGCCGCAGCGCACCGGCCACAACGGCCATTGTGGGTGAACCAACGGCAAAAGAAGACCTTTTTCTCTGTCTCTCTCTCACTGTCCACTCTGCCTGTCAAAAAAAAAAAAAAAAAAAAAAAAAGGACGACAGTATCACCCTACAGTTTTCTCCCGTACGGGGATTAATGTGCTTGAGAGAAGACATACAAAGTTCCAATGCAGAGTCCCATGTCCCAACCTCTCCCTCTGGGCAGCAGCTGCACCTGCAGCCTCATCCCGACAGCCCCCGGCCGGCTATCCAGGGCTCTACTGCCCGGGAGTCCTGACTTCCAGGGTGGCCCACCCCATTGCTGAAGACCTTGAACCCTGCCAAGGGCTACACCTGGCCGTTTCCATCCACCCACCCTCTGGCCCCGCCCTGCTCCTCATGTGCAGGGGCTGTGACCATGGTTCCTTCTTCCCTGTCCCCCTCCCAGCAATTCCTCATGAGGCTCCATGTCCAAGTCCATCCCTGTCCTCGCCCCCTCTCCTTCGCCAGCGTCTCACCTTCAAGGCTGTGGACTCGCCCACAGTTGAGTCGAATGGGGTCCGACTCGCCCACAAATCAGGGAGACACACTCCACGCCACCTAGGCACGCACGGACGTAACCCGAGCTCGGTCCTGTTTTTAGCACCACAGCAGAGAGAAGGCTCACAGAAGCCTGAGACCAAATAAACCTGCAGCTATTTTTCAGTTCGTGCAGATGGCTCATCCTTAGTGCATTTCACCTCGCTAATTTTAGAACATTATTACAGCCTATTCCGGTTATTCTGGATCTGGGGGCTTTGTGACACGTGGACATTAGATGGACTTAACCAGCCCTGGTCTCTACAGAGGGAGGACATCGTGACTGAAAAACATGCTGTCAACAGGAACTCAGCGAAGTGTTTCGCAGGTTCTCTGGGTTTAGTACGCGCATTATTGGGCTTTGACTTTCTCTTGGGCCACAGAATGCGCCTCTGCACACAACCTGGCACGCAGTCCTGCAGCTCCAGGCCCTCTTCTGGGAGACCGACCCTAGGGATTCTGAGACCTAAGAGAAACAATCCCCGGTGCCCCACTTGTTCTAACACAGAGATTCTCCTCGTGCCCGCTCCGATACTCAGAAGGATCCAGCTGACTAGACATCAATGGCCATTCATTCTCACTGACGGAAAACACCTAGAAATTAAAAAATCTGGCCAAGGGGCCAGCACCATGGCTCACTTGGTTAATCCTCTGCCTGCCGTGCCAGCATTCCGTATGGGTGCCAGGTTCTAGTCCTGGTTGCTCCTCTTCCAGTCCAGCTCTCTGCGCTGTGGCCCAGGAGTGCAGTGGAGGATGGCCCAAGTGCTTGGGAGAAGCACCTGGCTCCTGGCTTCGGATCAGTGCAGTGCCAGCTGCTGCAGCCATTTGGGGAGTGAACCAACAGAAGGAAGACCTTTCTCTCTTTCTCTCTCTCTCACTGTCTATAACTACCTGTCAAGTAAAAAAAAAAAAATCTGGCCAAAACCAAACCATGGATTGTAAGAAGTACTTAAGAAACAAAAGCGTAAGTACCTAAGGTTATCCTTACAAAAATGTGCCACATCATTGTTTATAGTGGCGAAAGCCTAATAAAATAAAAAAAGGTGGCATCCTGCATGGTGACTCACAGAAAGACGAGGAGGTCTAGCTAACTAATGTCATTGGCTAGCAAGAGCTACATCTGCATCTGCTGAACTGGAGCTGGAGCTGGCGATTAAGGAGGCGCAGCAAGCCGCAGAGTACGCTCCTACCAAACTCACAAGCGCAGGAAAATGCACGAACTGGGAGAGCAGTTTTGTGTTTTTATTTGGAGGTGCATGCTTTCACTCGTTACGTGTAAATATTGACACTTTGCAAACTAAAAAGTTAAAAAAAAAAGCAAACAGCACAATGAGGCTGACGACAGGACCTGTCAGCACCCCAGTCCTTCACCCCCACATTCCAAGTGGGTTTTCTAAATGCTCCACTTCCCAGAAAGCCCCCCACCCTGGAATGTCCTAGCTGGAGCCCGATTCCCGTTTCGGCTTTTCCACAGCTTTGAGTATTGCACTGTGTGAGTGCCTGCGCCCATGATTGCGGGCCCCTTCCTGTCACATGTCCCAGCCTAGGGTTTCATAGTTCAAATGTGCCCACCACTCGCAGGTGTGATTCCTCTCCCTCTGGAAAGCCCTCATCTCCACAGAGCCATAAACAGAAGCTGTGTGGAATCCCGGGCTAATCAATGCACGGGGAATAGGGGCATGCAGCACAGACTCCAGGGCGAGGGATGTGAGCACAGAGGCCACTCCACAAGGCACTGCTGCAGGACGGACGCAGCCTCCAGACCACCAGAAGGGAGCAGGTGCTTATCAGTCCAAGCGGTTAAGACCGCCGTGTCCTATGACAGAGAGCCGGGGGTTCCAATCCCAGCTCCAGATCCTGACCCCAGCCTCTGACTAATGCAGACCCGACTCTGGGCAGCAGCAGAGATGGCTCAAGTACCTGGGTGCCGGCCACCCACAGGGGAGACCTGGATGCAGTTCCTCCTGCTACCAGCTGACCAGTTACCTGGTCCAGCCCTGCCTGTTGTGGACATTTGGGGTGTGATGGAAGATACCTGCCTCCCATATTAACAAAACAAAGAAAATTATTTAAAATTCTGGCTCTCAGGGTTAGGACTCCTTCACAGGTCAAAAGGGCAGGAGGGAGGGCTGAGTCTATGGCATAGCGGGTAAAGCTGCCACCTGCAGGGCCGGCATCCCATTTGGGTGCTGGTTTGAGTCCCAGCTGCTCCACTTCTGATCCAGCTCTCTGCTGTGGCCTGGGAAAGCAGCAGAGGATGGTCCCAGTCCTTGGGCCGTTGCACCCATTCCTGGCTCCTGGCTTTGGATTGGCCCAGCTCTGTCTGCTGCAGCCATTTGGGGAGTGAATCATTGGATGGAAGACCTCTCTCTCTCTGCTTCTCAAATAAATATTTTTTGTTTAAAAAAAAAGAGCATGAAGGGCCTTTAAGAAGTTTGTAGAGATATAAATTGTGAAAAGATATGGACAAATTTCAAATTGGTATTGCACAAAAATAAAATTCTTTTAAGTCCATTCTCCCACAGATTTTCTTAAGATTTATTTTTTATTTACTGCAAAGGCAGAGTTACAGGGAGAGAGGGAGAAAGACAGAGAGACAAAGAGAGATCTTTCATCAGCTGGTCCACTCCCTAACAATGGCCACGGCTGTGCTGATCCAAAGCCAGGAGCCCAGAGTTCCCTCAGGGTCTCCCACGTGGGCGTGGGGGCCCAAGCACTTGGGCCATCTTCCGCTGCTTTTCCAGGTGCATTAGCAAGGAGCTGGATTGGAAGTGGAGCAGCCAGGACTCAAACCAGAGCCGCCCCTGTGGGATGTTGGCATTGAGGGCAGAGGCTTAACCGGCTATGCCACAGCGCCAGCCCCTCCCATAAACTTTCTGAAAAACCCCATAATCTGTAGCCTCACTGTAATAATGATCTATCATTTATTATTAGCCTAGGAGACAGTGATTTTATAAGATATGGCTAGCAGCACAGTGTAGTTGGTACAGCCACCGCCTGCAGTGCTGGAATCCCATGTGTGCACCGGTTCGAATCCTGGCTGATCTACTTCCGATCCAGCTCTCTGCTATGGCCTGGGAAAGCAGTAGAAGATGGTCTAAGTCCTTGGGCTCCTGCACCCACCTGGGAGACCAGGAAGAATCTCCTGGCTTCAGACTGACCCAGCTCCAGCTGTTGCTACCACTTGGGGAGTGAACCAGTGGATGGAAGACCTTTCTTTCTCTCTCTGCCTCCGTGTCTCTGTAACTGTGCCTTTCAAATAAATCAATCTTTAAATAAATAAAAATATAAAAACCATCTCAGGACCCCAAATATCACGTAGGCAAACAAAAGTGCCAACGCTGATCTTCCTATCTGGGGAAATGTTGCTGAACATGAGTAAATTCAGCAGCTTGTTGATCCTTGGACTAATCTTTGTAGGCATTCAAAATATTTAGCATCTACCATGGTACGGAAGAATCTGATAGAAGGGAAGCCATTACTTGAACTAATTCCCCCACGTAAATTCAGTATTTGAGAAAAAGGTGAACAAAATGTGAAAAGGGATTAATAAAATGAAAAAATGTTTATTTAGTACACGTCAGTTCAGTGCACAAAAGCCAGGACTCCATGCCTTGGATTCACGCTGCAGATCATACTCTAAGATATTTCAAGGCCAAGGGCACTGTCTGTTATTTATAATGGTTGACATTCAGAGATTGCTGCCTTTATTTATCCACAAGTGCTAACTGGCTGTATTACAAGCACATTTTTTCAAAGAGGCCTAACAATGGTTCATTTCTGATCTAGAATTACGCTCTTGTTTATCTCATAGAAATGAAAACTTAGGTCTAACACAGAAACCGCAACACAAATGTTTACAGCGATTTCATTTGTAAGCGCCCCAAAGCGGAGCCAAGCCAAATGTCCTTCAGTGGACACAGGGCCAGCCTGTGGGACACTGGCATCGAGGAACGCTACCCAGCAGTCGGTGGGAACAAACTCCTAAGACACCTGACGACCTGAACAGACCACAGGGCGTTGCGCGGAGCTGAGAACGCCCATCTCAAAAGGCCGGGCCGGGCACGACTCCATCTGCAGATGACGTCACAGAGGAAGCACGTGCCGGTGGCAGTCAGAGGGTGGCGGCAGCGGCGAGAAAGGGGTTGCAAGGACCAGTCCTGCCTCTGGACGGTGGCGGCAGACACACACAGGTCTACACCGCGACCAAACTGCACAGAACTGTGCACAAGGCTACACCACTGAGTGCATCTCACCCCCAGGACACCCAAACACACTCTGTGGCCTCTAGCTTCCATCTCCCACTACAGCCATGTCTGGGAGACTCACCGAAGGGGACATGGGTGCTCTGAACTAGCTGACCTGCTTCCTGTGAATCTGTAACCACTGTTCTCAATCTGACTGAAGGTCAGATTCATTTAAGAAAAGCAAGACGACTTGAAAGCAGAAAAGATCTTGATGTTAAGAAAAGTCGTATTGTGTCAAGGGGTTTTCAAAGCATCTTAAGAGAGGCAGGGTAGGCAGACCTATATTCCACACTCACAGCACCTCACAGATCTAACAGCTACGTCAGAAGCTGGTAGGAAAATGGAGTGCAAAGGTCAAGCTGATCTTGCTGCAAACAATTTTGGAATCCACACGTACACAGAGTCTTTATAACAGGCACTCTACCAGAACTTTCTGAAGACCCCCTCCTAGGCACCAGCCGAGGAAGACTGAACATGCTTGACCAGAGACGTAGTTGAAACCACGGCTAATCTTTCAACTTTTGCTCAGAAATGAGATAAAAAATTAACACTGATTCTTCTTCAAAAGGTGTACACTGAATAGAAGTATGTTAGAAAAACATCCAGAGCCAGCCTTCAAAGAACGACACGATAGCAGGGAAACTCAGTGCTGGTTCTCTCAGGAGCTTCAGTCCCGAGACTGAAACGGAAACAGCACCCAAGACGTGGGGTGCAGGGACCACACCACCGTGTGCCTGGCTTTGGCCAGTACAGTAAAATCTGCAAGGATCCCCCTCTGTATGTTCATGGGACTTCTCCCTTGATCTGATAAAGAGTTGGGGGGGGGAGCAAATAAGTAGCTAGGAGAAATCCACCACACGTTATTTGTGAGTCTCTCTTGCCTTTCAGGAGCTTGCTTACGAGGAGAATTTAAGAGCTTCAGACAGCAAATTTTGATGGAAGCCGTGAGCCGGGCCATTCCATTGGTGGAAAGACTCTTTAACCCTGGGAGGATTCTGCCCAAGACACTGTTATTTTCAGTAAAACCAGATTCTAACCATGGTGAATACAAGTTTGGGAAGTGTTCCTAACTAGACATCCTTTGAAGAGAAGTGTTTTTGAGCTATGCTAACGGTATCGTGGTCAAGCTTTGAAAACGTTTTCCTTTTGGAACACACTGGTATGGTTTCAGGTGGAGGGACTGCGAATCTGGGATTCGCTTCACAATCCTGTATGGGGAGCGTGGTGGGGAGGGTGTGGGAGTGTTAGGTAAGACTGGTCACAAGCTGAGATACAGCTGGGTGACGAGGACACAGGGGTTCATTCTAATTCCATATAATGAGGGGACTTCGGCAAGTCTGGGGAAAATGGAACTGAAAGATAACTTTATTTTGGTGCAAAAAAATTCTGACATCCATACATATGGGGAGTCTTCAACAAGTTCATGAAAACTGTATTATGAAAATACAGGGATTTCAAAATCTTCCTGCACCCAAATAAACTTTCTGAAGTAGTCTCACATGTGAAGTTTCCCCACATAAAAAGCTGTGTGTAACGCCCTTGTGCAGGCTCGGAAACACACCCGGGACTCAGCAGGTAGGTCGCCTCAGCTGCAGCAGCCACTTGCCATGTCTCAACGGCATCCCGACTTTTCTAGTCACTTCCGGGTCTGCCGCTTGTGCTCCAAATCCACTGTCTTGTCTTTTTGGAATCGAGTTTAAATTCGTCTTCTTGTGCATTTCCTACGCTGAGCTGGCACAGGTGTCTCGGTGAGCCGTGATCTCAGCAGCTCGAGGGGAGACCACCACATCCACCACCAGCCCTGATCAGGGTAGAGAAACAGCAAGGGAAGCACCTGGGGGGGGGGGGCACACCCTTACGTCCCACGGGAAAGGTGGCAGTCACCTGCTAAGGATCTTTTAGTCTCCAGTCACATAAAAGAGACCACGAGCAGAACTTTCTGTGCAGAAAATTGTCCTAGATTTTAGTAAACACATCTTCTGAGGATGGATTATCACAGCACTGTTTCCAGAGTGAAAAGCAAGCAAGAAAGAAAAAAGAAAAAAGATCTGGTACCAAAGTTAGCAGCAGCGAGGGCTTGGTTAAGTCCATTACGGCACACTTTTATAGGGGAGCACCAGGCAGCTATTTTAAAAAGCAGAGATACACACCCACAGGGATAGGACCCCACAGCTGAGAAATCCCAAGGGCCACTGCTGGAGCAGTAGCAGTGGACTGTGACTCAGATACAGCTATCCATTAGTTCACACTGATACAAATGACCCGGTGAATAACTCAGGGGGCAGACAGACAATCTGTGCTGAATTCCCAGGCATGAACAAGACACTGCCTTCCAGGAGGTGGAATGCAAGTCCCCTCTGCCTACAAGTGCACAGCAACGGGAAGTCTGACAGACACCACCCCAGCCAGGGGACCAAGGTCATCGTCAACCGTGCTGAATTATGGGGACAGCACGCACCTTTGAAACAACGCGGTGAGATGGTGCGCCGCCGCTGTCATCTCGCTGCCCCGCGCTCCTAACCCCACAGGTGACCGTGAGAAAACAGTTTCAGTTGAGGAACCGTCTACAAAAGACCTGACTGGTACACCTCAAAACTGCAAGGCCACAGAAAAGGAAAGGACGTGTAAGAAGCCATCACAGCCAACAGGCGCTGAAGGAGACCCGGCAGCTCCCCACAGGGTGCTGTCCCGGATGGGATTCCGGCACAGAGGAGGACGTGGGTAAAGACTCAGGAGACCAGAGTGAAGTCAGTGCCGGCGCCTTCAGCTGAACAAACGTGGGCCACTGAAGGGAAATGATCACAATGCGGGTGCTGGGTGTGCAGCATACAGGAGCTCAATACTGTCTTTGCAACTTCTCTGCA
Source organism: Sylvilagus floridanus (assembly GCA_949820135.1). Lineage (NCBI taxonomy): Eukaryota > Metazoa > Chordata > Mammalia > Lagomorpha > Leporidae > Sylvilagus > Sylvilagus floridanus. Next base: position 87,906,532 of record OX463242.1, read on the forward strand.
AATCCAAAACTCACCTAAAGGCTTATTATTTTTTTTTTTTTTAAATGTGGGCTGGGTGTTGGGTTGCAATGGTGAATATACTACTTGGGACACCTGTATCCCACATCGGAGTGCCTGGGTTCGAGTCCCAGCTGCATTTCCACTCTCCTGCTGATGTACATGCCATCTTGTACATCAGACAACCACCAGCACATGGGTCTCTGGCACCAACATGGAAGACCTAGGCCGAGTTCTGGGCTCCTGGCTCCCGCCTGGCCCAGACCCAGCTTTGATAGGCATTTGGGAGGGAACCAGGGAAGGAGAGATTTCTTTCTGTTTGCCTTTCAAATACAGAGAAATTGCTTACATTAAAATAAATGTAAATGTACTTATAAACCAGAGTCAGGAAAACATAGTTTCCAAAAGGTTATCTTCCAGGTTGTAGAATTGCTTGTGGTTTTTACGTCTCTTCTTTATACTTTTATAAATCATCTGACTTTGCTTCTCTCTAAGCATCGATTACTGTTGACACTGAGCCTCACTAATTCTATAACCAGGAACAAAGCTATTTTATTTTGGGGGAAAATAAGTGTACAGCATAAGATGGATATAATATTTTCCTTAGTTGAAAATGCCCTGCATTTATAAAACAGGAGAATTTTACCTTGTTAGTGGGAAATATTTTAAAAGGCAATACTGAAAACAGTTGCAGCCAGCATGGGACTGAATCAGATTTGAACTAAAATCCTAGTGTCACGGCTTACTACTGCATGGCTCTGAGCAGCTGCGTAACTGCCTCGATCTCATTCTAAAAATGTGATACAACAAACCTATTACTCTGCAGAACTATTCTACTTTCACCTGTGAAAACACATATTGCAGGAATGCGCATTACCTAAGATACGCTTCATCACACTGAACTAAGACGATGACTAGGGGCCTGCATCGTGGCATGGCAGGTGAAGCCGCCCCCTGCGATGCCAGCATCCTGTGCGGACCTCCAGTTCTGTCCCAGCGGCTCTGCTTCCCGGGAAGGCGCCTGGAAAGGTGGCGGATGACCGCCCTTCGCCATCATGCGCGAGACTTCAACGTAGCCCATCCCTGGCTGTGTGTAGCCACTGGGGGAATGAATCAGTGGACAGATGACCTCTGTCTCTCCCTCTCTCTTTTGCTCTTTTAAGTAAATAAATAAGAATGATATTAAAATAAAACAATTTGTACTTTGCCTTAACAAAAAATCAGTCATGTCAAGACTTGGCCCTACTGAGACTCTGTCACAATCTCTGCTGTTGTTAACAATATCAGAAGAATTCCCAGAAAGGAAGGAATCAGGAAAACCTTAGCTGCTCAAGGAACACGATGGAGCAGTGGAGGACCTAAGACCTGCCCCTCAGCCCGTCAGCGACACTACACGGCAGTTTCCCGAACACTTCTGCCACCGGGACACTCCCCATGGCGATCACACACACTGCTGTTCACAGGCCTCAGAACACCGAGTCTCCCGGAGAGCACAAAGGAAGCCACTTCCCCAGCCATGACCAGCGTACACTGTGCCCCGGAATATGAATGCCTCACATTTCCTTTCTACGGGAATAGTTTCCCTATCATGAATGTCAGTGCAAAATTATCCTGGCCCTAAAAAACACACTCAGCTGACTCAAATCTCTTGATTACAAAAAAAAAAAAAAGAAAAAGAAAGAAAAAACAAACAAAAAACCAATACCTTTTTAAAAAGACAAGACACAGATTCTGAACTTTATCAAACTCTTGGGCTGGAAGCTCTGGCTCAACAGAATCGTCCCTGGGTACCCACAGGAGATTGGTTCCAGGGTGCCCGAGGGTACCAGTTCTCAGTTGTGTAGGGTTCGTGTAGCACACACTCACACACATGCGCATACATACACACACACTTCTTTCCACTTTGGATAATCTCTAGGCTACTCATACAAGGCAAATCGTTGCTGCACTGTATTGTCTAGGAGCTAATGACAAGAAAAAACAGTCTGTAGATATTTAGTACAGACCCAATTTTATTTTTCAGTACTTTTGATTGGGGTTGGTTGATACGGAGGGCCGATTATACTAGGATTTTAGAATTACCCAGTTACAATGCTTCTACCACAGAGAATCACAATATAACAGACAAGTCTGATCACATGAGGAATTGGTGAATTCTCACAAAGCCGAACAATGCAGGTCAGAAGGAGTTTGTTCCAAGTGAAAAATTCATCCCTCTTGATTTTATCCCACTGACTAGGTCTAAGGCCCATATTTCAAAGCTGTGAGAACAGGAAGGTGATCGACCAGAAGCAAAGTCACAGTGGGTTGCTGTGCCCATTTCCACCCCAAAAGGGCAGACTGCTGGGATGCACACTGCTCACTACACTGGAGTACCTGGTCTATACCAGACTGCAGCTCCTGATTCCAGCGTTTTGCTAATGGGGACTCTGAGAGGCAGCAGTGATGGGAGACACAACTGAATTCTTGGGTCCTGGTTTTGGCCGCGGTCCAGTCCCTGTTGTGGACATCTGAGGACTAGATCAAAGATGGACACTATTTCTCTGTTATAGACAGAGAGGGAGAGACAGAGAGAGAGGTCTTCCATCCACTGATTCATTCCCCAGATGGCCACAATGGTCAGGGTTGTGCCGACACAAAGCCAGGAGCCAGGAGCTTCTTCCAGGTCTCCCACACAGGTGCAGGGGCCCAAGGACCTGGGCCATCTTCTACTGCTTTCCCAGGCCATAGCAGAGGGCTGGATTGGAAGAGCAGCCGGGACTAGAACCGGCACCCATATGGGATGACGGCACTGTAGGAGGCGGCTTAGCCTACTACGCCATAGCACTGGCCCCCTTCTTAAAACGCAGATTATTCAGATTGATTCTGTTAAGGGAGGTTCATCTAAACAGCATCTTTTAAAATAACAACCAAAAAAAGCTAACTTTACTCAAGTCTCACATACATATAATACAGGAAATATCCTCAGGTCAGTATATATCTCACTTTGCGATGACAACCATTCAGACTGATAGATCTTCTAACATTATCCAAAAATTACTCTAACTTTCCTGAAAGTGGTCAGGAGATGACATTCTTCTTACTGAAAAGACTGACAGTCTGTGGTACATTTTTCTCAAATACGCTTAATTGTTTCAAACATTTAAGCTCTTTGAGAATGGATCTGATTTACGGGAAGACACAGACTCACGGAGAAAGACATCTGGTAAGCAGATTCAGCTAAATAAACTTTTGACTGAAAAGAGAGAGAGAAACTACCGCATAATATGGGTGGTTTTCTTAAAAACCGTAAAAATGGGGCTGCTGTTGTGGCATAGGGGGTAAAGCTGCTGCCTTCCACACCAGCATCCCATATGGGCACTGGTTTGTGTCCGGCTGCTCCACTTCTGATCCAGCTCCCTGCTAATGAGCCTGGAAAAGCAGCAGAGGGTGGCCCAAGTGCTTGGATGTCTGCCACCCATGGGGAGACCTGGAGGAAGCTCCTGGCTCCTGGCTTCGGCCTGGCCCAACCCTGGCCGCTGCGGCCATTTGGGGAGTGAACCAGCGGATGAAAGGCCTTTCTCTCTCGTCCTCTTGGTCTCTGTCTTCCCTCTCTCTCTCTGTAACTCTGCCTTTCAAATAAGTAGATCTTTAAAAATAAAATAAAATAAAAATTGAATGTGGGAATTCCAAACCTTCCGAGCAGCCATATCATCTCTGCAATGATTACAGCTCCCGAAGGCGTTTTTTCCTGTTTTCTACCGTCTGCTCTGCTCTCCACATTCTAAACACCACCTGAGTAAAGATCACACTGGCATCTCACATCGGCGATCTCTTACCCACAGATCAACACCACTACATGGCAACAGTTCACAGATGGACAAACCGAGGCTGAACACTTTGTCACTTGCTCAACTCACACAAGTAACACGGGACAGACAGGTTTATGTCAGTTAGGATTTACACACACACACCTAACGTATCTACATATTATTATATATCTGATCTTTTTAGGTTTCTCACTGTGTGGCTCTTATCAGTCTGTTTCTACAATAGCTGCTCCATGTGTCTACTGCAGCATTTGCCACCATGCACTGCAATCAACCACTTTATCAACATTAGCTGCTCGATCAGGAGCTTCCAGGGTGGCCTTCCCTTGTTGATCTCAATAGTTCCAGAAGTCAGGCCTGCACAGCACATCTGCTAAATTCCCTGTAAATAGCCTTAAAGCTGTGGCTTTGAGGGCATTTTTTTTTTTCCACTAGCTACTGGTGGGTGAATATCATAGTAACACGACCGGACCACTGTTCCTACAGCTCCAAGACACCCAGCTTCCACATGGCACTGTAGCTAAGGGCTTGGAAAATCAGACAGGAAGCTCATTTGCAGGGCTATTCTTACTATCCCTTTTCTTTTTGTAAATGGCAATGGTTTGTAAGAACACAACTTTTTTTGTTTTGTTTTGAAGGGCTATTTATTTGGAAAAAAAAAAAAAAAAGAGTAACAGAAAGGGAGATACAGAGATCTTTCATCCACTGGTTTACTCCCCAGATGGCCACAATGGCCAGGGCTAAGCCTATCATAAGCCAGCAACTTCTTCCAGGTCCCCACATGGGTGGCAGGGGCCTAAAAAGCACCTGGGCCATCTTTTGCTGCTTTTCCCAGGCCCTTAGCAGGGAGCTGGACTGGAAGTGGCACAGCGAGCACACAAACCAGCAACCACATGGGAAGCCAGTGTTGCAGGCTGTGGCTAACCTGCTACAACATAATGTCGGTCTCTATTCTGACTGTCTTAATACCACAATATGTGATGTGTGGGCTTTTCTCTTTTAAGTTTCAGAACTGCACTCACATCAGTCTACCTACCTCCAGCAGCTCATACACATTAGGAACATTAATAAAACTAAATTACAGGATAGCTTCACTTTCACGCACATAAAAGAATAAAGGAAAAAACCTAAGACAAAATGTAAATCAGCAGCCCAAGAAAATGCTTGCCAAAAGCTGCCTTTCCATTACAATTACAGAGGGGGGGGGGTAAGACCACACAACTAATGTGCTTTCCCACACAAGAATTCTGAGAATGGTGCAGTATAATTACAAAATGATACAGGTTAATATTTAAGGAGACATCAAGTCTCTCAAAAAAATGAATATTTACAAGATCCAGTCTCTGCTTTGTTCAACATTAAAGGTCTCTGAGTTTAGAGGGAAATGTAAAAACACAAATGATGTGGCTGGCGCCGTGGCTCAACAGGCTAATCCTCCGCCTTACGGCACCGGCACACCAGGTTCTAGTCCCGGTCGGGGCGCCGGATTCTGTCCCGGTTGCCCTTCTTCCAGGCCAGCCCTCTGCTGTGGCCCGGGAGTGCAGTGGAGGATGGCCCAAGTGCTTGGGCCCTGCACCCCATGGGAGACCTGGAAAAAGCACCTAGCACCTGGCTCCTGCCATCAGATGAGTGCAGTGCGCCGGCTGCAGCGCGCCATCCGTTCACCCTGCCATTGGAGGGTGAACCAAGGGCAAAGGAAGACCTTTCTCTCTCTCTCTCTCACTGTCCACTCTGCCTGTCCAAAAAAAAAAAAAAAAAAAAAAAAAACACCCCACAAATGATGCAATGTTCAGAAGGACTTACATTTTTTATTCTTTTAGGGAGGCTATTTATCTTATGAATAGTAGAGTGTCCTTTCCTGGTCTCACCTTTTTCTTCCTGCCCTTCCCCCACCGCCACCCAAACCTGCTTTGGATGTTTCTTCATCTTCCAAGGCACGGGAGTGCGAATGTCACAGCTCTTTAGAGCAGAGTCAGAATGACAGCACTGGGACCAGCGCTGTGGTGTAGCGGGTAAAGTCGCTGCCTGCGGTGCCAGCATCCCTTATGGGCACGGGTTTAAATCTCAGCTGCTCCACTTCAATCCAGCTCTCTGCTGTAGTCTGGGAAAGCAGATTATGGTCCAAGTGCTTGGGCCCCTGCACCCATGTGGGAGACCCAGAAGAAGCTCCTGGCTTCAGATTGGCGCAACTCCAGCCATTGTGGCCATTTGGGGAGTGAGCCAGTGCATGGAAGACCTCTCTCTCTCTCTCTCTCTCTGCCTCTGCCTTTCAAATATAAAAAAGAATGACAGCACCATAGGGTTATCTGGATTCTATGTAAAGTGATGCTGGTCTTCTGGAATACCAGTCTGATTCTTAGAAGCAGAAAACACAGGAAGTTCAATGTTCCAAGAAGAGCTAATAATAACCGATTCATCCTGGCTACCCAGGAAATACCCTGCAAGGCTCTGTGCTCTACAGCAGATCCATCTGGTAACGCCTAATCACCCGGGGACAAGGAGACCAGCGAGAGCTCAAGGAGCTCTGCACAATGGCTAGAGTGTGGGAAGAACCCAACACGAACCTGGACAGAGCCACAGGTCAGAGCCACACAGACAGGAGGAGGCCAGGCAGTGAGAGGCAGTGGACAGCTGCTGCTGTCCATGACGCTGGACAGGACGGGTCAGAGAGGCCAGGTGCTGAGCAGAAGCGACAAGGACAACAAAGGACTGAGCGGGCAGAGGCACACCCCAGCCCACAGCAGGTGGAGACCAAGGAACTTAACACAGGAGTCTGGGGGTGGTGTTATGGTACAGCTGGTCAAGCTGTTGCCTTGCTGGCATCCCTCCCTTCTCAACACCCATTGAAGCCCCGTCTGCTCCGCTTCCAATCTAGCTCCCTGCTCATACGCCTGGGAAATCAACAGAGGATGGCTCAAGTGCGTGGGCCCCTGCTACTCATGTGGGAAACCTGGCTCTTGGTCCAGCTGCGGCAGCTGCAGCCATCTGGGAAGTGAACCAATGGATGGAAGGTCAATCCCACCCCCCCCCCAATAAATCAACCTTAAAAAAGAGAAGAGGGTGAATCACGGAAAAGGCAGGGAGTTGGCAAAGTACAAAGACAGCAAACAAGAACTTCTGGACAGGTGAGAAAAAGACGTAAACGTGGGCCCAGGTCACAGGTCACGTCTGGGGCGGGCAGAAGGTGAGGGAGCAGGAAGTGGAGGAAAACAGGCCTGGTGGGGAGGAAGCCATCCGCATGGCTTACGGACATCATACCTTTCCCTATTTTTTCTCCTTGTTGAGTAAAACTTGACTCACAAGAGGAAACACCTCAATTTACAGAAGAAAAGTCACCAGTGAGGTCAGTGGACTCGGACCACGTAAGACAAAAGACTAGCTGGACAGTGAATTTACCTATGTCACACGTTCCCTCACGCTAACCAACAAGCGCTGGAGATGTGCAGGCACGCCCGGAGGACCTCGGCGACTTAAGCCTCACCCACGTCTGTGCTTCCCAGCACGTGGGCGATCCTGCTTCTCCCCTTTTCCCGAGAAGGGAAAGGGGAGAAGGCAGCGTGTACGTCAACACCGCGAACACAGAAGTCCAAAGATGCTGGGAGTCTTCCATACATTCGTCTGCCCATGCTTCCCCAGGTAACTGACAACAAAACAATAAAAGAGCCCCAAAAAGAGAGCAACGACAACAAAAGGAAAACGCAGCAGCAACAAGTACTGAACAAGAACACAGGAACAGCAGAGAGGAGCAAGGCCAGAAAGCATGGAAACTGCCCCATTCTTGGTCCTGGAAAATAACCCAAGACCGAACAGCAACTGTACCACAGGTCCGTTTGTGAAGACATAATTCTATTTTTCTTTCTTTCTTTTTTTTGACAGGCAGAGTTAGACAGTGAGAGAGAGAGAGAGAGACAGAGAGAGACAGAGAGAAAGGTCTTCCTTCCATTGGTTCACTCCCCAAATGGCTGCCACAGCCAGCGCGCTGTGCTGATCCAAAGCCAGGAGTCAGGTGTTTCTCCTGGTCTCCCATGGGGTGCAGGGCCCAAGCACTTGGGCCATCCTCCACTGCCTTCCCGGGTCACAGCAGAGAGCTGGCCTGGAAGAGGAGCAACCGGGACAGAATCCAAAGCCCCAACCAGTACTAGAACCCGGTGTGCCAGTGCTGCAGGCGGAGGATTAGCCTAGTGAGCCACAGCGCCGGCCTATAATTCTATTTTTCAACGGAAAAAAATAGGGTAATTAGCTTCCAGTGCCAAAACAAAACAAAACAAAACAAAACAAAAAAACCATTCAAGACAAAAGCCATGTGGAGGCTGGGAGCGGCCAAGGGGAACAAGCGCTAGCAAGGCAGTGGACGTGAACAGGCACCAGCGCGTTCCCAAGCAGGGACTGAGCGGCAGTCGAAGTCTGGGCCCCACCGCCTCCTCCACCTGTCTACCACCTCTCTCTCCACGGAGCAGGTCAGCAGCCAGGGCAGTACTGCAAATAACACCCCACACAGACAGAAGCAGGCCAGTTCCCACGGGTCACGTAGGGAGCACGTAAAGACAGGCGCTACAGTCCCATCCACTCGCGGGTCCTCCTTGTGACGGGCCTTTTCCTCGGCCTCCACCACCCTTCCACGGATTTCCTGCTGAGTCATCTGGCCGCACGGTCCGCTGGCAGGCCCCGGACAGCCCTGTGGACATCTGCAACGGCGGCCCTCGCAGGCTCGAGACTTGCCGAGTGAGTAGGCCTGGGCTGCTGCTCTCCGGCGAGCACAGGCGGATACTGGGGTCGTCTCTCTCATTCGATGGCAAGTGACGCAGGCCAGCCGGGCTGTTCCAAGGTAAGGCACCTTAAAAAACAAAAAAAGTCAAAAATCAACCAGATTAAAGAAAAAACAGCTCTAACAATGCAGTACAAATTCTCACACAATCTTTTAGCTAAGACTGAAAAGTAATCCAATGAGAAATTTTAATGTTTCATTTTAGCTTTAAATAGATGCTTTCCAAAACTACGAAGAAAGCCCTCACAGACTATACATCAAAATATGGCAAATCGGCTGGCGCCGCGGCTCAATAGGCTAATCCTCCACCTTGCGGCACCGGCACACCAGGTTCTAGTCCTGGTCGGGGCTCCCGATTCTGTCCCGGTTGCCCCTCTTCTAGGCCAGCTCTCTGCTGTGGTCCGGGAAGGCAGTGGAGGATGGCCCAAGTGCTTGGGCCCTGCACCCCATGGGAGACCAGGAGAAGCACCTGGCTCCCGGCTTCGGATCAGTGCGGTTCGCTGGCCACAGCGCGCCAGCCACAGCAGCCATTGGCGGGTGAACCAACAGCAAAAGGAAGACCTTTCTCTCTGTCTCTCTCTCACTGTCCACTCTGCCTGTCAAAAAAAAAAAAAAAAAATAGCAAATCATCAATAGTTTCTGAAATTCAGAAACAGCACCTGTTAAAATCATCCAGAGAACCTGGCGACTGGCTTTTCAATGTTCTACCATGGCCAGAATGGCATACAGACTTGCATTTGTATCCTGCTTGGAAACAGTACAAAGCCGCATGGCTGTAAAAGCAGTGCCTGGCTCAGTCAGTTGGAAAACTCCCAGCCACAGAATTCTGAAACTGTGTTTCACCTGGTGATAAAAACCTTGGTGCCACTGAACCAGTTCTGGGCGCCAGTTCGCTCTGCCCGATTTTCTTATCTACAGAATTCTTAACGAGGCAAAGGGGCAGCACAATGGCTTGAGCATGGTTTAAAATACAGATGCCTGGGCCTGCTCCAGGGCTACTCACTCCACCTCTCTGAGGTTAGGTGAAGACATGGCCTTTTATTCTAACAAAACCCTGGGTCGTTCTGCCGTAGGCTCCTGGCTGAAGAACTGTCTCCTGTCGGGATCCGGCTCTGCAGCCACACAATACCTACATGGGGTGGCAGAGACCTCACTAAGGCATCCCAGCTTGACAGGCTTAAAATAAACCAATCAGCACATCATTTCTTTTCTCTTGCCTCTAAAAGCTCCCTGTCTGGGGAGGGGCTTAAAACTAAGATGAAGGCTGACAAACACAACTGGATGCACACTGCAGTACAGCTTATGTCAATTCAAATTCTGCAAGTCACTTCCCAGATATCTGAGTGGATTACAAGTTACAGGGCAACATTCACACTTTGTAAGTTGCCTCTATGCAAGCCAGCCCAGAATATGTGAAGCTGCTACCCCCACCCCCAAGACAAAAAAAGGCAGGCCGTCCCTCCCGGGGGAATGCCGTACCTGCAGGCTGCGTGTCCCCCTGGCTGCTGACCAGGCTTCGTTCGGGGCACTTCCTCCTCTGACTTCCTGCACAGCAGCCGAGTGGCGAGGTGTACAGTCCCCTGTCTGCGGCGTCATTCAGATTCAGTGACTCTGTGGACGCCCGACGCCCCCACAACACTAAGGTCAGCTCCTGACAAGAGGGACACATAACCGGGTTCTCAGGGAACGGCTTTCTTCGTCTTGCTGGATTCGCTTTGCAGGCCCTTGTCTAAGTCCAGATGGCTTCAAACTGACTTTATTCCAGATCTGTCATCAAAATCCGTAACACAGCTTTACATTTTTCTTTTCCACCAAAAAAATTTGGTTTGCTGAGGCTTCCTGACTGCAACAGTATGCTCTATTGCTCAACACAAGCTGAAAACGTGGGTCGAGATTCCACAGAAGGGCAAGCAAACAGAAGTGCGCAGGACACCTTCTGTGACGCCCGGGCCTGGCGAGTTATTACCGTGAGGGTTTTACTTCTAGGAAGTGTGCAAAAAAGAAAGGCAGCATGCTACAGAGCATGGCGCAATGTCACTTTATTTGTCAATAGGTTTTCTGCCACTAAATTCGTAACTTTCAGTGCCCTGTGTCCTGGTGAATCACTGGCCTGGAATTCAACAGGTACAAAGAATCAGAATCCTCACACTCAGCTTTGAGATTCAAAATCCAGTCTCTCTCCTCTTGCTTCAGTCATTTCAACAGACAGTGTCCTCTGGACCATTTCATTATCAAGCTTCTTCTATCTTGAAAAGTCAGCATCGCTCCTGTAGCCTGGAGTTGCTGCAATCTTTCACACGCCTTTGACCTTTTTTTAAAAAAGAGCATCTTTTATAGCTGCAAAAAAAGAAGTGTCAACTCTTGGGTCTCCCTTCAAAGGACAGGTAAAAATCCCCCACGGAGACCTTCCTGACTCCGGAGCCAGACTGCCTATTATTACTGCATCATGAACCTTGAGCAAGAAACTCAATCTGCTGTGCGTCCATTTGAAAAGCGGTTAATAACTCCATCCACTTCAAAGGATCCCGGTGAGATTCAAATAAATCCACGTGCTACAGTGTCAGGCACAATCCGAGAACTGTCCAAACGTCAATTATTACTTTATTTAGCTCCACATTCTTGTACTCTCAAATGGGCCCCACAGCTTGGTCCTACATATCACCCACCACCCTCAATGGCGTATGATGTTCCCTCATGGACCTCATGTTTGCTCAACAGGTACAAACAAACCTACTCTGCATTGTTTTCCTGGATACCAAGACCCACTCAAAAAGAGAAATGTATGCTCCCTGGCCCCGAGGAGCCGGGAACTTGGGTGGGAAACAACCCGTGAAACACTGTAAGGTTAAGTGCCAAAGAGGGGGCAGGTGTTGGGCCTCATGGTTAGGACGCCCCACCCCCTATCGGAACTCCTGGGTCTCCCGCCCAGCTCTGCTTATGTTTCTAGCTTCCTGCTGATGTGCACCCCGATGTCACAGTCGTTGGGTTCCTAGCATCCATGCGAGAGACCTGGAGTGAGCTTCCGGCTCCCAGCCTGGCCCAGGCCCGGCTGTTCTGGACATTTAGGTAGCTCTGTCAGCCTATTTCCTTACCTTCTAAATAAATAAATAGATTTTTAAGAATTTTAAAAAACTACTCTAAAAAATAAAGCAAATGCCAAAGAGTGTGGTAGAAACCGTCCGCATTCAGAGAGCTCACTGTGGGCTGCAGACTGCAGGGCTCTGCACTACAGCCGAGGGGCAAGAGGAGTCCAATCCGCGGAGTGCCCCGAAACCTCCCTGAGCCATGCTCCAGGCCGGCTGGGGAAAGGGCAAGGGGGCACAAGGCCGCATTCTGGCAGCTCCAAGCGCTCCACAGGGGCCAAGCATGAAGTGAGGAATTGGGGACGGGGTGGGACAGGAGCCGGTGCTGTCACTACGGCTTTCCAAGCACAAAGAAATAGATGCTACGAAACGGGCATTTCTCATGTCCTGTGATAGGCTACATTCAAAATCGGCACAATAAGGGGACATTCTCCCCATTTCTTGATACAAGTAACATGTAAGAGACTTGTAAACACAGTCAATCCTTCCTAGCGGAAGCCTACCAATGCCCTGTCTGAACACCCTGCTGCTCTGCGCCCCCACCTGTGACTGCCCACAAGCACCAGAGCTGCGCAAGAGCCCGAGGACCCACGTGGAGACTAGGATCGGGCGGCAGCGAGAGGGAGGACGAGCTAACTCCAAGGGAAGGTGCGCATCTTCCTCCTCTTTGATTCCTTCTATGATGGCAATCAACCCATCCCCTCCCCCAAAGAGCCCGTCTGTAGCCACAGGAACCAAGGCAGAGTTCTCAGTCTTCCTCTTTCCGAGATGGGCCACCCGCGCCAGCCGACAGGTTAGACTCCAACTTGCTCGAACCACCATCAGACACAGCTGCAAGCGCTCAGACACAGCTCCAGGCACCTCCTCACTCTCCCCAGTCCTCTCACCGGCTTCTGTTCTCTCAACATGCCAACTGGCTGATGCCACCATCATTCTCAGAAGCGATGGCTATGCCTATGCAAATCCTTAATTAAGAAAGCCAAAACTACGCAATTAAGTTGGATCAGAACTTAATTTCTTAATGTTCAAAGTACTAGACTCCACAGTAAACATGTGTTTAAGACATTTAAAGGCAAACTGAAACAAAGTAGGCACACAAATCTTTCACAACTGCCTACCATGGAGATAATGTGGCACTGACATTCACGACATTGATGCCCAATAATATCAGGCAGGACTCATCAACACTGAAAAATAGGTCTTTGTATTCCATCATGTCATGTATTTACCTTCAGTCAGGAACGTCTCTTAGAAATGAAATATGGAAAGAGGGGCCTGTTTTTTAAAAAACCAGCCATGAAGGCTTTGCCAGCATGTACCGTTTTTTCCAATGTCCTGGCACAACTTGTTCTCTGGGCATTTGGGAAACTACTGAATACCTCAATCAAGGGACTAATTGCAGTTCTATGGATTTTCGAAGCCGTCCTCTCAACTTGAAAAACACACTGATTTTCCCTATGAGTCATTTTACCAAAGTGGAATCCGGTACTGCACAGACAGACCCCACACGTGGATGCATTCAAATCAAATTCCTGCATTTCAAACAGTCTGTGAGCACCTGGGCTTTAAGGGAAAGTTATCCCCGAAGGTTACATGAGGTGTGGCACAGGTCCTGGCACTGTTCCTAATTTTCCTACGGCAGCGTCCAAATCCATGGCATTAAGATTCTGTAGGTGATTACGGGTTATACATGCACACCAGTGCGCAGCATGCAAGGCGTCGCTGAGGCATAGGGGGTACAGGGCAGAACAAACCTGCCAAGGGTGCACTCTCATCGCCTAGCAATCCAGGAGGCGACCTAGACACGGTCAGCGGGTCCTGCAGGACAGAACCGACCCGGAGCGAGTGGACCACTGGCCTGCACTGACGCTGAAACCCCACACCCGCCTGACGCTGGGGTGCACAATTTTTGTTTGTTCTGTCCTCAAGATACTACACCAAACTTAAAAAAATAAAAGACCCAAGGTCACTTAAACTGACAACGCAACAGCACCCTCACAGCCTCCGGTCTCTACAATGCTTCCACGGCCTCGGCCACGCACCGTTCACGCGGAAACACGAAGAGCGTGCGTGCACAGCACGCGCCTTCTGCAGCGACCACGCAAACATCCCAGTGCCCGTGCGCCCGCGGGACGGACAAACCCCCGCACACCGGGACCCCGCCGCAGGGCGGGGGCGGGACGAGGCGCCCCCTCCCGGGACCGCCCAGGCCGCGCCACTTCCCGGCCGGCCCCGGCGGAGGCGCCGCGCGCACGCGGGCCACATCCACGTGCAGCACCCGGCGCCCCGGGACGCCCGCGGGCCCGGACGCGGGGTCGGGGCCGGACGCGGGGCCGGGCGGGGCGGCGCCGCGGGGGAGGGGAAAGGAGCCCGGCTCCACTCACGCGCCCGGGGGCGGCCCCGGGGCCGTCGCTGCGTCGCTCGCGTTTAAAAGCTGAAAAGGGTGGGGAAGCGGGAGGGGAGGGGAGACGAAAAGGGGGAGAAAAAAAAAAAAAAAGACCTGGCTCCTCGTTTCATCCGGAAACCGACGGGCCGGCAGGAAATGACGAAGGCAGAGGTCGTCCGGGTCCGCTCGGCAGCCGGTGCCCGCGCGCTCGGCCGCCACTGCGGCGAAAGGCGCGCCCCGAGCGGAGCAGCGCGGGCCGCGGGCCGCGTCCGGAGCGAGCAGCGTGAGTGGCCGCGGCCCCCGCGCCCGGTGCCGGCGGCGGCGTCACCGCGGCCCCGCCCCGGCCCGCCCGCACCGCGGGGAGGGGCTGCGGGCCCCGGGCTCGGCCGCGGCGGGAGCGCGGCTGCGCGGGCCGGGCCGCGCCGTGCACCCGCCCCGGCGGGCGCGGGTCCCCCGGGGCCGGGGCCGCGCGCCCGGAGGCGGGCAGGTGTGGGCGTCAGGTGCGCGCGCCCGGCGGGGCCCGCGCGGTGACGTCAGCGCCGCCGAGCCCCGGCCGCCGTGGCGGCGCCCGGGCCGGGAGGGCTGCGTTCTGCTCCGGGCGGGAAGAGGTGGCGTGCGGGGTGGAGAGGGGCGGGCTGCCGGGTTAAAGACGGCCCAGGTGCCTCCAGCCCGAGTTTCTGTCAGAAAAGAAGGTTCTCGATGAGAGACCAAACCGAGGCTGCTCACACATAACGGGACCAGGAGCCCCCAGCTGCTGAGGGTGGAACCCCGGGATCCCGCACCCCCGAAAAGCGGCGGCTCTCAGGCCGAAACCCAGCCCGTTTGCCAACATTTTGACATCTTCTCCCCAGAGCGTCAAGTTTACTCGGGGGCGTAACACAGGTCATCCTGGCATCTCCTGGCTTGACAGGAAACAAACAAAAAAAAATTAAAAGTGGGAAAAGGTCAATTTTCTCGAAAGAGCCGCAAGTGACACTCCCCAGCGCGTGACCGGCTGTGCTGGCGATCCTGCTGAAACATTAACCTGACAGGAGTGACCGTGGTGACACCCCTGGGCGCTTTAGCCTGGGACGCCGCAGGAGGGCCTTGGTGGTATGCGGTGTGGTCACCGTGCATAGGTGTGTGCACGCACATGCTGGACCAAAGTTCAGGCCACAAGTGGGCCACAGGTCTGGACTAGGGCTCCGGACTAAACCGGTCCTCATTGTTGGCAGCCTCGGAAGTCATGCCCCGGAGTCGTGCATGGTTGTGGACTGCACAGGAGAGGCCTATCCTGGGTGCAAATCTTTCACAACCACGCTGCTAAAAATAACTCTAGCGCATGTCCCTGGAATAAAAGTAGTGTCATCGCATACCAGTCACGTTGTATAATAGTGCGTTGTATAGTTCAAGTGAAAACATCACGGTTCTGGATCAGCAGGAATTAGACATCCTTTTCCAAACAGAATTAAAGACTGGCGTGTTTCCGGCAGGAGGAAGTGGAGCTCGGGGGTTGAGCGTGTACCACTCACTGAGTGGCGCACGAGCAAGAAAGTAGCCCGGTTCCTATCCATTCAGACATTAGAAAATAGGGAAGACTTCTGTGATCTGTCAGATGAGTGGCACCTGCAAAGTGTCTTTGCGACCAGAGCTGTCTTGTCCACTGGTACACCCAAATGCTGTGCTGAAAGTCTCATCCCTGTCCCATAATGATCCTGGACCTTCAGAAGCATCTCAAAGCAGATACTGGAAGACCAATTTTTTTAAAAGCCAAATCTGGCCATTGTTACTGCACGAACATTTGACACCTGCGGAGTTTGAGATCCTGTAACTTGCAGCTGGATGGACGGTCTGCCCTTCCACAAGTAGCCGTCTTCTAAAGTAGGCTGATGAGTGCAGTTAGGAGGAGTAAGAACTGAAACTGGGGTTAGACCTCATGTTCCTGTGCCTCCCGCTCTGAAAAAAACTAAGAAACCCATAGCTTGTCCAAAAATCTAGGAATTGAGTAGTGTTTAAATATGTAGATCATGGATTTGTAACTTGGTTTTTTTTATTTATTTATTTTTGACAGGCAGAGTGGACAGTGAGAGAGAGAGACAGACAGAAAGGTCTTCCTTTGCCGTTGGTTCACCCTCCAATGGCCACCACAGCTGGCACACCAGGCTGATCCGATGGCAGGAGCCCCGGTGCTTATCCTGGTCTCCCATGTGGGTGCAGGGCCCAAGCACTTGGGCCATCCTCCACTGCACTCCTGGGCCACAGCAGAGAGCTGGCCTGGAAGGGGGGCAACGGGGACAGAATCCGGTGCCCCGATCGGGACTAGATCCCGGTGTGCCAGCGCCGCAAGGCGGAGGATTAGCCTGTTGAGCCACGGCGCCGGCCGTGTGACTCTGTAACTTGTAAAAGTTTATGTTCCCTTGCTAATTTCGTGAGACCTGTCTTTGTATTCCTATCAGACACCAGTAGGTGTTTTAGAGAGAATGCTGCTTCTCTCTGTGTCAGGGGTTTAAGTTAAACACTTTTGCCAGCACTCTGTAAATGAGCACAGGGCAGCTGTGGGACCTCAGCTGCCAGCCAGTACAGAGAGAATGCACCACGTGGCTTAGCCCCCGGCCTTTCCTGCAGTGTTGCTCTTCTCATGCTGAGAGAGGCCAAAAGAAAGCAAGTACCACGACCGCCCCGTTGGACTCACAGCCGAAGCTATGTGAACAAGAGACCTGAGGTCTCACTGGATGCACCGCTGGATCTTAAAGAATTTCTGCAGGGCCTTCACTATTGTGAACGGCCTGGAAGCTTGCAGAGTAACTTCTTGGACTTTGCAGAGACTTTTTTTTTTTTTTCTTGGTATTAGGAAATGATTGTCTCATTCTTAGATAACACAGTACAGTTATCATCTATCATTTGTTCAGATTTTTTTCTTTTTATAGAATGAAAGCCACACTTCACGCATTTCTTTCGCTTCTTAGGTCATTTTACCTCGACTTACCTTTAAGGTCCAGCTTATCTGCTATATCCTGTACTTTCTCATGAAGGAAAATTCCATTCACTCTGAAACGTAAATAAGACATCCTTACTCTCCTATCTGTTGTTTGACAGCATTTGATATTACCACTCTTAGCTGTCTGTGGGAATGTCCCAAGAATGCATTTCCTTTAAGAGAGAGCGCAGCTGTGTAAATAGCAAAAAGTAGCTTTTTATCCCATGGCCTCCTTGGAGCAGCCGGTGGAGGGTTCTGAGGAAGAGGATTGTGGCCCCATCCTCGCTCCTCTGGGCCACTCCCGGCCAACCTTGCTCTCCCTGCATCACAGCCAGTTGTTCCAGTTCACGTTGTAAAGTATTCTGTGGCTTTTATCCGGGTGACAGTTCTAACTTGGAAACAGCAATGACATTTCAACCTGTGTTCCTTAGGTAGGCTGTGGTTCCTTCTCCTATCTTCACGTGGGACCTGTGACATTTCACAGTGAAGAATGAGGGGGAATGCTATGTGCATCTTTGTGGGCCAGATTGAAAGCAATTTGATGCTTTGGGGCTATAATAGGTGGTTACAACCATTGAAGGTGGACCAATGTAAAACCGTCTTACTGGAGACGAGCTGTGGTGTCTGGACTTGGCCAGCGGGTCCTCTAATTGCCAGCCCTCTTCAGATGGTCACACTGTCACCCTGACTCCCTGTCTCTCTCTTAGCCCATGGCTGCCAGTTTCGGAGTGATGGGTGACGACGGCTCTATTGATTACACGGTACATGAGGCCTGGAACGAAGCCACCAATGTCTACTTGATAGTGATCCTGGTCAGCTTTGGTCTCTTCATGTATGCCAAGAGGTAGGTTTTTCAGTCCTGAAAAATTCAGTAGGCGACGTTTTGGAATCTGAACAGAATGCATAAAATTCCTTTATCAGATCGTTTGTTGTGCTCTGTCTGCGCTGTCTCCCCTAGTCTCTCCAAGCCCTGGAGGCTGAGGCAGGCCTTTGAAACCACAGTGTTGGCGTTGCCACCCAGCAGGTTAAGCTGCCACCTGTGATGCTGGCATCCCCTGTGAATGCCAGTTCGAGTCCCAGCTGCTCCACTTGCAATCCAGCTCCCTGCTGATGCAGCACCTGGGAAGGCAGTGGAAGATGACCCAAGTGCTTGAACCCCTTCACCCATGTGGGAGACCAGGTGGAGTTCTAGGCTCCCAGTGTCAGCTTGGTCCAGTGCAGACCATTGTGGCCATGTGGAGGGTAAACTGGCAAATGGAAGATTTCCATCTGTAACTCCGCTTTTCAAATAAGTAAGTCAGCCTTTGGAAAAGAAGAAGAAGAAGAAAGAAAAACCCCATTGCATTAGGAGAGGAGGATGTGAGCACAGCTCTTGGCACCTGGGCCAGCTACTCCAAACTCCCGAATCTCATTTCTACTGTAGCCCAGTTTTGTCATCCAGCCCCTTCTCACTGTCACCCTATGATGAGCACAGTTTTTTTTTTTTTTTGGCCCAAGTCCCTGAGATACAGAAACACTAACTTATGTATCCAGCATATCTCTTTGCCCAGCTTACGCTCTTCCTGTTTTGCGCGCATGACGATACCACAACTCTTATTAAACAGTATTAGTCTTATCTGATCACTTGTCTGTCTGTTCCACAGAAACTCGTGGCACTTCAGAACAAGGACCTTGTCTTTCACCTTTGTGCCCTGGGTGTGCCATGTGCATAAATCCTCAATAATTGTGCCCTTCCAGACATTGTAGCATAATTCATCCCAACTTTCTCTTCCATGCTCCCTGGCTCCCTTCTCATACATATCATTTTTTTTTAATAGAGAGTATGTTTTATAGAGAAAAGCAGTATTAGTTGGGCTGACTTGTTTCTGCTTACAACTGTGTACTTTATGATGTCCACTGTAGTTCAAAACAATGAGTAATCCAGACCGAATTTAGATTTGGCCTAGGGGTGGTGTCTTTCCTGGCCCTTGGCCCCTGGGACTCGGGAGGGTGATGGTGAGAGAAACTCTGAACATCATCACCGAGCCACTTTCACAAAACAGCTTTCTTCACAGCACAGCTGCTGCCTCCTCCCTTCTTGTCTGTTATAAGCAGAGGCACACTGTTCTTTTGAATTTTTATTTATTTACTGAGAGAGCGCTCACGTCCACTAATTTGTTCATTCCCCAAATGCATGCAAGGGACCAGGGCCGAGAACTCAATCCAGATCTCCCATAAAAGTGGCAAGGAACACAACCACTTGCACTATCGCCACTGCCTCCTAGGGTCTTTGTTAACAGGAAGCTGCAGTTAGGCATAGAGCTGGGAGTCGAATCCAGACACTTCATTTTGAGTGCTGATGTCTTAACTCACCCTAACTACCAGGGCAAACACCTGCTCCCTAATAACAGGATGCACCTGTAATGCCAGTCTGTTGTAGTTAAGATATATTTTTACTCATTATTTTCAAAAGCGAAGGGCTGCTCACACTTGGTTTATCCTCACACCCTAGTACTTCAGCTTCCCTTAGATGACATGGGATGGAAGAGACATGAGATGTTTTCTCAGTTGCACGTCTTTCTGTGCAGTATCTGCCTAAGAGGAGGTTTGGGAAAGCCAGGATGGACGGACCTCCTTTTGTTGTGTGAAATGGATATGTCCAGCCACTTATGGCCCTTTGGCTGTATATATAGAGCCTCATCATTGTTTTTTAAAGTATTTTTCTCTTTATCTGAAAGGCAGAGAGACAGACATACAGAAAGGGATCTCCCATCTGCTGGTTCACGCCTCCAAATGGCCACAACAGCCAGGGACAGGCCAGGCCCACGCCAGTGGTCCCGAACTCGATCTGAGTCTCCCACACGAGTGGCAAGGACCTAAGTACTTGAGCCACCACCTGCAAGAAACTTAAATTAGCAGAGCCTGAACGCCAACCCAGGCGTTCCAGTTTGGGATGTGGATGTCGCAAGTGGCAAATTAAACACTGTACTGAATGCACGTTCCCCTCATGTTTTATTTTTTAAAATATTTATTTATTTGAAAGGTGGTGTTAGAGAGAGGCAGAGGGAGAGAGAGAAGTCTGATTCACTCCCCAGATGGCCGCAATGGCCGGAGCTGAGCTGATCCGAAGCCAGGAGGCAGGACCAGGTCTCCCACCTGGGCGCAGGGGCCCAAGGACTTGGGCCATCTTCCACTGCCTTCCCAGGCCAAGCAGAGAGCTGGATCAGAAGTGGAACAGCCGGGACTCGAACCCACATGGGATGCCAGCGCTGCAAGCAGCAAAGCTGCTAAACCACAGTGCTGTCCCCCAACCCATACATTTTAGCCAAAGAAAGAGCACTTGGGCCAAGGAAGTATCTCACAGAGACAAAATAGAAAATAGAACAGTCTTATTGTCATTTAAATCCTTGCCTTGTCATGGAGCTCCTGATTATTGATCATAAAATATTCTAATCATACAGACATCGATTCTGCACTGATTTTGTGTTTTAGGAATAAAAGAAAAATAATGAGGATATTCAGTGTGCCTCCTACAGAAGAAGCTTCATCAGAGCCCAACTTTTATGACACAATCAGCAAAATCCGTTTAAGACAACAACTAGAGATGTATTCCATTTGTAAGTATATTATGTGCTGAACTGTATACACAAGCATGTTTACAATTAATATTCTGATACTGACTCCATTTAGCAAAAGGTCACCAAAAATAGTTATAGGGCCAGCATTTGGTTGAGTGATTAAAACTCCGCTTGGGACTCCCCCATCCCATATCAGAGTGCCTGGTCCAAGGCCTGGCTCCTGTGCTTCTGATCCAGCTTCCTGCTAATATGCATTCTCAGAGGCATGACTCAGGTACTTGGGTTCTGCCCCTGACACGGGAGACCTGGGTGGAATTCTGGGCTTCTAGGTTGTAGGTATTTGGAGTGTGAACCAGCAGATGGAAGATCTCTCTACCTCTGTCATTCTCTCTCTCTCTGCCTTTCAAATAAGATGAAAATTGATAAATTAAAGTTAAGTAACAAAAAAGTATCATTCTACAGTTGTGTGGGTTGGACCTTCCCAGATCAGTGCCACCCGGGTGAAGCGCAGTGTTCCATTTCTCTGGAGCCTCCTACACTGCGCTTTTCTGACTGTCTGCCTGTCTCTGGGAACCTAGCGAGGAAAGCTTGTCTGATGTTAAGGCCCGTGTGATTCAGCTGAGCCAGGTAATCCTGAGTAATCTCCCCATCTCAAGGGCTTTACCTTAATCACATCTTTGAAGTCTCTTTGCCCTGTCAGCTAGGGTGTTCCCAGGTTATGGGGATTGGCATGTGGCCATCAAGGGGGGCCTTTATTCTTAGGAACAGGTGTGATGGATCCACATATTTAATGAATCCCAGCATAGTGGATCTTTCTTAGTACTTGTGACATGTCCTGTCTGGCAGAGTATGGCTGTTGAAGAGAGAATTCCAAGCAAAATTCTTGTTTCTTAAAGAGGACTCCCAAGCTTAAGGCACGAAGACCCAGATCCACCCGGAATAGCAGCCACATAGTATCCCTTTCTTGGCAAGTGAAAATGTAAAAGTTGAAACTGAAGTTTTCAAGCAAAGCAGCCAGTAACATTCACAAGGATTTTTAGACCTGAGTTGTTTTTTATTTTTTTAGTTTCAGGTTAAGATTTTTTTTTTTTTTTGGTCAATAAACTTTTTTTAAAAGTACAAAAAGAAGTACATTGTTCCTCACTCAAGGTAAGAAAAGGGAGTAGAAAGAAGAACATCACAAAGCATTCATTTTAAAAGCTCGATTAATGTTTACCCTGTATTTTACAGCTCTGAATAATCCTGATAGACAAATAATAATGATAAAGCAAACATAGCAAATGGGTATCAGCAGTGTGGAGAAATAAGAGGATCATAAAGTGCCATAAATTCCCTCTATAGAAATAACTTAATTCTAAACCACTTCCGTCCTAAGACTCACGGCCGGACGGTGCTGCAGTAGTGCTGGCTGGTGATTGCTTTTGCCTGTTACTAACGTGCTCTCTTCTTTTCCCCGTTGTTGTGTTTTTGATAGCAAGGAAGTATGAATATCAGCAGCCACAGAGCCAGGCGGACAGCGTGCAGCTTGTGTTGGAATGAGGCCTTGGGAGCAGCGACGTGGAGTTGTTACACAGCAGGCAGGGAGCGCCAACTCCCTCTACTAAGCCACGAGCAGCATTGTAAGAAGAGCTTCCGTCTGCCTGCGTAAAATCATTTCACCTGGGTCTTTCCATGTTTTTGGGGTGTGTGTGTGTGTGCTAAGTTCTGCTGTTTCAGATGTGCATCTGCCAGCCATCTGTTAGACAAATACTGCTGGCTCAGAGGGCCTGAACACTGGGAGCCGCACATGGCCAGGAAGACGCAGCAGCCACACGCAGAGCCCGCGGCGGGAGCACCCTCAGCCTCTACAGCGTAGTTGATCTGTAATAGAAGCAACTTTGGATGCAAGAATCCTGGAGCTTATGCCACTTAGATTAGAATATATTTTACAAAATTTAAAAAAATGGAAGTCCGGCCATCAGAATAACTTCCTCTTAGATTCTGTTCTGTGATAATTGCATCAGTCGAGACTGATTTGTGTTCTCATTGCTGCTGGTAATGACTCTAGTTGTATCCATGATCCTCAGAACTCGCACGCACACTGTCTTCCTACATCACGAAGCATCCCCTTCTGCTCATTTTAGAAGCTCTCTGCAACTGGATTTTTTTCTTCCGTAAGTGTGATCCTGGGAGTTTCTGTTTTGTTTTTTAATCCCTTAGTTTAATTTCTACCAGATGGATATTCTTTAGAAGTGGACACTCCTGTATTGGTGTTGGCAACCTGCTTTTCGGTCAATTTATCATCATTGTTTAATGTTACTATCTGGTTACTTCTACGCCTTTAACATGATAAGCTTTTCTGAAGATTCTCAGGTGTTGTCCCATTTTGTGCTATACAAAAAATGATTTTTTTATTTAAATAAAAGTGACTAGAGATACTTGTAGGAAGTTCAATGGACAATCATTATTTGCTTTTCTCTTTATTACTGTGAAATCAAAGAATATAAATTTTAAATGAAAATTAAGGTTTAGGCCAAATAAAATTATTCAAGGGATTTGAATGTATATAATTATTCAAGGAATTTAAATGTATATAATTTGGGGCTGGCATTGTGGTGTAGTGGATAAAGCCACTGCTTGTGATGCCAGCATGCCAGATGGGAGCTGGTTTGTATTTCGGCTGGTCCTCTTCCTATCTAGCTCCCTGCTAAAGGCCTGGGGAAACAGCAGAAGAGAGCCCAAGTGTTTGGGCCATTGCCACCCAAACGGGGGAGACCCAGATGAAGCTCCTGACTCCTGGCTTTGGCTTGCCCTAGCCCTGGTCATTATGGTCATCTGGGTAGTGAACCCGCTGATGGAAGATTCTCTCTCTGTTTCTCCCTAACTCAGTCAGATAAATTTAAAAAAATAAAGTTTATATAATTGAAAAATGTGTATAGTATATGTATGAGTGCTTCCAGAAGTTCATGGAAATGTGCATTAGGAAAAAACTATGCGTACATTTCAACAATTTCTGGCACCAAAACCTAGCTTTGAATTCCATGTTCCCCACCAACTTTCTGAAGCCTCCTCTAACTGCGCAAGGTGCGTTCTGGCCAAGTGTGCTAACACAAATGAGTGAAGGCACCACCCACACCTAAACACTGACTGCAGGGAGGTAAACTGCTGTGATTGTGGGCTGGAGGCTGCAGGGCTACAAGGGGGCAGTCTCTCCAGCTCTGCTCAGGAGGAGGAGCACTGCATACTGTGTGGGCAGAGAAGTGAATCAGGAGCCGGAGTGGTTCACTTGTCACTGGCATGCCACACACCCTGCACCTGGTGGGAAAACGCGGCCAGTTTCTAAAAACAGTGCATGCCAATAAACGCCCATCACAGTGAAACTAATTGTCTTATTTGCATCCTCTGGAACGAGACAGCCCTCAGTAAAAGCTGGCAGGCATTTGGTGAGCAAGAGAGGCACGACGCCTTCTTCTCTAAAGTTGACCCAGGGGAACCGCGCACACCTACACTGGCAGGGACCCCCATCTCTCCCTGGCTTCAGCCGCCGAGCCGGAAAAGAGGGGCCTGTAGGCAGCCCTCACATTGCTACAGGCAGGCTGGCCACCATGGAGTCAGTAGCCCTGTTCTCCTTAGGAGGCAACGTGGAGTGGCTGATGAGCTGGTGGTGAACACTCATGGGCTCCTTTCCTATGCCTGAGAGACTGGAGCGTGTGGAGTACTGCGCTGCTTTTGCGGATGTCGGCCCCAGCTGCACGGAGCCAGGTGTTTGCTTTTGGCTGCACGCTGTGGCAGGCCGAGTGATTCATTGGAAAATGAGATGCAGGCACCGTGGTGAGATTGCTGTCACATCAGAAGTCGCCTGGGTGTGAAGTAGAGATGAGAGAAGTAGTGGTGGTGATAAGAAGTAGTTTCGGGTATTAAAATGATACAAGAATAGATTTATCTAGAAAACCTAAGTAAAGAGAGAAGGCACCTGAGTAACTCATTCAACAGGTTGTGGGGGCCTGTGTGGAGGCGCAGCAGGCGAAGCTGACAGCTGGACACGGGCATCCTGCAGGAGTGCAGGGTCTAGTCCCAGCCGCTCTGCTATAAAGCAAAGCCAGTGTCCACCCTCTCCTTCATGTTGTTCCTGCTCATCCTCTAAAGACTGTGGGAGGCACAGGTGCAGGCGGAGGAGTCAAGGGCAGTGCTGGGACTCGGGCTTAGCACTACAGCAGTGAGACCCACAGACCCCGCCCTTCTGTTGCTCACAGGGATGTTTCCATGGCCTCTAACCCCAAATACAGGAGTGGTATTTGCTGTTGGATTCTAGGCTAAAGTAGTCCCCACTTTTTTTTTTAACTTAGCTGTAGTGAGAAACTAAATGTGCCCATGTGACAAAGGAAGACCATTGACTGGCTAGATTCAGGGATTGGGGTGGGGGGTGTCCAGCCCCAGATTTGGTGCCAAAGGAGCATTGCTTTGTCCCCTGATGTTTGTAGCTCCAGTTTCAGATACATGGAAGAGATCTCATTGTTACGAAAGAGTGGTTTCATCACTGGGATCTTTATAAAAATGTGTTTTGACCGACTGCAGACTAGCTGAAGAGAGTTGGGGATTTCGAACTGCAAGCAGCTCGGTGGGGCTACACTCGTGTGCAAACGGTTCTGGCCGCAGAAATCCGAAATTCTTGAGAAAGTGTGCCACAGAAATGTCGGGCATTTACGAGACAGCAAATAAGTATATGCTTTATTCTTTTGTGGGTGAGGGTAGGGAAAGAAAGGGTGGTAATGTCTCTGAATATCAGTTTTATTTCGAGGTTTAAAAATCCAGGCCTGTGTGAGCTGACTGCAATTTAATAGAATTCTCCTGCTTTCAGCACAGTAACTAGCCCAAAGTAAATGTTCATTAAATACTTGGTAGCTTACTTGTAACCGTTTATAGAATCGATGGCTTATTTTTCGTGTTTTTAAGAATGCTTGTAGGAGGTGGGTTTCAGCTCAGCGGCTAAGACCTCGCATCCCAAGTGGCAGTGCCTGGGTTAATCCCTAGCTGTAGCACCTGTCTTGCATCTGTTGGTTCTCTCGCAGAATGGCTCCAGCAGCTAGGGACTCCCAGGTCTGCCATGTGGGTACAGGGGCCAATACACATCTTCCACTGCCTTCCCAGGCACTTAGCAGGGAGCTGGATCACAAGCAGAGCAGCCGGTGGCGTTGCTGTCACAAGCAGTGCCCTAACCTGTTGCGCCACAATGCCAATCCCCAGGAACTCAGATTTAAGCAAACTGTGGGTCTAATGACTGAACAGGTTGGGAGAGGCAGATAGAGCACGCGGGTGCTTTTATCAAGTGGGGATAAAAAGCATACAGGGCTGTTTTGTATTATTGCAACTTTTCTATAAGCTTCAGCATTTTTGTTTCTTAGTCACAGAAAGCATGTTGATAAATCAATTTTTTAGTAAACTAGATCTTATTTTTGTGTCATACTTCAGCAAAACTGAAAAGATGTCTGGACAACCTTTTTTTTTTTTAAATTTATTTATTCATTTGAAACACAGAGTTGAAGGGGGAGGGGAGAGAATCTTCTATCCACTGGTTTCAGTGCCCAAATGGTTGAAATGACCCGGGCCTGGCAGGCTGAAGCCAGGAGCCAGGAGCTTCTTCTGGGTCTCCCACATGGGTGCAGGGACCCAAACACCTAGGCCATCCACCCTCCACTGCTTTCCCAGGCCCATTAGCAGAAAGCTGGATCTTCCAGAAGGGGCTCTGAACCACAATAGCTCAAAGCTGTGAATGATGGATGTCTGGTACATTTCAACTGAGAACACCTTCAATTGCATGTGCTTTCAGACGTTAAAGAGCAGAAGTTGGGGCCAGCGCTGTGGTGTAGCAGGTGAAGATCCGCTGTGATGCCGGGATCCCATGCAGACCCCGGTTCCTGTCCTGGCTGCTCCACTTTCAGTCCTGCTCCCTGCTGATAGCTTGGGAAAGCAGTGGAAGATGACACAAGTGCTGGGGCCCCTGCACCCACTTGAGAGACGCCTCAGCCCAGCCCAGCCCCAGCTGTTGTGGCCATTTGGGGAGTGAACCAGCAGATGGAAGATGTCTCTCTCTGTTTCTCCATCTCTCTCTCTCTTACTCTGCCTTTCAAACAAATGAAGCTTTAAAAAATGAAATAAAAAACAAAAACCTCACACAGATAGTAGTTTAAAAAAATTGACTCCCTTTTTTCTGGTGTCAAGTTCTTTTTTTTTTTTTTTGACCCATTGTAGTACCTTGCATATAGTAGAGGCTTAACAAATATTTACTTAATTTAATTGGTTTGAATCCAGTGTTACTGCTATCCAGCAAAAAACAGCCTATGAATTAACCACATTCTAATAGTTTTTAATTTTTTTTCCAACACAAAAAAGAGCAACAGCATTCTATCATTCTTTCTGCTTTTTGCTGGCAGAGCAGTACACTTTGTAAAAGTAGTTCTGTCCCAAGCACATACATGACACCCTCCAGAACACACGAAAAAGGTAGGGAAGATTTTTTTTCCCCAAAAAATTATCCAGAACACAGTAATTGTAATTGATTTTTAAGGAGATACACTTTTTTTAAAAAAAGATATAGGATTATTATTCAAAAGCATCTAGTAATTAACTTTTTAAAAGATTTATTTATTTTATTTGAAAGAGTTACAGAGAGGCAGAGGCAGAGAGAGAGAGAGAAAGAGGTCTTCCATCCGCTGGTTCACTCCCCAATTGACCACAACGGCTGGAGCTGCTCCAATTTGAAGCCAGGAGCCAGGAGCTTCTTCTGGGTCTCCTATGTGGGTTCAGGGGCCCAAGCACTCAGGCCATCCTGCACTGCTTTTCCAGGCCATAGCAGAGAGCTTGATTGGAAGCAGCCAGGACTCGAACTGGAGCCCATGTGGGATACTGGCACTGCAGGTGGTGGCTTTACCCATTATGCCACAGCGCTGGCTACAGCAATTAACTCTTGACTTGTTTTATGCCAATGGGCATGACTGTGTGGAAAATCCAGAAGAGAAAACAATCCAGGTGATATGTTTGCCTTTCCGGGAGGTGTGCTACAACCCGTATTTTAATTAGTTTCCGGTCTCCACGCTCTTACAACCAATGACAACAGCTGGCAAACCCAAGGCTGCTAGACTTCCATGGGGATGGAGCCACAAGGGAGTTGCCAACGGGCCTGTGCAGTCTTGAGCAGACCAATTGTATCTGAAGAATAATTGTGGTGCAGGTGATTCTTTTTACAAATCGATCTCTCCAAGATTTATATTCAGATTGAGTAAACTACCACGAGAGGCCAAGCCATAGAAAAGCACATTCTTTCTTTTTATTAAAGATTTATTTATTTATTTGAAAGTCAGAGTTACACAGAGAGAGGAGAGGCCGAGAGAGAAAGAGAGAGAGGTCTTCCATTCACTGGTTCACTCTGGCCGCAACAGCCAGAGCTGCGCTGATCCAAAGCCAGGAGCCAGAAGCTTCTTCCAGGTCTCCCACGCAGGTATAGGTGCCCAAGGACTTGGACCATCTTCCACTGCTTTTCCAGCCACACAGAGAGCTGGATCGGAAGTGGAGCAGCCAGGTCTCAAACAGGCGCCCATGTGGGATGCCAGCGCTTCAGGCCAGGGCGTTAACCCGCTGCACCACAGCCCCAGCCCCAGAACAGCACATTCTGAAGCTTGTCCAGTCATGGTTCTCCACAATTGACCGTGCTTCAGCCAAGTCTAATAAGCCATTACTGCTTTGGATATCAGGAGCACATCCACCAACCCCCCATCATTGGTTGGAAACTCACTACAGCCCAAGGACGTAAGCCTAACAGTCCAAGGCACCAGCAGCCTCACTGGTCTGGCTGCTTGCACCTTTTTTTTGAGCTGGAAGGAGCTGCCCCTTCTCTTTCTTGAAAGTCATCAAACTTAGCCCCTCTTTTTGTCTCCCACACCTGTGGCGTTTTCCACAGGCGACTGCAGAATGGGTTTTATTCTGAGGACAGATTTTCATTTCTTTACAAATTATAAATGAATTGGGGCCAGAGTAGTAGGACAGTGGGTTAAGTCAGCACCCGCAGCGCTGGCATCCCATTTCAGAGTGCTGGTTCGAGTCCCAGCTGCTCCATTTCCCATGTGGCTCCCTGCTAACACACATGGGAGGCAGCAGAGGATGGCCCGAGTACTTGGGGCCCTGCACCCACGTGGGAGACACGGATGGGGTTCCTGGCTCCTGGCTTCACCCTGGATCAGCCCAGCCTGTTGCAGCCATTTGGGAAGTGAACCTGCAGAAGAAATATCTCTATTTCTTTCTCTTTGCTCTCTCTGCCTTTCAAATGAAATAAAGAAATCTTTTAAAAAATTTATAACTGCATAAAAGTGGCTGGGAACTTAATTATTCAAAATGAGCTTATCCAGTTGCATTCTAGCTTTACTTAAGGTTCTGAGCATCGCTGGCTCCTTCCCAGATGGCTTACTTAAGGGCCTGTGTCCTGTAGCCATGGTAAAACAGAATTAATAACCATTCTACCTTCTCTACCTTAATGCTAGTCAAATATACTCTTTTTTTGTTTCTAAAAAAATTTTCCTGGCAAATAGAACAAGCTTCATAAAGATTATGAATTTTCAGAAGCACTAGTGCTTGGTTATGGCTGTGGAGAAATTTGAGATGGAGGTTATCAAGCAACATGTGACAAATGCAGACACTGTAGCCCCAGCTGACAGTGTTAACTCAAGCCTGAGGCAGCTCTGAGCGGAGGGAAGTCAGCCTGAGGTCTGAATACTCTTCCGGCTTCTGCACTGTGCATGACTTGTCATCACTGGCCGGAGGAGCCAGCTCGTTTTTCTCCTGGGAAATTAAAATTTCAGGAAGTCACAAGGAGTCTGCGTTTGTGAATGTGGTAGGACAGTTGTGAAGGCACCGATAGAGATGGGAAAGAAACTCGGTCAATGTTTAGCTCCCAGAACGTGGAACCAGAAACCTGAATTTCAATCCTTGCCGGATCTGTTTGAATTTTAGCAGATCGGTAACCTCACTGGGCCTCAATTTGCTTGTCTGTTAAAGGGGAATAAGACTGCTGTTACCCTAGAATATCCCCTGTCGACAGGAAGAGTTTGAAAGAGCAGAATCAGGCACGGAGGGAGTCTCGAATTGCACCAGAGCGTGAATTCTGGAGCTCGCTCTGCGGTCCCGAGGAAAAAAGCCGACTCATGAAAACTTTAAAAGCTCACGGATCAAACCATCTGAGCAAACCGTCATCTAGGAGGTCTCCTCGCTTAGCGGCCTCGCGGTGGTGCGGCTTGGCAGGTTAAGCCGCGGCTTGCGACACCAGCACTTCGGAGCAGAGCAGCTCTGCCCAGGAGCTCCAGCTCCCTGCTGCGGCATCCTGAGAACACCAGATGATGTCCTAAAACTGGGGTCCCTGCCACCCACGTGGGAGAACCAGATGAGTTCTGGGCTTCTGGTTTTCGCCTGGCCCAGACCTGGCTGTTCCGGGCATTTGGAGAGTGACCCAGTAGATGGAAGATCTCTCTCTCTCTCTCATCTTGCTTTTCAAATTAATTAATTCATTCATTAAAAAAGAACAATTGGTCATCTGTATCATCTTCAAGGTGTGATGATATTCCTTTTTTTTTTTTTTTTTTTTTTTGCAGAAGGGCACATGTGCACAAAGGAGTTAAGGGAGGGGTCAGCGCTGTGGCATTGTGAGTAAAGCCACTGCCTGCAGTGCTGACATCCCATACGGGCAAAGGTCCGAGTCCTGGCTGCTCCACTTCTGATCCAGCTCTCTGCTGTGGCCTGGGAAAGCAGACCATATCACCTGCGTGGGAGACCCGGAAGAAGCTCCTGGCTCCTGGCTTCAGATCAGCCCAGCTCTGGCCATTGTGGCCAATTGGGGAGGAAACCAGCGGATGGAAGACATCTCTCTCTCTCTCTCTCTCTCTCTCTCTCTCTCTCTCTCTCTGCCTTTGCCTCTCTGTAGCTCTGCCTTTCAAATACATAAATAAGTCTTAAAAAAAAGACGCTGGGGAGAGGCCCGGGGTTAAAGCCAGATTGAAGTTCTCTCTGGGAATCTCTTCCACCGCGTGTTTCTCATGCAGAAACAGAAAGCAGCGGCATTTCCAGGACTGCTCCCAGCAGCGAGTATGCAGATGGTATTCTGGGGCGTGAGGTGGCAGCAGTACCAGCTAAGTGGCCTGACTCAAGTCCTCCTTTGAAGGCTGGCGCCGTGGCTCAATAGGCTAACCCTCTGCCTTGCGGCGCCGGCACACCAGGCTCTAGTCCCGGTCAGGGCGCCGGATTCTGTCCCGGTTGCCCCTCTTCCAGGCCAGCCCTCTGCTGTGGCCCGGGAGTGCAGTGGAGGATGGCCCAAGTGCTTGGGCCCTGCACCCCATGGGAGACCAGGAGAAGCACCTGGCTCCTGCCATTGGATCAGCGCGGTGCACCCGCCGTGGCGGCCATTGGAGGGTGACCCAATGGCAAAGGAAGACCTTTCTCTCTCATTGTCCACTCTTCCTGTCAAAAAAAAAAAAAAAATCCTCCTTCAAGATAAAAGCCCAGTAAAGGGTGGCTATTCATTTATCCTAAGGATATTTTTACAGTATCATTCCCAAACACTCAGACACAAGGGATCTTTTTTTTCTTCTTTGTGTTCCTTTGATTACCCCATAGTTTATAAATCACAGGCCTGTTTTGAACGCTTTGTACCAGGCAAGTCTGGGCATGCCAAGATTGTATCGAGTTCACAAAAGCCACTTCACATGCTTGGTTGTCATTGAAATTATGACTTTGGAAACAAAAGAATACAAGCCCTTGGCAGCCACAGGCAGGTTTACAAGAACTGCTGCACAACCTGAATTCAGAATGGCTTCCGATCTAAGCGGAGAAGGTGTCCCTTTGTTGTCTCCGTGCCGTGGCGCTGTGATGTTCCGTGGTACCCATGCAGGCCTGAGTGTGTGTGGCCGAAGCCGCGACACCTTTCCTTCTGTGAGTCATGGAGTCCACGGCCCCCAGGCTCACCACTGACGCTTGGACGAAGTCGAGTTTTCCTCCAAAGCGCTACCCTACCACATGAAAAGTCAGGGGAAGAAAGCCAAGAGACGTAGCTAAAGGAGCACAGATGGAATCTGAGGTTTGCTCACACAGAATGACGACCATTCTAGTATTTTAATACATTTTTGACTATGAATAGGCTTCTTTTAAAATAAAGATTGATTGATTGATTTGAAAGGCAGAATTACAGAGAGAGAGAGAGAGGTCTTCCATCCACTGGTTCACCCCCCAAATGGCCAACAATGGCCGGAGCTGCACCAATCCGAACCCAGGAGCCAAGAGCTCCTTCCAGGTCTCCCACATGGGTGCAGGGGCCCAAGGACTTGGGCCATTTTCTGCTGCTTTCCCAGGCACATTAGCAGGGATCTGGATGGAAAGTGGAGCAGCCAGGACCTGAACCGGTGCCCACATGGGATGCTGGCACTACAGGCTGGGGCCTTAATGAGCTATACCATAGCGCTGGTCCCCTGTTAAGTAAGTTAATAAAGCCCTCATATCACAGAGGCCATTCCTTCCTCCTTTCTTCCTCCCTCTCTCCTCCCTTCTTTCCCTCCTCTCTCTCTCTCTCTCCTCTTTCCTTTCCTTCTCTTTCTCTTCTTTCTTCTTTCCTTCTCTCTTCCTCTCTCTCTGAGTGCCTATACTCTACTCCTTTGCACACTTCCAAGACACACTGCATTGTTTGCTAACTACGATCTTCATGGCGTCCATCAGATCTTGCCTATTTGAGATAAATGCAACTTTGTACCCCTTGACCTGTATTTCCCCATTCCCCCACATCCCCTTAACATGAATTTCATTGATAAAAATTAGTCTGATGTAGACATAGAAGCATTGTCTTTGCAAATTTATTTGCACTATTGCTTACCTAATCCTTGCGTCATCTGTATAATTAAAAATCAGCCTGAAAGAAGCTGAGATCTGGCTGGGCACTTAGAGTGGCAAAGCTCTCTCTCTTGACCTGGATGGTAATTACAAAGGTGCCTGCCTCATACTTACTCATTAAGCCATTGATTTGTTCTGTGTTGCTTTTGGTGTCTGCGTTTTATTTTCCAATTAAAAAAAAGTACTAAGCCCTGTTAAAATCATGAAGGACTGGTTTAGTGAGCTTTTATTATACTTCAAAAACACATAAGCTAGAAATGGCACTTAAATAGGGACTGGCATTGTGGTGCATTGAGTTAATCTGACGCCTACTACTCCAGTATCCTATACGGGCACCTGTTGGAGTCCTGGCTGCCCCTCTTCCAATACAGCTGGGAAGGCAGAGGAAGATGGCCAGAAAGCTTGGAGCCCTGCCACAAACACTGAAGGCCAGAAAGGAGTACCAGGCTCCTGGCTTCAGTCTGGCCCAGTCCCAACTATTGCGGCCATTTGGGGAATGAACCAATGGATGGAAGATAATCTCTCTCTCTCTCTCTCTCTCTCTCTCTCTCTCTCTAGCTCTGCCTTTCCAATAAGTAAAAAAAATTTAAAAAAGAAATAGCACATGAACATGATAAATCTTAAACAAATGAAAATTTCCTGCAGGTCCATCCACCCATGCACTAAATTGTTACTTAAGTTTTCCACGTTCGTGTAAAAATTTCTGGATGCCAATGACGGTCAACACACAGTAGAATTAACTTCACTGAAGAAAACAAGGAAGCACGCAAGGCAAAGGACATGAGGGATTTAACTTTGAAAGATGAACCAAACTGTGAGGGGCCTCATATGTAAGTAGCCCTAAACCAGGGTACTGCCCACCAAGGTGTAAAAGGTGCAGACAGTCAAAAAAGAAGCCAATAGATGACAGGCTGAATGTGTCAGTCCACTTCTGTGTGGCTACGAAAAAAGCTAAGCTGACACCTGTGCTGTATGCAGTAAGTACGTGTTGAGCAAGTTAGTATTATCCCCCTGTGAAAAACGAGAAAGTTGCAATTACTCTAACTACACAGGGCATACAGGAACCAGTGTCTTAGGGCTACTTTGCTTACAAAGAAAAGGAACCTTCTCAAATTTTTCCAGCTAGGCCGGCGCCGTGGCTCAACAGGCTAATCCTCCGCCTTGCGGCACCGGCACACCGGGTTCTAGTCCCGGTCGGGGCGCCCGATTCTGTCCTGGTTGCCCCTCTTCCAGGCCAGCTCTCTGCTGTGGCCAGGGAGTGCAGTGGAGGATGGCCCAAGTGCTTGGGCCCTGCACCCCATGGGAGACCAGGAGAAGCACCTAGCACCTGGCTCCTGCCATCGGATGAGCGTGGTGCGCCGGCCGCAGCGCGCCATCCGCGGCAGCCATTGGAGGGAGACCCGACGGCAAAGGAAGACCTTTCTCTCTGTCTCTCTCTCTCACTGTCCACTCTGCCTGTCAAAAAAAAAAATTTTTTTTTCCAGCTAAAGGAACACAGCGGTGTCCTATTATGGAGTCCAAGGTTTTTGGAGGAATCCGAACTGGGAACCGGAAACCCTTTGGGAACCAAGGAAGATCCGGTCTCCCTCCCCCTGCTGCCAGGGGCTCTTGCTGTCTTCTCTCTGCCTCTGCCTTCTCCACCCCATATCCTCAGCACAGGTGCCTCTGTGTGGCTGCCGAGGCCACCGGGTGCAGCTGTTGGCTCTGAGCCCTGATTCCCACTCTCAGGAGAGAGATCTGATCCACTCTCAGCGGGAGCCAAGTATCTACTGATGCTCAAATGACGGTAGGCCCAAGAGACCGTGGGAGTGGAAGAGCTTGGCCAAGGCCTTGTGGGCGGAAGAGGAAGTGACCTGACAAGAATTCAGGATAGACAGTGACGTGACTGCTAAAAGGGAGCCTTGCTTTCCTCTAGCCCGAGTCAGACTGTGCTGGGGACCAAGGATGAGTCACAGGCAGGCCCAACCCCAGAGGAAGTCAGACGGCAGGAAGCAGACAGAACAACGGAAGATGCGCTTTACTCAGACCTTCAGGGTCCCAGAGGATGCAGCAACTGGTTTCACAGAACAATCTGGAAGAATGAGAATTAAAACTCACAAAACCAGCTCATAAGGGTAAATAAAATAAAATAAAAAGGTGGGTAGGGGAGGAAAAATTTACTACATCAACACAGGGAATGCCTCTTTCATAAAGAACATTATGGGTAAAGTTAACACAAGTGACAGATCCAAGAGCTTTTTACCATAGCTAAGGCTTATAAGAATCTAATGGAAATCAGTAAGAAAATGGTGAAGGCTGGCGCCCCGGCTCACTTGGCTAGTCCTCCCCCTGCAGCACTGGCACCCTGGGTTCTAGTCTCGGTCAGGGCGCCGGATTCTGTCCCGGTTGCCCCTCTTCCAGGCCAGCTCTCTGCTGTGGCCCGGGAGTGCAGTGGAGGATGGCCCAAGTGCTTGGACCCTGCACCCCATGGGAGACCAGGGGGAAGCACCTGGCTCCTGGCTTCGGATCGGCGCAGTGACGGCCATAGCGGCCATTTGGGGGGAGAACCAATGGAAGGAAGACCTTTCTCTCTGACTCTCTCTCTCACTGTCTAACTCTGCCTATCAAAAAAAATTAGCAAAAAAATTCATTTCATATTTAGATCATTCACATCTAAATAAAAAAAAATTGGTGAAGACTCCACTATGAACCAGTAGCTACCAGAGGAGAAACACAAAAGCATCTAGCATGTGAGGAGGTGTGTAAACTCAGCCACAATAGATCCGTACCACTGAGACCAGCCACTCAGCCTGCTGGCCTGTGCCGAGCAGGGGTGAGGCTGTGAGACTCGGTCCCGGAGGGCATCTCACCAGTGTTGAGTGCTGCCTACCGCACCCCATGCCCGGGGGACAACAAGGTAGAAAGGCCAGCTTGGCCAAAGCCAGGAGCCAGAAACTCAATCTGGGTCTCCCATGTGGGTGGCAGAGACCCAACCACTTGAGCCATCACCTGCTGCCTCCTAAGGTTTTGCTTTTGCTTTCTTTTTAAATTTTTATTTATTTATCTATTTATTTGAGAGGCAGAGAGTTCATGAATTTCAATATTATTTTACTCCCAAATAAACTTATTTTAATTCCATTTTCCACAGCCTTTTTACAACTCATTTGAAAAGATCAGATGTGAATCTTGTGTTATATTGACGATTCATAGGGGCCATTTGTCACTATGCAGCAGATTGTTTGATTTTATTTAACTGCACAAAATAGAATCCTGGAGACTAATATTAAGCATGGTTTTTTTTGAAGAAGTGTGTAGACACTTCAAAGTCGAACCATTATCCTTTGATCCCATCTGACATGAAGCTGTCTTGCCTTTGGTGATTTCTGAGTTACTCTCGGTTTGACTATTATGAAAATTGAAAGTTTTAGGTTACCCTTAAAATACCCATAACTATGGAATTACAGATGATTTTTCAAAACGCGTTTTGCATTCTCTGTGGCTTATACAAGGCTGACCCCACCCCCTCACCCCAGCAATGTACTGTTTTCCAACCACAGTCTGATTTTTGACTAGATGAGCTGAGGATTTGTCTTAGTAGACATGCAAAGGAACTTTACACCTGAAGGCTGAACCCAGTCCCTGGTGAAGCCAAGCAGATGATGAGCTGGTGGATGACGTCACTGCTGCCCCAACCGAGGCAGAGCAGCTGTGCCCCCACCCCGCCTGTCCCCGAGGCCTGCAGGAAGTCAGATGCTCTGTGTTGATGTCACCCACACAGTACTTGTCATTATAAGCCCATGAAGCTTACCAGTCCAGCGCAGCAGACAGAGCTATGGGCAGTCAGCTAGTGCCTGGCAGCTTCTGTTTCCTGCATGCAAAGACTTACAGACCTCTATGAAACCTGGATATTAATTCTCTTTCCTGTGCACCTCCCCACTCAGGGCAAAGCTGACACTGAGACTGCACTAAGTCCTTTGGCTTCTTGTCTCCAGTCCTCTAACTCTGCTGTCTCCCCCTGCCTCTCTCCCTATCTCTCTGAGCCCCATTCTCGTGCCTTCCCTTTTGTACTCTTGTCCTAAGGCTGAAGGCTCACACCCTCATCTGTAGAACAGGAACTATTTCGCAGTACCATCGCACTCACACACTATAAAGTACTACGCCACGGTGACTGTCCGTGGACCCTCCTTTCTAGACTGAGTGGGGCCTAGACACGTCCAGCCAGCCAGCTGTCAGGGAAGCAGGTCCCTGCACTCTTTCCCAGCTGCCCTTGGTAAGCACCTTAGGTTGGAGGATTTGTGCTCAGCAGGCAACGAAGCACTAAAGCCGAAGAACCCTGCAGAGACATTGTATTACTAGTTGGGATGTTAGGAAAGTAGACACTGGGGCAGGGGTTAGCCCAGCCGTTACAAGACCAGCATCTCACATTAGAGTGCCTGGGTTCGACTCCCAGCTCTGCTTCTGACCCAGGTCCCTGCCAACGCGATTATGGGAGGCAGCAGGTGATGGCTTGAGTACTTGGGTCCCTGCCACCCATGTGGGGGATCTGGATTGAATTCTGGGCTCTTGGCTTCAGCATGGCCCAGTCCCAGCCATTGTAGATATTTAGGGAGCCAACTAGCAGATGGGAAATTTCTCTCTCAAATAAATAAATACTTAGTATGCATGGTAGTTCTTTATATAGAAATGGAATTCAGTTGTCAGGGATTCTATGTGCTGTTAAGCTAAGCACATTTAAAGCATTGCTTCACACTAAAAAAAATGATCTCTTAGAAGCTGAAAGTGGAACAGTGGGTGCTGAAGCTGGGGGCAAGAGGCGGGTACAAGAGTGATTGGGAGAGATGGGTTAGCAGGTGCAAACCACTAAACAGGTAGATAAGATGGGTAAGTTCTGTGTTCTAAAGCACTGTAGGGTGACTGCAGATAACAATACCTTGCTGTCTACTTCAAAAGAGCCAGGAGAGAGGACTCTGAATGTTCCCAAGATGAAAAATTAATAATCGGGGCAATGAATGTACCAGTTACCCCAGTGTGATCACTGCCCATTGTACACACGTGCACTCCGTAAACATGTACAATTATTGTGTATCAAGGAAAAATCAAGATTCAATTTGATAGTTGAAAAAGTACAATTTGGGAGGAGGAGAAGTTGACACTGGAGTAGTGACTCCAAGGCTGGGAGTCCCACTGCATTATGTACATACCGTTTTGCCGTGTTGAAGTAACACCTGAGCAGTCATTAACATCCCGGCACTCTACTTAATGCAGGCGAGCTCCTGAAAAGTTACAAATAGAAAGGACTCCTCGTTAGTATAGTGGTGAGTATCCCCACCTGTCATAAATAGAAAGGACAGAATTTTAAAAGGCTAAACTCCATGAAGGAATTCTATTCTTAATTATTGGATAATTAAGATGGCAACAGGACGGAGTAGGACAAGGGTGGGATTTGCAGTGTTGAGAGCTGGGTTTCTTTTCTGGTCTTGCAGAGTCTGAGCTGGAGCTTATCAAAACACTCTCAGCCACCGTTGTCATCTGTAGAACGGGAACTATGTCACAGTCCATCACACCTGCAAACTGTAAAGTAGTACACCACGGT
This sequence comes from Sylvilagus floridanus, assembly GCA_949820135.1. Lineage (NCBI taxonomy): Eukaryota > Metazoa > Chordata > Mammalia > Lagomorpha > Leporidae > Sylvilagus > Sylvilagus floridanus. The sequence goes on from OX463242.1 coordinate 87,944,552, forward strand.
GACTGTCCGGGGAACCTTCTAGTGCACATCTTCCTGTGTTTCTCCAGCAACACTGTGCTTGAGAAAGATTTGATTTCTTTAAAAAGATTCCTTTTTGAAAGGCAGAGTTACAGAGAGAGAGAAAGACAGAGGTCTTCCCCCTGCTGATTCATTCCCCACAACAGCCAGAGTTGGGCCAGACTGAAGCCAGGAACCCAGAAATCTATCATGGGTGACAGGGGCCCAAGCACTTGTGTCATCTGCTGCTGCTTTCTCAGGTGCATTAGCAGGGACCTGGATCAGAAGTGGAGCAGCTGGGACTCAAACCGGTGCTCCTATGGGATGCCGGCATCACAAGCAGCCACAATGCTGGCCCCAGACCAAGCTGGGCTTTATCATACTTTTCCAGTGTCAGCTTTAGTGCAAACTGTCTTGGCTAAAATTCTTTCCCTCCCACTTACTAGCTATGTGAGTGTAGACCTAACATTAACTTAACTGAATCTCCATTTAGTTGACTATAAAACAGAGAAAATAACACCTAATTTGTAGGGCGAGCAGGATGAAATAAAATGATGTGTGTTATACACACATGTAATAAGCATTGATTAAAGGAAATATCAGCACCAAATTCAGGCCTCAGAGAGAGACATGGGAAGAAAAGCAACAAGTAGCCCCTGAAGTGGCTTGGGGAAAGCAAATAGTAAAGGGACATTTTAGGAGATCAAGAAAAGAAAAACATTCTCGTCGCCTATGTGTTTTCTCATATCCGGTCATTGCCAAATCGAGAATATTTTCCCCTGTCTTATGCTAATTTTAAAATATATTTTAAAGTCAGAGAGAGAGAGAGAGAGAGTGAGAGTGAGAAAGAAAGTGCACTTTCATCCACCAGTCAACTCACCAAATGCCCACAACAGCCAGGACTGGGCCAAGCCAAGCTTGGAACCAGGAACTCAATCCGGGTCTCCCAGGTGGGTGACAGAGACTCTGGTATTCGAGCCTGTTCCTGTTGCCTGCTAACATGCACATTAGCAGGAAGATGGGATAAAGGGGTTCCTTCTCTTCCTGAGAAACAACATTGAAATTATTTATTTCTTACAAACAATAGATTTGAAAGGTAGATGGGTAATAGATGATAGATAGATAGATAGATAGATAGATCTTCTATTTCTATCTACTGGTTTACTCCAGAAATGCTTATAGCACCTAGAGCTGGGCCAGCGAGAAGCCAGAGACCAGGAATTCAATTCAGGTTTCCCATGTGGGTAGCAGGAATCCAATTGTGAGCCATCACTTGCTGCCTCCCAGGATCTGTATCAGCGGGAAGCTGGAATGGACAGTAGAGCTGGGATTCAAACTCCCGCACTCTGACATGGAATGAGGGCCTCCCAGGCAACGCCTTATCTAACGTGCCTAACGGTCACCCCCATTTCTTGATTAGGAAAAGGGAAGATTTCAATCTCATGTGGCAGACTGAGCTCCTAAGTTTATAACTCTATTAGAATGCTAATTAATTAATTATACAGGTTAGTTAAAAAAATTTGTGGAAAACAAGGTTAAAAGAAGAGTTTGTTTTGGTGCAAAAAAATTTGAAAGCCCCTTAAAAAGTTCTCATAAAGGAGTGGACATTGGACCCGGTGGTTGGGCCACTGCCTGAAACGCTTGCATCCTGTGCTGGAAGGCCTGAGTTCAAGTCCTGGCTCAGCTGCCGACTCCAGCTCCCTGCTGGTTCACATTCTCATGGGAGACTTGGATTGAGTTCCTGCTCCTGGCTTTCCTTGGCCCAGTCCCTGCCATTGTGGGCAATTGGAGAATGGGAACTCTACCTGTCCATCTGTCAATCTCTGCCTCTCTCTCTCTCTCTCTCTCTCGCTCTCGCTCTCTCTCTCTCTAATAGATAAATCAATGTTAAAAAAGTAAAGTTCACAGAAAATGTGATTGGATTCAAATTTCTGAAACAAAATAAACTTGCCTTTCAATTTAATTTTCCACAACCTTTTTTGAAGTTCCCGCATTGATTTAAAACTCCAACTCTTTACAGACAACAGGACAGCGTATCATCAAACAGGAGAACTTGACACATTTCTGTAAAGTGACAAGTGTGCAGAAGTGGGGTGATGGATGATGCACTGTCGGGAAACCTAAGCTATTAACAGATGGGACTGAGGCTTGGCAGTGGGACCGGAGCTGCAGAGAGAGCCCAGGCAGGCGAAGTGGGGCTGAGGATGGGGCTTTGATGAAGATTTGTACATCACGATCGACCCTCCCCATGGTTTCCATCACTTCCCCAGGCAGCATCTTGCCGCCGGGTGTTTTAACTCCTAAATAGAGAAAAACATTGTTTCTAAAGAAATCTAAAGAACTTTCCAGGGAGAGCTACGTAGCCAGCGTGCTACTGGTGCTCCAAAGTACGCCTCTCCGCTTTGGTATTCTCCTTACCTGGCCACCCAGAGGGCAGCAAAGTGTGCCCACCCTAATTCCTAGAGCTCGCAGTCAATCTCTGAATCTCCTCAGGTTCAAATGCAAACACCCAAAATTTCACCGGACGTTTGGGTCAAGCTGTCACCTGAAAGAAAAACAAGAAGATAACGAAGAGAAAGAGATAACTAATCCTAGAAGAGATAGAACGAATGGATCAAGTAAAAGGTACCATTCTAAACCACATCATTAGTACAGCCACAGACATGGGGAGAAACAGGATGTGCACAAAACAAGATAGAATGCCCTGGGAAAGAAAGCCAGAAAACTAGGAAAAGCTCTTGGAAATAAAGGGGGAGAGAGAGAAAGAGAGAGAGAGAGAGAGAGAACGAGCCAACATTACAAATTCAACACAAAGATGGAAAGACACAGTCAAAGAAATCTCTCAGAAAGTAAACCAAAATGACAGAACACTGACTCAGAAAATAAGACACACAAAAAACTGTCTAGAAGGTTCTACAAGCAACTAACAAGAATTCCACAGAGAACTAAGAAAATGCAGAATGAACTTAGCAAAAAAAAAAAAAAAAAATTCCAGAGGTAGTGTGTCTAGAAATTTCGCCATGAAATTTGAGAACCCCAGAAATCAAGACAATTCTAGAAGCCCCCCCAGAGAGTTAAGCAGGAAGTTAAGCACAGTTACTGTGCTGGAATAATGGCCCAATAAAAGTGACGTTAGACAGAAGTCCGTGGGAAATTTATTTTCTGCCTATTCATTTTATTTAAAAGGCAGAAAAATAGAGAGGGAAGGAGAGAGGGAAGAGAGAGACCTTCCATCCTCTGGTTCACGCTCCCAGATGCCTTCAGCAGCCAGGGCTGGGCCAGGCTGAAGCCAGGAGCCTGTAACTTCCTTTGGGTCTCCTGTCTGGTTGACAGGGCTCCAACATCTTGAGCCATCACTTGCTGCCTCTCAGGAGCCAGGAGCTTCATCCGGGTCTCCCACGTGGGTGCAGAGGCCCAAGGACTTGGGCCGTCTCCTACTGCTTTCCCAGGCCAGAGCAGAGAGCTGGATAGGAAGTGGAGCAGCCAGGACATGAACTGGCACCCACATGGGGTACTGGCACCCACATTGGATACTGGCACCATAGGCAAAGGCTTAGTCTTAGCCAGCCCCTCACTTAGTTTTTGTTCTTTTGTTTTGTTAAGTTTATGTTTTCCATCGCTCCGTTCACATTGCTCGTCTGTTCTTGCATGCTACCTACTTGGTCCACTAGAGTCCTTGGCACATGATTTTAAGTTACTGTAAATATCTGATTTGAGGGGCCTGCACTGTGAGGTGGCAGGTTAGGCCGCTGCCTGTGATGCTAGCACCCCACACAGGTGCCGATTTGAGTCCCAGCTGCTCCATTCCAATCTAACTCCCTGCTAATGCGTCTGGGAAAGCAGCAGATGATGGTCCAAGTACTTGGGCCCCTGCCACCCATGTCAGAGACCTTAATGGAGTTCTCAGCTCCTGGCTTTGGCCTGGCCCACCCCACACTGAGGCCATTTGGGGAGTGAACCAGCAAATGGTGGCTCTCTCTTTGTCTCGTCCTCTCTCTGTAACTCTGCCTTTCTAATAAATAAATAAATCTTAAGGAAGTAAATACATCTTAAATAAATAAATAAATAAATACATACCTGGCTGGATAATTCCAATACCTCTGCTTTGTCTGGTTCTGATGCTTGCTCAGTCTCTTCAAATTGGTTTTTGCCTTTTAATATGCCTTGTAATTTTTTTCTTTTGTTAATATTTAAAAAAAAATTTTATTTGACAGGTAGAGTTATAGACAGCAAGAGAGACAGAGAGAAAGGTTTTCCTTCCGTTGGTTCACTCCCCTAATGGCCACCACGACTGGCGCTGAGCCGATCCGAAACCAGGAGCCAGGTGCTTCCTCCTGGTCTCCCATGTGGGAGCAGGGACCCAAGCACTTGGGCCATCCTCCACTGCCCTCCCAGGCCACAGCAGAGAGCTGGACTGGAAGAGGGGCAACCAGGACTAGTACCCGGTGCCCCGACCGGGACTAGAACCCAGGGTGCCAGCGCTGCAGGTGGAGGATTAGCCAACTGAGCCACGGTGCCGGCCTCTTTTGTTAATATTTTTAAAAATTTCTTATTTATGGGGCCAGCACTGTGGCGTAGTAGGTAAAGCCTCCATCTGCAGTGCTGGCATCCCATATGAGTGTCAGTTCGAGTTCCAGCTGCCCCACTTCTGATCCAGGTCTCTGCCTGGGAAAGCAGTAGAAGATGGTCCAAGTCCTTGGGCCCCTGCACCTGTGTGGGAGACCTGGAAGAAGCTCCTGGCTCCTGGCTTTGGATCGGCGTGGCTCTGGCCATTGTGGTCATCTGGGGAGTGAACCAGCAGCTGGAAGACCTCTCTCTCTCTCTGCTTCTCCTCTCTCTGAAACTCTGACTTTCAAATAAATAAATAAATCTTCAAAAAAATTCTCATTTATTTGAAAGGTAGAGTGTCAAGGAGAGAGGGAAAGATAGAAAGAGAGATCTTCCATTGGCTGGTTCACTCCCCAAAAGGCTGTGACAGCCAGGGCTGGGTCAGGACAAAGCCAAGAGCTAAGAACTCCTTCAAGGTCTCCAAGTACTCGGGCCATCTTCTCCTGCTTTCCCAAGTGCATTAGCTGGGAGCTGGATCAGAAGCAGAGCAGCCAGGACTGAAACCAGTGTTCTGATATGAAATGCTGGCGTCACAGGCAGAAGCTGAACCCGCTGTGCCACAACGCTGGCCTCTTGTAATTTTTTGTTGGTAGGCAGACGTGATGTGCTGAGTAGAAGTCGCTGTGGAAGTATGAAGGAGCATCTTCTGGCCTAAGATTAGGTCTTGTTCTTCCAGTGAGCTGTGGCCCTAATTCGAGTTTCCCTGGTCACCACTCTCATGCAGTAGGGCAGGAGGACTGCAGGGCACTGGACTTGGGCCTCTTCTTTCCTGCAGGTCAGCTCTGCTCTGATAGCAGCCCAGCAGGTTACACTGGCTGAACAGTTCTGAGAGCAGGCTGTGCTAAGGGAAACAGAGTGCTGTGGTCTAGCTCAACGTGGATTCTTTTCATCTTCCTCTGCTGGGAGAGGAGGGCACGTCCCTCTGGCATTGACCATGGGAACCTGCTCCAGCACCTCAAGGCAATGGGCTCCCTGGAGTTTCTGGCTCTCAGACATGTCCTTTCCTCTGTTTGGGTTTTTCTCCCGCATTGCTGGTTCGCACAGCATTGTCAGCCATTAGTTTATGCTCCTATACGTTGGGATTCTCTGTATTCACATATCTGTCTCCAATTTTGGGAGCCCTATGGCCTCACTTTTCTCGTGGATCAAAAAAAGTTTTTGTTTTTTTCCATTTTTTTTAGCTTTAATGTTGTTAGGAGTGTTAAAAGGAAAATTCCACAGTAAAATTTAGTAGAGTTTATTGGAGCAAAGCAAAACAAAAACGATTCATGAATCAGGCAGAACCGGAACCAGAGAAGGGTCTGAGTACTTCAGCTAACAACATGATTGGACAACGTTCAAGAGAAAACAGAAGTGAAACATAGAAAGCAACTTAATTGGCTCCAGAGTTGTTAATCAACCAATCTGTAGACCACAGTGATGTGGAACCGCCCCTCCACAGGCTTTCCTCTTTGATGCCCCAAATCTCTTGTTCTCTTTCTTTCTTTCCTTCTTTCTTTCATCTTAATCTGTAATTTATTGATTGAGAAGCAGAGACACAGTTGCCTGTAACAGCCCCGTGCCAGGAGCCAAAGGTGAGAGCTGGGAACGCAATCTGCATTTCTCATGTTGGGGGCAGAAACCCCAGCACTCGGGTCATCACTGCTGCCTACGGGGGTGCACACTTAGCAGGAAGCTGGGGTCAGGCACTCTGATATGGGATGGGGGTGTTTTACCCACTAAGCTAAATGCCTGCACCTGTTTCCCCATTATTTTCCTGAGAGTTTCCTTGTCCTAATGCTTTAACAATGAGTCCGATCATATGTTTTAGGTATTTAGGAGATGGTCACACATGTGCAGAGGAGACTTGGGGCAGAGAACCATGTGTATACATGCGTGTACACATGTTCATTTGTGTATAGAATACTTCTGGATGCAATCAGCAAATTCACAAGAGTAGTTGACTCTGGCTAGGGCAGCTGGGTAGCTAGGGGCTGAGCTAGGATTGCAATTTTCCACAGATATCCTTTCCAGCTTTTGAATTTTACATTAGGTGCATTTTTATTACTCCTTCAAAGCACTACTTTATTCGTGCAAATCTGCTTTGAAACAATTGTTGCTAAGTGGCTTTTAAATGCAGTCTCTCAGGATTTCGCTGAAACATCCACAAAGAGAAAAGCTCGTGCTAAGATGGATAGACAATAAACAGGAGTCTGAGACGACTCATTCCTAACTGTAAACCAAATGAAAGTGAGCTGAAAACACCTAACCATGGCCATGATGCCATCCCACTTGGTTCTGAAGTTTTATCTGTTTTATGAATGTCTGGATTGAATCATCTAGTATTTTATTGAGAATTTTTGTAACCAATGTCAGTGAGTGATATTGGTCTTAGCTTTCCTTTTTTTTGAAAAAAAAAAAAATTTATTTGGCCGGCGCCGTGGCTCAACAGGCTAATCTTCCACCTTGTGGCGCTGGCACAGCAGGTTCTAGTCCTGGTCGGGGTGCTGGATCCTGTCCCGGCTGCCCCTCTTCCAGGCCAGCCCTCTGCTATGGCCCAGGAGTGCAGTGGAGGATGGCCCAGGTGCTTGGGCCCTGCACTCCATGGGAGACTAGGAGAAGCACCTGGCTCCTGCCATCGGATGAGTGTGGTGCGTCAGCCGCAGCGCGCCGACCGCGGTGGTCATTGGAGGGTGAACCAATGGCAAAGGAAGACCTTTCTCTCTGTCTCTCTCTGTCACTGTCCACTCTGCCTGTCAAAAAAATTTTAAAAAATTATTTATTTATTTGAAAGTCAGAGTTACACAGAGAGAGAAGGAGAGGCAGAGAGAGAGAGAGAGAGAGAGAGAGAGAGAGAGGTCTTCAATCCACTGGTTCACTCCCCAATTGGTCGCAACAGCTGGAGCTCGGTCAATCTGAAGCCAGGAGCCAGGAGCTTCTTCTGGGTCTCCCACACGGGTGCAGGGGCCCAAGGACTTGGACCATCTTCTACTGATTTCCCAGGCCATAGCAGAGAGCTGGATCAGAAGTGGAGCAGCTGGGACTCAAACCAGTGCCCACATGGGATGTCGGCACTGCAGTCGGCGGCTATATCCTCTATGCCACAGCGCTGGCCCCCAGTCTTAGCGTTCTTATAACATACCTTTGCCTGATTGATTTCAGAGTGAGGAAATATTCAGTCCTGTTCTATTTTCTGGAAGAGCTTGTATAGACTTAGTAATTATTTCTCCCTTAAATGTTTGGTAGAATTTTCCAGTGAGGTCATTTGGCTTGGAGGAGCACCACACATTGATACACTTTGACAGTCCTTTATTGCCAGTGGTGGAGAGCAGGCTCATGCCCTAAAGAACTCTCCACCCCAAGGCTCATAGCAACAGGTTTAAAAAGGCAAAGCCATAAGAAGGGGAGGAGGAATACATGGTTACTAGGATCAAGCGGACCTAAGGCCTATATGAAGCTAATATCAATTGCAATCTCTTTTTTAAGATTTATTTATTTGCTTGAAAATCAGAGTTACACAGAAAGAGGAGAGGCAGAGAGAGGGAGGTCTCACAATGTACTTTTGACCTTAATTCAGTAAAAGCATGATATAATCTCAACATCTTAAATCACCCGGGTGTAATTACTAAATGTAAATTGAGTAAAGATAAATGAGATAAATGTATCTAACAAAAATGTTTTCATAAGAATCCATAAATAAAAAAAATCATTCAAGACTGCTTGAAAGTAACCAGGGTTAAAATTTAATATGTTATTTTAAAAATGTTGTCTTAATTTAAAGATTTTAAAGGATTATTTCAATGTAAATTAAAAAAAATCAACAAAAAAGATCACAAATATAAAAACGTGTTCTTGGTAAAAAAAAAAAAAGAGATTTAAAAATATAAAGTTTGGCCGGCGCCGTGGCTCAATAGGCTAATCCTCCGCCTTGCGGCGCCGGCACACCGGGTTCTAGTCCCGGTCGGGGCGCCGGATTCTGTCCCGGTTGCCCCTCTTCCAGGCCAGCCCTCTGCTGTGGCCCAGGAGTGCAGTGGAGGATGGCCCAGGTGCTTGGGCCCTGCACCCCATGGGGAGACCAGGAAAAGCACCTGGCTCCTGGCTCCTGCCATCAGACGAGCGCGGTGCGCCGGCCGCAGCGCGCAGTCCGCGGCGGCCATTGGAGGGTGAACCAACGGCAAAAGGAAGACCTTTCTCTCTGTCTCTCTCTCTCACTGTCCACTCTGCCTGTAAAAAAAAAAAAAATAAAAAATAAATAAAAATATAAAGTTTCCCTTTGATATTAAGTTACTGACAGTTCACTGTTTTCAGCCAGTCATCCTACAGGTGCTATGCAATGCCAGCTCCTCCCACTCTCCTGTCAATCACCCGCCCCCCACCCCCAGGCTCTCCTAATCACTCTTCCACTGCCCACTTCTTTGCCATCAATGGTTTGGCGTCCATAAATCTAAGACAGGACATGCAGCATTTGTCTTTCTGTGCCTGTGTTACTTCACTTAACATCGTGTCCTCTGGCTCCAAGCACACTGCCACAAATGTCTGGATTCCATTCTTCGGTACGGCTGAATAATATCCCATTGTGAATACATACATAATACATTTGCTTTACCCATCCATCATAGATAGATGTGGTTGACTCTGCATTGTGGCTACTGTCTGCAGTGCTGCAATAAACATGCAAATGTAGCCATTTAAGTTGATAATAGCCATTTAAAATTATTTATTTATTTGAAAGAGAAGGAGAGGGAGAGAGAATCATTCAATCGCTGGTTCATTTCCCAAATGGCTGCAACAGCAAGGGCTGGGCCAGGCTGAAGCCAAGAGCCAGGAGCTTCTTCCAGGTCTCCCACGTGGGTGCAGGGGCCCAAGGACTTGGGCCATCTTCTACTGCTTTTCCAAGCGCATTAGCACAGAGCTGGATCGCAAGTGGAGCAGCCAAAACTTGAACCGGTGTCCATATGGGTTGCCAGCACTGCAGGCAAAGGCTTAACCCTCTGTGCACAGTGTTGGCCCCTGATTCTAGCCATTCTACCTGGGATGAGAGGACTTCTCACTGAGGTTTTGAGGGGGAAGGAAGAGGAGGGGGAGCAGGAGGGGTGGAGGAGGAGAGGGGAAGGAAGGTAAGAGAGACTGATTTCTTGGGTCCTGGCTGCTTTCCAGCTTCCTGCTTTTAATCTCTTCCCCAGGTCTGGCTGAACTTGTACTTCCAAACCTTAAGATCTGAGAGATATCCTATAAGTGCCCTGCCTTGGCTTAAGGTGGTTTGAGTAGATTCCTTCCTGTGTTACGCAAAGTTTGAAGGTTCAATCTGTTGGGGCGTAAAGTTGAACTCGGCTTATGTTTGTTCCATTAGAAGTGACTTGTCCACTCTGTGTGGGAGTGAGAGCTCCCTGGAATGCATGGACGTTTGCCCTGCCTGGCTCCGGGGCAGCAGAGATGAGAGAATTGTGGTTTCTGAAAGCCTCTTTGTCCAGGAGAATGGTGCAAATGGATCCACTTTTTCTTGATGGTTGGGGCTTTTCCTAGTCTAGAATCAAGGGCTATTATAAAAAGAAAAGAGGGGGCTGGTGCTGTGGTGTAGTGGGTAAAGCCTGCAGTGCCAGAGTCCCATATGGGCGCCAGTTCAAGTCCTGGCAGCTCCACTTCGGATCCAGTTCTCTGCTGTGGCCTGGGAAAGCAGTAGAAGATGGCCCAAGTCCTTGGGCCCTTACACCCACATAGGAGACAGAAGAAGCTCCTGGCTCCTGACTTCAGAGCAGTGCAGCTGCAGCCCATTGTAGCCATTTATGGAATGAACCAATGGATAGAAGACTTTCTCTCTCTCTCTCTCTCTCTCCCTCTCTCTCTCTCTCTCTCTCTGCCTCTGCCTTTCTGTAACTCTTTCTTTCAAATAAATAAATAAATCATAAAAAAAGAAAAGAGGACAAGAAAGCTTTTCGGTGTGGAGCAGGACTTGGCCTCACGCTGGCGGAGGATGGGAAGTAGTATGGGTTCTGAAGGCTGGCCCTTCCCCAGGAAGTGGCCAGTGAGTGGTGAGGGAAAGACTCCAACAGGAAGTCTGGGAGCCATGTTGGATCGAGGGCCTCCCTGGCCATTCTCGGTGGCCTGCTCAGAGCTTTCTCCTTTGGTTCACTTTGCTCCTGTTTATCTCCCCTTTGGCCTAACTTCCATCAGCAACCATTCTAATGTGTCTGAGACATTAAGTATTGTTTTACAGGTTCTTAGGAAAACATTTGCTGTTGTTTTATCTGTGTGTGTTCTGTGAGATACAATGCACATAACATATAAATTGACATTTTAACACAGAAAAGACACTGATATTTAGTGTCTTCCCTGAGTTGTACAACCGTCATCATTATTGTGGATGTGCTATTAACACATGTGCTGGGGCTGGCGCTGTGGTGTAGCAGGTAAAGCCGCCTACAGTCCGGCATCCCCTATGGGTGTCTATTTGAGACCTGGCTGCTCCACTTCCGATCCAGCTCCCTGCTATGGCCTGGGAAAGCAGTAGAAGATGGCCCAAGTCCTTGGGCCCCTGCACCCACGTGGGAGACTTGGAAGAAGCTCCTGGGTCCTGACTTTGGATCGGTGCAGCTCCAGCGTTGCACCCACTTGAGGAGTGAACCAGCAGATGGAAGACCTCTCTCTTGCTCTCTCTCTCTCATTCTCTCTCTCTCTCTCTCTCTCTAACTCTGCCTTTCAGATAAATAAATGTTAAAAAAAAAAAAAACACATGTGCTGTATCAGGTTTACCTGCCTTTGTTTTGATTTCAGTTGGAGTTCCTGTCTTTCTTTCCTTCTCTTCTTTCTCTGTGACTTCTCAGTAGGAGTCTATCTCGGGTTTACACACTACAGATTTCCTCTCCCAGTCTGATCTTACTGTGGCTTTGGCCCATGGTCTGCCATTCTCCATGTGGCGACAGAATTTCAAGTCCCCTGCCTTCAGGGTGGGGTAGGGTCGGGTCGGGTGGGGGTGTCCGTGGCAAACTGGATGTCCTCACCAGCCAGCCGCCATGTGGGAGTCACACCTGGCCCCTTCCACGGGTTTGTACTGCTGCTGCCTGGCCTCGCCATGGAAGATTCTAAAGATTCTCTCTAGTCCTCCTAGAACTGCACAACCAAAGGTGGCTTTGACCCCTGGTGAGGAAGTGGGGTAAGAACCCTCTCACGGAGAGGGTAGGGGAGAGAGCTCAGCCCCAGGGGAAGTTGGAGGCGGTACAGGGTGCACAAACCCTCTGCTGGGCTTTCAGACCCAAAGGTTGTCCCAAGGCAGATGTGGAACTGGGGGCTACTCAAGACTCCCCCTGCTGCAGGAAGGGGCATGGCTACCCATTATGTCAGCAAGGGAGGCCCTGGGGATTCTGGGGGGAGCCACACTGGATCACAGCTCCCTGGAGTTGAGTCTGTAACTCAGATATCAAAGCCCTGAGTAGAATGTACCAGCAAGATGACAGGTTCCAGGCCAGGGTGGCTTGGCTGCAGGCAGAGGAAACGGAGCCAAATATTTGAAAATGCTGAGAACCAGTTTCATAATCGCGCTAAATTACAACGACTGAATTCTCTGCTTTGCTCCCAACCCTGTTGCTGAGGTTTCAGCTGTGAGTTGGAGTCTGACAATTGCAATGTGAACCCCAACTATTGGAAAACCCCCAGTGCTGGGGCAGTGTGGCACCCTGCCTCCTTGGTCATGCACATGGCTAAACAGGTGTTGGGGGAACATGGTTGGCCATCGGGGTTGAAGCACAGCATATCCGGATGGTTATGCAAAGGAAAACCCCGTTTGCAATGGACCCTGTCCATTTTCCCCATCCTTGGTCTGAGACTAAGAAGCTTTAGAGGGGAAGGAAGCAGATTTTGGCCTATTTTTCCTCTCAAGAAACTTCCTGACAAGAAGGTGCCATCCTTTTGCCACTGTGGCACTCTCTGGAACCATCATTTGTACAGAGGTGCCTGGCCCAGCGGGACAAGATAGTAATCTGTGTGTTGGGTTTGGGGCAGAGGAAATGATCCAAAATAACATTGCCAGGCAGCTCTAAGGACTCAGGTTGTCAGGAAGGGGAAGCCTGGTAGGTGAGGCTCCGCAGCTGACACAGCATCTTTCACTGTTTCTAAGTTGCCCGTCCGAAAATAAGAACCACAGAGCAAGAAACAGAGCCAAGGCATCCTCGCACCCAGCCTTTCGGAGGCTGCTCTGTTCTGCCACTTGCGTTGCTTGTTTAAGACAGATGAAGCTGGATGTCTATCGCTTGCAACCAAACGTTCTGATTACCGTGAGGGGGAACATATGTGGAAAATGCATGTGATGAGAAAAACTCTGCATGGATTACAATTTTTTTTGCATCAAAATAAATGTACCTTTGAATTCCACTTTGCCATAAGCTTTTAGAAGTCCCTTCATATAAATGATGTATATATAGGGAAGGAGGGTGACATTTTCATGAGTTACATGCACCACCAGAAAATTGTGGAAAATGTATTCAAGCAAATAGAAAAACGGATGGATTTTTCTCTTTTCAATAAATGGTGTTGGTCACATGCCTACCTTACACCAAGATAACTCAACAAAATAAAAGATTCCATTAAACCATCCAAGAGAGAGAAGGAAATATAGACAAAATGTTATTGATTTTGCACTAGCATTCAGTAAAAGCAAAAAACAAACCAGCAACAATTAAAAAAAGTACTTGTAAAGAAATTAACCCTTCCATTTTAGCAACACTGAATCAAAACACAACCCAGACTGAAAGCTCCATTAAGATAGGGAATTTGCAATGAATGGAAGGTCTGGGGCTTCCAGGGGCTGCCTTGGCGGAAGGCACTTGGTGTGGATGTGTTGGTGCTGTGGGGACCTCCCTGAGAAGGTAAGACACACACACACACACACACACACACACACGCACACACGCACACACAGTAGTCAGGTTGGAGGTAGACTCCGGCCGAGTTCAGCGCACAGGTGACAGACCTATGCAGTGGACGGCATGCCCCAGGAGTGAGAAAAGAAGTGCCTAGAGCTTGAGGCACATGGATGTTGAAGGAACACGGATGAAGAGAAACCTCTGAAGACTTGGCTTCGAGTCCCGTGGATCCTGTGAGCCGCGTAACACCCAGCACCGAGAAAGGCGACGCAGGATGTCTTGTATGCACTTCTTGAATGGTTTCTGCTGTCTCAGAAGGTTAATTAGCTTAAAAAATAGGTCAACCACTCCTTGGTTCACTCCCCAAATGCTCACAACAGCCAGGATTGGGCCAGCCTGCAACCAGAAGCTGAGAGCTCAGTCCAGGTTCACATTAGCAGGAAACTGGAGTCAGGAGCCAGAGTGGAGTATGGAACCAAGGCATTGCATGTGGGACACAGGCATCCTAACCAGTGTCGCCCCACCAGGCCACAGTGGGAATAGCCCTTTCATTGCATGCTGTCCCATGCAGACAGTTTGGAAGCCCAAATTGATCAGCCTGAAGGCTGCTGCCTGTCGGGGCAGGTCCCAGGGGACCTTTGTGTCACAGGAGATTGGAGGGCAGAAGTGAGGAAGGAGCCCTGTGGTTTGCACCCTTAGGCGATCAGGGCTTTTCCAGCTCAGAGCTGATGCTTACCTGCCAGGCCGCCTCGCTGGGGTGCAGCAGCAGCTGAGCAGTAGCCCATTAGCCTGGGGGAGGGCGATTCATTACAGAATGTTCAGGGAAGATGGAATCAGAAGGTGAGTTGTTTATTTTATTTTGATGCAAAAAATTCTGAAATCCATGCATATGAGGGGTCTTCCAAAAATGCATGGGAAATGCATATGGTGAAAAAGCTACACATAGATTTAAAAGTTTTTTTGGTACACAAATAAGCTTTTTTTAAAAAAAAATTTTTTTTTGACAGGCAGAGTGGATAGTGAGAGAGAGAGACAGAGAGAAAGGTCTTCCTTCACCGTTGGTTCACCCTCCAATGGCTGCCGCGGCCGGTGTGCTGAGGCCGGCGCATCACTCTGATCCAAAGCCAGGAGCCAGGTGCTTCTCCTGATCTCCCATAGGGTGCAGGGCCCAAGGACTTGGGCCATCCTCCACTGCACTCCCAGGCCATAGCAGAGAGCTGATCTGGAAGAGGGGCAACTTTAGGCTGGCACCGTGGCTCACTTGGCTAATCCTCTGCCTGCGGTGCTGGCATCCTGGGTTTTAGTCCCAGTTGGGGCACCAGGTTCTAGTCCCAGTTGCTCCTCTTCCAGTCCAGCTCTCTGCTGTGGCCTGGGAGGGCAGTGGAGGATGGCCCAAGTGCTTGGGTCCCTGCTCCCGCATGGGAGGCTGGGAGGAAGCACCTGGCTCCTGGCTTCAGATTGGCACATCACCGGCCATGGTGGCCATTAGGGGAGTGAACCAACGGAAGGAAAACCTTTCTCTCTCTCTGTCTCTCTCTCTCACTGTCTATAACTCTCTCTCTGTCTCTCTCTCTCACACTGTCTAATTCTGCCTGGCAAAAAATTTTAAAAAACTTTTTTTTTTTAAAAAAAAAACACACTTCTTTCTTTGAAAGGCAGAGTTACTGAGAGAGAGACAGAAAGAGGGAGATCTTACATCCTCTGGTTCACTTCCCAAATGGCTGCAATGGCTGGGGCTGGGCCAGGCCAAAATCGGGAGCTTGGAGCTCCATCCTGGTCTCCCGTATGGGTGCAGGGGCCCAAGCACTTGGCCATCTTTCCCAGGTGCACTAGCAGGGAGCTGGATTGGAAGTGCAGCAGCTGGCATCCAAACCAGAGCTCACATGGGATGCCAGCATAGCAGATGGCAGCTTAACCTGCTGTACCACAATGCCAGCCCCTAAAATTACCTTTTTTGAAAAAGGATTTATGTATTTGAAATGCAGAGTAACAGAATGAGGGAGAGCAAGAGAGCGAGAGAGTGAGCACGAGAGAGAGAGAGAGAGAGAGAGAGAGAGAGAGAATCTTCCATCCATCCATTGGTTGACTTCCCAAATGGCTGCAATGGTCAGAGTTGGTCCAGCCTGAACATAGGACCCAATAGTCTATCTGGGTCTCTCATGCGAGTGGTGGTGGTGGGGCATCCTCCACTGCCTCCCCAGAGGCAGCAGCTGGGAGCTGGATCCATCTCAAATTTTTTATCAGAACTGTATTAAATTTTTAGGTCAACTTAGGAGACCATGTCTTTATAACACTGAATTGTCCAGGCTAAGAACATGGTATTTCTTTACACTTGGTCAGTTTCTCTTGTATGTCCAAGAGTAAATTATAAAATTTTCTTTATAGAACATACATGCTTATTTCTGGTTTTATTTCTGGTTATTTGATCTTGCTGAGACCCTGGGTGTGGTTTTTTCTTCTTTGATATCTTCCAGTTGGCTATGATTAATGCACATTTTTTCCACTGGATCCGTTAGTGGACTCATCTGAACTGGACTGTTGGCCACCCAGCACCCTATCATTACTGGTGCTCTTTTTCCCTCTGTAGGTTTCTGACAAAGTCTTAAAAACAGTAAATTAAGTACTGTAGCTCTTTTGCAAATTTCTCTTGTACCCACTCAGCTCCAGAATTCCTTAGCAAGGTCACAGATGGTGTCCCTCTCTGCTGGTATTTAGTCGAATCAAGGTTTTTGTTGATGCTTTTTTCCCCTACAGGCTAATAGTAAAGATATTTTTGGTTGAAGTTGGAGTTTGATCTCACCAGACCTCCAAACTGCATGCTCAGGATGCCAGCCATCCGTGTTGGTGTCTGTTCTAAGGATTAAAATCGGTACGGCTGTATTTTCTTCTTCTTCTTTTTTTAAATATTCATATATTTATTTATTTGAAAGTTAAGGTGACAGAGAAGGAAAGAGAGAGAGAGAGAGACTGAGAGAGAGATTTTCTATCTTCTGATTCATTTCCTAAATGGCTGCAACAGCCGGAACTGGGCTAGGCCAAAGCTAGGAGCCTGGAACTCCATCTGGATCTCCCACGTGGGTGCAGGGGCCCAAGCACTTGGGCCATCTTCTGCTGCTTTCCCAGGCCATAGCAGAGGGCTGGATTGGAAGTGGAGTAGGTGGGACTCATAATAGTGTTCCAGTAAGTAAGTCACAGACAACATTGTCTGCCACAACACCAGTCCTTAAGAGCCCTCTTATGAACTGATACACCTCCACAGTGCTGAGACCAGGAAAAAAAACACTATTTTCTCATCACATTCATTAGAATTGGTTAGAACACAGTGGGACTTTCAGGATCATGTATACGGTCTAAAGGACTAGGATGGCCATGTTGGAGAGACATGAAGCCTTTAGGTGAAGAGTAAGGAATTGAAACAGAAGACTTCGATGCCAGCGCTAGTGTTCTCTCTTCTAATGTAAACTCTCCTTTGCCCTTGAACTTAGAGTGGCTGACCATTTCCCCAGACAGTGGTTGGTTCCCATTGTAAGTACTGGAACGGGAAACACCTGGCCAACCACAGAACGAGCCCATTTCTGGGCCAGATCCCACAGTTGGGCTGGGCTTCTGTGTGTATCTTGTACATTCTTCCTAAGGTAGGGACTACCTGTGAGACGACAGGCCCCTTTCAGGAAGTTGGCAAGGTCAAAATTGGATTTTAGGAGTAATATTCTCTCCCTTGCTAAGGAATGGCTTCTGAAATTCTCCACGAAGGCAGGGTTAGGCTATAAAGACAACCATTTTCAGAGATCGACCAGGTTTGTCCCCATTACCTCTTCTGAGCTCTTACTGCCCTCAGTTATGCTTGCTATATTCTTTTCAGCTCCATTGTTGTCCAGTAAATAGTTATTTCGAACTCTGAAAGTTTGCTTGGAGCTCACATGGAAACATAAGTAGGCATGCTTTGTTGTTTGAATCTGCATAAAGTTGTTAAACTTGTCTAAAATTGAATTTTTTGTCCCAAACTTCTGATTTTAAAAACTTAGTAGTGGTTTATTGTAAAATAAAAGAAACATTCCTTATAATATACTTCTCTAATTTTAAAAGGGTGAATTGCTGGCTTCACTGTCTACACGGAAAAATGCTGCTTTGATTCGGAAGGGAGGACATTTCGTCAAAGAAACAAGGTAAGATTTTGCCTACGAGATAAAAATATGGCAAATGTTTCCTTTCCCCTGGCTGTACGCATGTCAACAACCTAGCTCGGTGTGTTAGCTCTGAAAGGATTCCGGTAGACAACCTCTCACTTCTAAGTGGCTTAGCAGTTGGCATTCTGTCCTGATAACAAGGAAAGGCCTGAACAAACGAGACAATCAAGACTCTTCGTAGGTCCATCAGGTTGTGAGGTCCCAGAGCCAACCACTGTCCCCCAAGTTAGAGAGACAGGCAGAAGGGTACAGCAAGTCACGCCGGCTGAGCAGAACCCAAGGTTAGCAACCTCCAGGCTTTGTGTGATTTGCCTCCAGGAGCTTGACCAAGTTCTCATAGCAAAATCAGCAAATTCTCCTCTTGTTTTTAGCTGGGAAGTGGGGAAAAGAACCTTCGTGGGATCTATGAGAGCCGTCTACAATCCTCTCCTTCCTCAGCGGAAACTACCCAACCTAACTAACTTCTGGGATTACGTCCGACAAACTCCAAAAACAGTTTTAGAAGGGGTATGATGATACGTAGAGAAAATGGAGCCATATCAAGTGCTCTGTTTAAAGGCAGAGAAAGAGTGGTGGACAAAAACAGAAACGAAAGACAGGGCAGCAAGTAGAAAACATGACCAGGAATGGTAGATATTGACCCAGCTACACAGATGCCCACTTGGACAAGGGTCTAAATTTACATTGTCAAAGTGGATCAAAAACAAGACCTGATTATCTGTTGTCCACAACAAATCCACTTTAAGTAAAGACAGGACTGGGAGTTCAGCCTCGTGTCCCACGTGAGAGCCTGGATTCAGTTCTTAGTTCCAGCCCCGGCTTCCGGCTTTCTGGGGTGGTTGTCTCTGGCACCAGAGACCTGGAGAGCATTTCTGGCCCTCAGCTTCAGCCTTAGACCACTCTGGCCGTGGCACGCATGCATTTTGGGAAGTGAACTAGCAGATGGGATCTCTCTCTCTCTTTCTCTCTGTCTCTCTTTCTTCCTCTCCCTCTTTGCTCAAATAAATAAATTTCACAAACTAAAAAACAAGCAAGCCACACATATAGATTAAAAGTAAAGAGATGAATAAAGCTATATTGTAGTAACAGTAAGCGTAAGAAAACAGGAGTAATCATATTAATATGGGACAGAGAAGCCTTCAGAGCAAGGGAAGTTATCCAGGTAAAAACGGGCGTTACGCAATGACAAAGGGACCAATGCCAGGCAGCATGAAAATACGCGAGGCAAAGTCCAGTCAAACCACAAGAGGAAATAGGTGAAGGGGGCATTACGCTTGGAGAGTTGAACACCTTTGGGTCAGAAATGGACGGATTCAGCAGGCCGAGTAGTAGGGAGACTCACTGACTGTGGGAACGCCAATCAGCTGGATGTAATTGACAGCTATAGCATCTCATCTGACAGCAGCAGATTCTACTTTTGTCTCCAGAGCATGTGGAATGTTCACCAAGATATCACCACATTCTGCGCATAAAACACATTTAAACTAATTTCAAAGAGCAGAAATCATACAACAGCTTTTCTCATAACTCAATGGCCTTAAGCTAAAAATTTGTCACAGAAATAAAACTGGACAATCCTAAAACACATGTGGATTAAACACCACACTTGTAGGTAATGCCTGGGTCAAACAAAGAATCTCAAGAAAAAGTTTAAAATATTTTGAAATAAACGAAAATGCAATTTATCAAAGCTTTGGGGTACAGCAAAAACAGGGCTGAGAAGGCCATTATAGCACTGAATGCATATATTAGAAAAGAAGAAACCTGAAAATCCACAAGACCGAAAACCGATTATTTGACAAGATTGGTAAAATCAATAAGTGTATAGCCAAGTTAATTAAGGAAAAAGAGAGGAAATGTGAATTACTGATGCCAGAAATAGAAGAGGGGGCATTTCTATGATCTCATGGACATTTAAAGGACATACAGTAATATTATGAATTATTCTATGCTTAGAAGTTAGATAACCTAGATGAAATGGGCTAATCCTTGGAAACATACACCACCCCAAGACTCACACGAAAGAGATTAGTCGTTTGAACAGGCTGAAGAGAATAAACTAAGTAGCAATGGCTACTGTCCTTCCAGAACAGGACGCAGTGGGCCCAGGTTGACTCACTGGTGAATTCTACCAAACATTCAAGGAGGAAATCATACAAATTCTGTACAACCTCTTCCAGAATAGAGAGCCAGAGAGACCCCCATTCTAACTTACTCTATAAGGGCAACATTGCCCTAATACCAAAAGCAGATAAAGATATTCAAAGGAAAGAAAATGGCAAGATCACTACCTTTCGTGAACATACATATGAAAATCCTCGACAAAGTACTAGCAAGTCAAATCTAGCAATGTATAAAAAGAATTGCATACCATGATCAAGTGTGACTTAGCCCAGGTATGCAAGGCTGACTTAGCATTCAAAAATCAATGACTTGACAGGATAAAGAAATTGTGGTATATGTATAGTATGGAATACTACTAGCTGTAAAAAAGAATGAAATCCTGTCTTTTGCAACAAAATGGATGCAACTGGAAACCATTATACTTAGTGAAATAAGCCAGTCCCCAAAAGACAAATACCATCTGTTTTCCCAGATATGGGTAACTAATAGAATACCAAAATATGCAATGTATATGAATGAAATTGACATTTTCTTATTCAATGATTGTTTACAACCCTTGTCTCAACTACTGAGGAACACTGTTTTTTTCCTTCATGCTATTTGTTGAATTCTTTACTTAGTGTAGTGTTAATTTTTAAAAAAGATTTATTTATCTGAAAGAGTTACAAAGAAGCAGAGGGAGAGAGAGGGAGAGAGAAGAAGAGAGAGGGAGAGAGGGGGAGAGAAAGGGAGAGAGAGGGGGAGAGAGGGGGAGATAGAGAGAGAGAGAGAGAGATTCTATCTGCTGGTTCACTCTCCAAATGGCCACAATGGCTGGAGATGGGCTAATCCGAAGCCAGGAGCAGGAGCTTCTTCCAGGTCTCCCACAGGGGTGCAGGCACTTGAGCCATCTTCTACTGCTTTCCCAGGCCATAGCAGAGAGCTAGATCGGAAGTGGAGCAGCAGGGACTTGAACTGGCACCCATATGGGATGCTGGCACTGCAGGCAGCAGCTTTACCCACTATGCCACAGTACCAGCCCCAGGGTTAATCTGATGAGTATAAAATAAACTGAAAGCAGATCATCATAAAAATTAAAAGAGGGAATAAGAGAGGAAGTAGGAGGGAAGGTCAGGTGGGAAGTATCACTGTGCCCCTAAATCTGTATATATGAAATACATGAAATTTGTTCACCTTGAAAATTTTCTAAAAATCGATGACTGTAATCTCTCATATCCATCAACCTAGAGAAGAGAAATCACATGATCATACCAATAGATGCAGAAGCAGCGTATGACAAAATCCAGCACCCCTGCTTGATAAAATCTCTCAGCACACCAGGCATAGAGGGGAAATTCCTCAGCTTGAGTGATATCTACAGTAAAGTAAAGCTGACGTCATCCTTAACCGTGAGAAACACAAACTCCTGATCTTAATCGAGGCAGAGTGAGGATGACCCCTCTCCCCGTGGCTTTTCAATGTCCCTCTGAGAAGAAAGTTCTGAGGCTGTGTTTGTTCACAACAACATGATCACCCATGTAGAAAATCTGAAATCATTAACCAAAAATTCCCAGAATTCAATGATCATAACAAATTTGCAGAGCACAAGGTAAGTGTACAAAAGCCCATTGCTTTCCCATGTACCATCTATGAACAACTGAAATTTGAAATGGTAAACACAGTACATTTATATTAATACCACTACAATGAAATACTTAGGTATAAATATAACAATAGGTGCAAGATCTTTATGAGAAAACTACAAAGCTCTGTTGAAAGAATTCAGTAAGTAAATGGTGAGAGATTCCATATTCCTAGATGCAAAGACTAAATATGGTCATGATGCAGGTTCTTCCAACGTGATCCGTAGATTCAGTGCATCCAAGTCAGTATTCCAGCATGTTGTTCTGTAGCTATTGACAAAGGGGATGCAAGTTCTTCCAATGTGATCTGTAGATTCAATGCATCCAAGTCAGTATTCCAGCATGTTGTTCTGTAGCTATTGACAAAGGGGTTGTGAAGATGGAGAGGGGAGACCCAGGGTAACCAACACAGTATCGAAGAAGAACAAAGTCAGACTGACACTCTTTCTTCAAGATTAACGCTAACACAGTAGTCAAAATCATGTGGCATGGTAGTCAAAATCAAGTGAAGTAACAAACAGATCAATGACCCAGGACGGCCCAGAAACAGACCACACGAATATAGCCAATTCACATTTGGCAAAAGAGCCAAGGTATTGTGATTTAGCAATGATAATCCTTTCAACAAACGGTGCTGGAATAACTAGACATCTACATGCCAACAAGCAAAGAGTCGGCACTCCCTCAGACCCTTCCCAAAATAACTAAAAATGAATCATAGATATAAATGCAAAATCATAAATCCCCTCAAAGAGAACATAAGAGAAAATCTAGAAAGCCCCAGGAATTGTGATGACTTTTTAAAAAAGATTTATTTATTTATTTGAGAGGCAGAGTTACAGAGAGGAAGAGGTAGAGAAAGAGAAAGAGAGAGGTCTTCCATCCACTGATTCACTTCCCAAATGGCTGCAATGGCCTAGCTCCGAAGCCAGGAACCAGGTGCTTCTTCGAGGTCTCTCACGTGGGTGCAGGGGTCCAAGCACTTGGGCCATCTTCTACTGCTTTCCTAGGCCATGAATAGGGAGCTGGATTGGAAATGGAGCGGCCAGGACGTGAACCAGCACCCACATGGGATGCTGGTGCTACAGGTGGCGGCTTTACCCACAATGCCACAATGCAGGCCTAATAAGGGAAATTTCATTCAAGTAAATTTTGCCCTGCAAAAGACAATTTCAAGAGAATGCGACAAGACACAGAAATACTTGCAAAACACATATCTGATAAAGGATTATTATTCATGTAAACAAATAGTCCTTTTTTTTTCTGACAGGCAGAGTGAGAGAGAGACAGAGAGAAAGGTCTTCCTTTGCCGTTGGTTCACCCTCCAATGGCTGCCGCATCGCACTGATCCAAAGCCAGGAGCCAGGTGCTTCTCCTGGTCTCCCATGCAGGTGCAGGGCCCAAGGACTTGGGCCATCCTCCACTGCACTCCCTGGCCACAGCAGAGAGCTGGCCTGGAAGAGGGGCAACCGGGACAGAATCTGGCGACCCGACCGGGACTAGAACCCGTTTTTACCTGGATAACTTTCCTTGCTCTGAAGGCTTCTCTGTCCCATATTAATATGATTACTCCTGTTTTCTTACGCTTACTGTTACTATAATATAGCTTTATTCATCTCTTTACTTTTAATCTATATGTGTGGCTTGCTTGTTTTTTAGGTTGTGAAATTTATTTATTTGAGCAAAGAGAGGGAGAGGAAGAAAGAGAGAGACAGAGAGAAAGAGAGAGAGAGATCCCATCGGCTAGTTCACTTCCCAAAATGCATGCGTGCCACGGCGGGCACACCGTGCTGAACCAAAGCCAGGAGCCAGGTGCTTCTCCTGGTCTCCCATGGGATGCAGGGCCCAAGCACTTGGGCCATCCTCCACTGCACTCCCGGGCCACAGCAGAGAGCTGGCCTGGAAGAGGGGCAACTGGGACAGAATCTGGCGACCCGACCGGGACTAGAACCCGGTGTGCCGGCGCCACAAGGTGGATGATTAGCCTGTTGAGCCACGGCACCGGCCACAAATAGTCCTTAAAACTCAAAAATGAGAAAATGAAACACTCAAAAAAATGGGTAAGAGATATGAACAGACACCTCACCAGAAAACATACACAAAAACGGCAAATCAACATGAAAAGTTGGTGAACGTTATGCCATTAAGGAATCATAAATTTGAACAGTGAGATACCAGTGCGTGTCCACGACAGCGACAAAGTCCAGTTTGCTGACCACATCCTGTGTGGAGTTGTACAAGCTCTCAGTTACTGCTGGCAGAGATGCAAAATGGTTCAGCGACTTCGGAAGACACTTTGAGTGGTGCTTATAAAACAACACGTTCTGTCATATGATTCAGCCATGCCACTCCTCAGTATTTACCAGAAGGAGCTGAAACGTTACGTCCACACAAACACCTGTGCGCAGATGTTTGCAGCAGCCTTATTCATAAGTGAAAGCTTGGGAGCAGCAAGGATGCCTTTTAGCAGGTGAGCAGTGAGGATGCCCTCTAGCAGGTGGATGGAAAATTAAACTGTGGCATCCAAACTCTGGGAAGTTACTTAAGCCAAGAGATGATGTGAAGGAAACAGAACGCCCATGAGTAATAAAAGGAGCCGGTCTGAGAAAGCCAGCGCATGCAGGATTCCAAATGTGACACTTGAGAAAGGCAAAATTATGGAGATAACATACCTCGCTGGTGAGGGAGGTTTATGGGGGGAGCAGTTATGTTGTAGGGGGACTGGGTATACGTGGGAACTCTAAGTACTTTTTCTCAATATTGCTGTGAGCCTAAACCGTCTCGAAAGCATCAGATTTCAATTTTAAAAAGACAGGACTGCGGCACCAGTTACATTGCAGCATCCCTTGGAGACCACTCATTCTGAATTTAGAGAGAAAGGAATTTGATGTTTTGAAAATTGCTCATCACAGCTTTTCCTCTTAGAAATGAGACAGCCTCCAAAGCACCTTACAAAGTTATTATATTGACTGGAGAAAGATACACAGTAATTGAAAGACAAAACCTTTTGCAGTTGATGTTGCTGAATGTTTACTGGATGAAAAACCAGTAAGGGGGCCGACACTGTGGGGTAGTGGGCAAAGCTGCCACCTGCAGTGCCGGCATCCCACATGGTCACCGGCTCCAGACCCAGCTGCTTCACTTCCAGTCCAGCTCTCTGCTATGGCCTGGGAAAGCAGTGGAAGATGGCCAAGTCCTTGGGCCCCTGCACCCACGTGGGAGACCTGGAAGAAGCTCCTGGCTCCTGGCTTCAGATTGGCGCAGCTCTGGCCGTTGCAACCAACTGGATATGAACTAGAGGATGGAAGACCTCTCTCTGCCTCTCCTTCTCTGTGTAACTCTGACTTTCAAATAAATAAATAAATCTTTTTAAAAAAGAAAGAAAAGGAAAGCTGGTAAGAAAAATCATGGTAGTGATCCTTTCCAAGGACATGGTAACTTGGATTTAAAGATTTGGCTACAAATAGGATAACTGAATTACTACCTTTTCTGCAGAATTGCATGGTTGATCACCAGTGGAACAAATCGATAGGTAGTCTGGGCTTGCTTTTAGGCATGTGTCCATCTGGGATCAGCTCTGAGCAGTAATCACTGTGGATCTTTTATGGGGATCACTTGAAGATAAACACTAATAATTGGAATTTTTTTTTTACAATGAACTCATTGCTTGGCAAGAAGTGCAAGGTGTTGAAAAGCTGTTTTTGTGTCTCATGGTTCATCTGGGGACAGGTCTGCTGGCATTTGCATGGATGACACAAAAGCCACGGTGAGTAGAACCATCGGCATGAATCAAGGCGCTGGCATTAAATTGTACCAGCAATCATTGTGTTCTTCCTGCCACATAGCTGCAGCTAAAAAAAAATTCACTTAGAAATGCCCTTCATGAAAGCTGTAAAAGTTGTTAATGTGATTAAATCTCAACTCCTTGAATGTACTTCTTTTTTTAAATTTGAAAGACAGAGTGAGAACGCCCATCTGCTGGTTCACTCCCCAAATGCCTACAACAACCAGGACTGGCCCAGGCTAAAGCTAAAAGCAGGGAACTCAATCCAGGTCTCCCACGTAGGTGACAGGGGTCAACTGGTGCTTCCCAAGGGTCTGCATTAGTGCCAAACTGGAGTCAGGAGCTGGGGTCCAGAACCGAACCCAGGCAATCTGAGGAGGGGGTATCTTCACGGCTAAGCTAACTGCCTGAACACACTTCTTTTTAATCACTCTGCATGACCAAATGGAAAGTTCCACGGATCCCTTTTTCTGCATTTGAATGTGTGACTTTGCCCCAGGAGAAGCCAAAGCCAGCTGCTTTTGTCCTGGAACCATTTTTGCTTGAAAAAACAGCAAATGAACTATGATTATTCAGACTTGGGCATTTGGCAGACATGTTGAAATGAACAAAGCGAACCTTTAATGAAAACAATGGATAGCCTTTCTTACCAATGGTAAGATTGGAATTTCCCACGGAAAATTCGGATATTGTTTGTATTGAATATTGTAGTATGTATTTTTTTCCAAAGATTTATTTATTTATTTGCAAGACAAGTTAGAGAGAGAGAGAAAGTCTTCCATCTGCTGATTTGCTCCCTAGATGGCCGCAATGGCTGGAGCTGTGCCGATCTGAAGCCAGGAGCCAGGAGCTTCTTCTAGGTCTCCCACACAGGTGCAGGGCCCAAGGACTTGAGCCATCTTCTACTGCTTTCCCAGGCCATAGAAGAGAGCTGAATCAGAAGAAGAGCAGCTGGGTCTGGAACTGGCGTCCATATGGGATGCCGGCACTGCAGGCAGCAGCTTTTCCCGTTATGCCACAACACCGGCCTCAAAAATTCAAATATTATAAAGCTGCAAACCCACCATCATGAGTTGACAACTTTCCTCTATATTGCTATGGGATAAGCATGATGCTAACATATGTTCTGGCCTTGTGTGAAACAGACAGGTGTTTGGAAGATCTGCGTTAAAGCAGCAAACCACTGTTTTCCAAATGAAAAATGCGTGATGTTATAGAAACACTCAAGAATCACCACACTGTCAAAACAGACCAATGGATGTGACAGCACGAAAAGTTCATTATGATGGCTTCTGATTCTGCATGGCGACCTGCCGTTACCTACTGCCTCTTGTCGAGGGTTGGTGTAGTACTAAAGAATGTCCAGAATTCTCTGAAAGGCTGTTAAATACTCCTCCTTCCCAGGTGCCTGTCTGTGTAAGGTGGGATTTTCTTCATACTCCTCAATCCCAACACAGTGTCTCCACAGAGGAATGCAGAAGTAGATGGGAAAGGTGTTTTCTAGTAGCTTCTATCAGCTCAGAATTACAGACATGTAAAGCAAGACTAACTATCCTTTTAACTGGATTTTTTTTAGTTTTGGAATATACTGTTTAAATATGATGTAAAAGATGCCATTTGTGTTAGTGTGCGGTCAGTCTATTATTGTTATTTATGTATTTTGAAAGAGTCTCATAAAACTGTTCCAGGCAAATTTCTGTTTATTTATCAGTAGGGCAGAGACAGAGACAAAGGAGGCACTCCACTAGTTTAACTCCCCAAATATCTGCAAAACCATGAGCTAGGAACTCAATCCAGGTCTCCATTGGCTGGCAGGGACTCATGTGCCTGCTGCCTCCCGGGGTCCACGTTTGCAGGCAGCCTGAGTCGGGAGTGTGGCTGGAATGTGAAACCTGGCTCTCTGATGCTGTGCCAACACCTGCCCCTATGACTGCTATTTTCAATGAATAAATACGCACCAAACATTTGAAAACTATTGTGCTAATCTATTCCCCGGTATACCATGTGTTCCATACCTACCTAGCCAATAAAATCAAGTCATGAATACCCGAGGCTGTTTAATTGTCTACACGTTTGCTTGTTTAATCTATACCAGTTTCCACTCTGGCATCACCCCTGGTCATTTCCAAACTGTTGGCTTCATGTTCTGCAGCCCCAGTCGGAACCCACCTCTGGCGGCCATTCCCTGCCTCCTCTGCTAACAGAACCTGTCTTGTTTCCGTCTCTTTGATGCCCTTGACCTTCAAAACTGATGAAGGCCCTCTCTAGCCCCGAGGGGAATCTTAATTTTGCTAGCCTAAGCTAGATGATCTCATCTTTTTTGCCAAATCCTTGGCATAAGCATGG
The DNA here is from genome assembly GCA_949820135.1 of Sylvilagus floridanus. Taxonomy (NCBI): domain Eukaryota; kingdom Metazoa; phylum Chordata; class Mammalia; order Lagomorpha; family Leporidae; genus Sylvilagus; species Sylvilagus floridanus. Next base: position 87,972,054 of record OX463242.1, read on the forward strand.
TTATGAGACACGTCCCTAACCAAATGAAATGTGAAAAGTCAGCAAAGGAATCTGGGAGAGTTTCATGGCTCTCTCTTTCTTTTGGGATATTTTTGTTAGCCATGAAGCCTGGAACTGCTGTAGCCACCTGGTACCCATGAGGAAAACTGGCCCAGTGAGCAAGTGTAGAGGATAGCATTTGGCTCCTGATGTTATTATTGTTCTGTGATATTAACTAGCCTGCCACTGCCCAGTGTCTAGAGTTCCTATTAGGTAAGTGGTATATTTCCTATGGCTTAACACATTTTAATTTTTAAAAACATTTATTTGGGCTGGCGCCACGGCTCAATAGACTAATCCTCCACCTGCAGCGCCGGCACCCCGCGTTCTAGTCCCGGTCGGGGCGCCAGATTCTGTCCCAGTTGCTTCTCTTCCAGTCCAGCTCTCTGCTGTGGCCCAGGAGTGCAGTGGAGGATGGCCCAAGTCCTTGGGCCCTGCACCTGCATGGGAGACCAGGAGAAGCACCTGGCTCCTGGCTTTGGATCAGTGCGGTGTGCTGGCCTCAGCGCGCTGGCCACGACGGCCATTGGAAGGTGAACCAACGGCAAAGGAAGACCTTTCTCTCTGTCTCTCTCTCTCACTATCCACTCTGCCTATCAAAAAAAATTTTTTTTTATTTGAAAGGCAGACAGTGAGAGAACGAGACAGCTAGAGAGATCGTCCATCCGCAGATTCACTCCCCAAATGCCTTCAACAGCTGGGGCTGGCAAGCCGAAGCCAGGAGCCCAAACCTCCATCCAGGTCTCCCACATGGGTGGCAGGGACTTAGGTCCTTGAACCATCTGCCTCTCAGGGTGTATGTTAACAGGAAGCAAAGGAGCTGGGACTTGGACTCAGGCACTCGATTCTGAGATGTGACCCCAATGGGACGTTGGCCCATAGGAAGTCACCAGTCAGTAAACGTGGTTTTTTTTTTTTTTTTTTACTTACAAAAAAAGAGGCCATTGCATGTGCTTCCATCTGATACCCTGTGTGTATGTGTGTGTGTGTGGGGGGGGGCTACCTCGGAGTCGTGCAAATGCCTGGAAACAAGAGCAGCTACAGGCCGGGTCCCAGGCAGCACATGGCAGCCTGAAATGAACGGAGTGGCTGCTGGGGCGGCTTCTATGGGGACAGAGAGACAAGCAGGCAGCCCGGGCTGCAGAGCCACGCCAGCCTTGGGATTATGCAGCTCTAACTTGAAAACAGCTCTGTGCTGTCCAGAGAGTCTCATAAAACCCACTGTTTGTCCTAGAAGCAACCTTAATGCTGCCCCCATGAGAAGCAGACGTTTCAACAGCTCTGCATTTGACATCTCAGCTTGTCACTTGAAAAGACCAAAATGGAAAGGAGTTAACTGGCAACACTATAGACATTAGGGATTTTTATTAATCTTATATGATCCTGGCGGGATAACGTGGGTTTTTTCCTTAAGCTTCCAAGAGGCTGATAGCTTAGCTATCTTTTTCCATGACACCGGATTGGGTTCAAATTCAGTGGCAGGAAACGTGGCCACGCTGATTCCCAGTGGATTAATAATGTACAGCGGCCAGCTGAGAAACAACTTCTGAGCAGGAGCTCCCCCAGGGCTGCACACGGACCTCCCACCTCCGATGCCCGGGGCCGGCTGCTCCGTCCCACACCACAGGCGGAGAACTAGACAAGATGTGCCCAGAAAGTGAACGCGGTGGCCTCGTGTTACCTCCCAGCTCTGTGCCACTTCAACAGGGACCCCGCAGGCCGGGTGATTTTGTGGAAAGAAGGCAGCCAGGAGGGACTTCTGGTGGGAGTCACCCGGAGGTCGCTGTCTATTTGTTGTCCTGGCCTCGGGCCCTGGGACTCTGATGGGGGCCCTATTCATGTCCATGGAAACCGTTCCCGTAAGCTATGCTTGTGCCAGGGTCCTGGCCAGCTCAGGAGCTCCCTGGTGGTCCCCGAGCTGGCCCCAAGTCTCCCTTTTGTTCCCCCCAAATGATTTGCACCCCGCACTCCGGGGAAAAGGATAGAAGCAGAGCAAAGCCAAATGCCCCTCTAGGCAGGAGGCCTGTGGGAGTCCCAGCTCTGGGACCGCCCTGCTCGGCTCTGGGAAGATCAGCGTTCTCCTTCCTCTCTCTCCACCCGCCTCTCCAGCCCGCAGCCCGCAGCCCGCAGCCCGAAGCCCGAAGCCCGCGTGGAAGTCAGCTCTGTGCAGCAGGGTTGAGCAGGCTGTGGCAGGGAAAAAGTGGCTTCCACTTCACTCACACTGCTGTGGTGTTTCTAAAATGAAAGGCCCACTGCAATGCTCCCATGACACAGCATTAGCAGTCGACGCTGGGGAGGTTGATTTATGTACCTTTTCCTTGATGTTTAAGCATGACGTTGTACTTCAACTATTAATCATGGTGAAATTTGCAGTGGTAGAATTTTACTTACATATATATATATATATTTTACTGTTGTTCAACTTTGCTGAAGTATAACTGACAAATCAAATGAACAACGTGATGATATGATGTACATATATCTTGTGAAATGATGACTACAATCAAACTGGCTAACACCTGTATTATCTCTCAAGTACTTTATTTTTTGGGAATAGCATGTAATTTTTTTAAAGATTTATTTATTTATCGGAAAGGCAGAGTTACAGAGAGGCAGAGGCAGAAACAGAGAGAGAAGTCTTCCATCCACTAGTTCACTCCCCAAATGGTCACAATGGTCAGAGTTGGGCCAGACTGAAGCCAGGAGCCCGGAGCTTCTTCTTGGTCTCCCACTTGAGTGCAGGGGCCCAAGGACTCGGGCCATGTTTGCTGTTTTCCCAATTGCATTAGTAGGGAGATGGATCAGAAGTGGAGAAACTGGGACTCAAACCGGCACCAATAGGGGCTGCCAGTGCCACAGACGGCAGCTTAAGTGCTGTGCCCCAGCACTGGCCCAGCAATAAGCTATTTATATATTTTTTGCATAAGTTTTTTAAAGATTTATTTATTTTATTTGAAAGGCAGAGTTAGAGAAAGGCAGAGGCAGAGAGAGAGAGAGAGAAGTCTTCTGTTCACTGGTTCACTCCCCAAATGGCCGTAACGGCTGGAGCTTCGCCAATATGAAGACAGCAGCCAGGAGCTTCTTCCAGGTCTCCCATGCAGATGCAGAGGCCCAAGGACTTGGCCCATTTTTTACTGCTTTCCCAGTGCATTAGTAGGGAGCTGTATTGGAAGTGGAGCAGCCAGGACTTGAGCCAGCACCCATAATGGATGTTGGTTCAGCAGGTGGCAGCTTTACCCACTATGCCACAGTGCCAGCTCCTCACATGATTTTTAAAAATATTTACTTATTTATTTGAAAGACAGAGAGAAGAGACCTTTCATCTGCTAGTGAAGTCTCCAAACGCCTACAACAGCCGGCAATGGGTCAGCCTAAAGCCAGGAGCCTGGAACTCCATGCAGGTCTTCCACATGGGAGACAGGGACCCAAGTACTTGAGCCATAATCTGCTGCCTCTCAAGGCACAGTGGCCCAATAAGCAAGTATTTAAGCAAAAGGAGGTGTTGAGGGATTGTATATGCAAGGTAAGTGCTCTGCGGAGAGCTACGTGGAGGTGGGCTCTACAGAGAGACGGCGCAGAAAGCTGCAGGCACTACTTACAGGAGCGACCTAGGATAGCATTTAGTACACAGTGCAGAACAATGCAACAAGTGCTGAACTTCTGACCGGGTCAAAGGCAAGCCCTGCACTTTGATCAAAGTTGTCTGAAGCCCGGCCATGGGAGGTTGTGAGAGCCCGCCTCCTGCAGAGCCACGGGGAGGAAGCAGAGCAGCACCAGTGACCAGCAGGGAGAAGCCGCTCCCAGCCAGGCTGGGAAGGAGCCTGTCCCCTCTGCCTAGGCTGTATGGGATGGAAGGAAAGCCTCCTTAGCAACTCAGTGACACAAGTGGAGAGATTTTTGCTACTAGAAATAGGTCTCGGTTAGAAAAGAGAAAGATGGATCCGAGCCGACAGGGTGATGGGGAGGACAGTGAAGACAGTCGGGATGTCGCCACAGGGACCAGACAGAGCAAGATGCTGATTGACGGATTGGGCCAGGATGCCCGAGGCTCTCGTCACCGGCACACAGGGGAGGCCTTGATACTCGCAGGGACACCTCGTGGCACAGTCACTTGATTCTGTTGGGAGCTGTGTACAGGAAATGCATGTGGGACATTGGACTTCAGACCGGAAGTTCATTCAAAATACTTGGGGTACTTGAAGACAGTTTCAAGTTAAAAGAATCTGGCCCAGGAATGCAGAAGATTTTTAAAAATGTATTTGAAAGACAGTTACAGAGACGGAGAAAGACAGAGAGAGAGAGAGAGAGAGACCTTCCACCTGCTGGTTCTCTCCTCAAATGGCTGCCACGGACAGGGATGGGCCAGGCTAGCGCCAAGAGTTCCATCCAGGTTTCTCGATGTGGGTGGCAGGGGCCCAAGCACTTGGGCCATCCTCTGCTGCATTCCCAGGCACTTTAGGAAGGAGCTGGATGGAAAGTGGAGCAGCCGGGACTTGAACCGGTGCCCATGTGGGATTCTGGAGTTGCAGCTGTGCTACAGTGTGAGCACCACAGAAGGTTCTCTGAACAATTCCCGTTGTCAGTGACAACAGATGGAGTTTAACTGCTCAAGGTGAAATGATTCTTCAAACCTTTTCCAAGCAAAATCTTATGCAGAATCCCAGTATACCAGAACAAGCTAACAAGGCCACTGCTCTCCACTTCCTTGCTGCCCAATGTCCGGGTTCTTGGCTTACTGTTCCCCAGTAGCACCCACTTTACTGTCATTACAGCACCACTCAAGTCCGTACCAACATTGTTCCAGATACGGATTCCATAGGCTCCTAGCTCTCAAACTATAATAAAACAAATCTACAAATTCAATCAAAACATTACCACCAAACCAATAAACGTTAATTTAATAACATTAATTTAATTTGCCAAATGATGTTGTTTTGCTTAAACTAAATTGATCCTGGTAACAGGAATATGAAATGACTTCTATGGAAAAGTTTCTGCATGCATTTGACCTGCCTTTACTGCTGAGTGTATGTATTCAAAAGAGAGAGAACTCAAATTCCCTGGGCTGTGTCCTGAGCAGCCTCCATTTGTAAAGGGTTGTGTAATATCACTACAGGTCGAGATTTCTTCAATTCTTTTCTGGATAGCCCATGAAAATTAGGACAAAACAAAGATCGAGACAGGTGTTTAACCTAGTAATCAAGATGCCCACATCCCATATCAGGGTCCCTGGGTCTCATACCTGACTCCTGCTCCTGGCTCTAGCTTCCTAACGCAACCCTTGGGGGTAGCAAAGGCTGAAGTGGGAGACCTGGTCCAGCAGATGGAAGACCTCTGTCTCTCCCTCCACTTTCTCTGTAACTCTGTCTTTCATATAAATATTTTTAAAAAAAAGAAAGAAAGCAAATTGAGTCCCAGAGAGCAGAAACTACTCAGGAGGATATTACAGGGCCAATTAGTGGAGACACTGAGGTTAGAGAAGCAGGATTAGGACTTTTGACCAAGCTGTGGCCACCACGCTAACGATGAGCTGCAGGGCTTGCAACCCCCTAGTCAACCACAGGGGTGATGATGTCCCAGCAGACCTGTGTGAGTAAGGCGTGGGCTCTTTGAGATGATCCTAGCTGTGTCACCATAAACAGAGCCAGCGTGGACGGAGAAGGAGGTGAGCCTGGTGCTGTCATGCGGTGCTCTAGTCTTAAACAAAACCTCTTTGTCTTTCTTTTTATTTTTTAAAAATATTTACTTATTTATTTGAGAAGTAGAGTTACAGACAGAGAGAGGGAGAGACGGAGAGGGAGGTCTTCCATCTGCTGGTTCACTCCCCAAATGGCCGCAATGGTCGGAGCCGGGCTGATCCGCAGCCAGGAGCCAGGAGCTTCTTCCAGGTCTCCCACACAGGTGCAGGGGCCCAAGGACTTGGGCCATCTTCTACTGCTTTCCCAGGTGCATTAGCAGGGAGCTGGATTGAAAGAGGAGTAGCCGGGACACGAACCAGCAACCATATGGGATGCCGACACTGAAATGGTCTCACCTCTTTGTCTTTCTACTCCAGCAACCACTAAACTCTCCTTCAATCAGTAATGCTTGACACTGGGCACGCCAGGGGTGGGGCATGACCTGTGGTCACACCTGTGCCTAGACTCGCCTGATGCTACCTTCTGAGCGCTAAGTCCCACCTCCAGCCCTGCACCTGCACTAACCCTCAGTAGAAAGGAGATTAATGCTCACATGAAGCTTAGAGAAAAAGCAAGCCTTCACATACCTACAAGTACTTTGAAAATAGCAGTATGCAGCAAAATGTTTCAGGAAATGCTCATCGCTTAAACTGTCTCCCCCATCACCACCGAGGGCCAGTAATCTCACTCCAGGGTTAAGTAACTCAACAGCTGGGACACGTGATTGCCATCAAACGGCTGAAATGTCTACAGGACTGAAAAGAATCTGGGAAGGGTCTGAGCAAATGCTGTTGTCTCTGTCCTACCAAGAGGGTCAAGTTCATGGGAAAAAGCCAGAGAAGAAAGTCTGACCGTGTTTGATGTGAAGCACAGACGCTGTAGGTATTCATCAGATAAATTACACACAGAGTCCACTCAAAGAAAACCCTGTTCCCCCTGCTGCAGTCCTACAGACTGCAAACGCACGGCAAGAAGACCCCATCCTCTGGTTTCCAATAAACAGTCAACGGCTCCCGTAAGCTATAATCTAGTTCTTAAGAGTCTACACTTACGATTAAGTTGTGGATGAACCCACTTGACCACAAACCTTAGGCATTGCACAACATTTTCCACAAATGTTAGGTTCACAGCGCATGAAAGGCTCCTGGCTCCTGGGCCAGGGTGCCAGCTAGCAATCTGGTGCCTCTGGGAGAGTCTGGTGGTGGGAAACGAGACTCTGAAGCTGTCTGGGCAACTGGGAAACCAAAGTTTATAAGCCGGCTGGGTAATTGCACTTACTGTTCATGTTCCTCCTCCCCTTGGAGCACGAGGGAAACCAGTACGGGCCGATCCCGCCAGGGCTCAGGGTCGTGAAGGAGGGTCTCACCTAGCAGAACGGCAAGGTGGTCTGTGGGGGAGGGGTCCCCCTTTAGAAAGTGTTGGCCCACTCTGTACCTTGCTCGTATCACACCCTGTCGTGTGATGTCACCCAATTCCATGGTTGTATCCACCAACCTGCCTGCTCCCAATGCACCCTTTCCATGTGGATCTGCATATGAGGGGGCTCCCAAGGGTTCACGGAAAATGCCTGCTATAAAAAGCTATGCATGGAGTTCAAGCTTTTTTAATTAATTAATTAAACACACACACACACACATACACACACACACAGATCTTCCATCTATTGATTTATTCCTCAAATGCCCACAATGTCTGAAGCCAGGAACCAGAAACTCAACCCAGGTCTTGCACATGGGTGGCCAGAATCCAACTACTTGAGCCATCACCTCTGCCTCCCAGGGTCTGCATCAGCCATAAATTGCAGTCAGGAGAGGAGCTGAGATGCAAACCCAGGTCCTCCGGTTATGGGATGTAGGTGTCTTCACTGCTAGTTCAAACGCCCGCCCCTGGTGCCAAAACATAAAATATTTGAAAGCCATGCAGTTTCCACTCAATATACTTTTTTTTAAGATCTATTTATTTATTTGAAAGAGTTACACACAGAGAGAAGGAGAGGCAGAGAGAGAGAGAGAGAGTGAGAGAGAGAGAGAATCTTCCATCCTCTGGTTCACTCCCCAGTTGACCGCAACAGCCGGAGTTGCACCAATCCGAAGCCAGGAGCCAGGAACTTCCTCTGGGTCTCCCACATGGGTGCAGGGGCCCAAGGACTTGGGCCATCTTCTACTGCTTTCCCAGGCCATAGCAGAGAGCTAGATCGGAAGTGGAGCAGCCAGGACTCAAACCGGCGCCCTTATGGGATGCAGTCTCTGCAGGCGGCGGCTTTAACCATTACGCCACAGCCCCGTCCCCCCATATATACTTTTCCATGCACTTTTTGAAGACCCCACAAATGCCTCGGTCACTTCAGGCTTGCCTTTGCTCTGTAATGCTCTCTTTCTCTCTCCCTGACACACTCATGAGTGAGCAGAGACTTTGGGAACTCAACCAAAGCACCTTATGGAAAATGTTCAGGGCACACGCCTGCTCAGGATGTGAACTGGGCACTGTGTCCAGCCCGCCGCATTCTGCTGTCATAACCAATGGAGGACGAGGCAGGCCAGGCTGCTTCGGGATGAGGCTGGGATGGGGTCAAGGTCATCGTATCCTACTTTGTCTCCGGAAGCCGTCCATCAGCTGCCTGGTCCCTGCCCGTGGGGGAATTCATTGCCACCTGCAAGATGCAGCCCGTTGGAGCGCTCTTCCTTCCCACCTTGGCAAGGTCTCCACGACGCCCTCCTGGGGAGTTGGGAGCTCCTGCTCCCTTTGTCCTCAATGTCCCTATTATCGTGGTTTCTGTCGAACAGCCTCGCACAGTGCCGCCCAGGTTGCTGTCCCCTGGCAAAGGTTCCTGCACCACAGCCATGTCCATACTGCACAAGTTCTTCTTGGATCCTCTGTGTCCCCTCAGGGCCCCACCCCCACCAAGTCTGCAGCAGAAGGTCATTAACAATTTGATTGGGGCCTACATTGTGGCATGTTGGGTAAAACCACCACTTGCAGAACTGGCATCCCACATGGGTGCTGGTTCGAGTCCCGGTCTGCTCCACTTCCGATCCACCTCCTTGTTCATGCGCCTGGGGAAGCAGTAGAAGATGGCCCAAGTCCTTGGGCCCCTGCACCCACGTGGGAGACCTGGAAGAAGCTCCTAGTTCCTGGCTTTGGATCAGTGCATCTCTGGCTGTTGTGGCCATCTGGGGAGTGAACCAGCGGATGGAAGACCTCCCCTCCCCTCTCTCTTTCTCTTTCTCTTCTCTCTGCCTCTCTGTATCTCTATCTTTCAAATAAATAGATAAATCTTAAAAAAAAAAAAAAAGACATGCTCAGGACACTCTCCTGTTTCCAGGGCTGTGCACAAACAATGGGAAAGGCTTTTGTAAAAACCACCTGGATAGAGTTTGAGGTCTAAGCTCGTCAAGCTGTGGACATGAAATGACTGTTTTCTATAACTGCTTACATGAAGCCGTCACTCTTGGATCCCAGCCTGTCAAAGCATGATGAAGAAGGTAGCAATTAATGCCAGAACCCTGCCTTCAAGTCTTCATTAAGTCACATCTGCTAATTAAAATGCTTATGATTCTGACTCTTGATAGAACAAGTCCTGAGGAAGACTTGGGCGCTGTGGCGCCTGTCCCTGGCTCTGCCACTCACCTTGAGCGACTCCCTTAACCTCTCCGCCTCCTTTTCCGAAAGCAGATGATTGCACCTGCTCTCTGGGCCTCCTAGGTTTGCTAGAGAGGAAGCAGGGGTACATGGCGGGGCTCCCTTGGCCAACTTAGAATCACCTGGCTCTTAGGTTGCAAACAGAGCCCTGCACATCGATGTGTTCTCGCCCATCGTCACAAGGCGACATGAGTGCCCAGCAGGAAGCGCAGGGTGGCCTAGGCTAGGCTGCAGTGCCCACTGTCACTCCCTGCCACGCCAGTTGCAGACTTGTCCCCCCTTGAGTCCCTGCAGGGCCTGAGACGTGGGGCTCTCAGCTGCTGTTCTGGGGGTGGCGATGCAAGGAGTGGCGACACCCATCCGCCTCTTTTGCACCCGCCCCTCGAGCCCCTCTTGGTGGGCTGCAGCTTGCCCAGCCTCCCTGCAACATGGAGTCTTCTTCCTGAGCCGGGCTGTCCCACGGCGCTGCCCGCCAGCCTGGCTGGGATCCTTGCGTTGTGCTGAGGAGCGGGGAACGGAGTGTCAGTGGGAAATGCTATGCAGCTCCTGGGGATTACGGTAATGTGTGCTGCCGTTCCATTTAATCAGCAGTGTAGGCAGTGGAACGCTAGATTACAGGCATCAGCGGCTGTTGACTGTTTACCAAGACTCTGAGAGCAGTACAGTGGGTTCCAGTGGTACCTAATCATTAAGGGCGGAAAGGAAGTTGTTCTAACTGTTCCCTGTGTGTGCAGTTTACTCTGATGAATACCCCCGGACTGTGTGTTTCCCCGGCAGAGGCACGTTCGCCTTCCCCCTGGCTTTTTCCCATGAACTGCCCCTCCGCAGGAACTACTCCACTCCTGTGCTAAGCTCCGGCACTGGAATAGCCGCCCTGCACGCCCCCCTGCCCTGCCTGTGAGCTGCGAGCCCTCGGGTGTGGACTTCGGCCCTGTGAATTGTCCACTATATCCAGTCTTCCCGGGGGGCCCACAGAGGACATCCTCATGGAGGCACTGAGCCTTATCCACTTACTCTCGCGAGTTCAGAGATCGCTCCCTGTTTCCAGATGATAGAAAAATCTAGAAGAAGCAAATGAGCCCAGTGAAGATGAACACGTTTGCCTAAATGCTTTGATGCACAGTTTGGGGTGCTACCTCGAAACCCTGTCCTTCCACATTGTTGTGTCGCCCGGGATCTGCTTGGTGCCTTCCTTGGAGGCTGCAATCCTATCTCATCAACAGGTCCGCGTGTCTGAACAGACCGAGTGCAGCACTGCTCCCTCTGGGGAACAGAACTCAACGCCCAGCACACTTAAATGAGTTGTTCAACTCTCCTGAGCCGGGATTGGTGTCGGGAAACCATTGTTGGTTCCATAACTGAGCGATCCCCGCTCTGTCCACGTGCCTGGCCTCGGCCCCTCTGGCCCTGTCACCGCCCTCACTCGTCCCGGCAGTTCTGCAGCTGCTTTGTGGCAGTTGCTTTCACCAGTGGATCTGAAGTGCACACGCACGTGCACACACACACACACACACACACGCCCGCTCTTGTCCCTCTTTAAGGAAAGCAAAGCTCTCCGTTGACTTCATGTCCCCGACTTCTTCTGCACATCTTCTCAGCTCCCTCCCTCCCAGCCCCTCCTTTGCTTGCTCCAGTTGGAAATGCAGCCCCTGTGCCTGGGTAAAATGCAAGGTGTGGATCCGCTGACCAGAAAGGCAGAGAGGCGGCCAACACAGCGGGGACTGGGCGCTGTCGGTAGGCTGCCCCTCAACACTGCCATGCCTCGGACTGCCTTCGCTTTGAGCTAGGATAGACTTGTTCGTATGCAGGAGAATGTGTGTGCACAACGAGGGATCTCCAAACCATTCTTGGAATTGTGGGTTAGGAAAAAGCTTTGCATGGGTTTCAGAATATTTGCACCAAAACAAACATTTTTTAAAATTTTATTTAAGGTGGGGCTGGCACTGTGGCGTAGTGGGTAGAGCCACTGCCTGCAGTGCCAGCATCCCATATGGGTGCCAGTTCTAGTACCAGCTGCTCCACTTCCAATCCAGCTCTGTGCTATGGCCTGGGAAAGCAGTGGAAGATGGCCCAAGGGCTTGGGCCTCTGCACCCATGTGGGAGACCTGGAAGAGGCTCTGGATCCTGGCTTCAGATTGGCACGGCTCCAGCTGTTGTAGCCATCTGGGGAGTGAACCAGTGGATGGAAGGCCTCTCTCTCTCTCTCTCTTTCTCTCTGCCTCTACCTCTCTGTAACTCTGCCTTTCAAATAAATAATTTTTTTAAAAAAATTTTATCTAAGGTATACAAATTTCAAGTATTTCATGTATACATTTAGGAACATACTGATACTTCCCCCTCTTCTTCCTCCTCCCTCTCCTATTCCCATTCTTAATTTTTACAAAGATCTATTTCCAGTTTACTTTAGGTTCATAAGGTTAGCTCTACACTAAGAGTTTAACAAACAGTATGAATAAAATACACTGTTCCTCAACAGTAGAGACAAGTGCTGTAAACAATCATGCATCTTAAAATGTCAGTTTCACTCTAGTACAACACGTTTTAGGGACTCAGCAGAGATCAGGGAGAACATATGGTATTTGTCTTCTTGGGACTGGCTTATTTCACTGAGTCATTATTCTTATTTCCAGTTGCATCCACTTTGTTGCAAAAGACAGGATTTAATAAACATCTTTTGATTTCATCTTCCACTTACTTTTTGAAGTCCCTGTGGTATGTATATGCGTGTGTGTGGGAAAGGCAGAGAGGCAGAAATGGACACAGACAGAGATCTGCTAAGTCACTCCTCAAATGCCTGAGACAGCTGGGGCTGGGCCAACCTGAATCCAGGAACCAGGGAGTTAACCCAGGTCCAGGAGGAGGGCAGGGACTCCAGCACTTGAGCCATCTCCTGCTGCCTCCGAGGTGCATATTAGCAGGAAGCCGGAGTCAGAAGCAGAGCCAGGACTTGAACCCCACACACTTTGACGTGGGGTATGGCCATCCTCAGCAACATCTTAACCACTGCCCTGAAAATAGTTTACGACGTCCTCGTTCTTGAATAACAGGCCATCTGGGTGGACAGTTATCGTCCTCATATTTGAAAAATATTCTGCCTCTGTCTCTTTACTGCAAATGAGAGAAGTCTGTGGAAGTCTGTCGCTGCTCATCCATTGAGCGATCATCTCTCCTGGGCTTCCCTTAAGACTCGGTTTCCATGATCTCACTTTACACTGGCATGATTTGGTTCACGTCTTGCTGTTGAGTGGGCAGCTGTTGAATTCCCAGAGCTGAGGATTCCCGTCTTCCATCAGCTCTGGGGAATGTCTGTTTTAGTTTGGTATCTGGTAACTCTTTTTCTCTTACGGAACCCAGTTCACCGCAATTTCAGCCTCATTCTGACCCTCATCACGTGTGTCTTCTCCTCTTCCACGGTCTTCATTACTTCGCTCTCTGTGGTGAATTCTGGGTAAGATTTTGGGTATTTTCCGCTTCATAATTCTTCCTGTCTCTTCTGTTTTCAGCAAAAGATCTTTTTTTAAAAAAAAAAAAAGATTTTATTTATTTGAGAGGCAGTTACAGATATATATATATATATATAGAGAGAGAGAGAGGTCTTCCATCCAGCTGGAGCTGGGCCAATCTGAAGCCAGGAGCCAGGAGCTTCTTCCAGGTCTTCCATGTGGGTGCAGGGGCCCAAGCACTTGGGCCATCTTCTACTGCTTTCCCAGGCCATAGCAGAGAGCTGGATCAGAAGTGGAGCAGCTGGGACTCAAACCAGTGCCCATATGGGATGCCAGCACTGCAGGCAGAGGCTTAGCCCACTATGCCACAGTACCAGCTACAGATCTTATTTTAAAATTTACATGTGGCTGGCACCGCAGCTCAATAGGCTAATCCTCCACCTAGTGGCGCTGGCACACTGAGTTCTAGTCCCAGTCAGGGTGCCGGATTCTGTCCCGGTGGCTTCTCTTCCAGTCCAGCTCTCTTCTGTGGCCCCGGGGGCGGGGCAGTGGAGGATGGCCCAAATGCTTGGGCCCTGCACCCCATGGGAGACCAGGAGAAGCACCTGGCTCCTGGTTTCGGATTAGCGTGGCGCACTGGCCACAGCGCACCAGCTGCAGCAGCCATTGGGGAGTGAACCAACGAAAAAGGAAGATCTTTCTCTCTGTCTCTCTCTCACTGTCCACTCTACCTGTCAAAAAAAAATTTACATGCACACACTCACATCGCGGGGGCTGATTTCCACATTAAGTAGTTTCACAAATCAACTTGCAGAAGTTTATTTATTTAATGACGTAAATCCCAGAAGATGTGTGACTGTGAATGTGTATATATGTGCATGCATGTGAGTGTGTGCTCATATATATGTGTATGTATGCATGCTTATGCATGTGTGCGTATGTGCTTGTGTATGTATGTGGGTGGGTGTGCATAGGTATGTGTATACATGTATGTTTATGCATGTGTGCATAGGCATGTATATGTGTAAGCATGTGTGTGCATGTAGATGGGTATGTCTATGTGTATGTATGCTTCTTTGTGTATATGTGTATGTGAGTGTATTTGTGTTTATGTGTGTATGTGTGTGCATGTGGACGGGTGTGCATAGGCATGTGTGTATATGTATGCTTATGTGTGTGTATGCATGTATATGTGTAAGTGTGTATGTGTGTGCATGTATATGTGTAAGGGGGGTCTCTGTGTCTGTGTGTACATGTGTGTATGTGTGCCTATGTGTGTATGTTATGCATACATGTGTGTGTATGTGTTGTATCCTGTATTTGTGTGTGTGTTTATGTTTGCCATTTCCCAACAACCTTCCCTGTCACTGCTGGCCACAGTTTGAACCAGGTAATAATGGGGCTTTGATGCCAAGTGGTCGCACACTTACGTGAGCTGAGCTCACTCCAGATGGAGTCCTCGGCACGCCTGAAGCCCCCACGCAGCGTGTGCGTCTGCACTTGTGGCCCGGGGTGGGGCGGGGGAGCGGGCACGGGCAGGGCGCTCCCGGAGCTGCCCTGCTCCGCCTCTCTATGCTGTTTGCTTTCCTCTTCCGCCTCCTAATTAATCCCTCACCCACAGCACAGGATGTGGAGCTGCCCTGACTCCTGCTTACATCCTGGTTCTGCCATTTGCTGCTGAAGTGACCTTAGAAAAGCCTGGGGCTTAGGACAGGTCACAGAGGGACTCGCCCCTCAGCCGGACACAGGTGTTTGTGTTTCGCTCATGCGAGGGTGGCTCTGGGTCGAGGAAGCTGTCTCCTGCCTGCTGGCCAAGCTGCCCAGGCTGTGTGCACAGCTCCACTCCAGCACGAGGCCTCAGGAGGGCCTTGGCAGAGGAAGCGCTCACCTGTGCACAATCCTGGGTCACCCATAGGCTACCGGCTGGGATGGAACCTTGTGTCCCTGACCTTCTTGAGCCTCGTGGCCCTTAGCTATCAATACAAATCACACTCTCTGGCTGTGATGAGGGCTAATGATACACGTGGAGGGTCCCAGCACACTGACAAGAAGGCGTCATGCCTAGGGGACAGCAGCTGATGGACCAGGAACTGAGACAGAGGGGGCCCTTGTGGGGTGTGGCTAAGATCAGCGACCCCTGAGGCAGGTGCAGGCCAGTAGAGGTGAGGGTGCAGGGGAGCCCAGGGATGCTTTCTGGGCACAGACACGGGCAGGTAGGAGTGGGAGTGGGGGAGTTGCACGTAACAGGTGCTCATCAAACCCTCCTTAGGTAGGAAAGGTCAGCCCACACCACCAGTTAGCTGGCTTGCGGTGTGTTGGCGGCACGCCCCGACTCCCTCTGGTCTGGCTGCAGTCCCTGACCCTTCTCTCTCCTGTCTCTGAAACAGCTCACGGAAAGCGTAACTGCAGGCCCCGGCTTGCAGCACAGACCTGCCTCCGTGCACCTGTGACACACGCCGCAGTCAGCACACACGCTCTGGGGCCCAGCATCCTCCCAGGGACACCCAGAGCTGCTACATCTCTACTCTAACACCTTGGCTGCCCAAGAGTCGCCTGAGAGGAAGGAGGAGTGCTTGGAACCCCGGGGATTCGATCCCATGGCTCGGGGCCCCACCTGCCTGCTCATGAGCTGGGTACCAGCCTCCCAACTGGCCCGCGGCCCCTGCTGATTCCATCCTCATGTCACTACTCCTGTTTAAGACAAATGTTTTTGATTTATTTACTTATTGAGAGAGAGAGAGAGAGAGAGAGAGAGAGAGTGAGAGAGCGATGCCTTCCATCCACTGGTTCATTCCCCCAGTGACTGCAACAGCCAGGGACGGGGCCAGGAGGCCAGCAACTCCATCTGGGTTTCCCATGTGGGTGGCAGGAACCCAGAGTGCGCCGTCTTCTGATGCTTTCCCAGGCGCATTAGCTGGGGGCTGGCTCAGAAGTGTGGAGCAGCTGCTACTCAAGCACGTGTTCCCGAGTGAGGCGCCGATGGCCCAAGTGGCGGCTTAAGCCGTTGTACCACCACAACAGCCCCTTGTGACTCCCACTGAGCAGAAAAAAAAATATCGAATGCTTCCCTCCTTCAGCAGGAAAGCTCCCAACATCCTGGGCCTGCTATCCGAAGCTGCTATTCCCACCTCACCTCTACAACACCCCCACCTACGGGATACTCAGGCTGGATCTCAATAGTCCCCCACCCCCATCCCGGCCCCAGCAGTGTCCCCGCTGTGGTCCCTTGCTGAAGTTCTTTCTGCCAAGTCAGTGTCCACCTGCTGAGCCTCCCAGGAAGAAAAGAACCCCTTTTTCTCCGCCACGTTCTTCTCCTCTGACTGTTGTCAGCCTGATGCTTGCTCTCTACGGAGTGTCTGATTCTGTTACTGGGGTGTAAATACTCCCGGAGTCACCCTCACTTTTGTATCTTTCCCAGGGGATTAGCGTGGTGTTTACGTGCATAGATGCCTAGTAGGTACTGGAGGAAGTGGGGTCAATGCCTTTTGTAGCTTTCTCAAAAGTAGCCCTTGTAGGAACTGGGATAAGGGAGGGCTCTACTGCCCGGTCTCTAACAGATCCATCTCTTCTTAAATTTTCAAAACCTTTAACTTCTACCGAGGATTGGGGTGGGGGGGGGGATACAGCGTCAACCAGGGCCGTGATATAGGGGGCGAGGTGGGTCCAGGAGGAACGCAGGGCTTCTCCCTGCCCCCATGAAGGGTTGAAAGAAGAGGGTGGGGCTGGCACTGTGGCATAGCAGGTAAAGCTTCCACCTGCAGTGCTGGCATTCCATATGGGCACCAGTTCGAGTCCCAGCTGCTCCACTTCCGATCCAGCTCCCTGCTGTGACCTGGGGAAGCAGTAGAAGATGGCCCAAGTCCTTGGGCTCCTGTACTTGTGTGGGAGACCTGGAAGAAGCTCCTGGCTCCTGGCTTCAGATGGGTGCAACTCCAGCGGTTGTGGCCATCTGGGAAGTGAACCAGCAGATGGAAGACCTCTCTCTCTCTGCCTCTCTGTAACTCTGCCTTTCAAATAAATAAATCTTAAAAAAAAAAGAAAGAGAAAAGGACAGAGGGCAGAGGCAGGGTTCTGGGAGGTGGCCCCTGCCTTTTGTTCTGCACAGCACAAACAGCAGAGCCAGGTTCTTACCAGCCACACTGGGACTTTCCATGTCCAAGCCAGCCTGGGGTAGTGCTGGCTCTCCCTAAGAAGCCTTGGAGAGAGACTGCAGACGCTGTCAGCAGGAAGTCCCAGCAGGAGCCACTGCCCCTGCCAGACCTCTGCTCACCTCCTGCAAGCCTTCCAGCCCAACCATGGACTGGCAGCAAATACTTTCAGCGCTGTCCCCGCATCGCTAAGGAGGCTTTGCTTGCCTCCACCACAGTCCAGCAAATGCAGGTAGCCTCCTTCCCTGAGAGTGGCTTCAGCGCCCTGGCCCCCTCACTCTGCTCCATCCAGTTCCCGGCCCCCTGGCCTGCCCCCTGCTGCTGCCCCAGGACAGGGGAGCGAACTGCTCCGCCCTGGCTCTCCCTTCTTCAAGCAACAGCTCAGAAACAAGGTCCTGTGCTGGTGCAGGGTGTTCCAGCAAGACATGCCAAGCCTTTGCAAACACCAGCTCCCCTGACCTGCACCTCCCCCTGGCTCAGCACTTGGTGTGTGTGCAGGTGTGTGTGTGTGTGGGGGGGGGTGCTGGGGAACTTGCATCTCTCATCTCAATGAGGAGCTCAAAAATTGGGGCAGATGGGAGGGCCCACGTCCCTGGTTTCACTCTGGAATTTGCCCTTCAAGGAGCTCTGAGCCCGTGGCTGCCTGAGTATATTGTAGGGAAGGTGTGCTCCCTGTGTTTCTCTGGCCCAAGAACACTGGAGACACAGCCTCCCTTGGCTTGGGGCAGCCTGCACGCGCCTGGGGAGCCTGTTGTTCTGACCCAGCTGGGAGAATTCGGTTAACTCGCCCACGTCCTCCTTAAACTCCCTCTTTTTTAAGGGTGGAAGATTGAGTCTGGGGGAGTAGTCAGGTCCCTGAACCCAGAACTCTTTCCACTGCCTCGTGGCCTTGCCCTCTTCCAGCCCCACGGCATGTGTGGGGTTGTGGCTTCCAAAGCTTGAAGCTTCCGGAGCATCACAAAGCAGCTTTGGGGCCTGGGATCAGCAGCTTCCGCCTGCTCCACCTTCCCAGTGGTCCCGCCCCTTCAAGGCTCTCTGAAGATCAAGGCCAGGGGCAGGCGCTGTGGCATACCCAGTGAAGGCACCGCCTGCAGTGCTGGCGTCCCATGTGGGTGCCAGTTCAAGTCCTGGCTGCCCCACCTCTTATCCAGCTCTCTAGTATGGCCTGGGAAAGCAGTAGGGGATGGCCCGAGCTCCTGCACCCATGTGGGAGACCCGGAAGAAGCTCCTGGCTCCTGGCTTCAGATCAGCGCAGCTCCAGCCATTGCAGTCAGTTGGGGAGTGAATCAGTGGATGGAAGACCTCTCTCTCTCTTTCTCTGTAACTCTGCCTTTCAAATAACTAAATAAATCTTTAAAAAAAAAAAGAAAAGAAAAGAAAAGAAAAGAAAAGATGAAGGCCAGATCTTCATTCTCTGCACTCTGCCCTCCCTCCGCCTTATCCTGCTCTGACCTCACCCAGTCTTGTCGCTGAGACCTGGAAGCTCACTTGGCTCTGAGCTCCATCTCACCTGCTGCACCCAGCAGAGCTGCGTAAATACTGGGAAAGCCGCCCTCAGGTCATCACACACGCACACACCTGCCCCAAACAGCAGCGGTGCCCTCCTAAAACGCACCGCGACAAGGAAGCTGTTAGGCCTTTAACGCTCTGTGCTGGGGCTCTCCATTCCCACGGCTGCTCGTGGTAGAGCTGAACCCGCCTGGCTTCCACCCTCACTGCTGGCGCCACGCCTCCCCCTGCAGGCACAGAATCCACCCTGCCAGGCAAAGCCCCATTTCCACCCAGCAAACCCTGTTCTTCCTTGACTGCCCTGACGCCTGCCTCACCCTAGTTGGTGTTCATCTTGCACCCTCCAATGAGGCAGCTTGAAAGCCCGCCTGTTTCTCCCTCCCTTCCTGGTTGCCCAGGTGCGTCAGGTGGTGCTTGATACATAGTAGATACTAAGTTAATGCCACCGATGGAGGATGGCTATGTGCCCTCCTCAGTGCTCTGTGGACATCAATGGAACCTGCTTCTCCCATGATCCCCAACCGCGCTCCACCTCCGCAGCTGTGCTTCTCCATCGGACCTCCAGTTGGATTCCAGATACGTTCAAAAGAACACGCGTGGGTTAGCAAAAACTCTCATGGAAAATGGAATGCCAAGGTGCAGTTATGCTGATGCAAACATTTTTGAAATCCACATATACTTTTTCATAATACACATTTCCCCTGTGCATTTTAAAGACTTTCCCATAGACATAGATTTTTGGCCGGCGCCGCGGCTCACTAGGCTAATCCTCTGCCTGTGGCGCCAGCACCCCGAGTTCTGGTCCAGATCCTGTCTTGGTTGTTCCTCTTCCAGTCCAGCTCTCTGCTGTGGCCCGGGAGTGCAGTGGAGGATGGCCCAAGTTCTTGGGCCCTGTACCTGCATGGGAGACCAGGATAAGCACCTGGCTCTGACCTTCGGATCAGCGCAGCACGCTGGCAGCAGCGGCCTTTGGGGGGTGAACCAACGGCAAAGGAAGACCTTTCTTTCTCTCTCTCTCTCTCACTGTCCACTCTGCCTGTCAAAAAAAAATGTTTTAAAATTTATTTATTTATTTGAAAGGCAGAGAGGGAGAGAGAGCTTGATCTTCCATTTGCTAGTTCACTCCCCAAATGGATGTAGAAGCAAGAGCCTGGAATTCCATCCAGGTCTCCCACGTAGGTACAGGGGGTATCCTCCACTGCCTTCCCAGGCACACTAGCAGGGCGCTGGATCGGAAGTGGAGCAGCTGTGCCCCAGAAGGGCTGCTGGCATTGCTGGAGCAGCTGGGACATGAACTCGTGCCCATAGGGGAAGTGGAGCAGCCAGGGCTTGAACCGGCACCCATATGGGATGCTGGCACTGCAGGCTGCAGCTTAACCCGCTACACCACAGCACCAGCCCCAAAATAAGCTTATCTCTGAATTCATGTTCCACAGACTTTGTGAAGGGCTCTTGGGTGGCAATGCCTTACCTTTACCTGGAATACAGCAGGTCAGACTCTGAGCTGACCACACTCAGCCCCCACTCCCAGCCGCCCAGCTCTTGTCTCTTGCTTCACAAACCCTGCCAGTGTCTTTTTGGTAAGAGGCACTTCACCGGGAGCCTGGGGAGGTCAGCCGAGTCCCCAGCCTCTAATGAGTATGGATTCATCAGGATCACGCAAATGCAGGTGTCAGAGCTGGACGCACCGGGCCGACCCCTTCAAGACAGAAGCAGCAGCCAAAGTTCCCAAGGGGATTTGCGCTGCCCTGGAGGTGGAGTCCTCGCCAGGCTGCAGTCTTCGGGTGGGACAGGACCTCTCCAAGCTCCTGGGTTTGCCTGGAGTCCCTTTCCTGTGACTCCCACAGGGTGGCCCCTGGTGGCAGGTGTCCTTAGAACGCACAGCACAGGGTTGCCACCTTTTCTAGATCAATCTGCCACCGCATGAATCTCATGCACCAGGCCCTGTGTCTGATGAGCCCGTTTGTCTAGAAACTTCTATCAGTCTCGGGTTAGGGGCTTCCCATCACAAACCCGGGGTGAACCTGAATTCTCCCCACGAAGCCTTTCTCTCTCTTCCCGTCCTCTTTTCTTTTTCTTTTGAGAAATCAGGTGATTTTCCTTCATCTGCAATGCTCTGCAGGGCCCAGTGCTGTGGCATATGGGTTAAGCTGCTGCCTGCAGTGCCAGCATCCCATATGGGTGCCGGTTCAAGACCTGGCTGCTCCACTTCTTTCTTTTTTTATTTATTTTTTATTTTTTTGACAGACAGAGTGGACAGTGAGAGAGAGAGATTGACAGAGAGAAAGGTCTTCCTTTGCCGTTGGTTCACCCTCCAATGGCCGCCGTGGCCAGCGCGTTGCGGCCGGTGCACCACAGTGATCCGAAGGCAGGAGCCAGGTGCTTCTCCTGGTCTCCCATGGGGTGCAGGGTCCAAGCACTTGGGCCATCCTCCACTGCACTCCCGGGCTACAGCAGAGAGCTGGCCTGGAAGAGGGGCAACCAGGATGGAATCTGGCACCCCGACCGGGACTAGAACCTGGTGTGCTGGCACCACAAGGTGGAGGATTAGCCTGTTGAGCCACAGCGCTGGCCGCTGCTCCACTTCTGATCCAGCTCTCTACTATGGTCTGGGAAAGCTGTGGAAGATGGTCCAGGTCCTTGGGCCCCTGCACCTGCGTGGGAGACCCAGAAGAAGTTCCTGGCTCCTGGCTTCCGATTGGCACAGCTCTGGCCATTGCAGCCAATTGGAGAATGAACCAGCAGATGGAAGACTTCTCTCTCTCTCCCTCTCTCTCTCTACCTCTCTACTTCTCTACCTCTGCCTCTCCTTCTCTTTCTGTGTAACTCTGACTTTCAAATAAATAAATAAATCTTAAAAAAAAAAAGAAATGCTATGCAATCCTGATTATATAAAGCACGTGACAGCAGAGTGCAATACACAAAAGCCAGGGGCAGCCCCAGTGCCCATGTAATGGCCTGACAACCACAAGTGGAGCACAACTCAGCAGCAGGAAGAAATGAAGCCTTGGTGCATGCAGGCCACAGACGCAGCTCAGTGATTGCTGAGGGAGAGAAGCCAGATGCAAAGGACATGTGCCCGTCCTCCATCCGTGGCAGCACAGACTTTAACTGTAGGATTTGATTTCAAAAGAAGGGGCCAGCATTGTGGAACAGCGGGTTGAGTCACCACCTGTGATGCCAACATCCCCTACGGGCACAGGTTCCAGTCCTGGCTGCTCCACTTTTGAACCAGCTCCCTGCTAATGAGCCTGGGAAAGCAGCAGAAGATGGCCCAAGTACTGGGGCCCCTGCAGCCATTTACGAGACCCAGATGGAGTTCTAGGCTCCCGGCTTCAGCCTGGCCCTGCCCCAGCCATTGCAGCCATTTGGGGAATGAACCAAGAGATGGAAAATCTCTCCCTCTCTTAATCTCCCTGTAACTCTGCCTTCCAGATAAATTAAATAAATATTGTGATTTTAAAAGACTTACTTATTTGAAAGAGAGCTAACAGAGATAGAGGCAGAGGCAGAGAGAGAGAGGTCTTCTATCTGCTGGTTCACTCCGCAAGTGGCCACAAGGGCTGGAGCTGCACCAATCTGAAGTCAGGAGCCAGGAGCATCTCCCACATGGGTGCAGGGGCCTAAGGACTTGGGCCATCTTCCACTGCTTTCTCAGGCCCTAGCAGAGAGCTGGATCAGAAGTGGAGCAGCTGGGACTCGAACTGGCACCCATATGGGATGCCGGCACTGCAAGTGGCAGCCTTACCCACTACGTCACAGTGCCAGCCCCTAAAATAAATCTTTAAAAAATTGTTCTCTTGGTCTTTCAAAAAAAAAGCAAAAGAAAAGGCAGAAGCAATCTATAGTGACAGAGACTGGTTAGTGGAGGGTGAAGCATCCATCTGAAAGTCACCCAACTGCCCTCTGAAAGTGCGTTCACTTTTACTGTGCAAATTATGCTTCAGTAATATTTGCCTAGTTTCACTTAATTCTGTTTATTAAAAGATTTATTGTATTTTATTTCTTTTTTTTTTCTTTTTGATAGGCAGAGTGGACAGTGAGAGAGAGAGAGAGACAGAGAGAAAGGTCTTCCTTTTGCCGTTGGTTCACCCTCCAATGGCCGCCGTGGCCGGCGCACTGCGGCCAGTGCACCTCGTTGATCCAAAGGCAGGAGCCAGGTGCTTCTCCTGGTCTCCCATGCGGGTGCAGGGCCCAAGCACTTGGGCCATCCTCCACTGCACTCCCTGGCCACAGCAGAGGGCTGACTTGGAAGAGGGGCAACCGGGACAGAATCCGGTGCCCCGACCGGGACTAGAACTCAGTGTGCCGGCGCCGCAAGGCAGAGGATTAGCCTGTTGAGCCACGGCGCCAGCCTAATTTATTGTGTTTTATTTCAAAGTCAAAGTCAGAGACAGAGGAAGAAACAGAGAGAGAGAGAGAGAGAGAGAGAGAGAGAGAGAGAGAGATTGATCTTCCATTGCTTTGGGTTCACTCCCCAAATGGCCGTAATGGCCAGGGCTAGGCCAGGCAGAAGCCAGGAGCCCAGAACAGAAACAAAATGGTGTCACTCATGCTAAAATGCCACATATTTGAACTTAAGCTTTAAGAAAGCAGACCAGCTTTTCCAGAAACCAAAAGATCCCAGCCCACCTGAGTCAGGTAATTAAGAAGTTCCCTCTGTTTAAACCTTTCCCTCAGTCACTCTCTATTGCTGCATTTCCCAGTTTGCGCCTCACAAAACCCACTCTTCTGTTATTGCCCATTCTGTTTTAGAAAAAGGAGCTGCCCCAGGGCCGGCACTGTGGTGTAGTAGGTTAAGCCTTTGCCTGTGACGCCAGCATCCAGTATGAGCACTGATTTGGATCCCAGCTGCTTCTCTTCCCATCCAGCTCTCTGCTATGGCCTGGGAAAGCAGTGGAACATGGCCCAAGTGCTTGGACCCCTGCACCTGCATGGGAGACCTGGAAGAAGCTCCTGGATCCTGGCTTCAGATCAGCTCAGCTTTGGCCATTGCGGTCATCTGGGGAGTGAACCAGGGGATGGATGACCTCTCTCTCTCTCTCTCTCTCTTTCTGTCTCTGCCTCTCTCTTTGTCTCTGCCTCTCAAATAAATAAATAAATCTTAAGAAAGGAAGGAGGGAGGAAGGAAAGAAGGAAGAAAGGAAGGAAGAAAGGAAGGAAGGAAGGACGGAAGGAAAGACGGACCTGGCCCATTTCACAAATCGTGAATAAAAGCTAATTAGATCTACACCTAAACTGGTCCTAATTCTGTTTTTACCAGTAGTGTTGGGTACCTGTCATCCACCTGGGATACCTGCATTGAGTTCTTGGCTCCTCTCTGGCCTGAGCAATCCTGTCTGTGTGTGCATCTGAGGAGTGAACCAGTGGGTACGAGAGATCTCTATTTGTCTGCCTCTGTCTCTCAAAAGAAAACAAAATGAAATAAAATTTAAAAACGAACTTCTCTGATGGTAAATTATGAGCACAGAGAAAACCTTGATTATAATGCTGCTTGCTGTAAGAGACAAGTGCTGGCAGCCAAGACTCACGGCGCAGGGCACATTCCCGGGTCTCAGCATTAGCTCAGCATCAGGCCAGACACGGAGAGGTCAGTGTGTCGGATCCAAAGCCCCTGCGTGGATGCTGTTCCTCGGGACCTGTCTGCATCTCCCTGGATTCATCTAGAGAGCGACTTCCGCACCTCGTCAAGGGGAAGCGACGCCCCAGGGGGACATGTGAGTTACACCAAGCACAAGTGTGGGGCTTTGCGAGGTTCTCACCCTGCCGGAGCTCAGAGGAGAGAGAAGATGGCACAGACCCTCAGAGTGGGGGGCATTGTGCTGCATACACACTGTTTCTTCCCATCTCCTTGGGCTGTGTGGAAGGAGAGTCTGTGGCCCCTCTGAAGGCCTCTCTGGAGACGTGGACAGCCGGGGACGGAGCCCGGGAAGGAGCCAGGTCTGACCCATGCACAGTGCAGCATCCGCTACCTCGAGGAACTTAAACGGTCCTGACTCCGGGTCTCTGCTCTGACCAACAGTCAGCCTAGGATCCATGCACCCCGATTTTGAACACTCTGAATCCTTGGTTCTCAGCCCTTTACTGGCGCCAGCATCCGGTGTGGGGCCTTGCAAACACAGATCGCCCGGCCCATTCCCACCCAGGGTTCCAACTCAGCAAACCCAGAGCACAAGCTGTTTATGAACTGACATTTTTCTTTTTAAAAATGTTTTAAAAAAGATTTATCTGGGCCGGCACCGCAGCTCAATAGGCTAATCCTCCGCCTTGTGGCGCCAGCACACCGGGTTCTAGTCCTGGTGGGTGTGCAAGATTCTGTCCCGGTTGCCCCTCTTCCAGGCCAGCTCTCTGCTGTGGCCCGGGAGTGCAGTGGAGGATGGCCCAAGTGCTTGAGCCCTGCACCCCATGGGAGACCAGGAGAAGCACCTGGCTCCTGCCATCGGATCAGTGCGGCTCACTGGCCATTGGAGGGTGAACCAATGGCAAAAGGAAGACCTTTCTCTCTCTCTTTCTCTCTCTCACTGTCCACTCTGCCTGTCAAAAAAAAATATTTATCTGTTTATTTCAAAATCAGAGCCACACACACAATCTCTCTCTCTCTCTCTCTCACACACACACACACACAGTAACAGAGAGAGAGGTTCACTCCCCAGATAGCTGCAACAGCCAAGGCTGGGCTAGGCTGAAGCTCAGAGCCAGGCACTTCATTTAGGTCTCCCTTGTGGGTAGCAGGGGCCCAAGCATGTGGGCCATCTTCTGCTGCTTTCCCAGGCCATTAGCAGGGAGCTGGATTGTAAGTGGAGCAGCAGGGACTTGAACCAGAGAGCTGAAGTAGGATGCCAGGTTGTAGACAGTGGCTTAATCCACTGGGCCACAAGGCTGGTCCCAGTGACATCTTATCAACACTAATGTACATCAGTAGATTACTGTTAACTAGAAGACCCTTTGAAAGTCTGTGTTCATCTTTATTTTAAAAAAGCTCATTTCACATATTTTGAAAATCGTCATCATCTAATAACTGCTAACCTTAGATATTACTTGAAGAGCACAGGTTTTTCGGATGCTGTGTAACCATGTCTGTAATTCTCAGTAACTGCATGAGCAGGAACCCATTTGCGAATCAGATTGCTTGATGGTGAGAAAAACAGCCCTGCGTTCATCTGTTCACATGTATGTGCATAGCTGGACGCAGTGAAGAGGAACAATACTGCATTACAATCGTTCTGAAGAGCAAGATGGCTGCAAAAAACACCTGTGGTGAACAAAGTGTGAGTGTTTTGAACGCAGACAGGATGGGTGACAGCGCAGCGTGTGGAAGCCTAAGGCACCAGGCACCAGCAGCAGCAGCGTTCACTCCTGCTGGCTTTCTTGCACAGATTTGGAATCTCTGAAATATTGCATTGCAGGATTATTCGTCGTGACCCCTTCGGCGACCGACAGTGCGCTGGAGATGCCTGCTCTCCTCGTCCTGGCTGGCCCTGCAGGGAGGGGAGGGCAGGAGTGGCAGCCAGTGCAGCCTGTAGGGCCTGCCCCTCCCCCGACCTGGAGTCGGGGAAGGGGAAATGAGGAGCTGGCTCTCCGCTCTGCGGCCATCTGCTCTGCTTCTGGGGCCGAGAGGGGTGGCGCTGGCGCTGTGATTCGGCCTCAGTGACTGGTGCCCGGCACAGCGCTTCCTCCCCGAGGCCAGATGGGTCCCGGCAGTCAGCTCCCTCCAGCCCGGCGGCCTCCTCCCGAGCAGGTCTGCGTCCGGGCTCTGTGGCAGCTCAAAAGGAACCGTGATTCACCCTCTGTTTCCGCGCCTGCAGACTGCAATTCTCTCTCTCCTAGGACGTCACTGTGTCTGCTGCGGTGGCCTTCAGGGCTGCACAGCAAAGCAAGACCCCCTATAGGAGAAACCCGCAGAAGGGTCCTGACTCCCTGAGCGGGGGACCTCTCTCCTTGGCTTGCCAGGAGCTGGCTTCTCCTGGGTCCCTGTGATTTGCCCTGTGCGAGTCTGTGTCCCAGCCTCACCTTCAGAAGGTGAGGTGAACGGAACCAGGGACAGAAAAGGTGGCGCCATCAGCCACGGCTCCGGCTGACTGTGGAGTCCCTAGTCCCTACGCCGGTGGGTGCTGGAGTGGTCACTCCAAGCCTGGCTCCTCTTGTCACAGCTGCACACGCAATGTAAGGAAGCCATCAGCATCCTCTTTAACCAGAGGTTCCCCGAGCAAGGGGGCCATTTGCCTCTGGGGCATCAGCAGATGAATTCTGGGTGTGCCAGAAGCCGCCCCCATCAGCGGCCCAAGGGAATGAAGCCAGCAGCCCCAGGGACAGCGAGGGCCACGTGGCCGCTGGCCTGTGCCGGTGTCCACCCCAGCGTTCCTATCATGTGGGCGGATGGTCTCACCTTGCTTGAGTTCAGCCTGGTTTCGTGTCCTGCCTGTCGTGAGAAACCCTTGCATGGGAACCAGAGCTGACGGACCTGTGCTTAGGGGTAGGGAAGTTTCCTGAGAGGATCCTTGGGGGCGAGATCATGCTTGTCCACTCCTGACTTAAACTGCCTAAGACAGCAAATTCAAACATAAAACAGCCATGAGGGACAGTTGTTGGAAAGTTTGAGAACAAAACAAATTTTTTTTTTGATACCTAATCACTTGACGCCTAGCAACACTAATTAATGTACTTGCATTGATTTTTTCATTTTCTTTTTTATTTTGTTTATTTATTTGAGAGGCAGAGTTACAGACAGAGAGAAAAAGAGACAGAGAGAGAGGTCTTCCATCTGCAGGGTCACTTCTCAAGTAGCTGCAATGGCCGGAGCTGAGTTGATCTGAAGCCAGGAGCCAGGAGCTTCTTCTGGGTCTCTCATGTGGATGCAGGGGCCCAAGCACTTGGGCCATCTTCTGCTGCTTTCCCAAGCCATAACAGAGAGCTGGATTGGAAGAGCAGCCAGTACATGAACAGGTGCCGGTGGATGTCAGTGTCACAGATGGAGGCTTAGCCTACTACGCCACAGCGCCAGCCCCAATTTTTTTCACTTTCAGAAATAACGAGGCAAGAGGGCACGCCTGACACTCAAGTCAGCAAGTGGAGATGGGCTACGGTGGCCCAGATGCATCACCATGGCACCTGCAGTACACCTGACCGTATCCACCATGCTGTGCCAAGTCAAGGCAGGTGCATTAGCAGTGATTCGTCACTGTAGAGAAATACCTGACTTAGAGCATTTATGAAGAAAAGAGGAGGTTTATTGAGCTCTCAGTTTGGAGGCAGAGAATCCAGCAAAGAGGCAGGCTCCGGCAAAGGCCCCTGGGTGGATGAGGAATGGCAGAGATGTGTGTTGGAGCCAGTGGTCAGCTCTCTGCACAGGAAGGAGAGAGAGAGAGAGAGAGAGAGAGAGAGAGAGAGAGAGAGAGAGAGAGAGGAGGGGCGGGGCTTGCCTTCCCAGGACAATGCTCGCGGGAGAACTTCGTGCAGGCACTACCTCTTAAAGCTGTAGCACCATCACGATGCTGCCACCCCGGGAACCACGCCACCCACACACAGCGCCACATGGATGCCGTGTCCTACCCAACAGGCCCTTGACCCCCAGCAACTCAGCTTGCTGCAAAGATCAAGACGTTCACAGTGTGCAACTCAGCGGGTAACTGGGTGATAAAGCAGGTAAGTGGTACCCAAGTAAGCATGGTGCAGCGCTCCATGCCCAGACTCTGTGAAGGAACTATTGAGAGTGGGTTTTGCAAGTTTTGAAGCCCTCAGTCATGTGCATTGGAGAATGGAGGCAGGAGGGGTGGGTGGGTGCCCTGGGGCCCTGGCTGGAGCCTGCCTCTTAGCTGGATTCTGGGCAGGGTCTTTCAACAGGAGCACTTTATACAAGCTCTTGTGTTTGGCAGCTCCAGATGGGTGATGGGTCACACCTAAGGTGGCAATGACAGTGGGATTGGAATGGTGCCCCACGAGTGGCCACCTTCCTGGAGCATGATGGGGTGAGGCACCACATGCGAATTCCCTGTGGCCCCAGTGGGGGCTGTGCAGAAGGGAGAACCCCGGGTGCAGGACCACCCACCCTCCCCTCTAAGCAGGCTGCCTGTGGGTGGGACTAGAAGCAGAATCTAGCTTTGGATGAGAACTGAAGAATTTGGAGCAATACCTTAGACTGCACATTCTCTTCTCTGAGTGTCTCCAGGGACAGTTGGGCTGTCATAGCCAGCAGTGGACAGAGAAGTCGATTTTCCACCCATTGGCAGGGAGGACGCCTGTCCACGAATATGTCTAAAAGGACCATGGGAGAGAAAATCCAGTTGTTCTCAGCGTATGGCACGTGTCAGCAGTTAACCAAAGGTTGCGTGTAACTGTATATGCTCAGAGCTAAATACCAAAGGCAAGTACCATGGAAATAGCTCAGATCCAACACCAGGCATTTACGGAGGGCTTGCTGCGAGTACAAACACTGATATCATGTAGCTCCCCTGCTGGGAGCTGGCAGGCCGCGGAAGGAAGACCAGCACAAGCGTGATTAACTCCGACCTCGGCTGTCACTCAAGGGAGCGAGTGTGTGCTCTGACGGAGATGGCCTGAGGCCAGGGAAGGAGATGGCTTGTTCCCTCTCGCAGCTATTTATTCTGTCCTGCTATTTGCAAGCGTGCTATGTTGGTGTTTATTTTATCACTTGCTGTTGTTTCACAAATAGAAGGTCAATTGCTGATTCTTATAAACAGGCTTTTTGCAAGCTCATGAGCAAGAAGAAACTAAAACCTTCTAGTGGCTCAGTGTAGTGCCAGCAAGGTCACTGTTGGGAATGCAACTTGTTTTTAAATCTGAATGCCATAGAATGGGGCACAAGGGGTCAGAAGGAAGAGGTGGATACCGGTAGAGTCACTGTCTTCTTCCCCGAATTTGGCTGAGTTTACTGAGTAGCCTGTACCCAGCAGAGGCAAGAACACCGGATCCAGTCATCCCCGACTTCGCCCACCCTCATGCCCACCTAAAGTCCTTCCTTTTTAAAAGAGTGTCCATAGGCTGGCACCGCAGCTCACTAGGCTAATCCTCTGTCTTGCAGCGCCGGCACACTGGGTTCTAGTCTCGGTCAGGGCGCCAGATTCTGTCCCGGTTGCCCCTCTTCCAGGCCAGCTCTCTGCTGTGGCCAGGGAGTGCAGTGGAGGATGGCCCAAGTGCTTGGGCCCTGCACCCCATGGGAGACCAGGAGAAGCACCTGGCTCCTGCCATCGGATCAGCGCGGTGTGCCAGCCCTAGTGCGCCGGCCACGGCGGCCATTGGAGGGTGAACCAACGGCAAAGGAAGACCTTTCTCTCTGTCTCTCTCTCTCACTGTCCACTCTGCCTGTCAAAAAAAAAAAAAAAGAGTGTCCAGTGTATGCTTAAACCACATGTGACCAGTGCCAGAGGATGCCAGCAGGACAGCCCTGCTCTCTGAGAAATGGAGCAGATTCCAGTTGCAAGCATTCAGGTTCCCCTGGGAAGGACTTCAGAACCAGTCTTCTGGGGCATGTGTGGTTGGACGGTTGGTGAAACCCACTGGGTGGATGTTTGGCCTGTTAAGACACACTGGAGGGTCTGGCTTCAAGTCCTAGCTCCGCTTCAGACCCCAGCTTCCCTCTAATGCAGACCCTGGGAAGCACTGGTGAGGGCTCAAGGGGGGGGGAGTTCTTGCTACCCACATGGGAGACCTGGATGGCCCTCCCCACTCCTAGCTTTGGCTCCCCCCACCCCTGGCCATTGTGGGCATTTGGAGAGTGAACATGAACCTCTGTTTGTCTCTGCCTTTATGTTTCTCTGCCTCCCAGAAAGAAAGAAAACACATTGATTGCATTGAATTCTGTAAGGAAAAGACAGCAGATTAGCCTCAGCCTGAAGTCTACAGAAGGGGAGTGAGGGCCCAGCTCCAGGCAGGGGGCTACTGAGGGTGGCTGGCAGGAGCAGGGCAGTGGCTGGGGCGGGTGGTGCCATGAGCCTAAAGAGACTCACCCTGCCCTGTGCCTGCAGCTGCTGGAACTTTGCTCCAAGCTCGGAGACTTAAAACATCAGGAATCGGGTCTCAGAGTTCTGGGGGCTACAAGCTGGCAACCTGGGAGTCCCCCGTGCAGGCTTTTGCCTCTGTATTTCTTAGCAGCTTCAGGTGGTTTATGCCTGGTGTCTCATCATTCCAGTGTGAGACCCTCTCCTCTACTCATAAGGACACACATACTGGCTATGGTACTTACCCCACTCCAATCCGACTTCATCTTGATTTGATTAATCGCATCTGCAAAGACCCTGTTACCAACTAAGATTGGATCTGGAGGTGGGAAATGAATGTGAATTTGGGGGACACTGTGTTTCCCACACCGCCATTACTAAGCAGTGCCCTGATCTTGGGTTTTTTTTTTTTTTTTTTGGACAGGCAGATTTAGACAGTAAGAGAGACAGAGAGACAGAGAGAGACAGAGAGAAAGGTCTTCCTTTTCTGTTGGTTCACCCCCCAAACGGCTGCTACAGCCGGCGTGCCTCGCCGATCGAAACCAGGAGCCAGGTGCTTCCTCCTGGTCTCCCATGTGGGTACAGGGCTCAAGCACTTGGGCCATCCTCCACTGCCCTCCTGGGCCACAGCAGAGAGCTGGACTGGAAGAGGAGCAACCGGGACAGAATCCAGCGCCCTGACCAGGACTAGAACCTGGGGGTGCCGTCGCCGCAGGCAGAGGATTAGCCTAGTGAGCTGCGGCGCCGGCCCTGATCTTGTTTTATAAAGCTGTCTACGTTGATTCATCATCTATCAAGTTATGCTTCTTGATGCAAATTTAAGATGTCATTCTGGCTTTGTGCAATCAGCATGCTTTTCCTAAACCCCTCCATGATTGGGCTCGCTGGAGCATCTCACATGGGAACTTCTATTCATTGCATTTATTATGCTCTTGGCAGCATGAATAAGAGCCTCGTGAAGATAGTCGTGCCATAGACATTTTATTTACCGAAGGATCCAGTGCAGCCCTGGGAATACGGTCGCTGTTCAACAATTTTCTTGAATAAATGCATTAAAATTGTGAACATTTCCTTGCGCACTGGGCTGAAGTGAGTGATCAGGTCTGACCATCACCAATAGCCCGCGAAGTACTACTTTGCACATTGTTTTGAAAACAGGGAAAAAGAGGCCCCGACAGGCGGAGAGCTGGCCAGGCTTGCGACACTGAGGCAGGTGGTGGGAGAATCCTGCGTGTTTCCTCTCTCTAGACATCTCTTTTATGTTCTCTTACCTTTGTTTCTTACACAACACAAAGCCCCCAATTCTTCCCTTTCTTGATGCTCTTTGGCCTCTTCAACTTGGCTCCACCAATGGTCCCCAACGGTCAGCCTCCCCTTCCTACAGCCCACAGACACGCTCCCCTCTTCCCATCCTAAAAGGGGTCCCTCCCTGGTCCTGCTGCTTGCTCCACAGGCCCTTCCTTCTTCCCTTTCCCAGGGAGAGAAGCACCTGTTGGCACCAGGAGAGCCATCATCACTATGATGCCACAAGGCATTGTGGGTGGGGAGAAAAAGGACTGGGAAGAGGGCAGGGCGTGCATCTCAGCCCATCTTTCCCTCTCAGTCCCTGGGTGTGGCTTTGAGCTGGACCCAGGTTGAACCTCTTCCTCGGTGGCTGGGGGTAGGAAGCTGACACCACCCGCTCAACTCCATTACAGCCTGGCTCCTGTCCACCCCCATGTCCCTATGTCTTCATAGCGGTCTCCTGGACATTGGGCCAGGTCTGTTGGAATGTTTTGCTCTTTCGCTTCTCCCAGTAATTCATGGCTTGGTAGCAAGAGGCACTCCACAGCTTGAAGGTTCTTTTTCATTGCAAGTAATAGAAGACTCAACTCCATATTGCCTCAGAGTGAGCCGTTTGATGGTCACTTGACCCGAAGTTCAGAGGAAAGCTCTTTAGGGCTTGGTTAGTCATTCAGCAATGATCTAAGCACTCGGACTATCTTCTGTTGCTTTCCAAGTGGAAAGATTAGCAGGGAGCTGGATTGGAAGTGGAGCAGCCAGGATATGAACCTGTGCCCATGGGGGATGCTCGTGTCCCAGGCATCGGTTTAACCTGCTATGCAGCAGCGCCAGCCCCTAGCACCTTTTTCTGGAATGAGTACATGAAGGAAAGAAGTAAAAGGCTCTGCCCCAAGTCTGCTCCTTTGCTTCCCCACCTACCCCTTTTCCACTGGTGACGTCACCCACTTCCACAGCAGCAGCCCTGGAGTGTCTTCTGGTCTGAAACCCTGCCTTTTCAACTCCTACTGGAGCTTGGGGGCTCACATACAGCGCTTGGAAAGTGGCACTTTCCATCTTCCATCAAAAATAAAGCTCCTGAAATGGAAATAATATTTTTGGAAAGATGTCAGCTGCTTTTCTCTATCGCAATCCCTCGTGTTTGGTTTCCGGCCATCCCGTAGCCTCCGGGAGGGTTAGAGTTGCCAGAGCAGGAATGCTAAGAGGAGGAGGATAATGTTCAGCTTTTGGTATCCGGAGCAGGCTCTCAATAACAGTAGTTTATTATGGAAAATTCCAGACATAAGCAAAAACAGACAACGGTTTCTCGTGTGCTCATCACTCGACTTCCGCACAGCCATCAGCCAGGAAGCCATCGGCTTCACCTACATGTCACCTGCCACCACTCTAAAATGCATCATGAAATATCCAACCAGTGTGTAGTTCTCCTGAGTGTCCCTTATTGGTTGACAATTTGTCTTAGTCATAAGCACATAAAGACCCATACATTGTGATTGTTTGGTGTATCTACTATCAAGAAAAAATCGGGGGCAGACCTGTGGCGGAGAGGCTAAGAAACTGCTTTTGATGCCTTCATCCCATACTGATGTACCTGGGTTCAAGTCTGGCTCTGCTTCTAATTCTATTTATTGCTAATGCACACTCTGGGAGGCAACTGATGATGGCTGAATTTTTGGGGTCCCTGCACCCACGTGGGAGTCCTGGATTGAATTCTGGGCTCCCAACTCAGACCTGGCCCAGCCCAAGTTGTGACAGGCACTTGGGGAGTGAACCTTCAGATGGAAGAGCTTTCTGTCCCTGTCTCTTGCCTTTTAAATAAAAGGAAAATACGTATTTTAAGAAAATCAAAAGTCTATCGATTTTTCTTGCAATTTTTTTTGTAGAAACCTGGAGTTTTGCACATTCTTGTCTTGCTACTCACACCCTTGAGGGGAGGGGGTATTCATACTCTGCTGTGACCACTGTACTGGAAGTTGGTGGCTAGATCCAGGGCTTGTTCAGATTCAGGTTTGAAGTTTTTGGCAAAGAGGAACATAATGTTGGGGTGTCTCTCTCTTGGTCAGCATTTCTTAGTGGTCATTGCTTAGGACCATAAATTAAGCCATGCAAAATTATGACATTCTATCATTCCTTCCTCATTTACTAGCTGTGCCACTTCTTTAAAAAGAAACTTCCTGGTGTTATGGTGGGGGACAATTTGATCAGGAAGCTGGGTCCGTGAATTCTCCTCCTGTTCTTTGTAGCAGGAAATGGTATTTAAATGCCACAATCTGGCTGCTGGGAGCGCTCCATGTTAGGGAAGGGTCAGCAATGGCCACACGTAATACCCAAGGCAGGAGCTTATGCAGAAGAGAGGTTTTTTTTTTTTTTTTTTTTTTTTTTTTTTGGTATTTTGTGAACAGCTCAGTGTGGGCTCTGGTGAGGGGCCTGCAACTGCATCAGCCATGGCGGCACACCTGTGTGTCTCTGTGTGTGAGGTCTCCCTCCCTCTGCCTATAAGGCCACGAGGATACAGTCACAAGGGCATCATCCCAATGACCTACTTTAACCCAAACACCTGCCAGAGGCCCAACCTCGAAACACCACAGTCAGATTAAGTATCCACCCTCCTCATACTTAATTAACACAGACCTTGGGGATTAAATTCCTCCGTGAGCTCTGGGGGATAAATACTCCAGTCATTGTTTGTAGGGCTTTTTGGTGGATAGAATTCAGAAATACATTTTTCAAAGATGAAATACACGGTGAACCTATTCATCAATACATTAAAATTGGATTAAGGGCCACATGGTCTTTACCCAAGCGTTCTCCTTTCTCCCATGCCCAAATCCTGGTTCTCCATGACATCACCATGAATGAATACTTGGCTTCATCTCACAATTCATGTACAACTGTCTCAGAATAATAGCATCAACACTGTCACTCACAACATGAATACTGCAAATAGGTCCCCCTATCCCCTTTTTAGTGGTTCTTTTGTCCTTAAAGATCTAACTTTTGGGGCCAACGCTGTGGCGCAGTGGGTTAAAGCACCGCATCCCATATGGGCGCCAGTTCTAGTCCCGGCTGCTTCTCTTCCTATCCAGCACTCTGCTATGGCCTGGGATAGCAGTGGAAGATGACCCAGGTCCTTGGGCCCCTGCACCTGTGTGGGAGACCCAGAAGAAGCTTCTGACTCCTGACTTCGGATTAGCGTAGCTCCCGCCATCGCGGCCATCTGGGGAGTGAGCTTGTGGATGGAAGACCTCTCTCTCTGTCTCTTCCTCTCTCTGTAACTCTGTCTTTCCAATAAATAAAATAAATCTTTAAAAAAAAAAAGGATCTATCTTTCCACGGATAGGTGCTCAGATGACGGTGTGTTAAGTGCCCTTGGAGTGCCTCACCTCTGTGGGTTGTGCCACCAACTCAACACACAGTTGCGTTCATTTGTTTCACTGTTTGCCATTTTTAGGGATTGCTTTTTTCCTTTTCAAATTAAAACATTTATTTGTTTATTTGGAAGGCGGAATGATGGAGAGACAGGGAGAGACACATACCCAGAGAAAGACTTTCCCTCTGCTGCTTCATTTCCCAAAGGTCCACAACCAGCCAGGGCTGGACCAGGCTGAGGAACCAGGAGCTCCATCTGGCTCCCCAACAAGGGTGGCAGAGATTCAAGTACTTGAGTCACCCTCTGCTGCCTTCCCAGGTGCATTAGCAGGAAGCTGTATCCAAGCAGACGAACTGGGACTCGAACCAGCTCTCCTATGTGGGATGTGGGCATCCCAAGTAGTGGTTTGACCCACTGTGCCACAGGACAAGGGCTGCCTTTTAAAATATAATTTTAGGGGCCAGCACTGTGGGTAAAGCTGCTGCCTGCAGTGCCAGCATCCCATGTGGGTGCCGGTTCGAGTCCTGGCTGCTTTACTTCCGATCCGGCTCTCTACTATGGCCTGGGAAAGCAGTAGAAGGAGGCCCAAGTCCCAGGGCCCCTGCAGGAGGAGGCTCCTGGCCTTGGATTGGAGCAGATCCAGCTTGTGGCCAACTGGGGAGTGACCCAGTGGATGGAAGACCTCTCTCTCTGTCTCTACCTCTCTCTGTAACTCTGTCTTTCAAATAAATAAAATAAATCTTTAAAAAAAGATTTTTTTGTCAACCCTATTCTCTTTTTTCCCCATAAGCAACCTATTTTACTCTTTATAGTTTATCTTTTCATTAAAAAAAGCAAGTTAGAAATGCTTACAGAAATAAATATATTTCTTCAATTCTCTCCTTTATTATACAGATGTGTTGCATAAATGCCTAAGTGTACCATTTATATCTATTCTCCACTTGCTTTTCTCATTTGTCACCAAAACCCAGAAATATTAATGTAATAGTAATCTATAAACATGTGTTTGCAGTTGAATACTTCTCCATTTTGTAAAAGAACCTTAAGTTATTAATCAGACCCCTACTGGTGGATACTGATGGAGTGAGTAAAGCTACTGCTTGCAAAGCTGTGTGTCAGTTCAAGTCCTGGCTGCTCCACTTCCAACGCAGCTCCATGCTAATGGCCTGAGAAAAGCAACAGAAGATGACCCAAGTGTCTGGGAGACTGGATGAAGCTCCTGGCTTCTGGCTTCCACATGCCCTAGCCCTGGCCATTGCAGCCATCTGGGAAGTGAACCAGCAGACGGAAGTTCTCTCTATTTTTCTCCCTGTCTCTCTCTCTGTCTCTGTCTCTCTCTCTCTCTCTCTCTCTCCCTCTTCTCTGTCTCTCTGCCAGTCCCCCCCCCCCCGTAACTCTGACTTTCAAATAAATAAATAAATATTTTTTAAAAAAGTGTTTTCTTGTTTCTTCCTCTCCCATCACTCTTCTTTAACAGAGGATTTTTGGCTACTCTTCCTTTTGTTCTTCAAAATAAAGAGATGTTTCATTCTCTTTATAATTTATATAGTTACAAACCTTATAATCATCAAGACTTTCAGTGAGCCATTCACTTCCAACCCCTCTTAATCTCAATGCCTCTTGGAGAAGCTTAAAGTTCAAGTTCACTTTTTTTTTTTTTTGACAGGCAGAGTGGACAGTGAGAGAGAGAGACAGAGAGAAAGGTCTTCCTTTGCCGTTGGTTCACCCTCCAATGGCCGCTGCGGCCGGTGCGCTGCGGCCGGTGCACCGCGCTCATCTGATGGCAGGAGCCAGGTGCTTTTCCTGGTCTCCCATGGGGTGCAGGGCCCAAGCACTTGGGCCATCCTCCACTGCACTCCCTGGCCACAGCAGAGAGCTGGCCTGGAAGAGGGGCAACCGGGACAGAATCCAACTCCCCAACCGGGACTAGAACCTGGTGTGCCGGCGCCGCAAGGCGGAGGATTAGCCTGTTGAGCCACGGCGCCGGCCCAAGTTCACTTTTTTTAAAAGGATGGTTTTATTTGTTTGAAAGGCAGAGTTAGATTGAGAGAGAGAGAGAGAGAGAGAGAGAGAGAGAGAGAGAGAGAGAGAGATCTTTCTGCTGGTTCACTCCCCAAATGGCCTCCATGGCCAGAGTTGGCCTAGTCCAAGGCCAAGAGCAAAGAGCTTCTTTAGGGTCTTCCATGTGGGTGCAGGGCCCAGGCACCTGGGGCCATCCTCCACTGCCTTCCAGGGCCATTAGCAGAGAGCTAGACTGGAAGTGGAGCAGCCAGGACTCAAACTGGCACCCATGTAGTATGTTGGCTTAACCTGCTATGCCACAGCACTGGCCCCCACATCAATTCTTGTAACCAACAAATATAAACCAACTTGATGAAGCTAAGTAACCCCAAGCTCCCATCACGGTCTCAGGGGTTCTCTAAGTAGCACGCATGCTGATGTTGCTCGTGGCGTGACTTTGGAATAGACAGTGTGCCTTCTCCAGACTACAGCCAGTCACAATTAATAATCCACTTTCTGTGGGCTGCAAATAGATCTCTTTTTAAAGTATATCTGTATACACACTCAGATTTAAAAAAAAAAACTAATGTATCTCATCTAGGAATGAAGTTTTAGAATCTAAAAATGCAATCAGATTTTATTCCTTAGATATGTGAGTATCACAAGCACCAACAGATGTTTGCAAGGACTTTCGTAGCTGCTTTAGTCATAATAACCCCACATTGCAAGCAACCCAAATCTCCCTCAGCAAGAGAATGGATAAATAAACCAGAGTGTGTCTTTCCAAGGGAATGCTATGCAGAAATGTAAAGAATGGACGACTGCTAAACGCACCCAAATAGATGCATAGGGGCCAGTGTTGTGGCATAGTGGGTAAAGCTGCCACCTGCAACCCTGGCAACCCATATAGGCACCAGTTCAAGACCTGGCTCCTCCTCTTCCAATCCAACTCCCTGCTAAAGGCCTAGGAAAAGTAGCAGAAGATGGACTAAGTATTTGGGCCCCTGTCACCTACATGGGAGACCTGGCTCTTGGCTTCTAACTGGCCCAGTCCTGGCAGATGGAAGATCTATGTCTTCCCCCTGTTCTGTAACTCTTTCGAATAAATAAATAAATCTTAAAAAAGTATATATGGATGCATAAGGAAGAGAAAAAGAGAGAAGACCAAAGACAGAGTCCATGCAGTGTAGTCCCGTGTTTATCAAGTTAAAGACAGGTGAAACTATCTATGATGATAAGACCATGGTTATGAGGCCATGTACAGTCTGAGAAACAACTAGAGAGAGCTTTCTTTTTCTTTTTTTTTTAAAAAAAGATTTATATATTTATTTGAAAGTCAGAATTACACAGAGAAAGAAGGCAGGGAGAGAGAGAGAGAGAGAGAGAGAGAGAGAGAGAGAGAGAGGTCTTCCATCCAATGGTTCACTGCCCAACTGGCCACAATGGCCAGAGCTGTGCCGATCCAAAGCCAGGAACTAGGAACTTCTTCAGAGTCTCCCATGTGGGTGCAGGGGCCCAAGGACTTGGGCCATCTTTTGCTGTTTTCCCAGGCCATAGCAGAGAGCTGGATCAGAAGTGGAGCAGCAGGGACTCGAACCGGCGCCCATATGGGATGCCGGCACTGCAGGGGTGGTTTTAACCCTCTAAGCCACAGTGCCAGCCCCAAGAGAAACTTCTTGGAGGATCAAGGCATTCTCAATCTTCGCTGGAGAGGGAAGCTGGCTACGAGCTGTATGTTTACAATGTGTTCAGTCACCTCAATGTTAA
Organism: Sylvilagus floridanus; assembly: GCA_949820135.1. Taxonomy (NCBI): domain Eukaryota; kingdom Metazoa; phylum Chordata; class Mammalia; order Lagomorpha; family Leporidae; genus Sylvilagus; species Sylvilagus floridanus. The sequence goes on from OX463242.1 coordinate 88,010,883, forward strand.
TTGTACTTGAATCATAAAAAACACAGTCTCAGACCAGCTGCCCAATCTCAAAGACATCTCTAAAACACTCTCGTCCCCAAGTATCTGGCATGATAGAACTGTGTCTCACGACTCCCAACCTTGGTGTAGGCTATGTGATGGCGCCCCCTGGAGCCCAAAGGGAGCCACATCCCTCACTCCAGTTGAAGTGGAAGTCCTCCGTTCTCGCTCATCTCCCCGGTCACCTCCAAGGTGGGAGAAATCTGTCTCGATTTATAGATCAGGAACCTGACAGAGTGAGACTGTAATTCTCAGGCAGAAAAACAGAAATTCTCCTGCAAGCATGTGGCTGGTTCCCAGGGTTGAGGGTGAAGATTCCTAATCCTGTTTGTTGTTCTATCTCTTCATCACTTTGCCCTATGCCTTTCCTGGACATAGTGGGAAAGCAGAATGGGTGAACACATGAATGCGGGGGTGGACAGAAGCCTACGTCCTCAGGAACACAGGCTTAATCGTTCCTAAATGCATGTTGTCTTTGCGGCAAGTTGTCCCCAGTGATTCACGAGTAGAATAAGTGTCCCTCGGATCCCTCCCCTCCAATTCTATTGTGTCTTTGATGAGATATAATTATGTCTAAATGGTATTTTTCTTGGTGTCCCTCCTTGTTGAAATACGCCCTGTTCTCATGATTTGTTCCTCGTGGTGAAGTTTTCCATTGATAGGAGTTGGCTTATATCCTGACATTTTTCTTTCCATGGGAACTGGCAACATTAAGACAGAAAGCCAAGCTCATTTCAAACACACAAAATCTATGGATTTGGGGATTTCTCACCAAAATGTTCACGTGAAGATCAAATCGTCAAACATTTCAGGTGCGAATTTTTCTCTGAGACTCAGCCAAGGAGGGGTGGATTTTCTCAGCCTGGGGCTTTGGTGGGAGGCTGCTGGTCTTGTTTCTCCAATGTCTGGTGGAACAGGAGTGTATTCAAAGACACCCTCCAGCTCCACTTCCACACTGCGGGTGTTCTTGGCCATGGGCTGCAGAAGATCTCTTAGTCACTTTCTAAAACATCAAGAACATTCTTCCCACTCTGCCTCATTCCCATTGCTAACTGTAGAGAACCAGACTCCTACTCTGTGTTGGGTTGGAACCAAGACTTCTCAACCTCAGCACGACTGTCCTTTGGGGCTGGACAGGTCTTTATTGTAGGGATTCCGCATGTAACATGCCTAGAAGCATCTCTGGCCGCCAGTAGCACCCATCCTCCCATTTGTGACAACCAGATGGTCTCTAGACATTGCCAAATGACCCCCAGGAACAAAATGGCGCCCAGTTGAGAGGTGCTGTGTTAGACTGATTAGATACAACAGCCAACAGGCAAAACCCAGGAGCCCAACTCCCACTTGTCTTTGTCCCATACACTCTCCCACGCATCCTATGCAGATCTTATGACATCGTGCTAGGGTATTAGGTATGGAATAGCTTCGGATTCTGGCCTTTTGTACCCCCAGAAAGGAGAGACAGAGACCCACCTCAACAGAGATAGGTTGCTTTATTGGAAGCAAAGAGGTTGGTGACAGCCTGTTCTTGCGAAGAAACTGCGACTGCGCTGGGCGTGTTTAGAACTCAGGTTTTTATCTGGTTAAGGAGGGAATTTGCCACTAAGGGTAAGGGAGTAGAAGACAGCTGGAGGAAGAGTAGGGGGCTGTTTGAAGTCTCAGGGATCTTTCCTCTTACCTGTTTCATGGCTGCCCTGAGCAGTTTAACTGCTTTCCCATTTGTGTTGCAAGGAGTTGAGAAGGGTCTGGTTAGGCACCAAGGATCTCAACAAAAGGGAGTGGGGAGGTGTGGCGGGGGAGGAAGGGAGGAGGGGAATGATGCAATATGTCCTTCTTTATTTTTTTTATTTTTTGGACAGGCAGAGTGGATAGTGAGAGAGAGAGAGACAGAGAGAAAGGTCTTCCTTCACCGTTGGTTCACCCTCCAATGGCCCCTGCGACTCGCGCGCTATGGCCGGCGCACCCTGCTGACCAGAAGCTGGGAGCCAGGTGTTTCTCCTGGTCTCCCATGTGGGTGCAGGGCCCAAGCACTTGGGCCATCCTCCACTGCACTCCCGGGCCACAGCAGAGAGCTGGACTGGAAGAGGGGCAACCGGGACAGAATCGGGCGCCCCGACCAGGACTAGAACCTGGTGTGCTGGCGCCGCAGGTGGAGGATTAGCCTATTGAGGGGCTGGGCAGGATCCCTTCTGTCTGGAGGGCAGGCCTCAGCGCACTCACACAAGATTTACAGTGCTGGCCGGATGTATTTTTTTAAAAGGTTTATTTATTTATTTGAAAGTCAGAGTTAGAGAGAGGAGAGGCAGAGAGAGAGAAAAAGAGATGGGTCTTCCATCCGCTGGTTCACCCCTCAACTGGCCACAATGGCCAGAACTGCACTGATCCGGAGCCAGGAGCCAGGAGCTTCCTCTGGGTCTCCCACGTGGGTGCAGGGGCCCAAGGACTTAGGCCATCTTCCATTTGCCTTCCCAGGCCACAGCAGAGAGCTGGATGGGAAGTGGAGCAGCTGGATCTCAAATCAGTGCCCATATGGGATGCAGGCGTTAACCCACTGCGCCACAGCGCCGGCCCCTGACCAGATGTATTTTAACGAAACTCTCTGAACCAAGCCCAAGAACGCTAGCATCTTCTTAGACAGTCACCTAGGAACTCCCGAATCAAATGTTTTCTGTTCTTCAGGTCTTGGGTTTCTAAGACTGCCTGGTGTTCCTGCAGTGCCTTAGCAGCCAGAGACCCCCGGGCTGCACAGCAGCAGTGCCCAGGTGCAGAGAGGCCAGCCGGTCGCTCCAGCCTGGGGTCTGCTGCATGTCTCCTTGGCCCGGGATGGCCCTCTAACAGCTGCCACTTCACATCCGTGGGTCTCATCCTACCAGAATGACTGTGGTGACAGTCGTTTTTGTCTGAATCAAATCCTTTCCCCTTTCATAAAGAGCACCCGACCTAGTTCCTTAGCTACAGAGGTGGGCACAGTTCTTAACCAACAATCTTCATGTGCTTGTATAGACAGGTTGAATGCCTTCATCTTGCCTGCCAGGGACTGTACCAACAGCATTTTCTCACTGAAGGACATGTCTGTGACATGGGTCACCCCATGCATCTCCAAGAGGGCTTGGTATATCTCCCTCCCTGGGGAGTGGTGTCTTGCCTCCCATGGTACTGTCACTTCTGAGCCTGATTCATCTAAGAGCATAATCTTGGAAGCACAGGAGGACAAGTGGGTAGGTTTGTCTTCTCCTAGCCTATGGAATATATGGATAATGGGAACCTTTTCAACACCTGTATTAGTGTTCAATTGACAGCTAATAAGTGCAAATCTTTTTCAGTAGTTGGCAAATGGAAAGTGAGGACTCATCCATGTCCCCCAAATCCCAGTGATCTGAAAGTCACTCATACCACTCCTGGGGAGCACAAAGTGTGCACCTGTATATGTATGTGGGCGTGGGTGTATGTGTATGTGTGTGTATAGGTGTGTATGTGTGTGTGTATGGGTGTACATATGTGTGTGTATGTGTATGGATGTGTGTGTATGGGTGGGTGTGTTTGGGTGTGTGTGTATATGGGTGGGTGTGTATATGTATGGGTGAGTGTGTATGTGTGTGTATGGGTGTGTGGGAAGGGTGGGGGCTGTGTATGTGTGTGTATGGGTATGTGTATATGTATGTGTGTATGTGTGTGTATGTGTGTGTATGGGTGTGTGTGTATGTGTATGGGTGTGGGTATGGGTGGGTGTGTATGGTATACAAGAGTATGGGTGTGTGTATAGGTGTGTGTGGCTGTGGCTGTGGGGTGGGTATGGAAGTGTATGTGTGTATGGGTGTGACTATATGGGTGTATGTGTATGGGTGTGTGTGTATGTCTGTGGGTATGCTGTTGGTGGGTGCAGATGGTGTGTGTGTGGGTTGTGGGTATGTATGTGGGTGTGGGTGTGTATATGTGTGTATATGGGTGTGTGTATGGTTGTATGTGTGTGTGTATGGGTGGTTGTGGGTGGGTTGGGGTGGGTATGGATGTGAATGTGTGTACGGGTGTGTGAGGGTGTGTGTGGCTGTGGATGGGTGGGGATGGTGTGGGGGGTTTGTGGGTATGTATGTGGGTGTGGGTGTGTATGGGTGGTTGTGGGTGGGTATGGATATGAATGTGTGTATAGGTGTGTGAGGGTATGTGTGGCTGTGTGTGGGCATGTCTGTGTGTGTATGGGTGTTTATGTGTGGGTGGGGTGTGTATGTGTATGTATGTATGTGTGGGTGTGTGTGTATGGGTGGGTATGTCTGTGTGTGTATGGGTGTATATGTGTGGGTGAGGGTGTGTATGTGTATGTATGTGTGTGTGTGGGTATGTGTATATATGTGTGTGCATGTGTGTGTGTGGGTGGGTGGTCTCTGTGGTCTGGCTTCCTCATTGGTTGAGGATGTACTGATGTGGTCCCCTCAGGCTAATTCTCTTCCCCACCGCTTTGCCTCCAGCCCTTCTAGGGACAGAACACTTGGCATGCTCAGTCTGCTCCTCAGGGGTCACTTGGGTCCTCTGATGTCTCTCAAATCCATAGCTCCCAAACCCAAGCACCTGTGACCTGTGAGGAAGAAGGGCAACCTGGGTCTCCTTTCCTCTGGGCCCCCATGTTTGCTCTGATGCTCCCAGATCCCCTTGTCTTAGTACATGGACGATGGCAACTGTAGCCTAACTCTTCAGCCCCCTGACCTGGCTTCAGATCAGCCCAGCTCTGGCCACCAGCTCTGGCCATTGCAGCCATTAGAGGAGTGAACCAGCGGACAGAAGACCTCTCTCTCTCCCTCTCTCTCCCTCTCTCCTTCTCTCCATCTCTCCCTCTCTCCCTCTCTCCCTCTCTGTAACTTTGACTTTCAAGTAAAATAAATAAATATTTTTTTTAAAAAAAAAGAAATATTTCGGTCTGGGGCCCCATCAGCTCCAGAAATTGGAGCAAGATCACAAACCTGCTGAAAGATTGCTTATTTGCCAATAAAATTTCTACAGTCGTAGTCATGGCCAATGAGAAATGGTAAGCGAGACCACGTTTGGTTCCTCTCGTACCATCTTTTCCAGGCAAATTCCCTTTGCTCAATCATTGCCTGCAAAGTCTCCTCCTTGTCAGCTTGGCCTGGCTTCAGCTAAGAGCTCAGTAAACACGAATACCAGTCAAAAGGGGTGACCTCGACAGCCAAGAGGGAAGCTGCCTTGTGAGAAGACTCCAGAGCACTGACAGTCGTCACTCTGAAAGAGCTCTGAAGAGCTGTGTCAAGGAACACCCCCAATGTGATCCCCAAAACCTAAAAGCTACTTTTAAGAGCCTAATGGCTAAGATGCCTGTGTACCATACTGTAGTGCCTCGGTTCAATAGCCCCAGCTCATGCTCAGCAGTGACGCTGAAGTGGTTGGGTTCCTGCCCTCTACGGGGGAGACTTGGATTGGTTCCCAGCTCCTAGCTATGGGCCCTAGCCAGGGGCCATTGTGGGGATTTAAGGGGTGAATCAGTGAGCGGAAGATGTGTATCTCTCTCTGTTTCTGTCTTTCTCTCTCTGCCCCTCCAATAAATAAAACTAAGAAAAAGATACATAAAAGGTGGGTCAAGCTGTGGGAGGGACAGCAGGCTCAGGTTTGCCTCATTCTCAGCAGGCGAGCATTGAGTTTCTCACGGGCGTGAGATCTTTCCAGGAAGGACGTGTGCAGCCTTCTAGGAGCTCACAGTGCTCTTCTTCTCCTTCAAGGTTTATTCAATTATTTGAAAGTCAGAGTTACAGCAACAGAGGGAGAGAGAGAGAGGTCTTCCATCCTCTGGTTCACTCCCCCAAATGGCCACAACAATCAGGGCTGGCTCAGACCAAAGCAGGGAGCCAGGACCTTTTTCCTGGTCTCCCGTGTGTCTACAAAACCACCTGGGAAAGAAGCAGAAGAGAAGATGGAACAAGTGCACCCACGTGGGAGACACAGATGAAGCTCCTGGCTCCTGGCTCCTGGCTCCTGGCTTGCCATCTTCCCAGCTCTGGCCGTTGCAGGAGAGATGAACCAGTGGGTGGAAGAACTCTCTCTCTTTCTCTCTCTCTCTCTGTAGCTCTTTCAAATAGTCTTTTCTTTCTTTCTTTTTTTTTTAAGGACATTTGCTTTATCATTTTGGAAAAATATGGGTGGGATTTAAGAAGCACCCCCAGATCTCCCCCAAACTTCCACTGTTTAAAATCTGATGGAGGATTTAGTTCATTCTGGCTCTGGGCTATAGAACCAGCATGGCTGTTGCCATGAAGGTGGGATGGCTGCTCTGTAAGACTCAGGTTGAACAAGAGCAAACAAGCAAGAAGAAAGAGTGCATCTTACATGATGTGCATTTTAGCACAATTGAAACAACAGCCCTGTTAGCCCAAGGGACAGGGAGTCCAACATCCCCCCTTGTCAGATCGTGGAATGCCTGGGGTTAATGCCTGGGGCCTGGTTGAGGGTGGGCATTATGGGCCCCACCCCAGGCCTTCTGGAGCTGTCATGAGCCCACCAGGTGACTCCCAGTTCCCCCAAGCCTGAGGGCCAAGAGCGCATGCTTTGAGATCGGGCTGTGCGTCAGGGACAGTGAGAACTTGTCCTGGCCGTGGAATGGACGCCGGTGGCCAATGAGTGCGTAGATGCTCAATGGATTTCTTTTAAAAACCGTCCTGCTCTTATTTTTTTCTTGGTTCTATTCATCAGAAAAAAAAATGCAAAGGACTAGAGAACAGTGACCATGTGAGGATGATTAGCAGAGTTAGAGAGAGAAAGATCTTCCATCTTCTGGTTCACTCCCCAAATGGCTACAATGGCCAGGGCTGGGCCAGGCAGAAGCCAGGAGCCAGGAGCTTCATCCAGGTCTCCCACATGGGTGCAAGGGCCCAAGTATCTAGACCATCCTCTGCTGCTTTCCCAGGTGCGTTAGCAGGGAGCTGGATGGGAAGTGGAGCAGCCTGGAACCAAACTGGCACTCTGATAACGGGATGCACGTGTCACGGGTGGTGGCTTAACCAGCCAGGCCACGAGGCTGGGCCCAGGATATAATCTTGGGAAATGATGCGTGGTTGATTTTACTCCAATGTGTACTTTGAAAACCAGCAATTCTGTGGCAGGTGAGTGGCAGACTCATCAATTAGCTTGTTGACTGCCCCTGCCCCAGGTGGGGGGGGGAGAGGGGGGATACCACACACAAAGGCCACACCCTGGGCGGCTCTGAGCAGAGCTCTCATTTCTCTGGGTCCTGACATTCGACAACTGAGGGGTTCCTTTGCCTTTCCTCCCCTGGGCAGTCCTGGGGGACCACAGGTGGCTGTCACCTGCATTACGGCTGAGCAAAGACCTCCGCTGTCCTGTGGTTCCCGGGATTCACCCGAGAAGCTCAAACAAACCAGAAACGAGCCGCTGGCCTCACGCTACCATAGCTGGGTCAACACATCCGGGCGCAAACTGCAGGCATCAGCGTATGTTAAAAGCGCTGCAAGGGCCTGAAAGACCAACTGCTCTAACCTGACATTGGAGGGGTCTAAAGCCACAAAAGCCACTTGTCCAAGGTCACACTATTTAGGGGCTACGCTCAGGGCCAGAGCTTCTCCCCTGTACTGGGTCCTTTCCTAGACGGGGGTCACCCCTTAGCCTCCTGCCAGTCACTCCTCAGCTGCAACCCAGGCTTTCTGCTCCCCAGCCCCACCCTCAGCCCCTCCCCCACCCTGCTGTTTGGCCCCAGGCACCTCTCCCTCCCTCTGTCCCCAGCGCACCTGCTCTGAACACCTAGGGCAGCTCGCCTGAGCAGTGATGACCACAGCGAGTGAAGTTGGGTCGTCCAAGTAGGATGAAGCAAAGCCTCAGAAAAGAGCTGGATAGAGACGGGTGAGGGGCCGGCATTGTGGCACAGTGAGTAAAGCTGCTGCCCGCGATGCTGGCATCCCATATGGGCGCTGGTTCATGTCCTGGCTGCTCCACTTCCGACCCAGCTCCCTGTTAATGCACCTGGGAAAGCACTGGAAGTGGAAGGGCTGCACCCACGTGGGAGACCCAGAAGAAGCTCCTGGCTCCTGGCTCCCACGTAGGAGACCCAGAAGAAGCTCCTGGCTCCTGGCTCCAGTCTGGCCCAGCCCTGGCCATTGAGGCCATTTGGGCAGTGAACCAGCCGATAAAGATCTCTCTCTGTCTCTCCCTCTCTCTCTGTAACTCTGCCTTTCAAATAAATCTAAAGAAAGAAAGAAAAGAAAAGAAAAGAAAAGAAAAGAAAAGAAAAGAAAAGAAAAGAAAAGGGAAAAGGAAAAGGAAAAGGAAAAGGAAAAGGAAAAGGAAAAAAGAATGACAGGAGAACAAGGAGAACCCCTCTGCAGTTTGGAGCGGCCAGGCTGAACTGCGGGATTTCAGAGGCGTCACTGCCACCCGGTGTCTCCTGCGTGTCCGCGGTTGGGCTGCGCTGTCATCTGGCGCCCCCTGCTGGTCCCTGCCGTGGGTGGCCTCCCAATGGGCGCTCCGCAGCCCTTGGCTTCTCTCCAGCCTCACGTGTGCTCCAGTGCAGGCTTCCCAGAGCTGTGTCTCCCAGGAGCTCCTGGCAGGGTCGGGAGCACAGGTGGGCTTGGGGAGGTTCCCGGTGCCCTGGTCGCAGCTACAGCTCTGCCCCTTGCCTGGCTGCAGCACTAGCAGGGGGCATCAGCTCCTTCCGGCTCCACTGCCTTCCCAGGGAGGCAGGTGTGGAGGGCGGGCTGCCAGGCCCTGGCCCTGCTCGTGTGCAGGCTGGGAGTTAGGTGGCCTGCTGTTCACTTGGTATCTGAGATGTAAGCTGTCAGGGGCATTCCAGAGCAGAGTCCCTGGGTTCCAGTCCTGCTCTGTTCCTGATTCCCGCTTCCTGCTATTGCGCTCCCTGAGAGCTAGCGGGGGATGGCTCAAGTGCTTAGATCCCTGCCACCCATGAGGAAGACCAGGATGCAGCTTGGACTCCTGGCTTCTGCCTGGCCCAGGTACCTGGGGAGTGAATCAGCTGATGGAAGACCTCTCTCTCTCCCTCTGTGTGTGTGTGTCCCTCGATCTCTTCCTCTCCCTCCCTCTCTGCATTCCACCTTTTTTTTTTTTTTTGGACAGGCAGAGTGGACAGTGAGAGAGAGAGAGAGACAGAGAGAGAAAGGTCTTCCTGTTGCCGTTGATTCACCCTCCAATGGCCCCCACGGCCGGGGCGCTTTGGCCGGCGCACCGCACTGATCCGATGGCAGGAGCCAGGTGCTTTTCCTGGTCTCCCATGGGGTGCAGGGCCCAAGCACTTGGGCCATCCTCCACTGCACTCCGTGGCCACAGCAGAGAGCTGGCCTGGAAGAGGGGCAACTGGGACAGAATCTGGCACCCCGACCGGGACTAGAACCCGGTGTGCCAGCGCCGCAGGCGGAGGATTAGTACGTGTAGGCAAACTTTTTTAAAGCATGCCCCAAGGTGCATCCAAAGTTTGTGGAAAACGGAATTAAAAGATGAGCTTAATTTGGTGCAAAAAATAAATTCAGGAGTCCATGCAGAGTTTTCTCATAGGAAACATTTTCATAAACTTTTTGAAGACTCCTTGAATGTTTTAGATAATATTTCTGGCTTAAACTTTATATTTACATTTTAAGTTTTATCTTTATTTTTACTTATTCAATAGGTGGAATGCTCTGGCCGGTGTCATGGTTCACTTGGTTAATACCACGTGAGAACCACCAGGTGGCGCCCTACTTCCATACCTCTTCTTTAGCATCCTTGGTGCCTGTTGTAGGCCAAATCTGAGCTATGCCAAACTGGGAAAACGCCCAGCCCTTCCAGGAAACTTTGACCTTCTTTTCTTTTTAAATGTTTTTTTTTTTTTAATTTATTCATCTATTTATTTGGAAGGCAGAGTTACTGAGAGAGGAGAATCTTCCCAAATGGGTGCAACAGATGGGGCTTGGCAAGCCAGGAGCCCAGAACTCCATTTGGGTCTCCCACATGGGCAGTGGGGCCCAAGCAGTGGAGCCATCTTCCGCTGCTTTCCCAGGCACATTATCAGGGAGCTGGATCATTAACGGAGCAGCCAGGACTTGAACCGATGCTCTGATATGGGATGCCGGCACTGCAGACTGCATCACAACACCAGCCCCAGACTTGGGTACCCTGATGTGGGGGTGCTTCCCAGCGTCTTAACCGCCAGGCCAAATGCCCTCCCATCCCAGCCTTTTGAGGGTGCTCTTTTTTTTTTTTAAGATAACAAGGTGGTGCAGTCTAGTGTTGCGGGGACCTGTGCAGCGAATCTGGCCCTTGTATACTGTGTTATCTGCATGCCTGATGAGCAGGTTATCAGAGTAATTGATGGGTCAGGCCACGCCACCTCGCAGTGAGAGGAGCAAGTGCACCTGGCACAGGTGGAGGGGTCTGCCTGGGGGTGGACCAGCAGCAGCTTTGCTCGTGTCCCCGAAGCTTTGCAGTGGGGGGATTCTAATTGTTTCTGACACGCTGGACACACAAACACCCCTGCCAGGCAGCCGGGCCGCTGGTGCTTCTCACTGGCTGGAAAACAGGGAGGCAGTGAGTTCACGCTGGCCGGGAACAGGATGCATGTTGGGGATTTGAATGCGTGCTGTGCTCCCTGGCTGGTTCCCCCACACTCCCATGTTTGCAGAAGCTCCCAAAGGCCACCTGTGCTCCTGGGCTGCTCGGATGCCTGCCCTCCCAGAGTCTGAGATGACCTGAGGTCTCTGCAGGTGGAGGCTTAGTCCACCCCCTTGCCTCACACACAGGCCTGCGAGAGCAGGTCCCTAGTGGCCTCGGGGCCTCCCAGGAGGACCTGCCTCCGCCACACACTAACTGTCTCGGGCTCCACTCTCTCAGTACTGCCAGCTCATGATTTTGGGGTCCCTGTTCCTGCATGAGTTCAGGGCCACCTTCTGCTCACACCATGGGGGAGGCGGGGCTTAAGGACAGACAGAGGCGTCAGAGCTCAATTTCTCCACTTTCAGGCCTGGACTCATCCTGTAACAAGATACTCCCATCCTGGGCACTGCTTGGGGGTCTGAAAATCGCTGGTGGCTCCCACTGGAGGTTTAATGAGATGTCATCGAGAAATTTTTTTTAACCGGACTCACTCTGACCCACATGCACCCTGTGTGTGCTCCGTGTTCCGGGTTTCTCCTGGCTGTCACCCACCCCTGTCTCTAACCCTCCGTCTACAGTAGGCCTTGCATTTAATTTTGCAGGGCCCACGGGGTGTGGACCTCACTGACCTGGTTGAAATCTGGTCACCTGTTCCCCAAGTGTCCCAAGTGAAAGAGAAGAAGGTGGCACTCCCGCCCCAGCCTCTCCGGTGGAAGTGTGCTCGGGCTGGGGGAGGGGAGGGTCCCAGAGGGTGCTGGGAGCAGCAGAGAAAACTGTAGATGTCAGATGAGGCAGGCAAGAGCAAGCTCATTATTCTGAAGCTGCAGGTGCAAAATGAAAAGGGAGAATAACGTGTGTGAGAAACTTGTCGCTCATTTCTCTGGTGGGTGTATTTAATACAACCCCTCTGCTGCCCCTCTTGCCCCCTTCCCAAGTTCTCAAACCTGAAAGACAGTGCAGGGCACTGAGAAGACACCCAGCTTCATCTCCCACGGAAAGCCAGGAGTTAGGACCCAGAGGCTCGGGCGGACCTGCACGGTCTGCCAGCTGCCCTGGGGAATCAGTGCGAACACTCGCAGAGCCCACGCTGAAGCCGGGAGCTCTGAGACCCCGGCGTCCTGCTTCCCCCGGGGTCGTACACCAAGCCAGACGCAGAGCTGCTGCGGTTGCTTTTCAGAGCCTCTTGTTCTGGTGGAAATGATCTGTTGTTCAAAAGGAGTGCCCAGTCCTTCTCGCCTGGATGCCACGGTGCTCACGGGTGTTGTACTGCTGTTGGCTGTCCTCGGCACCCCTACCGCGGGTAAGCTCAAGCTCAAAGAGAGTAAAACGGGAGTGGTAGAACTGTGTGAGCAGAGGAGGCAGAAGTATGTGGTGGACAGCGTTAGAACTGGAGAGTGTGATTCGCAGACAGCGTTAAGGCGAAGCTGCAAAGTGTGGCTAAATCGAGTGAGGCTGGGAAATTCGCACAGTGCCCAAGGAGCGGTGTCTACACATTCCATGTTTCTGTTTTTGTCATTTATTGCGCTACCCTTTTGAGTCCTTAGGAGCTTGCAGGAAGATGTCAGGTGGGAAAATGTCATTGAATGCACTGGGTGTTGGAGAGTGAATGGCTTGACTGCTTCGTACATAACTTTCCTACATCCACGCTTGTATGTCACAACCACTAGTGATGGTTATACCTGAGTGTGGGTATTTAATTTCATCCAATGTGGCCTGTAGGGCTGTTTCAATAATTTTGTGCACACGGGTTAAGTTTGGTGTTTTGGTAAATCACAATGAATGTATATATATATATTCATACACACACACATATAATGTCTCTGCACAGGTGAGTGTTTCACGTGACTGTTATCTAACCAAAAGAGAGGGATTTTTGAAAGAGAAGGAGAACAAGTAAAAGGAGAAAAGGAAAGAGGAAGGAAACTGAGTGATGGTGGTGATTTGCTCCTGCTAGTGCTCCGGGGTCTGGGATCTGGGATCTTCTCCTTTTTTACGTAACTTGGAAATGGAAAGCTCCTCTCACTGAACCGGAAATCACCTAAGGCCAGGAGCTGGATGGTGAGAGCAGTGTGCTTTGCATTTATATTTTCACATCATATTTTTGTCACATTGGATGACTGCAATTTTCCAGTGGGAAAACCTGTGTCTTCACCCAAGATTAACGTGCCTGGGTCCGACACGTTCCTGCCTGAACTTACCGGGGTGTTCTATCTGTTTGGAAAGAATCGGTTCTCACCACTCTTTGCTCTACAGACCTCACAAATGCTGTGGGCTCAGCAGTGGCCCAGCCCCTCTCCTGCTATGACAGGAAGGAGTGCGGGTTGACATGGGCCCAGCACTTGCACTCCATCATGGAGGCTGCTGGAGACTGGGCCTTACCCTGGCCTGCCTACATCTCTCACACATGGGTCCTGAACCTAACACGCTGTACTACATCTCCCATAGCATGCATACTTGTAGTTGCCTGAGATTCTTCAGCGTTAGCAAGTTGTGTGTAAATTACTCAGAACAACTTTTGTCAAGTGACAAGGGGTGGCCGGTTCCCTGAACTCTGGTGCCTCTGTGCCTCTCTCTCTCACACACTTGGTCTGCTCTGCTCCCAGAGAGCAGGAGGTGTGTCTCCTCACCTTCCTACCACCCTCACTTCAGGATGACATTTGTCTGATTCATGCTGTATATTTATTGGCCATCTGCTGTGTCCCAGGGATGATCCGACGATGTGGGGATGTGCAAGGGAATAAGCCAGAGTTAATTCAATATGCTCTCGCCCCGGCAAGAATCCATGAAATATTTATTATCTGATTTCACCCCAAGGGCTAACTCCGTGTGTTAACAACAAGGGCTTCCGTATTTGTGGTAGGAATTTTTTTTTGAACCGGGTGTTAATTGAAAACAAAAACCATAATATACAAAAATATGCAGCTCCTAATCACGCTTGCTGAAGCTTAAGATCCATCAATTATTTCTTTAATCTCCTGGCTGATGATAAACAACAACAACAACAACAACAACAAAGAGCTATTCTGTCTGATAACGCGGTGGAAAGCCGGGACTTTCACCTCTTCGGTGCTATCTATAGTTGTTTATTCAGTGTTAGGGGCGTGGTTCTCAAGTCCCTGCAGAGTTTGGGTGTTGATGTTGGGGGGCAGGGAGGCAGCGGAAGTTACCAGAGAGCCTCAGAGAAGGAACAATGAGACCAAAAGGTCAAGTCCTGGGTTCCAAAGGACAACGAACTTCTAAGCGGAGCCCTAACCTGCCTGCGGCGAGTCCCCCTAACTCAGGTGGCCTGAGCCCCATCAGCTGGGCGCCCTCTCCCTTACCAGGGAGCGGCCACTCAGCTCATCAGCTGCTCCATCAGCCCGGGCTCCTTTCTGCATCTTTGCAACAAGAACTATCTCGGGCCACATTGCGCGGCTGTCTCGTGGACACAAAAAAAGTCCTGAGGGCCCAGGACGCATGCACCGCTGGTGGCCTCAGCGGCGACCCCTCCCTCTTTTCCCTGGGGAGACAGCGGGTTTCAGTGCGGATCGCACGTGGTCTCTGAGTCTAGTGCCTCTTGGGCCAGGGGAATATTTGTTGGATTCTTGCTCTGGTACGTGATGAGTTTGGCAAGAGATGGTGCATTCTGAGCCCAGAGCAACGCGTTCCCTTGGAGAACTTTCACAGTCTGGCTCCAGGAGCAGGGAATAAACCGCACTGGGTGGCAGCTCCTGCACCGCCCCTGGTTCTTCTCTGGCTGTGGAGCTGCCTGTGTGGCCCCAAAGGCAACTGTTCGGCAAAGAAACCGGGGACAGATTCTGCAGGGAGAAGAAGGGGGGGGGAGGTAGATGGGCAGGGATTCGGGGGAGCAACAACATTTCTTCCCCACCCAAGGCAGGTGAAAAGCTCAAGGAGGCTGCAAACATCCTCTGAGGACGCCGTGTGCCTGTGCATGTGAGCATCCGGTGCGTGCGTGTGCAGGACTCACAGTGAGGGGAGGGGGAGACTGCGGTCAAGCCAGAGGCAGGTGCCCGCTGTCACTGGAAAGCACTGGACGTCTGCCTCCAAGGAAAGCATCCTAGGGAGCAGGGTCCCTGGACAAAGCCCTCGGGGCCAGATGTCGCTGCGGCAAAGGGCACAGGTGTGCCAAGCACCTCCCTGAGGCCAGCCTAGTGCTGTTTGCCGTGTGGTTTCAGATTCACATTGTCTGAGGCACTAGAGTGATTTTTTACTTGATTTTTTAAAAGATTTTATGTATTTATTTGAGAGGTAACGTTATAGACAGAGAGAGGGAGAGACAGAAAGGTCCTGCATCCACTGGTTCACTCCCTAAATGGTCACAACGGCTAGAGCTGTGCTGATCCGAAACCAGGAGCCAGGACTTCCTCCAGGTCTCCCATGCAGGTGCAGGGGCCCAAGCACTTGGGCATCTTCCACTGCTTTCCCAGGCCACAGCAGAGAGCTGGATGGGAAGTGGAGCAGCCAGGACTCAAACTGGTGCTGACATGGAGCGCCGGCTCTGCAGCCAGCAGCTTTATGTGATACGCCACAGTGCCGGCCCCAAAAATTAAAAAAAAGAAAGTTGTAAAAAAAACTCAAAACTTCCAAATCCATGCATCATTTCTTCATAGTGCACATCTCCTGGGGACTTTCGGCTCTTTCTCTGGAGAGGTCTGCTTCACTCAAAACGTTAGTGCTCTCCAGCTGCTGAGAC
Source organism: Sylvilagus floridanus (assembly GCA_949820135.1). Classification (NCBI taxonomy): domain Eukaryota; kingdom Metazoa; phylum Chordata; class Mammalia; order Lagomorpha; family Leporidae; genus Sylvilagus; species Sylvilagus floridanus. Next base: position 88,026,205 of record OX463242.1, read on the forward strand.
AGAACACCTCAGCCAGGGGCTTGAACCACAGACGTGTGGCTGCTCACAGTTCTGGGGGCTGGACTCACAGCCCCGGCACAGTCAGCTTCTGGTGGTGGCTCCTGCCGTAGCCTGCCAGGAGCTGTCTTCTTGCTGCACCCCACACGGCCGTTCCTCTGTGCCTCCTTACAGACCCCTGTCTCCAATACCGGGAGGCAGGGTTTTAGCGTGTGGTTCCCGGCGACACAGCTGGGATACCGATGACAAGAAGTCCCGCTTCTGACATGGATGACCAGGGTCACAGTGTACCCTTTTCCCTTCTACATGCCACCTGTGCGATGGCACTGCTGGGGACGTCAAGGTCATAATTTAGACCTCCTCACCCCCAACTTCATTCCAGTCAAGTGCCAGGAAGGTCACGGGTACACTCCCTGCTCTTCTGCGAAGTCTGCCGGAGCTCCCATGACTCAGAGTTGTCTGAACTAAGGCACCTGTGTGCTTACGTGTGTGCGTGCGTGTTCAGACATGATCCACTTGTGCTCAGCCTCCCAGGAGCGTCTCCATCCACTGCTGAGGTGCTGTGTTAAGCGATTTGTGCCAAATTGGGCTGAGTTTGGGCGCAAGGGCTCTGGAGGAATCCGGCACGTTGGCACCGTTGGCAGCTGACAAGCTGGTGCTTGTAGTCAGGACTGCCCAACGCGTGTGACAGTGCCTAAGGGACTGTGATTGTCCTCACACACCAAGGAATCGGCAGGCAGGCCGTTGAGTGCTGACAGGGGTCTCCTGTCTGTCTCTTTTATCAGGTCACGCGATGCTTGAGCCTGGGCAGTAATGGGATATGTAGGGGTGGGGAATATCTGGACATCGTGCTGCCCTGGTTCCAGGAAGGAGGGAGGGGGTACACCAGAACAAGCCCATCCTCTTTTGTTATCTTTCCTGTACACCCTGCCCCGGGGGCTCCCACTTGTGCCTCACAAATGGTCACTGGCCACCCCAGCCAGGCAACTGGCTGAAAAAAATCAGCAGGTGTGGCCAAGGAACAAGAGAAGCTGGCTGTGGGGCAGGGCTCAGGCAGGGTCTGAGTGAGTGAGCTGCCGGGGACTGAACACGGGCCCCACTGCAGTGGTGTTGGGAGGTGGGGTCCCTACACCTGGGAATTGGGCCCCTCTTTTCCCCTTTGCTGTGTACGAAGCAGCTAGTGGGCCCTCACCAGAGGCCGGCCCCTTCATCTCCGATTCCATTCTCTTCCATTATAAACCATTCAGTCTGTGGTGTCTGTCACGGCAGGTGCCTTTCAAACAGTATTTCTCCTGTGGAGGAGGGACTGTCTGGTGCAAGGGGAGGCCACCAGGGAGGGTGGCTAGCAGAGTCCTCTTCACTTCCCTCTTCCCTGAGCAGTTCTGCTCTGACCCTAGGACTCTAGATACTTGCACTGCTCAGCAGACCAAAAGCCGAAAGCTAGCACCACTCCTCAAGTGGATGTTAACTCAGCTGTTCCCAGCATGCCTCAGAAAGTTTGTGGGGAAATGGAATTGAACCATCAGTTTATTTTGGTGCAAAAAATAATTTTTAAATCCAGGTACAGTTTTTTTTTTTTTTTAATAATATGCCTTTTCCATGAGCATTTTGAAAATAGCTTGTATGAGCTCTTCCAAGAGGTGGCACTGGAGCAAAGACCCAACAAAGTGAAGGGGAAACCAGGGGCGTGGACAGACAGGCAGGCACTGGGAGCTAGGATGCTGTTTATCAGCTCTGCCGAATCAGGGAGCCTGTGTTGAGTCTGTCTCCACTTCTGATCCAGCTTCCTGGGGTTGTGCACTGAGAGGCAGCAGGACTGGCTCAAGGGATTGGGTCCCTGCCACCCAACTGGGAGGCTCGGATGGAGTTGCTGGCTCCTGGTTGTTGCCGCCATTTGGGGGAGTGAACCTGCCCACTGGGAGACTTCTGTCTGTCCCTCTGTCTCTCTGCTTTTCAAATAAATAATTAAAAATAAAACAAAATACAGCAGACCCCTCAGGTATGAGCAAAGGGACCTGTGAGGCAGGAGGTGGCGGAAGTGGACTCAGAGCACTGCACTCAGCTAGGGCTGGGGTGGGAGGAGAGGGCCCAGGCACGGGCAACCCCTCTACCCCCCCCACCCCCGCTCCCGGCACTTCTGCCAGCCCCCTCCTCCCTCACCTTTCTGGGAAGGATGCAGGGCCCTGCACAACCCGCTGCGCCTCTCCCCACCCCAGCCATCCAGGGCACCTGCTTTTCAACGCCCTCTGCTGGAAATGCAGCGAGAGCGGCAGGGCACTGCAGGTTTCTCCAGGAAGAGGAAGGGGAGGGACTGGTGGGAACCCCACCCACCTAGGCTCCGCCCCCTTCCCTGAGGGGCTGTGAATGGCTGCATCTTAAGTCTCTCAGCTCCCTTGGTGAAGCTGATGGAGATGGCATATGGCTGGGGAGGGGGAGGGGAAGAGGCTACTTTACATTTTTTCCTAGTAAGAATCTTTGGATCATGATTGGGCAGACCTAGAGGACAACGCCCATCGAATGCTTAAAAAAGTCTGTGGAAAAATGTGTCTTAGCCCAAAAGTTTGTTTACATCAAGGTATACATATTTTAATTCCGTTTCCCACAAGTGTTTGTTGTTGTTATTTTTATTTTTGCTTTTGATTATTTAGTTGTTTGAGAGGCAGAGAAAAACAGACACAGATCAAGCTCCTGTTCTCCTAGATGCCCAGCATGGACCACAGCGGGATCAGGCTGAAGCAGGGCGCTGGGACCTCAGTCCAGGTCTTCCATGTGGATGTCAGGAACCCAGTTAGTTCAGCTAGCACTGCTGCCTCCGAGGGTCTGCAGGAAGCTGGACTCAGAAGCAAAGCCAGGGATAGAACCCAGGTCCTCCAAAATAGGATGTGGACCCTCCCACACACAAATGTTTTGAAGCCCCCTCATACGTCTCTCAGTGGGAAAAAAACACATTTCATCCGGTAAGGCATATGGTGTAGAATGAGTTGCTTGAGGCTACAAGAGGGCTACACTAAATAGAATGAGTTTCCCTGTTTTAAATTAGGTAGCACAGCACTGGAAAGAAAAGAAAATACCATCTCTCGGCTGCGTTCCCAACCTTGGCCTGCACTTGCGGCTGAAAGCAGCAGTGAGGGTGTTCCTGGGGCTCTTGAGCTGTTGGGGGCTGAGCAAGCAGGGGCATGGTAAGGGGCCACTCCCCCAGGAGGCCGGCAGGATAGCAAGGCTTGAAACAGGTGCACAGGGAAAGTGGACTGAATGTCCGAAAAATGGCCCCACTTTCCTTCACTGGTTCACTCATTCAACACACATGGGTACTTTAAATAGCTGTAGAAAAATGAAATTAAAATATAAACATTTTGCTGCAGAAAAATTTTGAAATCCGTGCCTAGCTTTTCCATAATACACATTTCCCACGAACTTTTTGAAGACTCCTGGCATTTGAAATGAGCACCTGGGGTGGGCAATTGGCCTAGTGGTTAAGGCACCTGCCTCAAAAAATGGAGTACCTGGGTTTGATCCCTGCCTTCACTCCCAGCTCCAGCTTTCTGGAAGGTGGTGGTGACGGCTCCATTAGCTGGGTTCTTGCCACCCACGTAGGAGACCGGATTGAGTTCCCAGGTCCTGGTTTCGGCCAGGGTTGACCACAGCTATTGCAAGTATTTGGGGAGTGAAGCAGCAGATGGACACTCTGTCTTTCCGACACAACAAACCATGACAGGAGAACAGAAGAAGGAATTCAAGAAACAGAGGTGGGCAGAGCCTGTGGGCACTGCAGTGAGACCCGAGGTAGAGGGGAAGGGAGTGGCCAGAGAGCATGAGGACCCTTTGGGATCAAGGCGTCGACTCCGTGATGGGAAGCCTGCAGTGAGAGAGTAAGGCTCTGGGTGAGATACAGCTTCTGTTTTGAGCTGAGCATACGTGGGGCTCGCGAGGCGCAAGAGAACCCTCATCCGCTCAAAGCCGCCCTTGCTGAATTAGGCTGCTAGTGACAGTGAAGATTTTGGCCAGCCATTAATTCAGCTCCCTGGTGACCCTTGCAGCTGCTGCAGGATTCAGTTCAATGGCTGAAAACGAAGACGCCCTACTCAGGCATTTATTCCAAGGATACCAGAAATGGGTTCGCCCGGTACTGCATTCCAACGACACCATAAAAGTACATTTCGGCTTGAAAATATCCCAGCTGGTGGACGTGGTGAGTAATGCTGGCACCCTGCTAGAGAACGTGCTTCCTTATCCCACTGGTGAGCCCGGGGGGGGGGGGTTTTTCTTTCCCCTGCGTCTGGCATTTCCATTTGAAAAATAATTTACTGTGAGAGAAAAATCTGCCCCGAGAAGCCAGGGAGAGGATGGAGGGAAAAACAAGAGGCTCCATTGCAGCGCGGAGCTGTGAGCAGAGGACCTCTGGCGAGGGTGGACGAGGCTGCTGGGACCCTTGTCCCCTGCAGGGTTTGGGGCAGGGAGTGTGGAGCCCAGGGCGGATTCTGTGGTCAGAGCTCCTCTGGCCGTGCCAGGGTGAGGTAGGCTGCTGCTGACAGTGCCTAGAGCAAAGGCCATTCCTGTTCTCCCTGGGCGATCCCACTGCCCTTCTGAACTCATTCACCTTTAATGCGCTCTGCTAATTTTCCTGCTGGGCTGGTATTTCTGCCATGATGGTTTTCTTGGGGCGGGTGGGGGGGATTAGTGAACTTAAACTCCCCCAGTACAGCAAAATTATCCTGTTGCAAATCCTAAAACTCCAGAATAATCCTCCCCCAACACCCAGTGCCTTGTCCACACAAATGTGAGTGCACACACACACACACACACACACACCCCTCGATGGCCTAATGCCCTCGGATTCCTTCTAGAAAATCCTGCATAGCCAGTCATCAATTTAGTTAACACAGGTATCTCTTGAGACAAGTATTTGCACCCTGGAAGGGTCTTCTGGGTTATGCAATATTATATAAATTTACTTCATATAACCTTTGCCACCATGAACGGCTACTTGTTTGTGTTTTAATTTCGAGCAAATGTGCATGATATTTAGCATGGCATGCTTTTTAACTGTTCTGAAGCTGAGAATCCTTTGCCCATCAAAAGGTAAGACTCAGACAAACCCCCAAATACATAACTTCCTCTAACTTTGACTACAATGTCCTTTTAACTGTCATTTTCTTAGGATGAAAAGAATCAACTGATGACAACGAACGTGTGGCTCAAACAGGTACATTTCAACCCAAGGATCTTATCTGTCAACTCAGTCATTTAAATTCTTTCCTATCCAGAAAGACCGTTTCTGAAAATAATTGTGTTAGGAAACACGTTCCTCAGGGAGGAGTGTGGGAACGGCCGCGAAGGACCTGTCTTCCGATTTGCTTCTGTGCATGCTGGCAAGCAGGCCTAGAAGCTCCTGGTCCTGTGAGGGAGGAGGGTCCCTGTGAAAGTTCCTGGGAAGAGGAATTAAAAGATAGGTGTATCGTGGTGCAAACAATTTTGAAGTCCATGCATACTATTTCAGAACACTTGTTTTCCATGAGCTTTTTAAAAATTTGAGACAGAGAAAGAGAGAGAGAGAGAAGAAGGAAGAGGAGGAGGAGGAGGAGGAGGAGGAGGAGGCCGCGGGAGGGGGAGAGGGAGTGGGGAGGGGGGAGGGAGAAGGGGAGGGGGAGGGGCAGGGGAGGGGGAGGAGAGAGGGCCTATTTGCTGGTTCGCTTCCCAAATGCTCACAATGGCTGAGATGGCCAGGCTGCAGCTGGAGCCAGGAATTCAATCTTGGTCATCCACATAAGTGGCAGGGACCCAACCTCCTCCTCCTCCTCCTCCTCCCTTCCTCCTCCTCCTCCTCCTCCTTCTTCTTCAGATTTATTTATTTATTTGAAAGTCAGAGTTACACACAGAGAGAAGGAGAGGCAGAGAGAGAGAGAGAGAGAGAGAGAGGTCTTCCATCTGCTTGTTCACTCCCCAGATGGCCGCAATGGCTGGAGCTGAGCTGATCTGAAGCCAGAAGCCAGGAGCTTCTTCCAGGTCTCATGTGGGTGCAGGGGCCCAAGCACTTGGGCCATCTTCTACTGCCTTCTCAGGCCATAGCAGAGAGCTGGATTGGAAGTGGAGCAGCTGAGGCTAGAACCGGCACCATCGGGATGCCAGTACTGCAGGCAGCGGCTTTATCCACTATGCCACAATGCTGGCCCCGTGGGACTCAACTTCTTGAGCTGCTGGAAGCTGGAATTTAGAATGGAGCTGGAATGGAACCAGGCTGTCCCATCTGGGATGGGGCTATCCCAAGTGGCCTATTAACGACTTCACACAAGCCTACCCCATGAACATGATGAAGATTCCTGGTGCATTGTTCTGTGTTGTTCCCAGGGGCAGAGCTACTTCCTGGATGGCAGGGGGACTTCAACAGTGAGACCCGGCCAGCACTGGTCCCTAGACTAATTGGAGAGATGGCAAAAGAGACCCCAGGATGCAGATCTGCCCCGTTTGGGGCTCTGCTGCTGACTGGGAAAATCAGCCACATGAGTTCCCCCTTGTTACTCCCTATGAACAGCTGAGGCTTCAACAGAAGCCCGCCCCCTCGCGGCTGTCAGGGGAAGCCCACACAGACCGGGAGCACCGGGTCTGGAGATGTTGCTTTCGGCTCAGCTACAGCCGGTTTCCGAAGCCGTTGCGATCGGTTCCAGAGCTGTCCGGGAATCCAGGGGACCCCAGAAAGTTCCTGGAAAGTGGAGTTACAAAGATTAGCTCATTGTGGTGCAAAAATGTTTCAAATCGGTGCTGAGGAGCCTTCCAAAACCTCGTAGAAAATAGGCATTATGAGAAGACAACGCACCAAAATAAACTTCTTTCTAGTTCCATTTCCGTGAATTTTTGAAGCACGCTAGAACTTAACTTTTCAAAAATTAATTCTGCATATTTTATTTGAAAGGAGAAAATACACTAGCTTAATAACAGGTGAGACATTTGATGAAGTTGGTTATTCTTTTGTTTTTGTTTTTGTTTTTTGGAGAGGCAGAGTTAGACAGTGAGAGACAGAGAGAAAGGTCTTCCTTTGCTGTGGGTTCACCCCCCAAGTGGCCACTGCGGCTGGTGCGCTGCGCTGATCCAAAGGCAGGAACCAGGTGCTTCTCCTGGTCTCCCATGGGGTGCAGGGCCCAAGCACTTGGGCTATCCTCCACTGCACTCCCGGGCCACAGCAGAGAGCTGGCCTGGGAGAGGAGCGACCGGGACAGAACCAGCGCCCCGACCGGGACTAGAACCCAGTGTGCTGACGCCGCAGGTGGAGGATTAGCCTAGTGAGCTGCGGTGCTGGCCCGTTTTTGTTATTCTTGAATGAATATGCAGATCACCTAATTTTCCCATAGACTTATCTTTTTGAAAGATTTAGTTTATTTATGAGAGAGATCTTCCATCTGCTGGTTCACCCTCATATGATGCAACTGCCAAGGCTGGGCCAGGCTGAACCCAGGAGCCAGGAACTCCATCCGGGTCTCCACATGGGTGCTGGGGCCCAAGCCCCCAGGCCATCTTCCACCGCTTTCCCAAGGGCACTAGCAGGGAGCTGGATCAGAAGTGGAGCAGCTGGGACTTGAACCGGCACTCATATGGGATACCAGCACCGTAGGCCATGGCTTAACCCTTGTGCCATGGTGCTGGTTCCAAGAATCCACTCTTTTCCCTCCAAATGTGAATGGACTTAGGAAGCTGACAACAATAAAATAAACTCAACCCACTGTATCTTCTCACCCCACCCCCCCTCCACTGCACACACACTGTTCTGTCTCAGTTCTCACATAAAGGTCCCTAGATTTTTTTTTTTAAGATTTATTCATTTATTTGAAGGCAGGATTACAGAGAGAGAGGGAGAGAACGCGAGCGAGCGCGTGAGAGAGCACTCTTCCATTTCTTTCTGTGCTCTGGAAATGGCCATATCAACCAAGGCTGGGCCAGCCTGAAGCCAGGAGCCAGGAGCTTCAGCTGGGTCTCCCACAGGGTGGAAGGGGCCCGAGCACTTGGGCCATCTTCCTCTGCTTTCTCAGGTGTGTTAGCAGGGAGCTGGGTCGGAATCGGGGCAGCCAGGACTCGAACCCACACCCATAAGGGATGCTGGCACCACAGGTAGCAGCCTAAGCCACTGTGCCACAGTGCTACCCTGAGCCCTGGATTTTCCTGTGATTTCAGAGAGGAGGAGTTATTTCAACCCTAAGAGGGTTGGACCTGAGGGACAGAAGCCACAGCAGGAGTCAACGTCGGAGGGACAGAGCCACACGTTCTGCTGAGCCCTGTCAAAGCCTCGGCCACTCACACAGACGGGGCCTGCGGCGGACATCAGTATAAGTGCTGTGCCATAGCATACTGTGGCAGCAAATGGGAAGGGCAAACTTCGTGGGGTGGTTGGCAAGCAGGGAAGGCTGCCTGGAACAGGAGGCATCGGAGCTCCCCCAAGATGTCTCCGTTATACTTGGTGTTTTTTTTTATTTTTAAATTTTTTTATTTTTAAAGCTAAAAGGATACAAGAAAGATAAAGGATGAAATAAAAGGAAGGCAAACACAAGATAAAACGGATGCTTAGAAAAACTTATCGCTGGTGTTTCCCACACATCTCTGACCCAGAGCAGCTGATAACAATGCCTGAGACTTATTTAGCGCTCACTAAATGCCAGGCACATGCCCAGTGTGTCATGCGAATGGTCTCGCCTAACGCTCACAGCCGCTTTCTGAGGTGGGGGCCTCTTACCACGCCCCTTCGCAGGTGCGGGAGCCGAGGTGTGGAGGATTGAAGGGACCAAGCGGACACAGGCTGAGCGACATCTGACTGCCAGAGAGCGATGGCTGGCCAGCCTCAGGAGGGAGCCAACAGTAGGCACCTGCTCGCCTGGCCCTGGCGGTGCCGTCCCGGTGTCGTCTGCGCCCTGCCTGCTCTGCTGAGGCCAGGATTCCTTAAACCCCGGGCTGGCCCCGGGAGTTGGTCCATTCCAGACCAGATGCTGGGGGGAGGAAGAAGCTGGGATTCACTCCATCTTCCGTGCACGCAGCAGGATCTAGTGAGCGCTTCTTCACGGAGAAGGAGTGGTGGTAGTTTCGTAGGAAACAATTATGTAAGACAATAAACACGTGGTGCAGCAGGTAAGCCGCTGCCTGTGGCGACGGCATCCTGCATGGGCGCTGTTTCGAGTCCCGGCTGCTCCACTTCCAAACCAGCTTCCTGCTAAGGCACCTGGGAAAGCAGCAGAGGATGGCCAGAGTGCTTGGGCCCCTGCCCCCAAGTGGGGGACTCGGATGAAGCTGCTGGCTCCTGGCTTCATCCTGGCCCATCTCTGGCTGTTGTAGCCATTTGGGAAGTGAACCAGTGGATGGAAGATCTCTTTCTCTCTCTCTCTCACTCTCACTCTCAATCTCTGACTCTCCCTTTCTCTCTTAATTCTGCCTTTCAAATGAACGATAAATATTTTTTAAAGATTTAAAAAATGTCTTAAACAGACGATAAGCACCGTAAAGAGTGCGTCTATAAGGTCTTGTGCTGACACGAGAGTGACAATGGGGTCTGCTGGAAGAAGGTCTAGAAGCCTGAGGAGGGGAGATGGTTACTTCAGTCTCACAGAGCAAATAGAAATCCCACAAGGGAGGGGCCAGCACTGTGGCTGAGCCTCTGCCTGTGGTGCCTGCATCCCATATGGGCGCCGGTTCGAGTCCTGGCTGCTCTCTGCTATGGCCTGGGAAAGCAGCGGAAGACGGCCCAAGTGCTTGGACCCCTGAGCCCATGAGGGAGACCCTGGGGAGGCGCCTGGCTCCTGGCTTCGCATCGGCCCTGCTCCGCCAATGACAACCATTTCCGGAATAAAAGCATGTTCCACGGCAGCCCAGGAGGCAGAAATGCTGGTATTTCACGCCATTTCCACCCTCTATTTCCTAGCACTCCTCCGATATAGTTAAACATACCTCTTCAATCGTCGCAACGAAGGGCCTTTAAAAATCACACGTCTAGTTGACACCCAGAGAAGGTCAACACGGGGCTATTTTTAATGTTATCGATTTTATTTGGCAAACTCATTTGTCCTTCTCCTTTATACTTCTACAGCGTAATCAAAACCCTATAAACCATAAATTTATTATTAAACCGACATGTGACAGGGCTGAGTGTCCTAGCCCTGACTCCACGCCGTCAGATTCAAGGTTGGGAGCATCACATTGTTGGCAAGGAAACGGAGCACGAGGCTGGCCTTTCTAAAATGACACAAGCGTTTGTCCCTTTGCCTAGGCATCACTGTGTGAATAATCACTCCCCCAGTGAGCACTGACTGAGAGCCTACCTCGCTCTGGGTACTGGGCTAAGGTGCTGAGCTGGGCTGTTGAGCATGGATGCCAAGGAGACAATAAGAACACTAAACATTGATAGCACCCATCAATGTGGGCAATTATTAAATGTTCATCAAATTCTTTTATTTGTTGTTTATTTGAAAGGCAGAATGAAAAATAGAGAGGGGGAGAGCTAGAGAGACAGAGAGAAACAGAGGCACAGACAATGAAGCACCTGCTGGTTCATTTCCCAAATGGCCCCAATAGCCAGGGCTAGGCCAGACTGAAGCCAGGATCCAGGAACTCCGTTTGATCTCCCACATAGGAGGTAGGGGCCCAGGTACTTGGATCATCCTCCACTGCCTTCCCAGTTTCATTAGCAAGGAGCTGGAGAGAAGTGGAGCAGCCCAGGAGCTGGCTTTGTGGTGTAGTGGGTACCAGTTCTTGTCCTGGCTACTCCGCTTTTTTTTTTTTTTCTGGGATGCTGGTATCACAGGCAGGCTGCTTCAGTTTCAATTCAGCTCCTTGCTAATGGCCTGGGAAAAGCAGTGGAAGATGGCCCAAGTGCTTGGAGCCCTGCTACCCATGTGGGAGACCTGGAAGAAGCTCTTGGCTCCTGGCTTTGCCTTGGCCCAGCACTGGTTATTACAGCCATCTGGGGGAGTGAACCAGCAAATGGAAGATTCTCTCCCTCTCTTTCTCTCTCTTCTGTGTGTGTCTTACTCTTTTTCTCTGTAACTCTGACTTTCAAATAAAATAAATAAATCTTTAAAGAGAGAAAGAGAGAGAGAGGAAGGGAGGGAGGGAGGGAGGGAGGGAGGGAGGGAGAAAGAGAAAGAAAGGGAGCAGCTGAGATATGAGCTGGTGCTGCCATGTGGGATGCTGGTATCACAATCAGGGGCTTAACCCACCGCACCACAATGCCTGCTCGGTTAACAAATTTAAGGAGATAGAAATGCTAACCGACCCGCACACTGAATGAGCACATGTACTGAATTGTCACACCAGGCACCATAAATATTTACAATTAAAATGACACGTAACAGGCAACTCTGAATGGCCCTGGCTTTGCTGCAACAGACTCACAGTCTGCTCAGCTGTCCCAGCCCCTCGGCAGATAACAGCTGCTGCAGCGCCTGCCAAGGCCCCTGTCTTCCCCGTGCTGCTCATCCAGCTGCTGAACACACTTTCAGAGCAACAAGAGGTTCAGCAAACACGATGGAGGCCTCACAGGATAAATTCATGTAGCTCCCCTTTCGGTAGAACTGAAGGCTGCCATGGGGCACGGCGTCATGGTGCAGCAGGTAAAGCCGCCACTTGTGAGGCCGCCATCCTCTGTGGGCATGGGTTCATGTCCCTGCTGCTCCACTTCCAATCCAGGCCTAGGAAAAGCAGCAGGAGATGGTCCAAGTGTATGGGCCCCTGCACCCACGTGGGAGACCCCAGAAGAAGCTCCTGGCTCCTGGCTTCATCCTGGCTCAGGCCTGGCTGTTGCAGCCACTTGGAGAGTGAACCAGCAGAAGGTAGATCTCTCTCTCTCTCTCTCTCTCCTCTTCCTCTCCCTCTCCCTCTCCCTCTCTTTCAGTAACTCTTTCAAATAAATAAATAAATCTTTAAGAAGAAGGAGAAGGAGAGGGAGGAGGAAGAGACTGTTAAGGGGAGTAAGAATAAAAAGTTATGGGTGATCTCCCCAAAAACCCATTGTCCCCCACCTGGACTGGCGCTTCCACACCCATGGGTATGTCTCTGACTTCACTCACCATCTTGCTTTCCCTCATCCTCCACAGCCTGACTGTGGCCTTGGCAAAGGAGCCCAAGTGTGGACTCCTTACTCAAGTGGATCCTGGGGGAAGAAGTGGGTAGGGGTCAGAGGCCTATGGTATAAACATGGACAAGTCGTTTCACCTCTCCGACCCTCAGTCTCTTCATACAGTCAACACCCAGCTCACCGTAGCATTGGGAGATCCAGTAAGATAAGACATACCAACATGAGTGGCTTAGTACATGCCACTGCCTCTTACCACCTTTGTAGGCTTTTAGCCTTAACAACAAATCACATTTCTTGGCCTTAGTGACTCACGGATTTAGGGGTTATATGAAATGTATAATATGTCATGTTGCTGTTTTTAATTTGGCTTTTAGGGTTTCTTGTGTTTTCCTAACTGCATAGCTTAGCTCTGGCTCTTTCTTTCTTTCTTTCTTTCTTTCTTTCTTTCTTTCTTTCTTTCTTTCTTTCTTTCTTTCAGACAGAGTTACAGAAAGAGTGAGAGAGAGATTTTCCATCTACTGGTTCACTCTTCAAATGGCTGCAACCACCAAGGATGGGCCAGGCAGAAGTCAGGAGCCAGGAGCTTCTTCTAGGTCTCTTATGTGGGTGCAGGGGCCCAAGCACTTGGGTCATCTCCACTGCTTTTCCCAGGCGCATTAGCAAGGAGCTGGATTAGAAGTGGAGCAGCGGGATTTGAACCAGTGCCTGTAGGGGACGCTGGCACCAGCTCAACCCACTGCACCACAGCGCCGGCCTCATAGGATTCACCTCTACTGCAATCACGTCTCAGAGGTATTCTGAGAGGCTGCGAATCAAGGCAATAGTGAGGAATGGCTGTTCCTTATTCTGCCCTGGTCTTAGAATAAAGCAGGAATAATTCAAGGAATTTATTTATAGCAAAGAAAAAAGCCTTAAGACTCTGGTTTAAAATTTGTTTCTGGATCACCATCATAAGCTAGACATTTCCGAGTGATAGCTCAGGTAATACATGCAAGAAAAGACCATTTTAAGGGGATCTGTATTTGAGATGGATTTAAAATTGTACTTTTCCAAATGAAGAAACCTAGGCTTGGAGCATTTTCCCAGTGGTGGATGAACTTTGCTTTTTGGCTCTCTCATCTATGCACTCCTGTGACTGCAGAAGCCCAGCTGACCCCGAGGCAAGGCTGCAGCGCAGAGCCCCTGTCTGTGAAGGGCTGAGAGCCGGGCTGGCTCACACCGTGCAAATGCGAGGCATCCTTTCTAATCTCTTCCTCTAAGAAGGAGAGACAGCCCGTGAATCTCCAGAGGTTGGCAGAGAGAACAGTGAAGTGACCAGAAAATCTCCCAGCTCCTTAGGGAGGGACACAGAGCATCTGGGCTTGGAACCCTCTGCAGGATGCTGCTAACCGGCCCATGCACACCCATCCCCTGGGGTGTACCACAGCCATGCTGGTGCCCGGGAATCCCCCTCTTGGGCCAGGTGAACTTCTCTGCCCTGGCACGTCCCAGGGTGCCTCCCTGAGTCCCTGACTCTGGCCACAGAGCCATACTGTGGTTGTGAGGAATGCCTCTCCCCAGCCCACGGGAAAGCGTAGATGTGCAGTCAGTGACTTACCTTGTCTAAGTTGCGCAACTAGGCAGGGGCAATTAAGGGCAGAACTCAAGGCTTTGGACTCGAACTCAAGATGCTCTCAGTTTGGGGTACACCAAAGTCAGAGTGTGGACCCCGAGTCCCGCCGAGCTCCTCTTTCTTTACAAACCAGAAATGCATCCTGCATTCCATCCGGATCTTTCTATCTCCTCCCAAGACTGCAAGTGCATCCGCCGTCCACCCATTCATTCCAGGCTTGGACAGTGTAGCAGGGACCAGCACTGTGGTTGGTGCCAGCCCAAGCCTTGTGTTGTGTGGCATGCACGAACTCAGATCAGAACAGCAGGCGACTGCATCTCCAGCAATACTCCTGCTGCAAACAGAGGCTGGACTTGAGCACAGAACTCACTACGTTCCTTTTAAAAGTGGGCCCGGAGTATGGGGCAGAGCTGCAGCCCACCTGCCCTAGTACCTGCCTCTGGTACTCTGGGCTGTGCACCTGTAGCCTATTGCCTGCTTGCTATCAGCTTCCTCTCAGGGTCAGCCAAGAACCTTTTGCTTGCAAGTGACAGGAGACCCAACCCATCCTGGCACCAGCAGGCGGAGGACCCAGTGACTTTGACAATATGAAAAGCCCAGGGACAGCCCTGGCTTTATATGAGGCTTCATCCAGGAGCCAGAGCAATATTCCAGTGCCTGCTCCTCTCGCTGGGAGTCTCTGGGTTGACTCCAACCTCATTCAGGTCCTTCTCTGGAAGTAAGTAGCAGATCATTGGTAGCAACAAAAACAATGTCTTTAAAGTGTTCAGCAAACTCATTTAAGTAACTATGCAGACATTCCTTCCTAATCTGGAGTAATAACATTCCACATAGGGCAGGTGTTTGGCCTGGAGTTAGGACACAGGTCAGGACACCTACATCCTGTATCAGAGTGCTTGATTGTGAGTCCTGCCCCCGTTCTGCATTCCAGCTGCCTGCTAAGTTGCATCCTGAGAGGCAGCAGGTGATGGCTCAAGTGCCTGGGTCCCTGAGTAGAGTCCTTCACTCCCGACTTCCAAGTCCCAGCTGTTGTGGGCAGTTGGGGAGTTGACCAGTGCTCTCGCTTGCTCTCTCCTTCCTTTTTTTTTTTAAGATTTATTTATTTATTTGTAAGTCAGAGTTACACAGAGGGGAGGGAGGGAGGGAGGGAGAGAGAGAGAGAGAGAGAGAGAGAGAGAGAGAGAGAGAGAGAAAGAGAGAGGTCTTCCATCCACTGGTTCACTCCTCAATTGGCCGCAATGGCTGGAGCTGCACCGATCCGGAGCCAGGAGCTTCTTCCAGGTCTCCCACATGGGGGCAGTGGCCCAAGGACTTGGGCCATCTTCCACTGCTTTCCCAGGCCATAGCAGAGAGCTGGATCAGAAGTGGAACAGCTGGGACACAAACTGGCACCCTTATGCCACAAACTGGCACTGCAGACAGTGGCTTTACCTGCTATGCCACAACATTGGCCCCTCTCTTTCCCTTTCAAATAAGTGACATCACAAAGAAAGAGCAGCAGCAAAAACATAAAGGAGTAAATCACTCTTCACCCTTGTCATTTTTCAGGGAAGCCTCAACCATATTTTGGTTCGAATTCAAACAAGATCAAGAAAAGCATTTGGACAAAACTTTCCTTGTCCAATGCCTTCTCTTGTTCTATGAGGCAGGGACAAGAAATTTTTGCACATTTATGCAAAAGTTTTCTTACAGAAAAAGTATAATATCAATAAAGTATAATTTAAATAAAATTATAAATAATATAAACTAAATAAAATGTGTTACTATATGCTGTACCATATATATTATGTGCATAATATAAAAAGAAAAATATATGTAACCAGAATACAATGTAACCAAATGTTGACTAGCCAGGAATATCAGGCTGGTTCAATATTTTAAAAATTGATCAATGTAATTCATGATGTTAAATGACCAGAGACAAAAAGTCATATGATAAAGAAGAAAAATAATATTACAAGGCTAAAGAGAAGCTCAATAGATGCTGAGAAGTGTTGACAAAATGCAGCTCCCACTCATGATTTGAAAAAAAAATTCAGCAAATGAAGTATAGTAGGAATCTTCCCTAATCTAATAAGGGAAATTTACCAAAAAATCAACATCTAACATGATAGTTAATGATGAATAACTAAATGATCAGGAACAAAGCAAGAATACCTACTCTCATTATTGCTATTTAATATCATAATGGAGATCCTAGCCCGTGAATTAAGGCAACAGAAACAATAACAGATTGGGAAGGAAGGAACAAAACTCTCTATTTGCAGAAGACATGATTATCTGTGTGGGAAATCTGCCATAGAAGTTCCAAAACTAAAGGGGCCAAGCAAGGTCACAGCATACAAGTTCAATGTACACCTGTTAACTGGAAAAAAAGTTAATTGGACATTTACATACTAGGAATGAACAATTAGAAATTTTAAGACATTATGGACTGTTCACAACAGTCCCACAAATATATATGAACTACTTAGGTTTACTTATTTATTTATTAAGAGGTATTTATAGGGGCCAGTGCTGTGGCGTAGCAGGTGAAGCTGCCGCCTGCAGTGCCGGCATCCCATATGGGCGCTGGTTTGAGTCCTGGCTGCTCCACTTCCCATCCAGCTCTCTGCTGTGGCCTGGGAAAGCAGTAGAAGATGGCCCAAGTCCTTGGGCCCCTGCACCTGTGTGAGAGACCTGGAGAAGGCTCCTGGCTCCCCGCTTCGGATCAGCTCAGCTCCTGCCATTGCAGCCATCTGGGGCATAAACCAGAGGATGGAAGACCTCTCTCTGCCTCTATCTTTGCCTTTCAAATAAATAAATAAAATTTATTTATTTGAAAGTCAGAGTTAGAGAGAGAGAGAGAGAGAGAGAAATATCTCCCATCTGCTGGTTCACTCTAGGCCAAAGTGAAGAGCGAGGAGCTTCTCTCTCTCTCTTTCTAACCCTGCCTTTCAAGTAAATAAATAAACCCTTTAAAAAATGATACACACGGATGTCAAATAAAAGGATGCATGAATAATCATTAGGAAAATGCATTTTAAAGGCTATAATGAAATCCACTTCATATCTACTATCAGGTAGTTAAAATAAAAAAAGTGAGAATACTAAGTGTTGGAGAAAACACAAACAACTAGAACTCTCACATGTTGCCAAATGACTCAGTCATTCTGGACCACAGTCAGGCAGTTTCCTACAAAGTTAAACATGTATCAGCTATGCTGGTATGAGCCAGGCACCCCACTGCTAATTAAGAGAAATAGAATTCACTTCACATCCCCCCCAAAGAAAAACTCTACACCAAACTTGAAAGAATTCAAATAGCCTAATGAGTGAACAGACATGTAAATTGTGGTACCTTTAGATGATGGAATATACTCACTGATAAAGGTGAATGATCAGACAACGTGGAAGAATCCAGACATGTTGCTAAGTAAATGATGTCAAGAGCAAATACTGCACCACCTTATGATTTCATTCATGTGGCGTTCTGCAAAAATCAATGTAAGAACAGAAAACAAATCAATGATTGCCAAGAGTAGGAGACATGAAAAGGGCCAATTACAAGGGGGCACCACGAGGAAAATTTTGTAGGCAACAAAGTTGTTCTGGCTTTTTTTAAAAAAAAGATTGATTTTATTTATTTGAAAGATACAATTACAGAGAGAGGTAGAGACAGAGAGAGAGCGATCTTCCATCTGCTGGTTTACTCCCCAGAAGGCCACAATGGCCAGAGCTGCACCAATCCAAAGCCAGGAGCCAGTAGCTTCTTCTAGGTCTCCCACACAGGTGTAGGGGCCCAAAGACTTGGGCCATCTTCTACTGCTATCCCAGGCCATAGCAGAGAGCTGGGTCAGAAGAGGAGCAGCCGGGACAAGAACCGGTGCCCATATGGGATGCCAGCACTTCAGGCCAGGGCATCTGCTGTGCCAGAGTGCTGGCTCCTGGCTTCTATTATTTGTTTAAGACTTATTTATTTTTTATTTGAAAGACAGAGTTACACACATAAAGAGAGATAGAGATCTTCCATCTGCTGATTTACTCTCCCAAATGGCTGCAACAGCCAATCTGAAGCCAGGAACCAGGAGCCAGGAGCTTCTTCTGGGTCTTCCACATGGTGCAGGGTCCCACGGACTTGGGCCATCTTCCACTGCTTTCCCTCCATTAGCAGGGAGCTGGATCAGAAGCAGAGCAGCCGGAACTTGAACTGGCGCCCATGTGGGAAGCCAGCACCATAGGCAGTGGCTTTACCCACTATGCCACAGTGCTGGCCCCTGTTCTGGCTTCTTAATGGGGGCAGTGACTCTAACTGCATGATCTGTGCACAAAAGAGGGTATTGCCATGCAAGAAAACTACTCAAAAGTGAATGAAGAGGAAGTGAAACCAACAAAAAATGCTATGTTGTCTCCAACACTTCTGAAACTTAGTCTTAGCTGAAGATAGTAAGAGTCTCCTCAGCAGGAGACAAGGTCTTCACAGGGAGGAAATTGTATTTGCTTTCCAAAATGGGCAACAGAGGAGCCCACGAGACTGGAAAGCGTGGTAAATACTTTATTAGATTGGCTCTTAGATTGTCAGCCTTCCTCAGACTGATTTTCCATAAACAGTCATGCAATCTTTTTATGCTTAGATTCAAGCTGTTGGAAGGCTCCTGTCTTTTACCATTTGTTTTCCGAGGCTTAAGTCTCACAAACATTGGCTGAGACAGACAATGTCTCATCTGGGGTGTGTAGCGCCATCCTTCTTCAGGCATCATACACAGTTCCGGATTTTTTTCCTCCAGGGAAACCAGCCACCTGCTGATTTCTGGCTTTTTAGTGACACAGCTGATGTCTCTGAGCCCCGGAAACTTCAGAGGGGACGCCCACTTCCAACTTTCCAAAATACCACCCAACATTGTCCTACGACATCACTCAGGGAGAGTGGGATAAAAGATTTCTTAAGATTCTGGATCCAAAATCGTTTCTACCATAACTGGGTCATCCATACATCATCCTCTCCACCTTCATAATCTAATCAGTTGCTGATCAGGCTTATTAATCTGGATCCATCAGCCCCTATAAAATTTGCCGAATAATTCCATCCTCATGAAGAGCAATGTGTACGTATTTGGAAGCTAACAATACTAGTAATATAATTTAAAACTAATTGGGAGCTGACAACATAAATTCAGATTAGAAGTTGGATGGAAGCTCTTAGCATATATCTTTTTCATTGGATAAAGTTCTAATGTCATCGAGATGAGGCAGCAGATACTGGATGCTCCACATTAACATCCTGGGTGGCTATTTGTCCAAGACTCGTGGGAGAGTTTCAGAACCATTTCTACCCACTATCATGAGGCTAAAATACCACTGTACCAACCCTCCTTGGGTAAACTGGATTAGATCTATCTTGCTTGTTCTTTGTTTGGTTCTCAGGAGGAAATAGACTGAAAAGATAGATCATTCATCCATGGCGGTTTTTTGCTCAACTTCTTCATTGTGAGGTAAATAGAGCCATTTTGGAAATCCCCAACAGGCAATGTGTGTAAGCCTGGGTGGGATTACAGGTCAGGCTGGCTCAAGTTGTACTGTGAAGGCCCCAGCTGAATCCCAGGTAGGGTCACAAGGTCTAACCTGGAGGAATTTCTTTCTCTTAACAAGACAGCTTAATAAATCCACGGAATGTTCACAATAAAATTGTCATATGCTAATTTCACGCAGGAATGGACAGACCACAAGTTACGCTGGAATCCTGAGGAATATGGTGGAATCCACTCCATTAAAGTTCCATCAGAATCTCTCTGGCTTCCTGACATAGTTCTCTTTGAAAAGTAAGTACTGCAGAAGAATGTATCAGTCATATAAGCATCATGTGGGCAAAACAATGGTGAGAAATGTGCAACTTTATGCAAAATGCAATTATGATTTCTGTTAAAATCTTCTTTGACAATAATAAAATAGGGAGAGTATGGTGGTGGACAGAAACCCAAGGCCAGTTGGGGCTCAGCTCAGCAGCTCAGGGCAATTGCTTTCTCCTCACAGCGCTGATGGGCGTTTTGAAGGCTCCCTCATGACCAAGGTCATCGTGAACGCTAACGGCACCGTTGTGTGGACCCCGCCCGCCAGCTACAAAAGTTCCTGCACCATGGATGTCACCTTTTTCCCCTTTGACCGGCAGAACTGCTCCATGAAGTTCGGGTCCTGGACCTACGACGGCACCATGGTGGACCTCATTCTGATCAATGAACAGGTGGACAGGAAGGACTTCTTTGATAATGGAGAATGGGAGATACTGAATGCCAAGGGCATGAAGGGAAACAGAAGGGCCGGTCTGTATTCCTACCCCTTCATCACCTACTCCTTTGTCCTGAGACGCCTGCCCTTGTTTTATACTCTCTTTCTGATAATCCCCTGCCTCGGACTGTCCTTCCTAACGGTCCTTGTCTTCTATTTGCCTTCTGATGAAGGGGAGAAACTCTCTCTGTCCACATCGGTTTTGGTCTCCCTGACGGTCTTCCTTTTAGTCATTGAGGAAATCATCCCGTCTTCATCGAAGGTCATCCCCCTCATTGGCGAGTACCTGCTTTTTATTATGATTTTTGTGACCCTGTCCATTATTGTGACTGTTTTTGTGATCAACGTCCACCATCGATCCTCATCCACCTACCACCCCATGGCGCCCTGGGTGAAGAGCTTATTTCTGCAAAAGCTCCCTAAAGTGCTTTGCATGCAGAACCAGGTGGATCGCTACTCCTTCCCAGCTAGAGAGGAGAGCAAACCCGTAGTGCGAGGGAGAGTCCTACACAAAAAGAAGCAGAAGGAGATCAGCGATGGAGAGAAAGTCCTGGTCGCGTTCTTGGAAAAGACCGCGGATTCCATCAGGTACATTTCAAGGCATGTGAAGAAGGAACATTTCATTAGCCAGGTGAGAACACGATCTCCACACTCCTGCTGCTTACCACGGAATGCTGGGACATTGCCGCCTGGCCGCTTTACACCAAACAGGCCCTGGCAGAAGGGAGGAACTCTAATATGAACTTTTGGGAAGGAGTTCACAAAAACATAATGAGCAGAAGTGAAAACAATAGTAGATTGAGCTTTCTTCTCCATAGTTAGTCCCAATTCTGTTGAAAATAGTTCAATTACACATGGCAGGTTGGTCAATCTGGTCTTAGTAATGCATATCTCATTTGAATGGGGTTTCTAGGTATTTTCATTCATGGTACTGAGAACTAAAAGACCAAAAAGATAAAATAAAAATCCAGTGTTCACAGCATACGTTTTGCTGAAGGAAGAGGCTGCAGTTCTTTGGCTTTCAACATTTTGTAAGGTGGAAGGGTGCGGATTTCAGACTTGAAGCAGCACTAGGTTCAGACCTTGCCCTTTCCTAGGTGACCTGAGACAAGCACCTGCTTAACCTGAGCTTCAGTTTTCTGCAGCCTGCCTCAAAGGATTCCCCCGGTGAGGAATAAGTGACGTAAAATATAAAACGGAAATCCTGTGCCCAACAAATGTGGCTGTGGCTTTGGGGTTGTGCAAGCAGCCGATGAACGTTAATTCTCACCTCCGACCTTCAAGGGTCCTTTCCCAGTGGGGTGGATTCTCGTCTTCACCTTGGTCCGTCCTTGGCACCGTCCACTCTTCTGCAGCTGTAGCAGCTGTGCCCATGGGTGGAGTGCAAGGTCAGAAGGCTGGTGGTTACACATTTGCAACTAATTTCATGTGTATGACAGGAAGCACACAGTGAGATATAGTAGCTTTTGATTTGTGTGGGGATCAGGTTTTATCCATTTGGGTCAGCAATGTTTCTATTTTGTTTCAATGTTCTACTTCAGACTGACAGTGCTTTCTTAGGGCACTGTTAGTGAAGTCACTGGGAAAAAAACTCAGCCTCCCAGGGCACTGTGGAAAGTGCAGGGACCACGGAATGAAACGATAAGTTTATTTTGATGCAGAGCATTGGAAACCCACACATATAAGATTCCCAAAAAGTTCATATTGTGAAAAATGCTATGCATGGATTTAAACAGTATTTTTGTTTCACCAAAATGAACCTATCTTCTAATTCCATTTTCCACGAACCTTTTGAAGTACCCTGTGTATTGTGGATGATGTGTTAGGTGCCTTTTGAAAATTTCAGTGCTGTACATCTGAAAAGTACTCATTTTAATTTTTTTTTGACAGGCAGAGTTAGACAGTGAGAGAGAGAGAGAGACAGAGAGAAAGGTCTTCTTTCCATTAGTTCACCCCCAAAATGGCCGCTATGGCCAGCGTTCTGCACTGATCCGAAGCCAGGAGCCAGGTGCTTCCTCCTGGTCTCCCATGTGGGTGCGGGGCCCAAGCACTTGGGCCATCCTCCACTGCACTCCCGGGCCACAGCAGAGAGCTGGACTGGAAGAGGAGCAACCAGGACAGAACCCAGCGCCCCAACCAGGACTAGAACCCAGGGTACCAGCACCATAGGTGGAGGATTAGCCAAGTGAGCCACGGTGCTGGCCAAAATTACTCATTTTAAAGCTGTTGAAATGAAACACTTTCCCTATCATCTTGAGATACAACACATCTTTTCTCTTTTGCAGGTGGTACAAGACTGGAAATTTGTGGCTCAAGTTCTTGACAGAATCTTCCTGTGGCTCTTTCTGATAGTGTCCATCACTGGCTCTGTTCTGATTTTTACCCCTGCTTTGAAGATGTGGCTGCACAGTTACCCTTAGGAGCAAGTCTGCAGCACAGTTTAAAAGATGTTGCTCAGAGACAAAACTACAGCCTAGAACTGATGTCTAGCTAGCATACCCAAGTAGACTGAATCCAAATGCATGTGCTTATTCCAAGAGCAATGAGTGTGAGTCTTGGTGGAAAGTGATTGGCGCTTGATGGGAGGAGGCTTGGTACAGGGGAGTTTGCTTAAGTTGGCTCCTGGATGCTGTTACAGTAAGTTGCTTTTTTTTTTTTTTTTTGACAGGCAGAGTTAGTGAGAGAGAAAGAGAGAGAGACAGAGAGAAAGGTCTTCCTTCCGTTGGTTCACCCCCAAAATGGCCACTATGGCCGGCGCACTGTACTGATCCGAAACCAGGAGCCAGGTGCCCCCTCCTGGTCTCCCATGCAGGTGCAGTGCCCAAGCACTTGGGCCATCCTCCACTGCCTTCCCAAGCCATAGCAGAGAGCTGGACTGGAAAAGGAGCAACCGGGACAGAGTCCAGTGCCCCAACCGGGACTAGAACCTGGGGTACTGGCACCGCAGGCCGGAGGATTAGCCTAGTGAGCTGCGATGCTGGCCAGTAAGTTGGTTTTAAGGAAAGACCCCTGGCTTAGCTTCCCCAGGCATTCAGGGATCAGTCTCGGGTCCAGGTCCAAGTTCACAAGCTGGAACACCCTAGAAGCTGCTGCTGGCTGGTGGGCTCTTGCTCCCAGGAAGTAGCAGGCCTGACCATGGGGGTGCAGTGAGAATAAAAAGGAGGTCTCCCACTGCGGCCATGTGCATGGGCAAGGCCTGGGTCTCTCTCGTCCCCTGGTCTCTTGGGTAGTTTTGTCTGACGTGCAAACTGGGATTTTGTCATGCTTGCTAGCAATGTAGCTGGACAAATGCCAGCTTGGTTTTCAGAACTGCACTGGCACAACCCTTCTTGCTTGTTACCACAGACTCCAGGTGCGACTGGGCAAGTAAAGACCTCCCCCTCCAAATGTGGCACTTGTTGAAAGCCGCCTTGCTTGTGTGTGGGAGGCCTCTAAGGCAGGTGGTATCCGTAGCATTGTCGAGGTTCCCAGGTGGCGCCCTAGGAACCTACTGTGAAGATGACCTGCTTTAAGGTCACATCACAATGACGTCAACAGAAGCAGTCGCCAGCATCCAGAAGGGCTTTCATGAGTGTCCGTGTCATCTCCCAGAAAATCGAGGCACTAAGTCTTCCCTGATTATGGGGTTTGCTGTCACCTCACCTAATGATATCTCATTAGGGCTTTCCCTAGGGCTTACCCTTGTTTGCACCAGTGGCCCTTACACCCCTACTCTTCACCATCCCTTATGACTCATGAAAGAAAGTCTTTTCAATTTCTATTTTTTTAATGATTAAAAAAGCCAACCAGCATTTACTTTGCAATGCTCTGTAAACATATTAGCTGCGTTGTATTATTCTTCCAATCCAGTCGAACTAGGGATGAACTCTTGCACCAATTTTTAAAATATATGTTTATTGGAACCGATATACTATAATGGTCCATCGTTATGGGGTGAGTGTGGCATTTCAGTGTAATAATCAGATCAGGGTCTCAGACGAGGCTCATTTCTTTGTGAGAGTCTCTCTAATTTGCTGCAGCCATGGCCAAACCCTTCCTGAATGTAAGCAACGTTGTTTCAGGCCCAGTTCTTGCAAACAGTTTGCAGCTAGCACTTTCTGAAACCCATTCCATTCACATAATCCATTCACGGCAGAGGGCGCTTCAAAAAGTTCATGGAAAATAGAATTAAAAAATACTTGTTTTGCTGCAAAAAATTTTGAAATCTGTGCATGGTTTTTTTTTTTTTCATAATATGAATTGTCCATGGAATTTTTGAAGGTCTCTTGTATGCAGGGATTTTTAAATGTTTTTGTGCAAAAACGAACTTCTCTTTGAATTC
This sequence comes from Sylvilagus floridanus, assembly GCA_949820135.1. Classification (NCBI taxonomy): domain Eukaryota; kingdom Metazoa; phylum Chordata; class Mammalia; order Lagomorpha; family Leporidae; genus Sylvilagus; species Sylvilagus floridanus. Next base: position 88,050,439 of record OX463242.1, read on the forward strand.
TGTTTTCCACAACTTTTGAAGTACCCTTGTATATTATTACCACAGATGTGCCTAACCTTAATCATGCCACTTAGCTTTGTGTTTTCTGTGGGACATTTCTTGTTCTTTCTCGCTCTCTCTCTCTTTTTCATCCTTGACTTAGTTTGTCTCTTCTTTCTTTTCCTTTAATGGTTTGCAAACTATGCATCTGGGGCTGGCTTTGTGCTGCAGAGGGCAAAACCAATGCCTGCCATGCCTGCATCTCATATGGGCGCTGGCTCAAATCCCAGTACAGCTTCACTTCCAATACAACTCTCCACTAATGGCCTAGGAAAAGCAGCAGAAGATGGCCCAAGGATCTGGTCCCTGCTATGCACATGGAAGACGGGGAAGGAGCTCCTGGCTTTGGCCTGACCCACCCCTGGCTGTTGTAGCCACCTGGGAAATGAACCAGCAAATGGAAGATCTTTCTCTCTCTCTGTAACTCTGCCTTTCAAACCAATCAATCAGTCTTTAAAACAGACAAAAGACTATGCATCTATATCTATTAAAGTTTTGAATAAAACATACTCAAACTTTTAATTTTATTTATTTGAGAGATAGTTCCTATCTGCTGGTTTACTCTCCAAGTGTCCACATGGCCAGGGAGCCAGGAACTCAACCCAAGCCATCCATGTGGGAGGCAGAGACCCAACTATGGGAGCCATCACCTGATGGCCCTCAAGGTTAGCATCAGCAACAAGCGAGAACCAAGGACAAAGCCAGTACTCAAACCCAGACATTCCAATATGGGATATGGGCACTGCAAGTGGTTTTTAAAAATAATCAGGAGTCACTTTTTAAAAAGATTTATTCATTTACTTGAAATACAGAGTTACACAGAGAGAGAAGAGACACAGAGAGAGAGTCCCACAGGTGGCAGGGGCCCAAGCACTTGGGCTATCTTCTGCTATCTTCCCAGGCTCATTAGCAGGGAGCTGGATGGGATATAGAGCAGCCAGGACTTGAACCAGTGCCCATGAGGGATGCCAGCATTGCAGGCAGCAGCCAAACTCGATGCATCACCATGCTTGCTCCAATGAGCAGTGCCTTAACCACTGGAAGAGGAGCAGCCAGGACTAGAACTGGCGCCCACATGGGATGCTGGCACTTCAGGCCAGGGCTTTAACCTGCTGCGCCACAGCACTGGCCCTCCTCTTTGTCTTTGCTCAGACTTTTCTTAGCACTTGGAGAAGTAGTGGGCATGGCCACCCTCTACACAAAGCAATTCTTTCAGCACCTTCACCACCTCCTTCCTTTATCACCTTCCAAATTTTACCTCCACTGACCAGAATTTTAGCTCCAGAATATTAATTTTTACATTAGGCTTCCCTTTTTAATGATTTATTTTTTTAAAAGGCAGAGTTAGAGAAAGAGAGAGAGAGAGCCTCCTTTTTCTTACGAACTATTTCTTAAGAACCACATTATAAGCAATTTCACTTATTTGTTCACTACTTTGATTTTTTTTAAGATTTATTTCTTTATTTGAAAGGCAGAGTTACAGAGAGGCGGTGGGGGAGGGGAGTCTTCCATCCGCTGGTTCACTCTACAAATGGCCACAATGGCCAGAGCTGTGCTGATCCAAAGCCAGGAGCCAGGAGCTTCTTCCAGGTCTCCCACATGGGTGCAGGGGCCCAAGGACTTGGGCCATCTTCCACTGCTTTCCCAGGCCACAGCAGAGAGCTGGATCGGAAGTGGAGCAGCCAAGTCATGAACAGGTGCCCATATGGAATGCCGGTGCTTCAGGCCAGGGCATTAACCCACTGTACCACAGCACCGCCCCCCCCCCAAAAAAAAAAAAACCTTTCAAGTGATAATGTTTCTAAATCCTTGTGTTTCTGAAATTTGAATTTATTCTGCTCTCACAACAACAAGCTGAGCACAGACTTCTGGTTTACAGTTGTTTTCCCTCAGCACTTTAAGACCTGACTTCATACTATCCCACATTACAGATGAGTTCTTATTTTCTCCTTCCTAGAACTCTTACATTTTCCTCTTTGTTTTTTTTAAATATTTATTTTATTTATTTGAAAGACAGAATTACAGAGAGAGGTAGATACAGAGTGAGAGGTCTTCTATCTGCCGGTTCACTCCCCAGATGGCCCCAACAGCCGGAACTGCACCGATCTGAAGCCAGTAGCCGGGGGCTTATTCTGGGTCTCCCACGTGGTTGCAGGGGCCCAAGGACGTGGGTCATCTTCTACTGCTTTCCCAGGCCATAGCAGAGAGCTGGATTGGGAGAGGAGCAGCCAGGACTGAAACTGGTGCCCATCTGGTATGCCAGCACTGCAGTCTGTGGCTTTACCTGCTACACCGCAGCGCTGTCCCCTCCTCTTTGTCTTTGAACTTCAGAAATGTTACCTGCATATTTGTAAGTGTAGGATACCCTCTTTTCCCTTTCTCCCTCTCTCCCTCCCTCCCTCTGTCTGTCTGTCTATCTATATCTCTATTTCTCTCTCTATCTCTATCTCATTCTGTTTCTTTCCCACTGAGCACATGGTTGATGTTTTCTTAAATACATGCAAATTCTCTTTTTTAAAAAAGATTTATTTATTTATTTGAAAGAGTTACAGAGAGAGAGGGAGAGTCAGAGAGAGATCATCTCCCACTCTTTCACTCCCCAGATACCCGCAACAGCCAGAGCTGAGCCAGACCAAAGCCAGGAGCAAAGAGCTTCTTCATATAGGTCTCCCACATGGGTGCAGGAGCCCAAGCACTTGGCCCACCTGCTGCTGCTTTTCCCAGGCCACCAGCAGGGAGCTGGATCGGAAGTGGAGCAGCCAGGACTCAAACCAGTGCCCATGTGGGATGCTGGCATTGCAGGCAGTGGCTTTATTTGCTATGCCGTAATGCCGACCCCTCAACTTCTTTTTGTATTTCTTGTATTATTTCCTATCCTCCATCCTCTCCCTCTCTCCTTTTCTTTTGAAATTCCAACTAGAGTGGTCTTGGTATTCCTGGATATGCCTTTTATTCTTATTAGCTTGTTTTCTTGTATTTTTTATGTATTTCACTTTTCATGTTTTGTCAGCTTGGGGTTACAGCTACCAAATGTGACCTTCAGCCATGTCTGCTCTGCTTCTCAGCCCAACTGCTGAGGTAGGGCTTTGTGGATCAAGCATGTATTTGATTTCTAAGAAATCTGGTTCTGCTTTATGGATGTCAGGCACTCTGGAATAGTCCAGGGGATACTGATTATGGTTACTTGAAAGTTTTCTGTTACCTGCATTATAATTTTTCCTCAATAGTTAATTCGAATGTTGATTTTTGATGCTTTTGGTGGTCACTATATTTAAATACCTAGTGATTGCTATTGCTTATTGACCTGAAAGCAAAAAATCATTTCTAATTACAGAAAACTCTGGGAAGGCTTTCTTTCACTGTGTGAATGCAGGCCAGCATTTATCTGGGGGTGTGGGTGCCTTCTACGCTGGGGGACACTCCTTCCTCAATGATGGCCATGAGTAGTCCTGGACACTGGCCCGATTCTTTGACCCCAGTGCCCACTCTGCTTTCTTGGGTTTCCAAATGGGTCCCACCTGAGTGGGGCCACACCACAGAAGCCACTCTGCAAATAGAAAAGTATGCAGCTGTCTGCTGTCCCCTCTCCCTCACTTTTTTACTGCCAATTAAATTCCCTAGTTGACACCTGCCTGATTGGCATTATAGTGAGGATTTGCTAGGGAAAAAAAAAGTTTCTGTGGAGGTCTTGCCTTGCCTTAATGGGAATACAAATTCCACTTCTCTGTTCAGGCTGACCATAAGTCTGATCTCACCTGCCCTACATTTTGCAAACATTCCGCACCATTCTGGTCCATGATGATACTGTTATAGACTCAGAACAGCACTCATCTGTATTGCACATTTCTTCTGAAACACCAATAGGATGCTTAGGATCTGCCCTCCTCCCCCCCAAGAAAAAATAAAGAAAATAAGCACACCCTCCAGCCAGCCCATCTTATTCTAGAATCTTCTTTAAATCCCAATCCCTATACACTCATCTAGTGTTACGTGGCACCCAGAACACTGAAAACTCACCAGAGGACCCCTGTACCACAAGGAAAATATGGATATACTTTTTAAGAAATGCAAATTATCTTGACTTTGCAGGCTTACAAATACTAGACACAGATAGGGACTGGAAAGATACTTCTGCTGGGCATAGAACTGCTAATTTATCGGCAGAAAACCAAAGTGTTGCATGGCTTGAGGTTAGTGAGCGGCTTAAGTTGTCAGACTCGGTGGGAGGCGCTGTCCATGGTACTAGGGTTCTCCACCTTTCTGTCTCCTGGGCAGCTCTTCCCACTTCTAGTCAGAGTTCCGCCCTCATCGGAGCAGCTGGCCCTCTGCTTTCCATACTTAATCTCTCCTCCTCTTGTGCCCTTGATCCTTCCTCTGGGAAATCATTCCTTTAACTACCGCCCCCTCTCTTGTATGACTTTTTCCTAGGCCTACAAAATGCCCAGCTACGCTCTATTCTTAGAATGCACACAGAAGTGTAATAGTGAACAGAAATAGTTCAATCATTTCAAGCAGTCTGGACCCCTTATTTTAGAGAGCTTCCTGCCACGTGCGCATACACTGTGGAACCTTGAGCCTCCTTGTACATATCCATTACTTTTCTGCATTTTTTTTAGATTTCTGATTGGGAGGTTACATGATAAAATGAAAGCCAGGGCATTGGGAAGTGGGTTCTAGACCAGCCATTAGCTAGCTCTGTGACTGTGGGCCCTTACGTGAGTTACATGTCATCTCTGGGTTTTGGGTTCCTGGTCAGTAGTAAGAGTTTATGATTCATGACCTTTGAAGTTTTTTTCTGCTCTAAAATGATCAATCTTGGAGATGTTACTGGAGCTTTCACAATTTTTAAGCGACACAACTTCTAATTGCAATCTTGTTCTCTTGGGAAAATGTAATCCGCTTTATGACTGCTTTTGGCCAGGATTTGCAAGAACACATTGTGATGAAAATTGAGGATTCTCAGCCATAAATCCTTGGTGGGATTTTGGATTCAAAGGGCAATTCATTGTTCTTCTCCCTTTTATTACTATTGACTTTAACTCTTTGCTTTAACTCATTAGTTTGCTAGGTAAATGACAATATTAATCTTAGAAAAATGTGTTTACATTTGAGTTCAATTCTAAGTTTTGAAAAATACCAGCCTGAAACACTTTGCACAGCCATCCTCTTCCTGATCAAACAAAAACAGAGAAGATAAACCCTCAACTGTGTACATGCAGCTTAAGTCCCATTGCGGCTAAGGTGGGAGATGGTGGCAACAATTTCAAACACGGGAAAGGATAAATAGTCATAGTATATCACGATCACCCCAGGGAAGTAACCATCGAGGATGAATGCAAAGCAAAGGACAATTTTAAAGATCTATTTATTTATTTGAAGGCAGAGCAATAGAGAGAGGAAGAGGCAGAGGAAAGAGAAAGAGAGGAGAGAGAGATGATCCACCCACTAATTCACTCCCAAAATAACCACAATGTCGAGGGCTAGCCAAGCCAAATCCATGAGTCAGGAACTCCATCCTACTCTTTCTTAATTGATGGAAGGGGCCCAAGCACTTGAGCCATGTTCGTCTGCCTTCCCAGGCATATTAACATGAAGCTGGCATGGAGGTAGAGTTGCCAAGACTTGAATTGGCACTCTGATATGAGATGCCAGGGTCACAAACAGTGGCTTCACCTGCTGTGCCACAATGCTGGCCCCATAAAGCAAAGAAATTTTAATTTCAAATGTATAGCAAGAATGATATATGGACAACGTTGGCCAGCTAGTCCCAACAAGTGGGTATTGCAAAACCAACACCATACTCTGTCACACACATGAGGATGCAGGACACACACTTGTGCACGCACACACATGGACACAGAGCACTGTCCTAAATTGTTCCCACCCTTGAGGTCTCTGTCCACACCTTACCTCCTCACAAAGCCTTCATAGAACAAGTGGCCTCCACGGAGTATTTTCAGTCTGTACTATGTAGAATAGAACATAACTTTCTCTGTTACTTTGCTAAGTGAATTTTATTAGCTATAGCAGCACAGCCCCTGCTATATCCTCCAGAGTTTCTAATAGAGTTGAGTACATAGTTAAGCACTAGTTAATTTGTGTTGATCAATTAAATCAGATACTAGAAACTTTGGATTGGGCTCTTTGTCTTTTTTTTTCTCATGTGGCTCTCAGTGGTTTTCTTTTTCTTTTCTTTTAAAGATTTATTTATTTACTTAAAAGTCAAAGTTACAGAGAGAGAGAGAGGAGAGGAAGAGAGAGGGAGGGAGAGGGAGAGGGAGAGGCAGAAGGAGAGGGAGAGGGAGAGGGAGAGGGAGAGAGGTCTTCCATCTGTTGGTTCACTCCCCAGTTAGCCTCAATGGATGTAGTTGCACCCATCCAAAGCCAGGAGCCAGGAGCTTCTTCTGGGTCTCCCATGCGGGTGCAGGGGTCCAAGGACTTGGGCCATCTTCCATTGCTTTTCCAAGCCATATCAAAGAGCTGGATAGGAAGTGGAACAGCCAGGCCTTGAACTGGTGCCCTTTATGGGATGCTGGCACTGCATGCAGAGGCTTTACCTGCTACACCACAGCGCCAGCCCTGGGTTCTTTGTCTTAAATGGGGATGGGTCTGTACTCTTTTTCATTCTCTCCCCAACAATTCTAGCCTAAGTGTGTGTGTTTGTGTGTGTGTGTGTGTGTGTGTGTGTGAGAGAGAGAGAGAGAGAGAGAGAGAGGAGAAAGAGAGAGAGAGAGAGAGAGAAACACAAGCCCAGTGACTTTGAAGGAGCCTTGGGAAGTGTTCCAAAGTGATCAGCTGTAGTCAGAATCTAGGTGTAACACAGTAAGTATACATTGGCTTGACTGGAAAAGATGGGTTTGGAGTAAAATCAGGAAAATCTCTTGCTGGTTGGAAATTAGAATATGATTGACTAAAAACACCTTTGGACACAGGGAGGGTATTGTCTCTGAAAAGAGTTATTGAAGAGAAGGTTACTGATGAATTTCAATAAGGGAATGAATAAGAATGCATAGCTAAGGAACAAAGTATTTCTCAAGGTTGCTCCGGATGGCTAAGATGAAACAGATCCTATGTGCACTTCGCCCATGCCAAACCCAAGATATTATTAATAGCTCTGTCTGGCCACTCTTCAGATGAGTCACAGGAGGTGTTCCTCTTGAATGTTTTGCAGGATTTTTAGGGGCAATCCATTCTCATTACCAAGTCTATCATTCTATGTTCAGGTTTTCCTAACTGTCTCATATGTGTCCCAGTTTTATTTTTAGTTCAATTTAAAGTAAGATTCAGCCCAAGACTCTCTTGTTTTGCCTTTTAAATCTATTTAGATCTCTTTCTTGGAACTGGTTTGTTAGGAGGACCAGATCAGTACTCCCCAAGAATGTCCCACTTATTGGTTTTGCCTGGTTGCTTGTTTCTGTTGTCATTGAGCTTGTCCCTCTGAAGTATATGTGTGTGGTGGGGGAGAGGCGGGGTCTAATTATTCCAGGTCCTGGTCTTCTACTTGGAAAAGTATGCTAAGCACAGGCATATCTACAGTGCACAAAGTGGTGAATTTATTAAAAGGTGAGAAGGCAAACACACACACACGCACACGCACACACACACACACACACACACACACACACGTAGGCAGAGTTAAGGAGTGGAGGGAGCCAGAGGGAGAAAAGGAATGGGGGAAGTAAAATGGAGATGGCACCTCAGCATCTCCTTTAGTCTTGGTTAATGAGAAAGATGGAGGGGCACCTCCTAATACTTCCTTTGATGGGGTAACGTGGTCACCTGGGAGTTTTATGACACCTGCATAAAATGCCCTGGGGAAGTTAATATACATATTCACACGGTGACTTTTCCACAGGTCCCAGATGAAAACAAGGCATTCTGGGAAATGGAGTGTTCTGACTGACAAGTCGGATAGAATTACATGGGGCAGGGGCATGTGATTTGTGACCTCCAGTTCTGCTAGCTACATTATCACAAATCACCAGTCTCCTGTATTTCCCAATAACGAAAGTTACAGTGAAACTCTGACTACGCCCCTGGTTCAGTATCTTTGGCAGGAATTCATCATAAACGAGAATGTAGGTTTCGTATCTTACCACAGTAGCAGACACATAAGTACTCTCTGGCTATCTTATTTAATGTGTCAAGATTAATCCCTAGATTAGGGTAATAACAGTACCTCCACCATATCTGCTGATCAATTTTTGTGGTATAGCTTGTGGCTGTAACACACAGCAAAGTTATAAAGACTCTTACCTATGACCTTGGTCCCTTTAAATATTGTGTCTGATGAGCACATTGGAACACAGTAATTTCCAAAGAGTGATATTTTTATGTTATATTGACTGGACCCTGTGGCTGTGTCAAAATTCTTTCTCTGAAGCACCTACTATTTATGTATTTAAATGAATTCCTGTCATTGACTGTTCATATTTCCTCTTTGTATTAAGACTTCCTGTTCAATGTCTGAATAAAATAGTAGTGAAAATAAAAGTTTCCTGATGATGTCTTTGGCTCATAAACACAATTTTAGGTGTGGAAAACCATCTGAGGGTAGTGACGTACCTCTAATGTATACTGTCCCGCCTTGACCACTGGCTACAAGGGCAGGACAACCTGGTCACTGCAGTAGACACTCCCACCAGAACGCCCAAGGATGGACGCAGCTTTGGGCAACAAGAGGAGACCCAGCCAGGCCAGAAGCTGGCAGCATGCAAAGGGAAAGAATGAAGACATAGTGATAAAAACGGCCTTAGAGGGAGGTGCTAGAGAGCAAAGTCTTCCTCCTGTTTCCCGCCTCCAGAAGGGGCCTGGGGAGGCTGTGGCAGCTGCCCCCCCACCAGCCTGGCAGGCCATCGTCTAAAACAGACACCCCTGAGAGGCCCCGACAGGGACTAGAACTCAGTGTGCTGGTGCTGCAAGGCAGAGGATTAGCCTGTTGAGCCACGGCGCCGGCAGCCAATGTCCTTTTAGACATTTCCAGACACCACTGCTAACAATGCATGTGTGTGTGTGTGGGGGGGGGATGGGTACAACAGCCCCTCCAGTTGACAATGACTGATGTCTTGGGTTGTTAATGCTGCTATAAAAAAAACTACTACAGACAAGTGGTTTGTGAGTAGAAATTTATTTTTCGCCATTCTAGAGGCTGAACGTCTGAGGTCAAGGTGCTGGCAGAGCCAGGATCTGCCGGATCCCTGTCCTGGTTCTTGGTTGGCCGTCCTGAGTGCTCACGTGTGAAGGGCAAGGGAGTCCTCTGGGGTCTTTGGTGAGGACAGCAGTGCCACTCATGAAGTCTTCACCCCATGACCTGATCTCCCTCAGAGAGGGAGTGAGGATTTTCACACAGGGGTGTCAGGACAGAGTCAGTCTAAGCTGTGGGCCACTGCTACTGAGATGATCGATCCAAGGTGAAAAGGGAGTGGGGCAGGGGAGGTGCCCTGTTTTTACTGTCTTGTCCCTTTTGTGACATGCAGAGGCAAGCCTGGGAAGGGGTGGGGGAGGGGAGGAAGGGTATCCGAAGCAGACGCTCTGGTGGCCCTCAGGTGGCACTGCCATGGCTCCCTGCCCCCTTTTCCTTTTTTCACTTTCCCCATTTTGGAAAAAAATAACTTGTGTAGGAGAACCAGCCAGCCAAGTGGAAGATGCCATGAGAGGGAAGCAAGAAGACACATCCAAGACCTCAGTGACTTTGTGCAGGGACTTAATGGACAGAAGCACGGCCTTGGGTAGCTCCAAGACAACTGATCCTGGCAGTGGGAGGAGGGAGGAAAGGGGCCTTATGGGTAAAGGTGGCCTGTGACTAATGAGAATGCACCTGGACTTTTCCACGAAACACTAACGCTCACAGGAGACTTCCCAGTGGCGGGTCATCCTTTTTTTTAAAAAAAAAAAGATTTTATTTATTTATTTGACAGATAGAGTTATAGGCAGTGAGAGAGACAGAGAGAAAGGTCTTCCTTCCGTTGATTCACTCCCCAAATGGCTGCAACCCGGAGCTATGCCGATCTGAAGCCAGGAGCCAGGAGCTTCTTCCGGGTCTCCCATGCGGTGCAGGGGCCCAAGCACTTCGACCATCTTCCACTGCTTTCCCAGGCCATAGCAGAGAGCTGAACTGGAAGAGGAGCAACTGGGACTAGAAACGGCACTCATATGGGATGCTGGCGCCACAGGCAGAGGATTAATCTGGCACACCATGGCACCGGCCCAGCAGGTTATCTTAATAGCCTTGTTTACCCTACCGAGGGGGCTTGGGATGACTACCAGGGTTACACAAAGGACAAGATGGCAAGTATGTCCAAATGGCTGTGACCACTCCGGCTGGGTGCCAGCACCCTGCCCCTGTGACTGGGTCCCTCTTGTATGATCCTCCTGAAACAGAAGGACTCGGGGCCCAGTTTGTTTAGTCAAAGGATGCAGAGCTGCGACCCTGCACATGTGTTGGGCTAACACAGAGACTTTTGGGGTTTCTTAACTTTATAACTTAGTGGCCACATTTTAAAAGTAGGAGTTTTTTATATACATAAAGCTAAATTTGGCATAGCAGGTTAAGCCTTCACCCAAGACCTGTATCTCATATGGGCACCAGTTCAAGTTCCCATCCAGCTCCCCGCTAATGCACCTGGGAAAGTGGTGGAAGATGTCCCCAGTACTTGGGCCCCTGCACCCACGTGGGAGACCTGGAAGTAGCTCCTGGCTTCAGATCAGCCCTGCTGGGGATCAGGCCATCTGGGGAGTGTACTAGTGGATGATCTCTCTATAAACATTCTCTCTCTCTAACTGCTTTTCAGATAAATATAATAAGACTTTTTTAAAAAGCTAAATTTGCTACTTCTTCTGAAAAATCAGAACCCAGGACCCACATGGCAGGATGAAGATGCTGGAAACCAAGGAGGGTCAAGTTGCTCCCCCCTTTAAAACAAAAAGGCTTATTTGTTTTCTTGAAAGTCAGAATTACAGAGAGAGAGATCAATCTTCCAGCGCTGGTTCACTCCCCATGTGGCCACAATAGCCAGGTGGAAGCCAGGAGCATCTGCTCTCCCATGTGGGTGCAGGGGCCCGAGCACTTGGGCCACCTGCCAGCACTCATATGGGATGCCGGTGTCACAGGCAGCAGCTTATCTCGCTCATGGCGCCACAACGTGGGACCCCTCAAATCGGCCTTTCGATGAGCGGCACATCACTCCAGTCTGGCTCCTGGAAGCCCTGAGTGATGGCCCCTCACATCGCCCCTTTGTGCTTCAGCATCAGCAGGCTTTCTTCTCTTTCTGGCCGAGGTGGGGTTATTAGGGAGAAGAAACTGCACTCGGATCCATCACTTGTCTTCCCAAGACATCTGCTGTAACTCAGCTGGCAGCTAGAACAGGGTTCCTGTCACTGAATATCGTCGCTGTCTCTTTCGCTACCTTCACCTTTGGGTCAGATCGTTTCTGCCCTGCCCTGCCTGCAGCCATGTCACTCACCAGCAGAATTCTGCCTGTGGCTGGGAGTACCTTGCAAATAGGCCCTTACCCAGAGCTTGCCTCCCAGAGGCGATAAGGAGGCTTGCACAGCAAAGACTGCTTTGTTAAGGATATATAGAAGCTTAGGGCTGGCACTGTGGAGCAGTGGGTTAATGCCCTGGCCTGAAGCGCAGGCATCCCATATGGGTGCTAGTTCGAGACCTGGCTGCTCCACTTCCGATCCAGCTCTATGCTACGGCCTGGGAAAGCAGTGGAAGATGGCCCAAATCCTTGGGCCCTGCACCCATGTGGGAGACTGGGAAGAAGCTCCTGGCTCCTGGCTTTGGAATCAGCTCAGCTCTGGTCATTGCGATCATCTGGGGAGTGAACCAGTGGATGGAAGACTTCTCTCTCTCTCTCTCTCTCTTTCTCTCTCTCTCTCTCTGGCTCTACCTCTCTCTGTAACTGTCTTTCAAATAAACAAGATAAATCTAAAAAAAAAAGTCTTGTTTTTATATCTCATAGGGGATTAATACAAAGAATATATAAAGAACTCCTGCAATTCAACAATAATAGCAGAAAAACGACTAACTCTGTTATAAACTGGGCAAAGGACTTGAATTTTTATGTGTCCAAAGAAGAAATACAAATGGCCTATAAACATATGAAATATCAGTATCATTAATCAATATAGAAATGAAAACTCAAAACCACAATAGTATATTACCTCACACCCATTAGGATGGCTGATATCAAAAACAACAACGCAAACACACCACAAAATAGCAAGTGTTGGCAAGGGTGTGGAGAAACCGGAATGCTTTGAATCTGCTGGTGGGAATGTAAAATGGTACAGACACTGTGAAAACCAGGTGTAGCAGTCCCACAAAAATTAAAAGCAGAGCCATTTCCCCTCTGGGTATATACCCAAAAGAATTGAAAATGGAGACTCAGAGATATTTACAAGTCCATGTTTATACCAGCATTGTTCACAATAGCCAAAAATGGGAAGCAACCCAAGTGCCCATTGTACACACAATGAAATGTTGGTCGGTCTTAAGAAGGAAGTGAATTCAGCCATGTAGTACAATGTGGATGCACCTGCGAGACTGGTTAAGGGAATTAAGTCAGCCACAAAACGACAAATACTGTACCATCCCACTCTCTGAAGTACAAAAAAATAGCCAAAATCTTAGGTACATAAGGCAGAATGGTGGCTCCCAGTGGCTATGGGTGGGGAGAGAGGGAGGGGCTGTGACTGGTGTGCAAAGTTCCAGTTTTGCACGATAGACGCAGTTCTGGGGCTGCAAGGTGGCGAAAATTGTGCAAAAATGTGAATGTGTTTAATAAGACTGAGTGTGTGCTGACAGAGTTAAGATGGTAAATTCCATGTGAGGGGTATTCTACCACAATTAAAACATTTAAAAAAATAAGCTTAAATATTTATTTGGCTCAATAGTAAAAAAAAAAAAAAAGAATAATGAGCAAACTACTATAAGGATAGTCTTCAGTAGCATGTGCAGGAGGCCATTGGTTTGGACTGAGCTCCTGCACTGGGTCCAACAAAACAGACTACAACTGTCACTCTGCTAAAGCACACACCAACCAGCTGAAACTAAGCTGCTTATCTGACCTGAGCATCGGAAGAGAGCTGGACTGAGAGGACAGCCAAATCCCCAAACAAGCCAGCAGTCCCTTCTGCTTTGACCTTTACAAGGAAAGTAACTGAAATGACCCATCTGCTTTCCAGTTTCTGCTTCTGCTTTCTGTCAATAAAACCACCCTGTGTGCCTGGAGCGTTGGAACACTCACTCCACTTTATAGAATGAGGTGCTGTCCGATTCTAGAACCATGAGTAAAGCCCAGTCGGATCTTTAACTGAATTTGTTGTCATTTCATCCTTTGACAAGAAGAATAAAAAGATACTATAACCACAACTACAACAAGACGTAAAACACACTTGAAAACAAAGTCATTCAATCTCAGGACCTCTGCCAGGCAGACTCAGCAGAGCCCTGGGCTCCAGCAGGACAAGGACAAGGCAGAGTTCATGGTGTGGGAATGGAAATCACGAAGCAGCAACACACGCAGACCGTGCCATCATGAAAGTCATACCCCGGGGCTGGTGCTGTGGCGCAGTAGGTTAAAGCCCTGGCCTGAAGCGCAGGCATCCCATATGGGCGCCAGTTCAAGTCCCGGCTGCTCCTCTTCCGATCCAGCTCTCTGCTATGGCCTGGGAAAGCAGTGGAAGATGGCCCAAGTCCTTGGGGCCCTGCACCTGTGTGGGAGACCTGGAGGAAGCTGCTGGCTCCTGGCTTCGGATTGGCGCAGTTCCTGCCCATTGTAGCCATCTGGGGAGTGAACCAGCGGATGGAAGACCCCTTTCTCTGTTTCAACCTCTCTCTGTAACTCTTTCAAATAAATAAAATAAATCTTTTTTAAAAAGTCATACTGCAAGGCCCTGTACAATGTGGATAAATGCCACTGGCCTAGAAAAAGAGGGTTGAACATTAAAACAGAGGTATAACAACATCTAGGCATGGGACAAAGGCTAGAAGGGAGAAGACAAAGCTTAAATGAACCCCTTTATTAGATGTATCGTTTTCTGCCTTAAAATACATCTTAAGTTGTTAGACTAATGTTTACACAACAAATAAAAAGACAACTGGAATGGAATCAAACAGAACGCCCAGGAGTTGCTCTAAAAGGCACACACACATGATTTCTCATAGGAGGAAGGCTTTTATTTTCCATCTCAGCACAGGGAGCAAATGAAAACCGTTGGTGAGGAAAGAGGAGACCCTTTTCACTCCTGCCACAAAGGTGGCCTCAGGTGTGCCCAACCACACGCCATCAGGCTCTCCTGTGCTGCTCCAGTGACAGTCCCCAGAGGACCCCTGGCCCTGCAGATCCTCCCATAAACTGACTTTTCTAAAAAAGCTACCACTGCTTGGGGGAAAAGGACATATTTCTGTTACTGTTGCAATGCCTAGCGCTGCTCGCCAGATGAGTGCTGAACATATACACAGCCAGCTAAGATACTCACAGCCTGGCTTCTTAATTATTCATTTATTCCCTTTCAGAGGGTCAGCAAGAGCTCCCCGTCCACTGGCTCACTCTCCAAATGCCTGCAATGGCCAGAGCTGGGCTGAGCTGAGGTCAGGAGCTAAGAACTTGAACTGGGTCTCCCACATAGATGGCAGGGACCCAATCACTGGAGCCAACACCTCTGCCTCCCAGGGTGTGCATCCCCAAGATCCTAAAATCGAGAGCAGAGACAGCCCTCGAACTCTGGCCCTTCATTATGAATGCAGGCATCCAAAGTGGAGCTTTACCGTAGCTGCACGTCCACCCCTCGCATATTTTTTAAACCAATGAATGTGACACACGGATAATGCTGCAAGTGTGAGCCATAGCACAGAGACATGCACAAGAAAGCAGGGACGCAAGAGTTCATGAGAGCTGCAAATGTCACGGAGGCCCCAGGCCCAGGTCTCACATCTCGCATGCATCATCCAGCCCAGGCTGGAGACGCCACACAGCCTCTTTCAGTGTGGTTGATGTCAGTCATGCGGTCCAGCTGTTCTGTGAGCCATCCAGGTCTCTGAAAGTCAGACTTGCTTGGACCAGAGAGAAGTCTGAGCTGCTGCTCTGAGCCTGCGGGTGCTGCCTTCTGGGACTCCATGTTGTTAGGCCTCTTTACCTGCTGTGCTGTGCCACAAGTAGGGTGGCCAGGCTCTGTGCTTGCAATGAAGCTGTCTTGTCCGTCTAATCGTCAGTTTCAGAAGATGGAGGACTTGGGTAGGAAGTTCTACGGGACTATCCTTATGGAAAGGAATCGAGAACAAATATAATGCCTGTAAATTTATGGACCTAAAAGGAAAAATACGTGTTATGGTTTTCCTGTGTCCCCAAGTAGTGGCTGTAGAAATAGCCCTGCTGTTCCGAACACGCAGACAATGACAAACACCCAAAGAAACACTCTGTCCACCACCATGGCCACATATTTCCAGTCATCTTCTACCTGAAATACAAACAAAAAGCCACAGCTGCGGTTAAGCATCAAAACCACAGGACACATGCTCTGCTTCACAAACATGCTTCTTCTTCAAAGACTTCCCCAGCAATTAAAAGTAAGTGTAGTTAGTTGAGAGGCAGAAAGACAGAGACAAGACAAAGAGAGAGAACTCCTATCTACTGGTTCACTTCCCAAATGCCCAC
Organism: Sylvilagus floridanus; assembly: GCA_949820135.1. NCBI lineage: Eukaryota > Metazoa > Chordata > Mammalia > Lagomorpha > Leporidae > Sylvilagus > Sylvilagus floridanus. The sequence continues at coordinate 88,066,140 of OX463242.1, forward strand.
AGTAACTGGGGATGAGCTAGGGCTGAAGCTGGGAGCTAGGAATCCCAATCCAGGTCTCAGGGGCCATGTGGGTGGCAGGAACCCAATCTCTTAAGCCATCACTCTTGCTCCTCAGGGTCGGCATTGGCAAAAAGCTGGAGTCAGGAGCTGAAGCCAGGACTTGAACCAAGGTACTCCCCTAGGAGATGTGGGTACCTTAACCAGTGTCTTAGCCACCAAGCTAAGTGCTTCCCTCCCAGCACTGTTTAATTCAAATAGTGATGTTGTGATGTCGCCTATACTTTGTCTGAAGAGGGTCCTCGGCATGTGTCTCCACTGGTGCCTCATGCCACTGGCTACTGAGTCTACGAAGAGCTTGATGAGTCTTAATTCCCTGGGCCACAGGGAATTCTCAACTGCTGAGGGGCCAGTGTTGTGGCACACAGCTAACTCACCGCTTGCAACACTGGCATCCCATGTCAGGGTGCCAGTTTGAGTCCTGGCTGCTCTGCCTCTGATCCAGCTCCCTGCTAATGCACCTGAGAAGGCAGCAGAGGATGACCCAAGTGCTTGGGCCTCTGCCACCCACATGGTAGACCCAGATGGAGTTCCAGGCTCCTGGCTTCAGCCTGGCCCAGCCCAGGCTGTTGCAACCATTTGGAGAGTGAAACAGTGGATGGAAGATCTCTCTGTGTCTCTCCCTCTGCTTTTTTCCATTCTGCTTTTTAAGTAACTAAGTAAATAAATAAATAAATGGATTTATCTGTTGCAGGTGCGGCTGGATGGGGCGGAGGAGATGCACACTTACCTCCTTGGTTTCGTTGTGGCTCTTCATGTTTTCTGCTATGAACTGAACACTGTTGATGATGTCTTCTACTTCGGGAGAGTGTTCTGCATCTTCAGCCGCCCACTGTACAGGCTGGTGACTTAACCTTTTCTTGCTGGGGGCAGGCTCACTAGCTTTGTGACAGTGGCGGCATTCCTTAAGAACCTCGGGTTCCACACGATTAGCAAACTTGACTTTGGCAGACCTGCCGGCAACACCTTTGGGGTTCTGATCAGAAGCTGTGTCCCTGCTCTTGCTCAGAGGTCTGCTCATCACGAGGAGCCGTGGGAGCAGCTGGAGGAAAACCGTCTTCACCCACTTTGGCATGGTGTGTGTGGCTGGGGTGCGGTAGTGTATGTTGAGCACAAACACAGTGACCGCGATGGACAGGGTGACAAAGATCATGGTGAACAGCAGGTACTCGCCCACCAGCGGGATCACCAGAGAGGTGGAGGGGATGGTTTCTGTGATGACCAACAAAAACACCGTCAGAGAGAGCAGAACCGAAATGCAAAGCGTCACTTTCTCACCACAGTCTGAAGGCAGATAGAAGACCAGCACGGTCAGAAATGAAATGAAGAGACAGGGGATGATTAGATTAATGGTGTAAAACATGGGCAATCTTCTAATGTAAAAGGAATAGGTGATATCCGTGTAAATCTCTTCGCAACAGTTGTACTTTATATCATGCTTGTAGCCGGAAGCGTCAACAATCTCCCACTCACTGTTTTCCCAAAAATCGTTCATGTCCACTTTCGATCCAACGATCAGAAGATCAATCTCAGCTTTGTCATACGTCCAAGAACCGAACTTCAGGGAACAGTTTTGATGATCAAAAGGGAAAAAGGTGATATCCATCGGACAGGAACTCTTAAAAATGGCGGGTGGCGTCCAGGTGATGTTGCCGTTGTATTGAAGGAGAGCTTTGGTCTTGCCTTCGACTTGGAAGTCACCCACAGCACTGCAAAGCAAAGCAGAGCAAGCCCATTAGGAGCAGTCCTCTTGCTAGTTGGGTCAGCGCACCAAAGGGAACTTTGGAAAGAGACCCCCTACTTGTTGTATAGAACAATGTCAGGCTTCCAGATCTTATCCGCTGGTACGCGAAGAGTCTCAATACCATCGTATTCTGTTGGATCCCAGCGCAATTTATAATCATTCCAGATCTGAAAGAAACAAAAACCAGTTTGTGAATGTTCATAACTTCTGCCTGCACTGGCTGGGACTGGCCTGGGACTGAGGCCAGAACATGGGAACTAGGTCCATGTTTCCCTTGTGAGTGGCAGGAATCCGATGACTTGAGCCATCCCTGCTGCCTCCCACAGTCTGCATTAGCAGGAAGCCGGAGTCAGGAGCTGGAGGTGGGCATTGAACCCAGGTACTTCCATGAGGGATGTGGTGTCTTAGTCACTATCTTAACCACTAAGCCAAACGCCAAGGCCATTAGTTTTTTTTTTTTTTTTTAAGAAAATAAACTCTTATTTGAAGAGTACACTGTTTTTAAAAAAATTTGAGACATTGTATTCATGGAAGACAGGCTGTACAACTGAACTGATTTAGGCACATATATGAAATCAGTAGATAATATTAATAGATAATTATCATTGAATCATTAGCTATTGGGCAGCCTTCCCTGTTCTGTGGACTTGACCCAAACTGGAATAGCGATCCATTTCTAATAATAAAAAATTTCAAGTGTATGATAATGAGTTTTCTACAAAAACTATAAAAAATAAGACTTTTTTATGGAAGAAAGAAATAATGCAACTGATAGCCAGCTGGTGGAAATTTAATCTGTATGTTCCTGACTTCAGCTACCAGCCTCTCTAAGCTGGTGTAGCAGGAATCAAAGAGTGGGGAGCATCAGTCACTTGGAGTTCACATCACGGACTAAAAAGATAGGAGACCTGAGAGCAGACACCAGCAAGGGCAGCAGTCCCCACGTCACAGAGCCCCTTGTCACCAGCTGTCTGCACCTGAGGAGCTCCCATCCAGCCAGCTGTCTGCAGAGCTGGAGTGCAGGATGTGGAGACGACACAGTTCAGAAAATAGGGGCACAGATGACAGAGACACATACGTGACGCAGCCACAGGTTGGTTTCCATGATCTGGTTTACTTCATCCTGGAAGAGAAGAAATAGTAATTTTGAGCCTCACACGTCCTTGCTAGTGGAAGAGGACCCTAGAGCAAGAATGATCGCTGAAAAGAGACACAGCTGAGTTCTTTGTGCAAATGGAGGGAAACCATGTGTAAAAAAGCAGACGGTAGGGGCCAGGGCAGTTTTACGGGTAGAAAATTTACGTGGCAGCACCGGTGAGCCAGGTTTTGATTGGAGGGGCTTGGAACCAGGCCATGCACAGTGAGGTTTATTTTTATTTCTTTGAAAGGCAGAGAGACCGAGATCTTCTATCCACTGGCTCACTCCCGAAAAGTTGGACTCCAGTTGCAAGCTCCCAGACCACTGGATCCCTCATTTTTGAAAAAGTTCCATGCACTCAAGTTCTGGTCTCTTTGCATCCACAGCTTAGGTTGGCTTTTGTCCCTGCACAAGCTGCCTGATTTGAAGTGCTGGGCGCCACGTTCCCTGTGCACCTGCACAACTAGATCTTAACCAATCTTAGCTGGGGCAGGCATCCGGGGAGTGACCCAGTAAGTGGAAGACACCCATCTCTGCGTGTCTCTTTCTCTCTGTATTTCCGTGCAAACAGCAGCATTTACTGCGCAACCCGAGATGCAGTCTTTCCACACCTGGAGCCGATCCTGATGACTTTGAAAAAGACGCTGACTGGCCGGCGCCGCGGCTCACTAGGCTAATCATCCACCTGCGGCACCGGCACCCTGGGTTCTAGTCCCAGTTGGGGCACCAGATTCTGTCCTGTTTGCTCCTCTTTCTGTCCATCTCTCTGCTATGGCCCAGGAGTGCAGTGGAGGATGGCCCAGGTCCTTGGGCCCTGCACCCACATGGGAGACCAGGAGGAAGCACCTGGCTCCTGGCCACCTAGGGGGGGTGAACTAATGGAAAAAGGAAGACCTTTCTTTCTGTCTCTCTCTCTCACTGTCTAACTCTGCCTGTCAAAAAAAAATAGAAAAAAAAAAAAAAAGGACGTTGACTTCCAACTACTGTCTTTCAGAGCTGATGTGAGGTCTCTTCCCATTGCCGCAGCCCGTAAAGGGTTCTGGTTCCATTAAACAAACCAAGAGAGTGGGGGCGGGGGGGTTACCGCAGATGGTAATGGACTCCGAATCTGTTTTGTTGCTTTTGCTCACACGCTAAAAACCTCCCTCCCTCCCCTGGGCCTCAGAACTCTGGCTCTCAGCCCCAGCCTGTGTTCCCCCAGACTCACCTTCCACATCAGTCTCTGCTGAGTTTTCCAGGTGGAGTGGAATCTGCTACGTACCCAGTTCACATCCCCTCCTCTCACCCGCACTGCCACCTCGGTCTTTTGTTTCTTTTAAATTTATTTGAAAGGCAGAAACAGAGACCTTCCGTCCGCTATTTCACTCTCTAAATATCTGCAATGGGCAGGACAGGCAAGGCTGAAGCAAGCCAGGAGCCGAGAACTCAGTCTGGGTCTCTCATGTCAGTGGCAGGGACCTAACTACTTGAGCCATCCACACTGCCTCCTAGGGTTCACTTTTGCAGGAAGGTAGAATCAGAAGCAGAGCCAGGACTTGAACTTAGAAACTTTACATGGGATGAACGCATCACACGCAGCATCTTAAAAAAAAAAAAAAAAAAAAAAGACTTATTTATTTATTTATTTATTTGAGAGGCAGAGTTACAGAGACAGAGAGGTCTTCCAACCTCTGGTTCACTTCCCAAATGGCCACAACCGCTGGAGTTGCACTGATCAAATGCCAGAAGCCAGGAGCTTCTTCCAGGTCTTCCATATGGGTTGCAGGGGCCCAAGGACCCAGGCCATCCTCCACTGCTTCCCCAGACCACAAGCAGAGAGATAGATAGGAAGATGAGCATCCAGGACAAGAACCAGCGCCCATATGGGATGCCAGCACTGCAGGCAGGATCTTAACCTATTACACGCCATGGCACAGGCCCCACACAAGCATCATCTTAACTTCTGCACCAAATGTGGGCTCCCAGCTTCAGTCACTCATTGCACAAATAGTCATGTGCTCCCTAAATACTGGGAAGACAGCAACCACTGGGTGGGAAAAGTCCCCACCTTCATGTGTCTGAGCTGTCAGATGGGGAGACATAAAATGAATCACAGCCTCACCATGCTATTGTGCATGTGTGGTTGTGCACAGCAGGGACGGCCTCCATGAAGCAGCAAGGCTTAATCAGAGAAGGGGAGGGGGGCGCTGTGGGTAAAACCGCCACCTGCACTGCCAGTGTCCCATATGAGCGCCAGTTTGAGTCCCGGCTACTCCACTTCCGATCCAGCTCTCTGCTATGGTCTGGGAAAGCAGTAGAAGATGGCCCAAGCCCTTGGTCCCCTATACCCACAATGGGAGACCCAGAGGAAGCTCCTGGCTCCTGGCTTCAGATTGGCACAGCTCTGGCCATTGCAGCCAATTGGGGAGTGAACCAGTGGATGGAGGACCTCTCTCTCTGACTCTCCTTCTCTCTGTGTGTAACTCTGACTTTCAAATAAATAAATAAATCTGAAAGAAAGCAAGAAAGAAAGAAAGAAAGAAAGAAAGTGCATGCGTGAGAGAGACAAGGACCACATCCAGGCTGATGCCCCCAATACAGTGACTTCCTAAGCAGCCACAGATCGCAGCATGAGAGCCACCAGAGACACACTAGAGCCTTCGCAGTCTTGCAACACAACCACTCGGGGCCTGCTGGTAGGTCCCCAGAGGCCAGCAATAGATTCCCAAAACTTTCCCAGCCAACTTTGCTTTCCAGGACACCATGGCACCCTCCCGGATCTAGCAGCTGAGGCACCAGCCTGCCCTGACTCCCTGAGCCACTCTGGGGCTCTCTGGTCCCCCCTCCCCACCCCCTCCTCACCGTTGCCTCTCCTGGAGAGCCCTAAATGGAGACCTTGCCAAGCTTCCTCCTACCATCGGGTTTGTGTCGAGCTGTAGTAAGTGCCACGGCTTGAAAACAGCAGCAAAAGGAATTGCATCAGTGTTTCCTATTGGTCCGAGAAAGCCAAGAAATGAGCTGTATGCATTTATTGACTGGCTAAACAGTTTATGATTTTACAAATACCGAAGTCTATGGCCGTGCCTTCTCGATACAAGAATCACCTTTAGTTCCCCAGAGTCCAGCACGGGCCAAGTGAATACATCTGCTAGCTAGCTGTCTGTCAGGGAAGGTCTAGCCTCAGAATCTTATAGTCGGGGGGAAGGTCTAGCCTCAGAATCTTAGCTCCAACAAGGTCTCAGAGGTAATTCGTGGACGCTCCTTCCACCATCCAGTGCCTGTTGCTCCCTGCACTAGCACACACTGTTCAGAAAGTTGGAGTCATTGGTGCTAGCACTACCTCCCCGCTGCACTTCCACAGGCTGGTGAGGCTCCGTGTGGTATAGACCTGGTCTGCGAAGGTGTGGACACCCTCAGAGGTGCCAGCCAACCCTATGGATCAGGGCGTCATCTGGCAAGCTATATTCTCCACCTAATTCCAGGCCACAGCAATAGGCTTGAGCCCCGCTATGAACAGCCCAGCCACAGGAAGCCAGAGACCCACAAAACCACCCAGATTCCTGGGACCATCACCCTGTACCTCTTTCTTGGGGAAGTAAAAGAGTTGACACGCAGTGCATTAAAGGCTTTGGGCTCTCATTTCAGACAGGCTCGTTTCTGGGGTGGCCACAGACTCAGAGACTCAAATCGAAATGCCAAGCGGGCTTTATCTTAGACAGGCATCACGTGTGGCACTCAGAGGGGCCAGGCCTTTGGCCTTGGTCCTTGCGAGGGGACAGCACACACCTTCTGATGCTGGAAAACCTGGTGGCCAAGGTCTCCTTGCACAGGAGCAAACACTTCCACTCGGAGCTCCCTAAGGGCCAGCTGGGGTCTCAGGCCGCAGCAGGAGGGTGTGGGGTGGAGCAAACTGGCCGCACTGCATCACCAGGCAACCACAAAGCCTGACAACTAGCACGCGGCCCAGCAGCTGGACCTCAGACACTTATCCCAGTGACTGGAAGATGGACATTTATCCAGATACCTGCCCCGAGGGTTCACAGCAGCCTTATTTGTAACACACCAAAACTGGAGTCAGCTCCAAACATTTCTCAGTAAGTACTTGGCTAAAAAAATCCATGGTAGGGGCCAGTGCTGTGGCATAGTGGCCTAAGCCTCTTTCTGCACTGCTGGCATCCCATGTGGGTGCTGGTTCTAGTCCCAGCTGCTCCTCTTCCAATCCAGCTCCCTGCTATGGCCTGGGAAAGCAGTAGAAGATGGCCCAAGTCCTTGGGCCCCTGCACCCACTGGAAGAAGCTCTAGGCTCCTGGCTTCAGATTGTCCTAGCTCCAGCCATTGCAGCCATTTGGGGAGTGAACCAGCAAGCAGAGACCTTTCTCTCTGTAACCCTACCTCTCAAATGAATAAATAAAAGCTTTTTAAAAATCTGGTACAGGCCAGTGCCGCAGCTCACTAGGCTAATCCTCCGCCTATCGGCGCCAGCACACCGGGTTCTAGTCCTGGTCGGGGCGCCGGATTCTGTCCCGGTTGCCCCTCTTCCAGGCCAGCTCTCTGCTGTGGCCCGGGAGTGCAGTGGAGGATGGCCCAAGTGCTTGGACCCTGCACCCCATGGGAGACCAGGAGAAGCACCTGGCTCCTGCCTTCGGATCAGCGCGGCCATTGGAGGGTGAACCAACGGCAAAGGAAGACCTTTCTCTCTGTCTCTCTCTCTCACTGTCCTCTCTGCCTGTCAAAAATAAAATCTATGGTACATAAATACCAAGGAGTACTACTCAGCAACAAGAAAAAAACAAACCACTGAAGCACTCAACAACTTGAGTGGATCGCGAAGAAATTGTGCTGACTGAAAAAAAAAAAAATCCATCCCACAAGTTCACATGTCAGGTGATTCCATTTATAGAGAACACTTTTGAAATGGCAAAGTTTTAGAAATTGAGGGAGAGGGGCTGGTGCTGTGGCACAGCTGGTAAAGCCGCTGTCTGCAGTGCTGGCATCCCACATGGGCGCCAACTTCAGTCCCGGCTGCTCCACTTCTGATCCGGCTCTCTGCTATGGCCTGGGATAGCAGTAGAAGATGGGCCAAGTGCTTGGGCCCCTGCACCCACATGGGAGACCTGGAGGAAGCTCCTGGCTGCTGGCTTCGGATTGGCCCAGCTCTGGCTGTTTCGGCCAATTGGGGAGTGAACCAGCAGATGAAAGACCTCTCTCTCTCTCTCTCTCTCTCTCTCTCTCTCTCTCTCTCTGGCTCTCCTTCTCTCTGGGTAACTCTGACTTTCACATAAACAAATCAATCTTTAAACAAAAAAGAAATTGAGAGAGAAACTGGACAAAGCATACGAGGGATGTCCATTACTTCTTACTCCTGCCTACGACTCTGCGAGTATCGCAATGCATCAGATTTCAATCTAAGGCAGCTACATTTCTCAGTTGCCCCTTGTGCGAGAGGTGGTTGAGACAGGACGTAGAACCTGTGCAGCCAGACTCCCAAGAAAGCTCCTTAGGAAGCCACAGGCATCCGCGCTGCCCCCTTTGCCCCTTGCTTCCTACCTCCTGCTCCTTGCCAGGGCTATGAACATGGGAGCAGATGGTTGGCCACAAGTTCAAGCCCCAGCTCTGCCTTTCCAGCTTCCTGCTAATGTGCACCCTGGGAAGTAGCAAAAGACGGCCCAAGTGGTTCAGCCACTACCACCCATGTGGGAGACCTGGGTGGAGTTCCAGGCTCCTGGTTTTGGTCTGACCCAGACTTGGCTGTTGTAAGTATTTGGGGAGTGAACCAGTAGATAGGTGACCTCTCTCTCTCTCTCTCCTATTTTTCTGTTTCTGTATGTGCCTTTTTGTACCTGTGTTTCTGCTTTTTGAATAATTTTTTGAATTTTTGAAAAATGGACATGAATATGGCTGAGTATAAATACTTGGAGCCTGAGGTGACACTGAGGGAAGAAATCCTACAGGAAGCATGGTGAAGCACAGAAATGGGGTCACTGTTGCATGTCTGGTTGATGCTTTTAGCATCACAGCCCCTGTCAGTGATGTCCTCAGGAGTTGTGCAGTGCACAACCTGGGCAACTGAACATGGGGACAGCCGCGATCCCAGGAAGCCACCTGGATTGCTAGCCTTGAGATCCCGTCCCATAAGAAAGACAGAAGTTTGTTTTACTTAAGCTGTGCCATTTTTTCAATCTTTGACACTGATAGCCAAATGCTAACATGCCGATATTCAGCGATTTCCCACCAGTGACCTTCAGAATAGTGCTCAAGTGGCCCAGGGAATGGCCGTGAAGCGGCCCTCATAGACTTTAAGAGGAACTCTGCTCAGAGCTTTGTTTTCCATCAGCCAGTCCAAAGTGCAGCTGGGACCGGCAACCAGCACCAAGCTCCGGGCGGTGGGGGTGGGGTGCGGAAGAGACACTGAGCAAACGGGTGCTGAAGGTCTAGGTGAGAGAAAGCCTCTGCTTTGCTGTCGTCTTTAACCAACACCCTGACCTCTATGCACACTACCAGCCCAGGCTAGAAGCCAGAGGGCTCCTGGGCCAGCCTCCTCCATCCTCCGTGGCTGGGGGGATGTGATGGACCCTGCCCTTGCGTCCCTAACAAGAGGACCACAGAGAAGCCAGCCCTGCTTCACCCACAGGGCAGAGACTGGAGGAAGGCGGGCTCTTCCCCACCACCCGGGGGTGCTGCCTTCTGCGCATGCACGGTGTGTCCTCGGGGAACTCTGGATAATGGGGGTCCTGGACTCTGCAGCCTCACCATGCTCCCTGAGCCTGCCTGTCAGAAGGCTCTCTGAGCCTCAGGCCAGCCCCGCCCCTAACTCTGCTCTACCCAGGAGTGCCAGCCCCCTCCCTCCTCTCCCCACACCCAGGAAATGAAGATCATTCAAAAGCAAGCGTTCCAGGGGCTGGCGTTGTGGCACAGTGATGCTGCTAGCTCACCTCAGGGCACGGGTTCGAGTCCCAGCCGCTGTGCTTCCCACACAGCTCCCTGCTAACGCTCCTGGGAAAGCAGTGGAAGATAACCCAAGTGCTTGGGTCCCTGCCACCCACGTGGGAGACCCGGAATAAGCTCACGGCTTCAACCTGGCCAGCCCTGGCCATTGCAGGCATCTGGGGAGTGAACTAGTGAATGGAAGACCTCTCTCTCTCTCTCTCTCTCTCTCTCTCTCTCTCTGTGCCTCTCTGTAACTTTGCCTTTCAAATAAATAAATAAATCTTTAAAAAACATCCGCCCTGTGGCCTCACTGCAACTTCCCTTCACATCTCCGGTTCATAAACCAGTCTGGAAAGCGCTTACAGGAATTCAGCGTCTCAGTGTGAGTGAGCGCGGGCACCCTCGCCATGGGCAGGACTCAGTCTCGGCTGAGTATCTGTATGATTTGCAGTCCCTTGAGGGCAGCCCCTTTGGAGAACCGCCCCAATCCCTAGAGTCAGCCCCGCCTCCATCCGTGCTCCCCGCCCCCAGAAGCCCACCAGCACGGAGGACCCGTGGCACTCACCACGTTGGCCAGCTGGGTGATGGCCACTTCGAAATACACCGCCACGGGATCAGAAACGTTTTCCACGGGCCTGATGAACTGGTTGTACTGAGAGAACAGTTTGTGGAACAGTCTCTCCTCGGACACGCAGCCCACACAGCCTGCAGGCGGAACAGCAGTGCGTCAGAGACACCGAGGGCCAGGGCCCCCAGGGAACGGGGTATCCCGTCTGCGGCTGCGCTAGCTCACCTGCGCTAACGCTCCCACAGTTCCCTGAGCCCTGGTGGTGCACCTGCGTGACACAGTGATGCCTCCGTGACACCTGCGTGACAGCAAGGAAGGCAATGCTGACTGCGGCACTTTTTAAAGTTCCCGCAGTTGTAAAGGTTTGGAACTTTATGTCACTAAACCAAACTGACAACCTCACCCACGTTACTAGAAGCTTTCTGGTGATTAAGGAAGAGCCCTGACCCCAGGCAAGCTGAAATCCAGAGTGGCTTTATCAAAGTCTTCACAAGCCATCCTCCTTGTTGAAATCAACTTTGAAACTCAATTGTTGGGGCCAGCGCTGTGGCATAGCACTGAGGCCGTGTCCTGCAGTGCCAGCGTCCCACGTGGGCGCCGGTTCCAGTCCTGGCTGCTCCACTTCTGATCCAGCTCTCTGCTGTGGCCTGGGAAAGCGGTGGAGGACAGCCCAGGTGCTTGGGCCCCTGCCCCCACGCTGGAGACCTGGAGGAAGCTCCTGGTTCCTGGCTTCAGACTGGTGCAGCTCCAGCTGTTGCAGCCATCTGGGGAGAGGGCCAGCGGCTGGAAGACATCTCTCTCTCTCTCTCTCTCTCTCTCTCTCTGCCTCTAAGAAACTCAGTTTTTTGGGATACTTATGAGAATGCAAGGTTTTACAGGTAAATGTACTTGAAACCTCTTAAAACGAATTCCAAATTAGTTCATAAAAAATAGCCTTCTCTGTTCTTAGATCATCGCTTCATGCATCTCTGGATGTTTCCAAGGATGCACTAAAAGTTAAGTTGCTTGCTTGCATTTGACGTAATCCACTGCGCTAATACCTGCGTTCATTTTCTTTTATGGAGTTCAAAGCTGACACAGGAAATAGCATTCTCCGAATCTCCCACAGGAATTGCTACGTTGAAAGAAAAGACGATGAGAAGGATTGCAAAGCTCCTGAGTCGAGCACCCAGGGCTAGAGAGCTGCTGTGTGGCCAGCGCTGGCCTGGCAGGTGCATCTGGAGCAGGGGAACACTCAGTCTCCAGCAGGAGGGAAAATCGCTAAAGGGGAAGCACCACGCCTGCCCCCACAATTAGGAATGACAAAGACTGCTCTCAGAAAAGCCCTCCTCATTACCCTTCTCTTCTCCTTTGCAACGTTCTAAATAAACCCTGCCTGTCTTAAAAAACGAGCCCCTGCACACCCAACAGCACCGGGAAACTCTGATTTTTGTACAGCAGAGCGGTCATTGCTCCCTTTCTAAGTCTTCCGTTTTCAAACAAATGATCTGACTCCTAGGACGCATTTCAGTGTCGTAATAGGAAGTGTTTCCGGGATGACGATGACCCCACTCAGCAGGAACTCCGTGTGCAAACTCCTTACATTTTACTTTAGAAGCTGTATATTCATTAGGAAAATAGAACAAACATGATGTACACATCCCCTCTCAGATCTCACCTTAGCTATTTCCCCTAACTAACCCACGGCAAGCAGAAGAAATCAGCAGCTGTAACAGGAGTGGTTCCCAAGCAGACACTTCCTGTGTTTCCTCAAAGTCTTCAAGCCTGCTTCTTCATTCAGATCTCACTAGGAAGGAGAGTGAGCACACGGAGCTAACAAGGGCGTGAGCGTGAGCAGAAGCAAAACCTACCTTTAAAGAAAGGTGCACACAGGCAGAGCCACAGTCCCAGGTGGAGGAGTCCCCGACTCCCGCTGCTCAGCATGACTGAAGCACACTTGATTCCTTTCCCTGGGCAAAGCGACCAGACAGCCGCACAACCCAGAGCTTTCAATCCCCCTGCGTGCCCGAAACACAGCCAGCGCGGCTGGTCCCAGAGGCTGAGGCAGGACCACAGCAAACGCGAAGGGCCCAATCGGATGGCAGATGAGTCATCACACTTGCCGTCACCCGGGATCTCTTCTCGGGCAGGAAAGGTGCGGAAAAGCAGTGAGGGAAAACGAAGCAGCTGGGACAGGCAGGAAGACAGCACAGTGGCTCCAGGGCTCCTCTGTAGCTCCACCTGCGGGAGCAAACACACATCTGCTGAGCTCCAGTCACCGGCAAAGCACCTGCTAGACCCCCTGGAGCACTCATGGGCACGTCAAAGAGTTGGTGGGAAATGGAATTAAAAGATAAGTTTATGGGTTAAACTGCCACCTGGGACGTCAGCATCCCAAATGAGCACCAGTTCAAGTCCTGGCTGCTCTACATCTGATCCAGCTCCCTGCCAACGTGCCTGGGAAGACAGCGGATAATGGCCAAGTGCTTGGGCGTCTGCTGCCCACATGGGAGACCAGGATGGAGCTCCTGGCTCCTGCTCTCAACCTGCTTCAGCCCAGGCTGTTGCAGCCATCTGGGAAGTGAACCAATGTATGAAAGATCGATCGATCGATCTCTAACTCTGCCCTTCAACATAAATCTTATTTATTTATTTATTTATTTGTATTTATTTATTTTTTGGACAGGCAAAGTTAGACAGTGAGAGAGAGACAGAGAGAAAGGTCTTCCTTTTTCCGTTGGTTCACCCCCCAAGTGGCCGCTATGGCTGGCGCATTGCGCCAATCCAAAGTCAGGAGCCAGGTGCTTCTCCTGGTCTCCCATGCGGGTGCAGGACTCAAGGACCTGGGCCATCCTCCACTGCACTCCCAGGCCACAGCAGAGAGCTGGACTGGGAGAGGAGCAACCGGGACAGAACCGGCGCCCCAACCGGATCTAGAACCCAGGGTACCAGTGCCGCAGGAGGAGGATTAGCCTAGTGAGCCGCAGCGCTGGCAAAATAAATCTTTTTTAAAAAGCTAAGTTTATTGAGGTGCAAAAAAATTTTGAAATTCATCTGTAACTTTTTCATAATGTGCATTACCCACAACTTTTTGAATACTACTTGTTTCCAAATTCAATGTGTTGCCTAGTGATTCCAGGCTTAACTTTGATAGAAAGCGTTCAGATTCCTGTTTCCGCCTTGATAAGAGCAGCTCAGAGATAACAAAGTGACTTTTTCCCCTGACTCCAGTGCTTCTAGTGGCTTGTCCTCCTGAGTCCAGGGGTCGCTGCTCGGACATTTTCATGTTTATTTAAACATCCTTGTCATCACTCAGTTTTGCTGTACGTTTGGGGCCAATGGAATTCTCACACACTGTAAGGGTCAGGACCACCACTTTATATGATCTAGAGACACAGGGGGTGGTGTCTGTGGGTGGGGCTTAATTGAATATTCATGGGGGATGGAAGTGGGTGGGGTTGGGTACAACCCATTTTCTTGCCCGTTTTTGAGCATCTTGGAAGTGTCATGGTGTCAGGTGCATGATGGGAGTAGGAGTGTCAGCCATGGTAATGTATTATAGTGATGCCACAATTGGCCATAGATCATCATGGGGATGCAATCAGCAGCCATGTTGGTTATTTTCAGCTGGCACTGGTTCCAGGCAGCAGTTTTTCAGAAACTGCAGTTTTCTGTGTCACACGCGGGCAGTTTGGGCAGAGCAGGTGGGGCTACAGGGAGGGGCTAGCAACCTCACCTCTTCCTTATTTGCCGCTACCTTGCCTATAGTCATTTTTTTCCACCTCAGAGATCTTTGTTCCTTAATTTTTAAAAAATATTTTATTTACTTATTTGAGAGGTAGAGTTACAGATAGTGAGAGAGAGAGAGACAGAGAGAGAAGTCTTCCATCTGTTGGTTCACTCCCCAAATGGCCACAATGGCCGGAGCTGCACTGATCTGAAGCCAGGAGCTAGGTGCTTCTTTCCGGTCTCCCATGTGGGTGCAGGGGCCCAAGCTCTTGGGCCATCTTCCACTGCTTTCTCAGGCCATAGCAAAAAGCTGGATTGGGAGAGGAGCAGCTGGGCTAGAACCGGTGCCCATATAGGATTGCTGGAGCCGCAGCTGGAGGATTAGCTACTGCACCAAGGCCCCAGCCCCGTCCCTTAATTTTTATGGGAGATTGAGGGAGGAAGTTCCATCTTGCGGAACTTCTTTGATCCGTGTCCTGGCATCATCCCTACCTAGTCAGGAAGTGAAAATTCCTCACTGACTGGTCTAGAGGTTCCACTGGAGGAGCTGGCTAGTGGCTGGAACTCCTGCATGACCACCATTTGTACATGACACTTTTGAATTCTAGAAGACACAAGTTTAAGGATTAGGGTGAGTGTGCGTGGACCATAAAGGAATGAGAGTATGGACACTGCCAGAGAAGGAGGTGTCAGAGAGGGCAAGAACCTTTTGCTATTTCCCCATATCCCTCGGTGGAAGCCAAGGGATTCCCCTTACCAAAATCTTGGGGCCTCCAGACCTGATCATAAATCCTTTTGATATGCTCTTCCAGGAGTTTGCTGCTGATCATGTCAGTGTGCCAGGTTTCATTGATCACCCTGTCCTTCCAGGAGGTAGTACAAGCCTAATCAGTGTCCTTCCAGCAGGTAGTCCAGGCCTAATTGGTGTCCTTCCAGGAGGTAGTCCAGGCCTAATCAGTTGTCTAGGGAATCTAAAGAATCCTTAGGTGCCAGTGCTGTGGCGCAGCAGGCTAAAGCCATGGACAGCAGCACTGGCATCTCATATGGATGCCTGGCTGCTCCACTTCCAATCCACTCCCTGCTAATGCACCTGGGAAAGCAGTGGAAGATGGCCCAAGTGCTTGGGCCCCTGCACCCATGTAGGAGATCCGAAAGAGGCTCCTGGCTCCTGGCTTTGGCCTGGCCCAGCCCTGGCCATTGTGGCCATTTGGGGAGTGAACCAGCAGATGGAAGCACGCACGTGCTCTCTCTGTGTGCGTGTGTGTGTGTGTGTGTAACTCTGCAGCATCTTCATGGTGCTTAGTGAGATCTTCCCCTGTTACTATTGTGGTGGAACAGTTCATCAGGGGAGTTAGCCTGCCAATGGCAGTTTCCTGAGGAAGATGGCAGAAAGAAGTGGAGAAAGCCTGCCAGCTGGGAAGGGCAGGAGCCTTGCTGTGGCTCGCTGTAGGGAGTAGTTTCTGGTAAAAGCCAAACTTATACTCATCTTTTAGTCTTTTTATGGTAAACTCAAGACCCCCACTGGCTCACAAGAGTAGGTCAGATCATCCTCAAGGTGCATCTGTAAAGACCCAAGAGCTAGAGGCTTAATTCTTGACAGATACACCCAGCTATAGATTTTCCGTAGCATTAGGAGTGCTAAGAAGGGTGTCTTCCACTGAAGACTGTTATTAGAGAGAGAGCTTGCCTCCAATTTTTAAAATAAAATTTTTATTTGAAAAACAGTGTGTGTGTGTGTGTGTGTGTGTGTGTGTGTGAGAGAGAGAGAGAGAGAGAGAGAGAGAGAGAGAGAGAGAGAGAGTCTTCTATCTGCTGGTTAATTGCTCAGATGGCCACAAAAGCCTGGGCTGGGTCAGGCCAATACCGGAAGCCAGGAACTCCTTGAGTCTGGCCTGTGGGTAGCAGAGGCCCTAGCACCTGGGTCATCTTTTGTTGCCTTTCCAGGTGCATTATCAGGAAGCTGGAAGTCAAGCAGCCAGGGCTCTAACCAGCACTCTGATGTGGGATGCAGGAGTCCCAAGCAGTGACTTAGCCCACTGTGCCACAAGGCTGGTCCCTCTCTCCAACAAAACTAGATCTCCTGGGAGGTTGTTCAGAATCTTTGGAGTCTGGCACTGAGAGAATCTGGTAGCCATGTTCTGCCAGTGTCTCCTGCACTAACCCTAAGTCGCTAATGTTCTTTACTTGATCTTGGGTCTCTGAATCAAGGAGGCTGTCAGAGGTGAGGAGGGGTTTCCCAAATAACATCTCCAAAGGACCAAGCTGTAAGGTAGCCTTGGGTGCCATCCTCACCATAAAGAGAGCAACAAATGGGCAACTGCTTGAACCAGGACTCTGAAGTCTCTTGACATAGCTTGGCCAGAGTGCGTTTAAGACCATGGTTGGCTCTTTCAACCTTGCTTTATGGCTGTGTTCTCCAAGAGGCATGGAGATGCTTGGAGATTCCCAGAGCAGTGGCTACGTGCTGAGTCACTTTGAAAGCAGAAGAGTGCACACTGTCATTCTCAAGGGACCTTGTGAGCCCACAGTGTGAACAAGCTCATTTAGTAGAATTTTGGATACTTCGTGTGCCTTTCTATTCATGTCTGAAAGTCTCCTATCCATCCAGTAAAAGTGTCAATGAGGATCAATAAGTATTTGTGACCACTTGCTGGTGGTAAGGTAGTGAGGTCTGTCTGCCAATCCCCACCAGGCTAGGTTCCTTTTTGTATGGGAGTGGTAGGAGAGATGGTTTGGTGTGTCTTCCAGGTTTATTTTGTAGCAAGAGAGGAACAGAATTGAGTCACCCCTTTATAATAGCATGTAGAGGCTTTGATTTGGGGCCTCTCTTTCCAGATCGGTACAGTTGTGCATTTCTGTGATAACGTCCCACAGGGAGGCCATTGGAAGCTCAATTGTATGATCTAAAGTCCACCACCCATTGGGATCTTCAATGCAACCTCAGTGTGGTACCCATTCTATCTGAGGTGTAGTGTAGTAGGGATTTCCAAATGTCTCTAGAGACTGTGGGAGAGCCATTTCCAGAACCTGCTGAGTGACAGCCTTTTTTGTTGCCTTATCTGCCAGTAGATTTCTCTGACAATATAATATTCCCCTTTTGGTGTCCCCTGCAATGACAAACAACCACTTGCAGAGGCTTCAGAACTGCCTAGAGGGGAGGCAGAATCTCTTGGTCATGTTTAATTGGGGGAAGTTTTTTTTTTTTGGCAGTCAATCACCCTCTTTCTCTCCAATTTTCCACATAGGCCATCTTCCAGCCATTCAACTTGCAGGTTAGAGGAGGTAGTATAACAGGAGGTCAAAGAGAATCCAAGAGAGAAGAGGAGGCCTCATCTGCACCTGGGATGGTTGGGCATTGGGACAAGCTGGGCTTGAGGTGGTTGAGTCCTGGGTGGTGGAAGACCACTCAGTAGTGAATCATCACCATATGTATCTACTGCTCTTTTGAATGTGGTGTCTCTGGGATGGTAAGACACAGCTGCAGCTCCCTCCAAGGGTGGAGTTTTGGAAGAGTGCAGGAAAGCTTGGATGTAAGGAATTTCTGATCATTTACTGAAACAGGTTGAGTCGGAGGATTCTATTAAAGTTGATGGTCTCATTCAGTGGCCAGGTTCCATGCTCTAGCTTATATTGTGGCCAGTGTTGTGAAAGAAAAGAACATGTAGTTGAATTTTCCCAGTTTTTAAGGAGGCGACACAAGGGTGGGTCCACGAGAAGGAATGAAGGAGTTACCTATGGTTGAAATGAAAGAGCCTCTTCATGACCTAGAGAGAAAGGAAGATGAGGAAGAGTGAGTCATGGCTTAAGAGGGCCCTGCTGCGGGTTAGGTCACATCCTGCCATCACAGGATTTTGACTACAACCCTCAGTCCCCCAGCATCCCTGGATGCCCCCTTGTGGACCAATCTGGACCTGGCATCCTAGATCTCAAATGCAGTCCGTGGCGCCTGAGAGTCCTCTGGCCCTACATTTTGCCCAGGCACCTGTGCCCTGCGGCTTCCTGTGAGGGCTGCTCCTGAGACATCTGAGGTCTCAGATACCTCATGTCCAATCTGTGAGTTTGATATCACTGCGAAAGTAATCCTGAAAGTAATAAGTTGAGGCAAGGGTAGAGAGTTCTTCTTTCAAAGAATATGGAGGAACTTGGGAGTCCTGCCCCAAGGCCACATCTGGACCCCACATTCCGGGCATTTCCATGGATATTGGAGATAACAGCGCTGTAACAAATAATAAGGAAAAACCATATGCCACAGAGACAGCAAGGGTCCCTGGGAGTCTGAGGATGACAGTATTGATTTGTCAAATATAGATGGAGGCTTCTTGCATGAGATGCAAACACCTCATTGGAAAAGGTGGTAAATTATGCAGTGGGCACTCATCCTAAAGGAGGAGAAAGGCTGGAGTCTTAGAGGCAAAAGTGACAGAGAGATCAGACAATGGAGGACGCCAGAGATCTGAAGGCAATGAAATGAATGAGCACCTCCAGGCACCGCAGATGTGAGAGCAAGTTCCAGCCACTCTTCCACACCTTCTTCATGAAGGACCCCAAAGTGTCTGATCTGCATGTTCTTGGCTTTCAACTGTCCGCTTCAGCACAAGAGAAGTGAGAGTTGGGAGAAAGTTACCAGCCAATTTCCGGGTGGGCTTTCAACCCCCTCCTAGGCTGACTCACACAGATGGCATGGAGGTCAAAGTTCTTGTCACCTAAACAAGAATGAATTCAAGGAGATGAGACATAGGTAAGACTTAACAGAGAAAGGACAATTTATTTTCATGCAAAGGGAAAGTACACATTCAAGAGGAAGTGTGGCCATGTTGGAGAGGAAGCTGCACCCACTGAGGTTCAGGGTCAACCCTTTGTATGATCTGGAGGCCTGGTGGCAGGTGGCGGGGGTGAGGTTTAATTGAATATTCATAGGGGGCAGAGTTTGTATGGGGCTTGAGTACCACTGGTTCCTTGCCTTTCTTTGGGAGTCTCAGAAGTGTCATGGCACCAGGTGCATAGTGGGAGTAGGAGTGTCAGCTGTGGTCATTTTATTATAATGATATTACAGTTAGCCAGAGGTCATCACAGGTACACAGCAGTCATGTTGGTTATTTTTGATCCATACAAGTTCTGGGTGGTGGTTTCACAAAAACTGATTTTTCTCATCACAAGATGGGGGTTGGGTGGAGCAGATAGGGCTGCAGGGATGGCACAGCTACCTCTTTGCCTACATCTAACGGAAAATTTATTTAGCTCCAGTCTTATCCAAGGCACTGGGCAGGATGCTTCAGGTGTCATCAGATGTTATTCAAGTCTCCTTTAGTAGATGGCTTTTGTCCAGTGCTGAAGTATCAGGTAGAAGTTGCAGAGATTCAAGGAGGACCCCAAGGGGGAGTCTGGACAACACTTGACCTTGATGGATGAAATGCCATCTCACACCCAGGTCACATGGCCTATCTCCCACGCTCAGGTCTTAATTAGGTTGTTTGTTGCACCTTCTACTAGATGCAAGTCTCAAGAAAGCTGTCGTTTGCTAGCTCTTGTTTTATCCTGATCCAGTGGTCCTGCCCTGCAGCTCGGCACCACTCTGGAGGAGTTAGCCAAGGGTGAGGGGCTGGAAGCTGGGGTTGGGGGAGGTCTTTAGGAGCAGGGGTCTCAGAAGAGCCTTTCTGGAGGTGAAGAATGCAGGAGAAAATGTGGACCTTGACATCAGCCAGACCTGAATTTGGATTCTGGTCCTGATGCTCACCTGGGGACCCTGGGTGAGTCAAATAAGTACTTCAGCCTGTGCTCCACAGGAAAATGTGAAATTCAGTGACATAAATCGTCTGAGCTCTTCCTACCCAATTTTATATGCAATTTTCACAATTGACCGCTATAACTAGGTAACCCAAGTAATTAATTTAGGGGGCCTGAACTTGCAAAAGGATATACACATATGTATGGATTTTCTTTCTTTCTTTCTTTTTCCCCTTCTCTCTCTCTCTCTCTCTTTCTCTCTCTCTCTCTCTCTCTCTCTCTTTCTTTTTTCTTCCTTCCTTCTTTCCTTTTTTTTGGCCAAAATAAACTTACCTTTTAAGTCCACTTTTCACAAATTCTTGAAGTGTCCTCGTATTTAAAATTCTTGTAAAAATACATTCTATATTCAAATAAAACATGTAAAGGATACCTTTATCATTAGCAAAATTATTGAGATTTTTTTTGACAGGCAGAGTGGACAGTGAGAGAGAGAGACAGAGAAAGGTCTTCCTTTGCCCATAGATGGATATTAAAAACAAACATACAGGGCCAGTGTTGTGGAATAGTGGGTAAAGCCACTGCCTGCAGTGCTGGCATCCCATATGGACGCTGGATCAAGACCTGGTTGCTCCAGTTCTGATCTGGCTCCCTGCTGTGGCCTGGGAAAGCAGTAAAAGATGGTCCAAGTGCTTGGGCCACTGCACCTGCGTAGGAGACTTGGAAGAAGCTCCTGGCTCCAGGCTTCTGATTGGTGCAGCTCTAGCCATTGTGGCCAATTGGGGAGTGAACCAGCAGATAGAAGAGCTCTCTCTTTCTCTCTCTCTCTCTCTGCCTCTGCCCCTCTGGGGGGAGGGAGGGAAGCAAGCACACTTCCAGAAAGTAAAATAATACTAATTCAAAAAAATAAAAGAATTTAAAACCTACCTTTTCCCGATGTTGCAGGATATGGTTCCAAGTTCATATTCCAGGAATCCACTTTGCTCACCCACATTATCAACCCAATCCAATGTCCAGATGAGAGAATGGAGGTAGGGGAGGCACGGGTCGGGCCTGATAGAGAGAGGTGAATTGACATGGGAGGACCTGTGGTTTCCCCTTTGCCCTCATTCCTCTCAGCCTGAAAGGAAAGGGGAAGACACAGTGGCTGTTAACTTTCCCAAGGCCTCAAACCTGATGAAAACAGGGGCCCATAGCCTCTTCCCTGTGCACATTGCACAGCAAACGAAACTTTGCGTGAATTTCCAGGGGACTCACAGACCCAGACAGAGACTGACCGACCGCCGGGGTCTCCAGAGTGGTCCCCAGGATGTGTCCCGCAGTCACTTTACACCATCTCTGTTCAGAATAAAACCCTCTAACACACCAGTGTGTTAGGAAACCAACAGGCTTCAGAGAACAATTCTTGAGTTTCCGTTTTGCTTTTATTTAATAGAAGCCAACTTCAAGGTGGGCATTTTCTGAGACAAAAATTTGACATTGTATAATATGAAATTTTTATTGTAAAATTGTCTCAAGCTTTCCCCATTTGCTAAATTAAATCTGTTGCTTCCTTCTGCTCTGAAAACAAGGACAAGTACTTGATATGGTTATATAAAATTAGTTTGGCTCTTGTTGGAAGTTTGATGGGTTTTGGGCACAGAAACTGCATGAATGAACTTTTCTCTGACCTTTCTCCAACTGTCAGTTCTCCTTAAACTCAAAACGAGAAAACTCTCTAGTGGCCCATAAAGAAATGTGAAGGAAATAGCCTTTTAAACATGCATTATTTATAAATACAACGTAGCAAAAACATCATCAATAATTTAACGATCCCATATGCCTTCTTCAAAAATGCACACTGTCATTAACACTCACATTTCAGTATTTCCTGTCAGTTGTATTTCACATCCACCGTGCCTGACATTTCCAAGTCACACAGGAAAAAATAAAACAGCGGTAGGGTAAATATTCAATTAAATCCTGATTTTAGATCACAAAGAAACTTTTCATTAGTTGCTAATCATGAGAGCTTCAAATTAATCTGAAACGACGCTTGTCTTCTGTCCACCCAGGTTTTCAGGAGGAGCTGGATCCTGGAAGTTAGGGTGGGATAAGGCAGTGGAAGTCGAAAGGATGTGGGGGATGTGAAGACATTGACTAGTGGTCATGGCTGCCTCCGAGCACTTCCTTGGGGCCAGTCTGAGCTGAGCCCTTTCTCTCCTTTCGTCCTCCCGGCAACCCTGTGAAGCAAGGCTCAGCAGAAAAGTACACCATTGACACGCAGGGAGGTCAGGTGAAGTCGCCTCACAGCTGAGAAGTGGCTGAGTTCCAGTTCCAGTCTAGGTCTGTCTGAAACTAAACCTGAGGCTTTCACCTTCAAGCTATCCTGTCTTGGCTGCTCCACTTCCGATCCAGCTCCCTGCTGATGCACCTGGGAAAGCAGTGGAAGATGGCCCGTGTGCTTGGACCCCTGCACCCACGTGGGAGACCCCATGCAGCTCCTGGCTCCTGGCTTCAGCCTGGCCCAGCCCTAGCCATTGTGGCCATTTGGGGAGTGAACCAGCGGATAGAAGATCTCTCTTTCTCTCTCTCTCTCCCCTTCTCTCTTACTCTTTGTCTTTTAAATAAATAAATAAATATTTTTTTTAAAAAGCTATTCTGCAATGCTTTTAGATCCATGAATACTTTATGAGTTCACTATATTTTTGAAGAGTCGCTGTTGAAATGGGTCATGGTTAGCGCGATGTGTCCCACTCCCCATGAGCTGAGGCAGCAGAGGCGTTGGAAGCAGCGGGCATAAGGCCAGATGGCCGTGAACGCCTGTGAGAGTGCCCCTGTCAAGACATCCACTGGTCTAATGCAAGTTCCCAGCTCCAGCAAAGTTACAGCCACACCCAGTCCCTGGACAGGCTTTCGCTGGCCTCAATGCTGGGGAAATGCACAGTGGGTTCCCTCGCAGAATGCTGGGATCTTGTGACTGCCCTCCAGGGCATTGTGTGAGCCCTCCAAGATAGGAGGAAATGTGTCTCCTACAAGGAGGAACCAGCTAAAGGCTGCCATGGACCTAGAACCCAGCCAATATTGTAATCATGTGGGTTCTGTGACTGTGGCTAACAATAGCCATCTGTAGTAGCACCCCAGGATTGCTACCACAAACTTGGTGGTGTAATGGAACAAGACCTCATGCTTTTCTGAGTTGCATGGCCAAAATTCAAGTGTTGGCAAAGCCACACCCCCTGCAGAGCCTCTGGAAAATGCTGGAGACCAGCTCCAGCCAGTCCAGGGGCCCCAAGGTGTGAGAGGTGTCGGCGCTCAAAGAAATGAGAGACACTCACAGCAAGGCTGATGGCATGGCTCTGGCTTTTGAGCACCAGACTTTATTTTTATATCATAAGTCACATAATGATTTTTTCTTCTTACAATGAAAAGCCTGTTGTCCATTTTTTCTAATTACAATTTTTTTGATTTTCAAGGGCATACTCAGAGCATGGGTTACAATCACAGACAGGTGCAAGATAACAGGCTGCCCACACAAACCAAGGCCTGGAGTGCTGCTGAGCTATGCAGAAATGGGCTACACAAGCTAGAACAGTACCTTCCTAATCTAATCTTTATTAGAAGGCCCAGGTTCAAAGCAAGCCCTTTTTAAAATGTATCCCCTCTTGGCCAGCACCGCGGTTCAATAGGCTAATCCTCTGCCTTGCGGCACCGGCACACCGGGTTCTAGTCCCGGTTGGGGCGCCGGATTCTGTCCCGGTTGCCCCTCTTCCAGGCCAGCTCTCTGCTATGGCCTGGGAGTGCAGTGGAAGATGGCCCAAGTGCTTGGGCCCTGCACCCCATGGGAGACCAGGAGAAGCACCTGGCTCCTGGCTTTGGATCAGCGTGTTGCGCTGGCTGCAGTGCGCCAGCCGCGGTGGCCATTGGAGGGTGAACCAACGGCAAAAGGGAGACCTTTCTCTCTATCTCTCTCTCTCACTGTCCACTCTGCCTGTCAAAAAAAAAAAAAAAAGTATCCCCTCTTTGCAATTTCTTCTGTAATTTTTTAATTTCTTTATTGCACTTATTTAAAGGTTTACTTAGATCTATTCTACAGTTTTGACATCCTAACCATTGTAGTATTTGTAGCATATAGTGAATTAAAGCTTTATTAACATCTATCTTTATTCCAGTAGGAAGTATATACCAGAGAGCCTGTTGCCTTTTAATTCTTTTCCACAAACAGCTCAACCTTGCATAAGGCATTAACCCTTTCTTCTACACTAACACTCTGCTTGATTAAAATTCTACAAGGCAATGGACATTTTGGAGGTTATGAGACTAAGTGCTCTTCCATAAAATTAGGAATACAGCAGTCATTAGCAGGACCACCAGGAAGTTCTGGCTTGCTATGCAGAGTGTAGTTCCCATCAAACCTAAAACCACCAAGAGGACCGCAGCTGTCCCTCATGCCTTGCTGAGACAGACCTTCTGCTGTGACCTTGTCAGCCAGCTGAAGGTGCCTTGGCCTCGTCAGGAAAAACGCTTTCTCTGCCTCTGCCAGCTTCTGGTGGCTCTGGGCATTCCCTAGCTTGTCGCTACATCGCTGCCATCTCTCCCTTTGTAGTTTACAAGGCTTTCTCTGTACCTGTGATGCTTCTGTTCTGTCTTTTCAGCTCATCTCGAGCCCACCAGGTAATCACAGGTGATCTCATAGGTAGATTTTTAAGAAGATTTTTATTTATTTATTTGACAGGTAGAGTTACAGACAGAGAGAGACAGAGAGAAAGGTCTTCCTTCCATTGGTTCACTCTCCAAATGGCCGCAACAGCTGGAGCTACGCCAATCTGAAGCCAGGAGCCAGGAATTTCTTCCTGGTCTCCCATGTGGGTACAGGGGCTCAAGCACTTGGGCCATCTTCTACTGCTATCCCAGGCCATAGCAGAGAGCTGGACTGAAAGAGGAGCATCCGGGACTTAGAACTGGCGCCCATATGAGATAGGTAGAGGATTAACCTAGTGCACCATGGCACCGCCCTGGGTAGATTTTTAATTTAACTCTATCAAAAAAGCAACACTTTTTCCAAAGAAGGCAACAGTTACAAGTACCAGGGATCAGGACGTGGACAAGACTTTACCTGAGTCACATTGAACCCACTGCACCATGTCCTAGAATTGTGGTGAGGATGTAACTGGAAAATGTAGTAGCAGCTACTGAAATATATAAGGATGGCACACTGGTTGTGTTCCTCTGGAGATTACCATCTTCATGTGTACGAAGAGTTTGGGAACCAGTGGGCAAGGCCCAAAAGGTATGACCAAAAACAACTCCAATTTCTTGTTACTTTGAAGGAAAGAAAAAGAAAAACTAGAGTGCCACTCAGATGATTGTTCCTGAGTTCCCAAGCTTTGGGGCTCATCAGAAGAAAGGGGGGCATACAGCAGCTGGGACTCCCAGCCCATCTGCAGGAGTTTGGATTCAGGAGGTCCTGATGCAGGAAGTTGGCACTTCATGTCCACAGGACTCCAGAGTTGCAGGGACGTTTCCAAGTAGTCCATTTGCAAAGTGGCTCTGTGAGATGATTGAGTTAGACGTTTCTGGGACACAGGTGTCCCTGAAATTTTAGATAGTCTGAGATTTCACCATGTTTTGTGTGAGAAAGCTAACTCCACCAGGGGAATTCAACTGCATTTTAGGCATAGTGATAGAAATTGAAATGTAGGCATAAAAAATACACATTTATTGTTTCAGGTACCCTTAGACCATTTCTAAAAATTGACTTCTTGTTAAGAGGCAAAAAAAAGTTTCAACAAGAAACCAAGAATCTATACCATAGAGAACATTCTGTGTCCACAAAAAGGCAGTCAAAATTACAAATTGGTGGCATGATAACCCAAAGTTCCATTTTTCATAGATATTAAAATATTCTATCAGCACCTATGTTTAAGGGTGGTAGGGATAAAATAAAGTTGGTAATTGATCGGACTCACAATGCTCAAGTTTCACCACTCTGAATACAAATGAAGTCATATTCATCATAAGGTCACATTTGTACCAATTCTTTAATTAAAAAAAAAGCAGATAATTTATTTATTTGCAAGGCAGATCAATGGGGGGAGGTGGGAAGAAAGAGAGAGAGAGAAAGAGAAAGAGAGAGAATCTTCCAGCAACTGATTCACTCTCCAAATGGCCACAACAGCCAGGGCTGGTCCAGGTCAAAGCCAGGAGCCTGGAATTCCATCCGGGTCTCCAGCACGGATGGCAGGGGCTCAAGCATTCAGGCCATCTTCTGCTGCCTTCCCAGGCACATTAGCAGGAAGGTGTTTTGAAGCAGAGTGGAGTGTGGAGCAGTCCCTACATGGGAGACTTGAATGAAACTCATGGCTCCTGGTTTTAGACTGGCCCAGCCTCAGCCTTTGGGGCCATTTGGGGAGTGAACCTGTGGATGGAAGACCTCTGTGTGTGAGTGTGTGTGTGTCTGTAATTTTGCCTTTCAAATAAATAAATCTTTTTTTTTAAAAAAAAAAGTAAGACCTAGTTAAATGTGCCTATTAAAAAACCCACATTGATTGTGATGTTAAATCAGACTGGTATTTCTGGGACAAATCCCATTTTCTCACAATATATAATCCCTTACAAGTTTCCTGGGTTCTGTTTGTAAGTATTTTGTTGACAGTGTTCAGAAATATAGAGGTAGTTGGCCTTTAGTTTTCTTTTCTTGTGATTTTCTTTCTGAGTTTAGTATTATAATACTGATCTGAAAGACTAACTGTGAGAGATTCTTCTATTTCTTTCTTTTTTTTTGACAGGCAGAGTGGACAGTGAGAGAGAGAGACAGAGAGAAAGGTCTTCCTTTGCCGTTGGTTCACCCTCCAATGGCTGCCACGGACAGCGCGCTGCGGCCGGCGCACCACGCTCATCTGATGGCAGGAGCCAGGTGCTAGGTGCTTTTCCTGGTCTCCCATGGGGTGCAGGGTCCAAGCACTTGGGCCATCCTCCACTGTACTCCCGGGCCACAGCAGAGGGCTGGCCTGGAAGAGGGGCAACCGGGACAGAATCCGGTGCCCCGACCGGGACTAGAACCCGGTGTGCCGGCGCCGCAAGGCGGAGGATTAGCCTGTTGAGCCACGGCGCCGGCCGAGATTCTTCTATTTTTTGATAAAATTTGTATGTATTGGTGTTAATTCTTCTTTATTTTTTTAAAGATTTATTTTATTTTTTTGAAAGACAGAGTCAAAGAGAAAGAGAGGTCTTCCATCTGCTGCAAAGGCCAGAGCCGCACCAATCCGAAGGCAACAGCCAGGAGTTTCTTCTAGGTCTCCCACATGGGTGCAGGGCCCAAGGATCCAGGCCATCTTCCACTGCTTTCCCAGGCCATAGCAGAGAACTGGATCGGAAGAGGAGCATCCGGGACTTGAACCGGCACCCATATGGGATGCCAGTGCTTCAGGCCAGGGCTTTTACCTGCTGTGACACAGTGCCAGCCCTAATTCTTCTTTAAACACTTTAAAAACTTCACCAGAGGCCAGCGCAGTGGCTCAATAGGCTAATCCTCTGCCTTGCGGCGCCGGCATACCGGGTTCTAGTCCCAGTTGGGGCACTGGATTCTGTCCCGGTTGCCCCTCTTCCAGGCCAGCTCTCTGCTGCGGCCAGGGAGTGCAGTGGAGGATGGCCCAAGTGCTTGGGCCCTGCACCCCATGGGAGACCAGGAGAAGCACTTGGCTCCTGGCTTCGGATCAGTGTGGTGCGCAGGTCGCAGTGCGCCGGCCGCGGCAGCCATTGGAGAGTGAACCAACGGCAAAGGAAGACCTTTCTCTCTCTCTCTCTCTCACTATCCACGCTGCCTGTCAAAAAAAAAAAAAAAACAACTTCACCAGTGATGTATTCCAATCCTGGATTTTCTTTGTTGGAAGGATATGAATTAATAACTCAATCTCTTTACTTTTTTTAAGATCAATTTCTATTTATGTGAAAGGAGGTGTGACAAAGAGAGAGGGGTAACATCCTAGAGATGTGGCCTGGCGCTGGTAGAAACTATGTCTGTGTTTGTTAAAGTCTTTATAGGCCAAAGTCGAGGTCTAATCAAGACTGTGCTCAGAAGAGCCTTCAGAACCACCCGAGTGAGCCGAGGGCAGTGAGTTGACTGTCCATGCCCCCTGCAGAAACAGCAACAATCCTGCTCTGCTCCAAGCCCCTGGGCCACGTAGAATAGTGCTACTGGAATATCCAGTTTCTCAAGAGAACCCTAAAATCTTAATTTTGTGTGCTCATTCCTTATTTTTTTTTTATTTGAGAGGGGAGGGGGGCGAGAGGGAAAGAGTAGAAAGCTCCCTATACTGGTTCACTCCCCGAATGCCCCCAACAGCCAGAGCTGGGCTGAGGCCAAAGCTGGGAGCCAGGAACACAGTCCTTCTCCCTTGCAGGTGGCAGGAACCCCATTAATTGAGCCATCACCTGCTGCCTCCCATGGGGCTGCATTAACAAAAAGTTGAAATCAAGAACTGGGGCCGGTATTGAACCCAGACACTCTGACATGAGACGGGGACACCTTAGCAGCTGTCCCAGTGGCTAGGCCGAACGTCTACCCCTCGATTGTCGATTTTGGCTAGTTACAAACATTTCAGATCGCTACGGCCCCACACCTGGGGCTAGAGTTGAATCTGGTCAGATTCAGTCTGCAATTGTCAATTTTCTAATGGTGCTCTAAGGCGGAGAAACGGTCCTCTGGGGGTGGAGGATTGCTACTGGGCATCGGAAAATGTGCAGGTGGGTTTTTGCTGCACTAGTCTGTTCTGCTTAATTGCTCTACATAACAAAGTAAAATAAAATAGTAAATTGAATCTTGTGGAATTTGGTGAGCCTAAAGGGCAAAAAGCTAACAGGAAACTCCTAGAGGTCAGCAAGAAAGCAGATTGTAGCTGAATAGTCACTGGGGTGCACATAAGTGCTTGAGATGCCTGCACCCCACATCAGAGTGCTGGATCCAAGTCCCAGATCTGTTTCCCATTTGGCTTCCTGCTAATGGCCACCCTGGAAGGCAGTAGAGGATGACACAAGCACCTGTGTCCCTGCCACCCAAGTGGGAGACCCAATGGAGCTCTGGGCTCCTGACTTTGGTCTGCTCCAGACGCGGCTCTGTGGGCACTTGGGAAGTGAGCCAGCCACCGAAGAGCTCTCTGTCTCTGTGCTTCAAATAAATACAAATAGATAATTTTTTTTAAAAAAAAGATGCAACATACCAAAATTTGTAAAATATGTCTGCTGGCTGGTGTGCATCTGAGGAGAGGAAGATGGCATGGACCTCACAGGGAGTTCCCATGAGTGTGTGTGTGTGTGTGTGTGTGTGTGTGAGGCAGGCTGCACTAACCCTCTGTTAGCACGAGCCTTCAGTGAAAGCCCGTTTCACAGAGCACTGCAGAACAAAAGCCAGAGTTGCCCCTGCTAGAAAATGTGGTAAGTTCTGGAAGAGTAATTACAGTGTTACTGTTAGGAACAATGGCTAGTAGAATGAAAACACACACGCTCCAGGAAAACAATGCTTTCAGCTGATTCTTTTTACTTTGGAGGATGACATGGGATTTAAAAGGAGGCATCATTT